>JAVDOI010000004.1:26164352-26764352 GCA_032191485.1 Leptoclinus maculatus
CCCAATTCTTTTCCCCCCCCCGTTTTTAACTATAGTGATCACTTTGATCCTGATATTAGCCGTCCTCTGTGGAATTAAGCATTATACTGGAGCCTATTTAGAGTGAGAGTAATTAAAGCCCAGAACAGGCTCCATATGTAATGTAAACGATTTAGCAGGCTAGCGGTGTACCACATTGTCATGGATCACAGTAAATTGGCCTGTGCAGCTTGTTGTGCAGATACACAGTCAATGTAGCACGTTTATAACAGTAATTGCTATGAATGAAACGCCCATGGTACTGCATAGCACGCCACTCCACAATAAACTTGATTATTATGGTAATTATATAAGTATAAAACACTTTAGCACGCGGGCCTAGATTTATCATCCCAATTGCTGTAAGTGCATTCGCAGAGCTGGGAATGTGGACTCTGGCTATTCAAAGGCCAACCCATTGAGTTGATGGGAGTTTAGCAAAATTAGAAATCCATCTGGAGAAGAGGCCGCGTTCCATCCATTGTGATCATAATCATTTTTCTTGTTCTGCTATTGATTTAGCTACGAATGCTCTGGTCGCTTTTAGCTCCTAAGGACAGCGAGGGAAGGGAGTGTTTAAAGGCAGGATGAGAAGATAGAGGGATGCTGGGATACGAGGGCAGAGGAGGAGGAGGGACGGTGATGAGTCTTGAGCCGCCCTGAGCAGTAATGAGGAAGCAGTAAAAATGAGACAGCATTGTGTTGTACTTTAAGGTAGTTCATCTTTAAAATGAATAGTCCCTGAAGGGCCAGGTGGTTAATGCCATTTATTAATAGACAGACAGGGCCAGCAGTTTGGGCTGTGGCCCTCTGAGAGCCCTTAGTTAGGATGGAGAGAGAGAGAGTGTGAGTGACTAAGAGGTAGGAAGAAAGAGTTTGGAGTGGGGGGGGGGGGTAGAAAGAGATCGTGCCGAGCCTGCTTATTGATTGCAAGGCTATAAGGGCTGTGAGGATGTTCCCAACTGCCAATAAAAGACATTTTTTCATTAAAAAGTGATGGCATTTAAGGTAGGATCAACTCTCTGATGCCAGCTAATCACCAGACAGACGCTTCATCTCAGTCCTTTAGGCTCAGGTCAATGGGTCAGAGGTCAGGGCTTATTTGCAGGGATGCACCGATGCTACTTATTTTTTTCAGACCAAGGACAAGTCATTGCATTTGAATAAGTGCCGATACCGAGTATCAGTACGAGTACTTAATGAAACCATGCAGTGCTAACAATGACTTTGAAATGTGACGAATAAAATCTACAACATGATGCCGTTTCTGACATTTTAACATTCAGCAGTGTGCTTTCCTAATACAAACAGGGCATAGTTTGAGGCAAGTACATTATTAATTAACCATTTAACCATGCTATCAGTTAAACAGTTAAGGAGAATAGCGCTGGGCCGCCTTTAAGGTCAGCCCACCTTCAGTGCGCCGGAGATGTTGCTAACTTCAAGGCTAAACCGCTCCACTTTAATCATCAGCTGGCTGACAAGTAAGACACAGGAACTTAGCTTGGGTGTCCTCAGGGGTCTTGAGGAGCTGTAGCATTAATTCACCTACAAACAAACTACACACACTGCACTGCCACGTTCACAGCTATAATGTTAATGCCGTTTTCATACTCATCATCACACGCACTCTTTCTTTTCGACACTCGCTAATGTTACACCGGGCTGTAAGCCAGGCAGACACACAGCTTAACTAATTGACGCCGTGAAGACTTAAGTGGCTGTATGTTTCCACAACAATGCACACAACATTGGGGCTGCTAACTCTCCCAGACTTGTCAACTAAGGACTGCCTGTTTTGATGGATTTAACCTGTTTGTGCATGGGGTTAGTGTTGCAGCTTATTAGGCTCACCTGACCAGAGGCTAACGTCATGTTGCTGTAGTGGTTTCTGGTGCGGTTGTATCAAAGTAGTTTTACGAGTGAGGTCGAATACATGAGCACAGTATCGGACTTGATACCCGATATTGTATTGGTATCAGTGCATCCTTACTTATTTAGGACATTTTTTTGACTTGATCATTAAAAGGAGCAATATACACTCAGAGCATTATATATAGCAGCAAATAACTATTTGCTTGGTGAATATATAGTGGAGTAATGTATACTTGAGCAGAGAGACATGTTGAAATAGCCAGGCTAGCCGCGCATGCTTTTAGTGCAAGTTAGTGCATCTTAGTGCACGCGAGCGTGCCCAACTGGCTAGCTCACGGCCACCGTTCAGCACTGCTCTCATATGGCGGCTACAGCTGATCATGCCGTCCTAACCGGTGGCATTGTCGCGAAAACGTAGCACCCAACCTCCGGTCCCCCCCCCCCCAGGTTAACACCGTTAGCCTTGTCAGCAAGCTTGACATAGCTTGTAATCTTAGCGCTGTTAGCACCGTTAGCTGCGAGCCACCGGCTTAGGCGTTGCCATGTTGAGAGCCGTTGAGAGGCAATAGGAATGCTCCCAATCTTGTATTAAGCACCTTTAAAAAGGGTAATCAAGCATCAGTGAATGATATACCTAATATGAAAAATACATATATGTTGTTTGTGCATATAAGAGATCAGTGCATCTGCCCATCGCCCCCAGAGCAAGGAGCATAGAGCATCATGTCTGGTCCTGAGCCCGCAGTGACCTGGCCCACTAATGAACCAACAGGCATTACCTCCCTGTTAGCCCGCTCAGCGCCCCACCATTAGTCATAAACTGGGTGGGAGCTGTCACAGGCGGGCTGAGGAGACGCACCGCACAGCGGCAGCAGCAGCAGCAGCAGCAGCAGCACAGCTGCCTGAGCCTAGCACTGAGCAGTTTTCACTGGGAGCATCTTTAGCTGCCTCCCAGAGCACCACACAGCGACAGCTCATGCCAAATAGCTTTCATTACGCGGGAAGTATCAGTCTTGATAAAAGATCCAAACAAAGGATGAGAGGTGGATTTACTGTGCCGCTCCACCTGGGCTCTGATAATATTGTTGGTGTCGGGAGTAAAATATCACTGCTGCCGTTTGCACACATCTAAATCTCGGAGTGTAGACGGTGTCAATGTGCTGCTAGCTACAGGCCATATTGCTATTGATTGGTGGAATGATAGAACAATTTCTTACCTGATGTTGGAGATGCACCAGAGGCGATGGCATAGGGGAGAGAAAGAGAGAGAATTTGATTAGTGGTGGCCTTGTACGGTATACAGTACATGCACAATAAGGAAGTACAAAGGGGGCTGAGTGCACTCCATTATTACACTAGCGCAATCAAAGTCTGCAAACTCCACTCCGAGAATCAATTCAACATTTCCTCTGTGGCTTTACCACATTAAGTCATAAAAAACTGCCATGAGTGCAATATGACACTTTTATATAAAAGATCCTAAAGAGTAATTTACTGTTCCACGCTCTCTAGGCAACACAACATGAGTCAAAACCCCAACAGACACGTATTTGTAGTTTGTGTATTTACATGCTGACGTGTCTTAGTGTTGAAAGTATGACTTTGTGGCTGAATGACTGGATAACTTAGTGATTTGTTTTCATGTGTCACATTGCTAACATTGTGATCTACTTATGCCATATTTACTTCCTTTTCCTCTACTTCCTTCACTCCCACCATCATAAATAATGTTAAAAATCTAAATGAAAGATGGACTGCCCACTCACTTTCACAGAAGATGTACTGTGTATTCATGTTCCAGTCCCAGTGATAAAGACAGAAACATTTTAAGCCATGAAGCAGGCTGAATAGGAATCCTCATCCCCCTAAGCCACACTCCAATGCCCCTTACACCCCCTGACACTCACTAAGGCTCTGAGTCAAAGTCTTGTTCTCGTAGCCACAGGAGCCTCCCACCACAAATGTGGTTTTAAATACATAAATATTCATTGGCATTGCACATAAACCCTACCCATACGCCAGCAGAAGCAGCCATCTGCATTAACAGGACTCAAGCTGTGAGCTACGCTCCATCCACCAACCTCCTTCGTACGTATATACATCAGTGGGAGACTGGGCAAAGCCAAATCCCAGCACCCGATTCCAAAGCAACCTACACTTGGCAGGTGTGGTGGTGAAGAGTGCAGCTCGACTATTGATGGAACAGTAACCCCCGGCCATATATAGCTGTTCCACATGATCTTGTTTTTAGTGGGTGAGCGTTACTTTCACGCTAGTGTTCTGTAATGCCTCCACACAAAGATGTAGTTGGAAGAATATAGTGTTTGGGTTTGTGTCATTTGGTGTTTGTTGGCAACTTTACAATAAGTCGATAATTTATTGTATATAGAATATGTTTCTGTCAGTTCCTGTGTTTTGTTTCTCAACTTGCTTCAACCTCACACTGTGTAAACGACACAAAAAGGTCTTTAACTATTCTCACAATACATGTCAGACTGGACTGACTGGATCCAGTTCATCTCAGTGAACGATTTCCAACAAGTTGCTTTAGTAAATGCAGGTAGGAAAGTAGTTGAAGGCTTGTGGGGGAAAAAGGCGTAAAAATGAGAAATGACACATTTTTTTAAAGTAACATAGAGTCATGGAAAAGCCAGACCTCTGATCTGCCTAAACTCTCAAGTAAGGATCATCCTCTTTTTTTTTTCAGACCCTGTCACTCAGAGCTCTCTCAGCTGACAGATTCCCTTTTCAGATAAAGCCTGGGGATCTCCAGCCAGATACTCTGTCACTAGAAAGCTGTTTTTTTTTCCCACAGATTACATCAGCCTTGGTTTTAAACAGGCACAGAGACACACACACACACACGATGATCACAGCTTCACCTATCAGTAGCCTTGCTTTAAGAAGGCATAAAGCGATGTGCGGCGAAGGGGTTAACTTTCCCTGAGCCCTTGCTTCCCATTCTGAGGCTCTGGAGGACTCTGTGTGGAATTATTTAAAAGGCCTTGTATTACAGTCTACAACAGGAGCGAGCATAGCGAGGGAGGGGACGATAGGAGATAGGACGGTTGGATGGAGGCATGGGGGGGGAGGGATCAGGAACATGCTGAGAGAGGGAGAGTAAAGCCTTCCAAGTTGGTCCTACGCAGAAGAAAGGGTGGGGGGTGAGTTACATGATGTGTGTTACCTCCATGCTGTGAGGCTGCAATAGTCTACAGCCAACAGCTGGCTCCTGGGATCAGCCACAGGGATGAACTAACTCCCTGTGAAATCAGAAATGAACCTAACGGCACCACTGCGCACGCATGCGCACACACACACACACGCACGTATACGTCGGCGCGAGTCAGGCTGCTTATTCTGATGCAACAACCTGGAGCTAGAATGCTCCAATGATGATAAACAAACAATATTTTGGATTGGGAGGGAAGCATGCTGGGCTGGATGGAGAGAGGAAGGGAGAGAATGTGGCAGTGCTGGGCAAATAAGACTCAGGGGCTTCTTTTTTTTCCTAACATGAGATAGTTGCGGTTCTTTTAAAATGTATGTTTGAAGTTGGGGCTCAGCTGAACACGAGCTGATTGAAAAAGACTGATGCAAGAGTGGAGAAGGAGATGAGAGAGAGAGAGAAAGGCCAATAGGAGGGAAGGGGGTTGTGGGGAAGACAGAAAAGGATCCATGAGAAAAACATGCACAGACACAAATATATATGGAAAGAGCATGAGGTAATATTGCAAGACCAGAAGATAAACGGAGAAAGACAGAAAGGAGGCCTCCAGTGGCACAAGGTGGATGTTGCAGCAGAAATTCAATATGCAGCAAATATCAAATGAAACCGTCATTTAAAAACAAAATGAATGAAGAAATTGAGGGGCAAATATGTGAGCCTATTGCGAGGTAGGGTCTCTAAAAGAGAAGCATTGCTATTCCAAACCTTTCTTAAAAAAAGAGACACAAAAGGGATCAGCGCAAAACATATTCTGATGACGTAAAATATTCGCTTCTTGTTAAGGACTCTCATGCTGGAAGGTCAAAGATGACAAAGTGTCGTTTTCTTCTTTCTGCCATCCAAAGCCGCTCTACTGTCCAAGACACACACACACACACACATTTCTGCGACACTTTAATCAGAGCGTGGCATGCTCTCAGTCCAGACAAAGCCCAATCAGGGCGGTGATAATTTGGCCTCTCCTTCAATCAGCAGCACCGTAATTGCATCAGTCACAATCTCCATTTCATCTTTCATCTCTGTGTCAGGGTGGCGGACAGGAGACAGAAGGACACTCTGAGGCTCAGGCCTATCATTAAAACAGACAAGCAGCAAATCCAGAGGAAGAGGCACGGAGAACAAAACAACAAATTGTTGTCATTTCAATGAGGCTCAGCCGAGTCCTCCGGAGCATGAACGATCATGGTGGAAATCTGTATCTTTCGCCTCTTTTCTATGTGAATATAAATACTCTTTATAAATCAAAAATAGCATTAGTAAGTAAGTAACTGTGCTTGACATGTACATATCAATTTAATATCATACAATACAAACACACAGCTACAGGGAATGGCCAAAGATGAAGAATTGAAATCAATATTTTAAAATAACATTGAATGATAAAACGTATGGAATAACTGGGGTATATTTAGTCAGAAATAACAGGTAAACTTGGAATAAAAAGAGTTACGTGAAAGTAATTTGTCGACAATATGCATCGACAGTGAAACGCATCCGTGAAAGAAGAAAAGAAAAGAAAGGAAACCATGCTGAGATATATCAATTCTAAGCCTTTGATTTCAAAATTAGAGTTTTATGACGACAATAAAAATAAAAGGCAATTTAATAATTCAGTGGCACTTCATGAAATAATGAGAGAGTGAGATAAGGAGGAGAGCAAGACAGAGTGATGGAAAATGAGAAACGAGTGAGTGAAGACACAAAGGAAGAAAAAGAAAAGATTAGCGAGAGCGATAGGTGAAGGAAAGAATCCGGACTTCTCACGACTTCGGTTATCTTTCGTCATATGTGCGCTTTGCGTGTAAAGTAATGCATATGTCATGTAAGAGAAATTAGCCCGTGAATGATTAATGGAACATTTGAAATTGTCATCCCGAACACGTTGAGAGAATTTATTACAGGTTAAAGATCAGGGTCGACCAGAAGAAGAGGATCTGTAGCTATTACCAAACGAGGTACATATTCAGTTATTTACAGATCATGAGATTTAAATGCGGATTAATAATTTGAAGGAATTCATCCCGCTGAGCTGAATTCAGAACGAGTCATGGCCACAGGAAAGGCAGCCTCACCTGGACCGAGTCTGGTTTGAAGGACATGACACAATGCACAAAGCAGAGCTGGAATGTTTCACAAATTAAGAAATTGATTCTTGGGCTGTAAAAACTGTCCGATCAACTGTGTCAGCATCTCTTCTTTCCCGTCCACCAGCTTGTCTCTCCCTCTCCAAACTAATGTCGGGCCTTATGATTCTCAGGGTTTTCACAGCATCTATAAAAAGGCACAAAAAAAAGCTGCTGCTATGTTTTGGTTTAATTTACGGGCAACGCTGCTTCTCTCCTCTCCTCACACACAGAAACACAGCGAGCGTGGTTCACTCTACTCGACTTCACCCCTTCATTTCCCACTCGTCGAGCTTCCCAACAAAAGCCCCAGATCAGAGGCATATAGCCGTTGGCCCGGCGTTAGCTGTTCAAAGGTGCATCACCTAGCAGGTTAAATATCTGACCTGTCGGGGAGCTACAGCCGGTGAGAGTGCAAGATACGGGTTGATGGGAAACTTGTTAGTCGTCGAAAAAAAGTCAGGAATTTTGCACCAAAAGCTAAATTTACAGCACTTTATTTAACAAAAGGATGGAACGTTCTGTTTTCTAACTGTATTGAATCACTTTCTTTGATAGAAAATAGATAATAGCAGGAGATGTTACATGATGTTCTAAAATCTAACGGAAAACAAGGAATTTGGGAAAAAATTTTATTTAATCTGGACAAAAGTGAAAGAGATTTTATAGGACCCTAGTCCTGGATCAATGCTGGGCAGCATAGATAAAAGCAGACAGAAGGATCAATTTAGATGATCTATGAAAGTTATTAGTAATGGCATTTATGAATATTTTATGAAAGGTAGAGAATGTCATCATCAATTTTGATATAAGGAAATGAGGCAGGAATATAAAACAAACAGCATTAAACATTGAACGTGGCCCCCATGTCAAAAGGATTGTGTCCAGAATAATGGGCGAGTTAACAGGGAAGAGGGGGCGGGATGAAGAGAGAGACGACGTTGAGTCGTCTATGAAATCTCTGCTTCTTTGTAGAGACGGAAAGGTCGAGCCAGTGTGTCTAACGACCATTAAAGAAGAGGCCAGGGATCACTAGGGTGGACTGGTGTGTGTGTGTGTGTGTGTGTGTGTGTGTGTGTGTGTGTGTGTGTGTGTCTGTGTTCCTAAAAAGTAAAAGCCATCATCATTTATTCATTGATCGATTCGATCCGTCCCCGTGTTGTTCACTTTGTTGTACTGCATTCAAAATAAAAGCCAGCAAAATGTTTTACGTTCAATATGCCTCGTCTTGGCTTTCACATGCATTTGCAGCAGTTTCATGGACCACAAGAGGAGCCAGTCGGGACACTGTGGCTCAAACAGCTGGGATACACTCAAACCACATGGCAGCAAGGGACACCTGATCCATCACTTCAGACTACACCACACTGAGTGAGTACTTCTACTGTCTCGTCTGTGTGCGCTTGAATCGGAGCAATTACTGCATGCCTACTGTACTTCCTGTTTAGAGAAAAAGCCTACTCTTTCCTAAAAGTCTAGTACTACCGGTGCTTGGGGCTTTCCAGATTCTTCTCCTTGTGCTCACCTTCTTCAATCCATGTTTACATGACAGTGAGTGGACCAGTGTGTATCCTCCTGTGTATCCCCGCCATGTCAGGTGAGGTCTATAAAAAAAAAAGAACAGCTGATCCTCGGTAGAGACGGCCGAAGGAAAAGTAGAAATGAAGAGATGTTGCTCATTTTCATTGGCGTGGCACTCAAGCAAAGACGGTGATATGCACTGTAAATACGGGTATAGAGGCTGACATTTTTTACTTCAGGCCATCGTCAAAGTGCAGCAGCAGAGGTAGCACGTACTGATGCCCTTGCCTCAGTTAGTGTATATCACTTTAAAGTGGCTATATTTTGTCGTTTAGCGCTGACGTGAGCAGATTTCGTAGGGACAGGAGCGGCATGGAACATCTGGATAGCGTTTAGGCTGTTTATAAAGACAGGAAGTCCTCTCTGACCTGTTTTTCACACTTCATTTAATGCCATGGATTGATGTCAAATCCCTCCGTGTGTGTGTGTGTGTGTGTGTGTGTGTGTGTGTGTGTGTGTGTGTGTGTGTGTGTGTGTTTTTGTGTACATGCAGACTAGGCTCATGTACACACATTACCATAAGGAAAAAAAGGCTGCCATGCCATAATACACACACACACACACACACACACGCTCAACAAAAGCTCCACATTTTAACTATACTTGACATCCCACAACTTAACATTACTGGGCAGCCTAATTATTGTCCACGCGCATGCGGCTCTGAAGGACTGTGCCGCTTTGGAGTGTCTTTCCTTCTGCCAGTGACAGTTGGTTTGTCAGGGGCCAGGCAGAAGAATAGCATGTGGCCAGGGGGGAGGTGATTAGCATTCACATGGCACCTGTTGCCAGCCAGTGTGCCCATGCAGGCTACAGATAATTACAGTGATTTTGTGGAGGAGAGGAGTGCAGGGGTAATTGTAGTCTTGGCAGAGCAAAGAGAGAGAGGAGAGAAAGGAGGACAGCACTTTCACTATCTCACGCCACAGAGCTGTTGACAAACACGCTCGTGTGCACACACACACACACACACACACACACACAGTTATAATACTGGCTAAAGCTGACGGCCATGCACACACGCGAGCGGGCATACAGACAGATACACCCAAATAAAAACCATAATTAAGCTTTGGTTGCCATAGCAACACCTTGCTGGACGGACGATGGTGTGAGGCTGAAGCGGCGCAAACATTTAAAATGGTAATCAGAAGACCTAATGGCAGCGATGTCTGCGGGGCCGATGTTAGTAGACCTGCCAGGACTCTCAGCTCTCCGCCATAGATCTGCTTTAATAAAAAAAACAACCCTCAGCCATAAAACACTTGCCTCGGCTCACTCACTTAGCAGGCCTGTTGTGCCATCACTTCAGCCATTACAAATTATGTTATTTAGTAAACGTCTGCCGCGACACCCGAGGGATGGCAGCGGGGGTGGGAGTAGGGGTGGATGGAGGGGACCTATAATATTACATAAAGCGTTAGCACGGTGTAAAGCTTCGATGATTGGTGTTAAAGTTTTCATTACACAAAATGAGTAATTGCTTGTCATTTGGAGCTGGCATATCCCACAATCATCCTCACTTCTGTGCCATCAATCAAGCGTTTAAGTGCTGATGACTCGGCTCACATTTAAAGCAGGGCAGCCGAGCCACAATGCACTGGGGAAACTCATTGTTTGCTTCGTTACTCCTCAGAGCTCAGCCACTATGCGTGTGTGTGTGTGTGTGTGTCACCGTGTTTGTACAGTATGTGTGTCTTTTGTCAGTGTGTATGTAGTTGTGTGCGGAGGAGAAATAAGATGGGGATGTGGTCTTGCCTTCCTAAGTAGCACTTCATTTCTCAGTCCAAAATATGTCAGGCAGTGCTTTGAAGTAGCTCACAGAGCATTCTTGAGGGAAAGACAATAAACTCAGTAAACTCTGAGTGCACCATTAATATGTCAGTGTGTGCATGTGTGGGCTTGCACATACGTGCGTCATCTGCATGCAAGAAAGCAGACGAAAACTTACTGGGACTAACTTTAAAATTTAATAAGGTCCTCGTTGACTCTTAAGTAGGACGATTTACACACACACACAGACAGACAGACACACACACACACACACACACACACACACACACACACACACACACAAACAGTAACACTCACAGATACACTCCATTTTGGATGATGCTGCTGGAGTGGGGCCACAAATGTGCCCCATCTATACCAACACAGCTCAGTGATCCGGGAGTTGTGGTGAGTTATCATTGCTTATACCCCTGCTCATGACCAGCAGGACATGGGGGGGAAACAGTCACTCACACCCCCTCAACACACACACACACACACACACAAACACACTCCCAAATCTGCAGGAGAGGGCTGAGTGGGACATGGGATGAGAAGAAGAAGAGTGGGGGGTTGGGGTACAAGAAGCACACCACGCCAGTCAACCAAATGATTTGCTCAGTAAAGTAAAACTCAAGTGGAACAACAGCTAACTCTACAGCTGAGCCCGAGCCGTCGTCTCTCTCCCCCCCCCCCCCCCCCCCCCCCACCCTACCTCTCATCTTCCTCCCTCAACCCCCTTTTGCTCCCGATTCCCACCAAATCTCAAGCTTGGTTTGACAGCAATAAAGAGTGCTGCTCAGGCAGGGAGAGCTGGTAATATACTTTTTTTTCATACAGATAATTTTGGACTGAGATATAGCCAGAAGGCAGAAGATGAATATAGTGCACAAAACGATGACAAGGAATGAGTCACAAACCACAGAGAAAGACAAAGATAGATGGACAACAAGGGACTTACACAACAGCACATGAAATATTTTAAGACAGTATTAGTATTAAGTTATAAACATGTGATTTAGTGCTCTATACTATAGCATATAAACAACCATCATTCACATTCGGAAAAAAAGACCATGTATCCTAGATGCATCACAACTGCAGCGATGTCTTTTGCAGTAACCAGCTCAGTCAGCATCTCTGCTTTTGTTGTACAGTGTGCAAGCTGCTCCTCTTTGTTTATCCACTATGCACTCGCACCATGTTGAGAGATGTCTGCAAAAGTTACTCTCCTGCTGCAAGAATGGCGGACAGACGGGCAGACGGACGGGCAGCATGAAACTGAGCTAGAGCCCAGGGCTGGGGCAAAGTAAACAGGTATTCATAGCCAGTACACGGCCAGAGCTGAGGCAGAGCGAGATCAATAGCTTAATGGAATTAGCCTGGCTTTGAAACATGACTGCCAATCGTATTTACTGAAGGCTGTTTATGTTTGCTATAGAACCTGACTCAATATTTAAAAGCTAGGCAGAGAAACTTGTGGGAGCTGACAACGGGAAGAACAAAATCTCCACTGCTGCTTTAACACACCAGCGGCTGTCTGCAGCCATTTACCACTGAGGGAATAGAAACAACATACAAGGCCACTTTAGGTCCGAGGCCGTTTCACTGTGCGATGTCATGTCTTATCTAATGTACCCGCAACAAGGTTCGCCTCAGACTTAACTTGATCTATAGTCTGGACTTATTCCCACTGAGGCCTTTATACCAGGACCACCATCAACAACATTGCTCCGTGCATAGTGATCGTACATGTGAACATAAATCTACGTGTGCGGATATGCATTGATATTTCAATGTGTCTCAATGTCTGATTTGGTTGACCCCGCCTAACAAAGCCACAACGTCTTACATCTTCCAGTTAGGGTGAAGTTTTCCACTTATTTGCATTGGTGTGAACAAAAGGTGTGAATCAATGAATAAGCTCCAGCACCGCAGCGCCTAAGCCTGTGAAACCAGCCTGCAACCAGAGAGTAAATCCCCTTTACCCCTGACTGGAGGCAGCAGAGAGGTGACACACCAAGATACCAATACTGTACACCGATATAAATACATCCCTACACACACACACACACACACATATCCACAAAAAGCCAAGCTCACCACAGGGATGGCGGGTGCGGCAAGCGATTAAGGGCATGGAACAGATGCCCACCTGCTCCCCCTGAACCTGGCCGTGCCTCGGCTATGCCAGGGTGCCCAGGGTTGCCCCTGGGTGCCTTAATACACTGTTTCCATCTGTTGCCTGGAAAGTGAAGGGCAGAGATGTCCAAGTGCACGGGCATTCCCCCCCCCCCCCCCCCCCCCCTCTCTCTCTCTCTCTCGCCCTACATGTATCCCTCCCTCCCTCCCTCTCTAAGCCTGCCATCTCGGTTGCATCCACCTTCCTGTCTGCTGTGAGAGGGAAATTGTACATTATTGAAATAACACAATGTCTAACTCTTCCCTTGAAACCATCACACCAACTAAGCGGAGTCTCCAGCTTTCAGCTGACAGGCCAGTTCTGTACATTTAGCATAATGATGGCATGAAGGCAGGGAGGGAAGAGATGAAGAAAGCTGCCCGGCATGTCTTCTTTGGTTTGGCTCAATCTCATCAGTTTATCACAGACGGGCCTGTATTTGTAAACTGAACAAAACAGCAACAACAAAAAGGTCAGCCCATGTGTAGAGTGCAGTGTGTTCACCGATAGGATACAACATTAATAAGTACGTATAGTGTGCGGAACTGCCTGTCCGTCAAATAATAGTGATTCTGGATTTTTTCCCCCCTGTTCTTTATTGCAGTTGTAAATGATTATTATCAGCACAAAGCCTGCCTTTATTCTAATTACCTTGTAAATAAACTTGCTTGTCATTACTTTTCAAACCAATTACAGGCTGCGTAATGGAAGCGCTTAATTAGCAGACACTCTACCAGAAAAAAAAAAAGAAGGAGACAGGGGGGAAGAAAGGGAATGAATAGGGGGGAAAAAAAGGAAAAATGCTGGTGGGGGAGGACTGCATTCACTGTGTAATTATACAGTCATCAGATGGGTTTTTTTTCGTCTCCTCTGCTGTTTTGCAACGGCGCCACAATAGAGGTTGGACCTCTCTTTCCCCTCTCTGTCTGTTAAGCGGGCAGCTGACAATGGAGCACTCGGCAGGCGGTGACCCGGACCCCCTAATAGTGCTGTGGCAGCCGCGGCCCTCACAGCGGGAGGACAGGAAACAGCAGAATACTGCATGTCGGCCAGCCCACCCGCCCCCGCTGCCACCCTTTAAACTACAATCCCCACATATCTCCAGCACGCTCCCCTCAACACCCCATCAACACCTCTATTCACTGTGATGCAATCCCTGCCACTAAAGACATCTTCCTCCTGCATAATAACGTCATCAATGTCACCCGAAGACAAGTCCTGCTTTGGTTGATTTTGGTAGCAGTGTTGGCATGTTTCCGTTTTACTGTATTTATAGTAAAAAAAATTGGGATTGTGACTTTTTTTTCTTCGTTCTCCAAGAACCTTTGAAAAACTGCCTGACATTATACAAGGCAAAATAAAAAAGAAACTGAATTGTTTTCGCCGACATGGATACTGCCATGTTTGGGATAATGGCAGGTCTTTCTATTGACTGTCAGTGCTAGTCACCATTATCATAATTAGAGTCCATTTTCCTTGACAGAGAGCTTTGGGAAAGTGTAATGCCCCTCTGTCATTAGCAGAAAATGTTCCAGCCCTAGTAACTGCCTCCTGAAAGGGTCGTGACTAAGTGGCAGAGGGAACAAATGTCCAGTATTTCCATAGTATGAATAAAGCAGAAGGCAGTATCAATATATACAGAAGAAAATGGAATATGGCACTACAATTTTTACTGTTGGCGGGCCAGAAAATGGTGGACTGAAAATCATGCGTGCCGCTGTTAACTGTGACATGTAGTCCCCCATTACATCCTAAAAGATGCTCAGAGTACGTGTGAAACGCATTAAGGAAGAAGGAGGAAAACAGCTGTAACTATCTTTAAGCTGACAGGAGTGCTGGCCTATTCCACGGAGGGGGGGGGAAAATGTTTCTTCAGTGATGCCGTTATCAGCCACAGTCCATCTGACTGGGGAGGGTTGGGAGGGAGGGAGAGAGAGAGAGAGAGAGAGAGAGAGGTGGTGAGGGGTGTGATTACGGCCATGTTAAGACCTGAGAGAGAGATCTGTACCCACAGAGATTAGACACTCATCATTTACAGAAAGGTGGGGATGGAAGGATAGAGGGATGACGGGTGGAGGCATGGCGACGGAGGTGGCAGCAGTGTTATACTGGTGTTTGGGGTTTAATATAAGAAATCTGCCGGCATAATTGCGTTTCTGCCCTTATCCTCGGCTGCATCAGGCCTGGTTTGGCGACAGTTTCGGGTGCCTTATCTGCTGCCATTCTCTCCCTATCCGGACCCAATCAAATTTGCTCCGGCTAGCTAGGGACAGGCATAGGAGGGCGGAATACAGCAATGATAAGGGGGGTGGGGGGGCTTGTATTTTTTTTTTTTTTATGTGTGAGGGGATTTCTTTTTTTTCTAATTTGAAATGAACAGTTTGCTTGGCATGCTTATCTTGCTTTCATTAGTGGGCTGTCATACCGTGAAGGCAGCCACAGAGTAAGGCAGGAGTGCAGGCGGGCAGGGGAGACAGAATAACGGGCAGACAGGCTGTTAGAGGAGGAGAGAGTCCTGCAGGTGAGGAGGAGAGACGGGCAGAAAGAGGAGGAGAGAGGCAGACAGACACGAAGACGCGGGACTATAGACACGATAATGTGTGTTCTCTGGACAAGAACTTTGTAACAGCAACATGTCAAGAATAGCTAACAAATGAATTGATACACTAAGTTATTAAGAATTTAATCTATATTTGTGAATGTGCCTACAGCGAGCATAATTACGGCAAGTAGGTCAAAGTTAAACCAGAAAGTTGATTGCTTGTCTTTCTTGCCCCGTCTCACATCTTTCTATTTAGCTGTGCTCAGCAAATTACTTGGATAGCAGAATGTTATTACTATAACCAATATCACCCTGGTTGTACTAAACCAGAATTTGCCCTTTAAGTCTTACATTATAGTACAGTAATTGTATTTACTGCAGTGGTGTAACGGATCCCCTCGGATTAATTACACAGTCCGACGTTCACCATCACAGTGTGAAATAAAGTTTTACTGACGAATGTTAATCGCCAATATTCAGTAAAATATGCGATCGGGACATCTGCATTTATGCTTTTCTAGTCGCCGATCTCTGGTAATGTTACATTGTTAACAACTAATCCTTTGTTTAAATTGACAGCAGAGCTAGTTAACGCTAACAGCACGGCTAATGGCAAACCAACCAAGGTTCCGTTCAGTTACATCGTGATGCGTTCAGGCTCTGTTCAGTGAAGAAGAGTATTGGGCGAACGTAAATTATAATATTATCATGATGGGTTCACATGTAGTCTCGTAAAATGTGGTGTTGGTGAGAAAATTTAATAAATCTAGTTGTTTGACGGAGACGTTTTCACAACAACATAAATAGATATTAGAGATGAATTATGACCCGTTTCAGCTCTAACCAGCATATAACACATCATTAAAACTAATGACATGATTTGTTGTAATCCATAAAAATATAATCTTTTATTTCCTTATCATTTAAATTGTGTGTTTGTATGATGATAAAAAACACTATAGATGACTATAACTAAAAGTAAAAGTATAACATTTAGAAGTGTTGACGGTTTGCACCGACTTCTGAAATTATGTTTTGGACAGTTGCAAAAATAGTCTGGAGCCTTGCAGACCAGCTGCACAATCAAACAACAAAGGGATCTGTATCTGCCAAAACGGATCATCAATGAGCATCAGCGGCAAAAGAACGTGATCAGGGATCTCTAAAAGTTACATTTGCTCCCTTTTGTCTTTTGTGCTGATCCGATCCGTGACTCTGATCCGATCCGAAACCGTGACTTTTATGATCCGTTGCACCACAGACTTACTGTATTTGAGGCAAAAGACAATCACTGTGATGCCCGTTGTCCATTAACAGGCGTAATATGATGTATCAGCCACCTACCAGGCTCCTAGAGCAGCGCATACCCATGCACCCACACAACACATGCGCGCACACGTACACACACATGCTTTACAACCGTGCTATTGTGTAGGAGGTCTGCGAGCTGCCTGCATGTGCAGTTTCCATTTTCAAATGTATTCTTCCTTGGACCATAAAAAATTGTCTCCTCCATGCGCAAAATATTCCCTGCCATATTCATTGCATTAGTCACGGCCCTGTCTGAAAGAGAGAGATGAGGAACCCACATTAGGGGGGGGGGGGGGGGGGGGGGCAATGTAAATGCTGCATGTACTGCATGACCGTGTACGTTTGTGACGACTGGCAAAGTGTGTGAAATGTTCCTGTGCATGAGGGTGTCACTCTGCTTCTGTTCTCGCCATACAGAACAGGCAATTCTGTTTCTCATTGTTTGGTTGAATAATTCAAAAGCCTTATGAATAGGAAAATTAAATAAACACACATTGATACATTCTGAAGTTAGGGAGAAGCCCTCAGGGCACAGAGATAGGTTAGAGTTTTAAGGTTTAATTTGTGCTAAAGAAATACAAAACAATTACACCGGCCTTGAGAAAAAAAAAGAAGAAAAAAAGAAAAAGAACGGTGTGCTCTCAGATGTGCAGTAAAATAAGTGAACATGTTCAGCAGTCTTGGGTGAATCCCCCGTCGTCGTGATCCGAGCTCGGCTGATTGCAAATGAAAAGTTGATGTGTGTGTACATGGTTTAATTACAAAATAAATTGATTTCTGTCTGGATCAGATTATCACCTACTGGATTAATTCAACATGAAGGAATATTATACATGAATAACATGTCATGCTGCAGATAGTACAGAAGAGAAGTCGTGTTTGAAAATAACAACATTATCTCAAATTGCAAATGGTAGATGCTGTGAAGTCACTCTTATTTTACCTTCAACTGTGACGTGTATGCGCCACGGCGCCGACTTGGAAGACAGGTGGTAAACAGTAGTAGGGAACCTTAAACAACTCATTAATTTCATAGTTCTCCAAGCGAAATAGTGTGCAAGTTGATGCAAGAGCTGTTCTACAAATACAAAAAAGGGAAGAAAATGTGCATGGCATGTTATCAACAGAGTGTCAGGGGCCAAATGCATCATAGATTACAGAATGAATTCAAATGAGCTGAAATGAGCATGAAGTACATTTTTGTTCCTAGCCTGAAGTTTGTCTATATTTGGGCATAAGAACATTTAATAATGCAATCACGTTATGCAGTTGCACTTCAAAGTATTTACTGAATCATCGCCCGGGGTGAGGATTTAAATTCTGAATAAATGTGTTTATGGATGAGGCAGGTAGCGGTGGATCTAATCTGACAGATTGGAACAGAAGAGCAGAATGTATACTTGAACCAGGTGAGGGTTAGCGTAGCCCCCGCAAGGCATCAATCTCCATGACAGGACACGACAGACAGATGGAAAGCAAGTGAGGACCGGGGATGGAGAGAGTAACTACAGAGAGGCTTGATGGATGGGGAAAAAGTGCGAGCGAAGTGAGAGTGAAGGCAAATGTAAAAGGAGATGAGGGCTGGCTGGATCAATAGAGAAGTGTTGCCATGGCAACAGGTCATTGAGAAACCATCATTGTCGTGTTTGTTTTCCTCTTACGTTCTCGGCACCATCCTCACAATAAATAATGTCAGAAAGAAACATAAATGAGAGGTGTCGTTTCAAAAAAACCAAAATGGATGCTACAATACAGGTGGAATGAATGTGCAAGCCTTCTGGAGCCCGAAGTAACACAGCAGACCTATTTATTTGAGAATGTTTGCAGCCATTTTCTGGTAATAATGTGTCGAGGCTTGAAGTGGGGCTTGCTGTTGGTGAAAAGTGAAAAGGTGGATGGATTCGAGTGAACAATATCCAATCAGACTTAAGAGGCCTCGCCTGCTGGTTTTAAAGGGAAGTTTGTGTGTGCAGTAATCACGCCTCAGACATTAACAGCTACACGTGTCTCTTCCACCACACACACACAGGACTTCACAATTCACACACCGTAAACTTAAAATTGATTACTCTGTCAATTATTACTTTGATGAATTGATTATTAATGAGATAAAATCCATAAAATAATCACTTTAGATTGTTCCTGACTGATGGCCTGAAATATTCCCATTGCATTGCTAGACGACAGCCTGGGGTCCACGTTTTCTTCCTGTCAGCGGATGTCAGTCACATGCATCTCCAACGGTCTATTCTCCAGTGTATATCCAACCTTATTTCAGCTAGTTAGCGCTGTGTCCGTTTTGATGGACAAAAGCACAATTACAGGTTCATTAAAAAGCAAACCTGACAGACAGATAAACCTTCCGTCTGTTCATGTGATGGATCGGGGGGGGGTAGCTGGGCATTAGGTTTAAAATACCTCGGTTGATCGGCTACATTGATCCGTCACAAAACAAAGAAAACTTTGTCTGTGGCATTTGCTTTAAAATTAAAATGTAATCCTGCTTTTGAATCTGCCCTTTTACCCGCTGTATCGTTAGTCTCCGCCGCCGACAAATGCCGATTCCAGAGACGAAGGAGACGGTGAAAGGGTTGGCGTCATTTTCAGTAATGCATTACGTGAGCTCTAAAAGACATAGACGTTGCCACAGCACCTGTCATGCATCATAACATAGAGCCAACTAATCGATGATCAAATTCGTTGCCAACTATTTTAATCAATTTAATTAATTAGTGGTTGCAGCCCTATCGAAAACCAATTGCATGTTCCAAAAGATAAAATGTCTCACTTTCCCTTTAAACATTACTACCCCCAAAGTTCTGTTTCTGGCTGAGGGTAGAGACTCACCAACACCTACTGTAGTTATTAGCTGCTAGAATTCATTCCGAGGGTAGGTCGCGTACAGCTGATGCCCTAATCGCCTTGGATCTATGCGTTCCATTTTTCAGCTGGAGAGAAGCTGCCGTCTTCTCTGGGCCCAGATGGTGTCATTACTGTGGTAAGGCTGAGTGATTATACACCGCTCACACTGAGAAACAATGGTGGAGAGTTCTATAGGCATCTTTCCTGACACACACTCCCTCCCTCTCTTTCACACTCATCTCCTCTCTTTTCTCACTCTCTCCATTCTTTCTAGTCTCCTCTATCATCTTTTTTTCTCCCTTTTCTTTACCTCAATTTCAGATTTATGACATTCATCATCGCTTTCTCTAAGGGATAGACACTTATTATGGAAGTCTAAAAGGTTATGTGGGTACACACATACAAATATGAACTTGCTCTCACACACACACACACACACACACACACGCACACACTCACAGCCCAATCTCAAATCAGTGGAAGGTTGAGATAGGGGCAGCTGACTGGAAGCCGACAGGGTGGCATGGTCACAGCGCATCAGCTGGAGCTTTTGTTGCCAGGCAATCTTGTCAATCCTAGCTGGCAAGGAGAGAGCTGCGAGCGAAGTAATCTCTAAGACAAAGGTCAACAAGTTGAGAGAGTGACGGAGAGAGCCGTGACACACCTGTCACACCTCTGACAGACCAGGAGTCAAGATGAGAGGACAGGGAAGGAGAGAGGACACGGAGGAGGGAGGGGAGAGGGAGGATGAGTTGAGGGGAGAAAGGTAGTGCAGCGATGGAAAACATTTCCAAGCCTCCCCAATAATGTATGAAACAAAATAAAAGATAAAGGGAAGCAAAGGGAGCCAGTGGTTGGGAACACAAAGGAATGGAGTGAAGAGTGGGCTGGAGCTGCAGTCTGTGGTCCGCTGGGAATTGGGGAGTGGGGAATTGAGGAGAGAGGGAGGAGGGTCAGATTTTGTTATTTTTCCCTTTCATGGTCTATTTGGTTTGCCAGACCATGCAGCTTAAATACCCTCCCTCCCTCCTCCATCCCTCCTCCATCCCTCCCTCCTCCCAACAGCAGTGCAAATTCATGTTTGAGGCCAAAACACCCGCTCACACAGAGTACATACAGTGTCACACGGGTACACACACACACACACATTCATATGGTGTGCATATATCAGCGACTACACCAGACGTGGACATTTAATGCTTCTGAGTATTACAAGATATCTAAATTATTAATAAAACAGGAGTTACGCTTAACATGTCCTGAGTGGTTTGGAACATGCTTTCACACAAGGTTACACTTATAGCAAAAGACACACTCACAGACACGCACACGCACACACACAATCATTCCAGTGAGGACACATATTCCCAGTTTTCCTTCTGAGCCATTTAATCCTTCATCGACCCACTCGCTTTCTGGGACTCTCTGTTGCACATATACTGTACATCCTAATAGTCTCTTTGCTTTTTTTTTTTCCCAGACTGGCGATACACACTCCTCGAAGCTTATTTTTTTTCTGCTTTTCTCCAATGCACTCCCTCTTTCACAACAGTCTTGGTTTGTTTTTGCCAGTCAAGAAAGGACCTTCTATTCGGATTCTCCCAGCCTTGACGCTCTCCCTCTAATGTTTTTTTGTCTACATTTTCTTTGTCCTTCTCTCAGTATTACAGTCTAGTTTATGTTATGTCTCGTCTATCCCCTCTCTCTGTCCCCTTTCCCCCTTGCGGTGACAGAGAGCCTTCCTCGTCTCCAGCAGAAGCCCACAGTTCCCTAGCAGCAGCATCTGCTTATATAACTCCGCTCCTGTTTGCTCGTGGTGTCCCTCATTTCTCTCCTTTGTTGTTCTTTGTTTCACACCTCCCTGTCTCAGTTGTTCCTACCCGCCATACACTCCGCATTCTTCCCCACCTGTTTCCTTTGCACACTTTCTAATTTTAACGTCTTTTTGTATTAAAGTTGTCTCTTTCTCTGCGACACATCTCTTTGCTTTGCTCCCCCGCTATCCGCCCCCACCCATTTCCTGTCTGCACTCATTTTCCTCCTCTCTTGTTCATCTTCACTCTTGCTCCACTCCTTTTCCTTTTCTTTCGGTCTTTTGCACCCCTCCCTCTCTCACGCGCTCTCCTCTCTCACACCTCTTTCAGCATGTTGAGAGATGGAAATCACACAATGCCAGTGAGGAGAGAGAGGGGGGGGGGGGGGGGGGGGGCGGGGGGGCGGTGCCATTTCTACATAGTATTCACACTTCCTCTGCCGAGGACGTGAGAGAGAGCCCTGCAATGTTTGGAGGGAGAAAATATGTGGCAGTATTTGTCACAGACACACAACCGAAGGTTATTCGGTGCCACCACGACACACCGATTTAACTCCAGAATATTCATGAGGATAAATACAATTGTGTTTGAGCTGTTGACAAACTAGTTTGACTCCTGAAATCCAAAGTTTCACTCATACACACTAATACTTTGGTGCCGTCCTTGTGTGTAGAGACAAAGTGCCTCGACTTCTCATAAGGATGTGAGAAGCGGCACAGGGGGGGAATGTGGTAGAGAGGGAGCGAGAGGGAGAAAGAGAGAGGGGTAGAGAATTGGTAATGCACTCCTCCAGCATACAGTGAGCCGCATGGAGGAGCCAGATAAGACACCCTGGCCCCTGCTCTGACTGCTGGAGTAAAGCCTCTCCACCGACGCGAGCGATGACTGCAAGGCTTTGGCCGACGCTCCGCTCTATCCATCTATAGCCCAGTGATGCCTCTATTACAATGGCTGCCCCACAGCTACGTGGGCCCGCGCCAGCTGCACAGGATTATAATTAGAGGAACCATGAAGTGCCCTGGACACTGGCAATTGATCTGACTGACAGGCCAATATTTCCACCAGGGAAATAAACCTTGGTTTGCCGCTGAGGCAAGAGAGGGAATGGGGGTTGGGGAGTGTGAGTGTTGTGGGTGTAGGGTGAGAGACGGGGGGAGAGTGAAATGGTAGAGAGGACTGGAGGGGGGATTTGGGAATATTTTCCTGTCGATTCTCACTTCAGATTTCTAACAAAAATGGAAGGCTGATTAAGTGCATATGAGCATGTCCGTGCACAACGGTGGGTGTGCATGATTGAGACAGCCTCACTTTAAATATATGCAACACCTCTTGCGTATAAAACAAGCGAAGTCTCATGTATTGTAGCGAGTCACTTGTGCGCTTAATAACGTCTATCCTTGACGAGGGTCTTCCAGCAGATATGCAAGCAGGCGCGGCCGCAACTGAAGAGGCGAACTACACTTAACAATGTCAAACCCATCTGCTTTTCTATCTCTCAAAAAGCAATATGTTGTGTGGTGACAGTTTTCTATGGTAAGACTGAGTGCTGTTTTGAGCAAATCCAGGTCAGCCCTGACAAATACATGGGTTTGTGTAGACATTTTGGGGTTGTTCTAATGTTTGCTTCTGTTGTTTCCTCTGAGGCTCTGGGGAGGCTTTTAGCTTGACAGCATCACTACAGTTCCCACAAGTCTGCTGCTAGGTCACATGCCCAGAGAGAGACGGAGAGAGACAGCTGGAGTATGAAGTCAGAGAGAGAGAGAGAGAGAGAGAGAGAGAGAGAGAGAGAGAGAGAGAGAGAGCAACAAAAATAGAGGATGATGATGACAGATTTTAAAGCTGTGAAATGTTATGGGGATACACATCGGTCTTGCTTTTTATTCACTGAATATGCCTATGTAGTTATAGAACTATACTTATTCTGGGTGTAGCATGCAGTTCCCACGCACAGACACGTGTGAGTATGTGTTAGTTCACAGCCATCCACACACACATGTGTCACGATATCCCTTTTTCCTGTATGAAGCCAGATGGTACTGTAGAAGGTACAATGCTTTTTAAAAGCCTCTTTTATTAGCATACATACAGTATGGTACATATCAAACAGATTTTTTTTTTATTTAGCAACCCACTCATTAATGTACTATGTTATTTTTTCACTCGACTTAAAGTCTTCATGTTCTGTGCGACGCATAATTAAAATTTTAATAATAAATAGCTTTTTTCGCTTCGATATCACAGACTGTCTGAACTTCACTGGGACAAAGCAAAAAATATACGATGAAAATAGACATAATATCAACAGACAAAGAGAAACACTGAAGGGAAACCAGGGAATTGTCTCCAGATGTATAGTCAGTACGACCAAGTTGACACAAAAACATGAGCAATATAATTTGAATTGATTTGAACTGTTCTCAGTCAATATTCTTCAATCAATTTTGCATTGCAAATTCAGTAAATTCTGCCACTCAGCCAGATCCGTGTGCTGTATGAACATTATAATATGATCATTTTCAAAATAGCAATTGAGGATAAGAAAGAACTGTTGTAGCATTGGGATAATCTATCCTCATGACTCAAACCTCTCCCTTAGGTCTGATGGGCATAAAGACTGATGTCATTGATTGCGTAATAGCTGCAAATACTTGGATGATAATTTCTTTCATATTTAAATTCGAATCATTCACAGAAAGCACTCGCTCGTTTTAAATCTCTTCGTTTGCAAATTGAGTTTGTTTTAATGGGACAAATGTTGCATTTACTTTTGATATCTGTGTTTATTACACTGTGCAACTTTTAACCAGCATCCCAGACTGTGACTGGACTTGACTGCAGCATAAGCTAATCTTTCTGCATGGATTGTTGTTATTTACTAACTAGGAGAGGCTGTGGACAGGCACATAACTGTATCATCTTTACAGGATGTAAGAAATGTTCTTTGTTTTTTCTTTGCCATGTCAGTTCCTTTTTGCTACCTTTTTCTTGTTCCTTCCTACATTGTGCTGTGATCATAACTTATTCCTCGTCTCTTACCACACAGCCTTCCCCTCTTCCCACTTTTCTTCCTCTATTTTTCCCCTCTCGTTTTCGCATGCCTCTGCTGCTCCGGGAGCATCAAGGCTATTCAAAGCAGGCACCCGGTGAGGGCGTCATGTGTCATCTGCCAGGGTGACAGTAATGCACTATATCGTTTCATCTTCAAGCAATGCCGGCATTATCAGCGTATAAGATGTGTGGCAAGACAATATTAATGGGCTCTTTCTCCCGTGTGAAATGAAAGAGGCCTCGGCAAAACAAACAATCTGCTCTTTCTTCTCAAGGAAACTGAGCAGGTATATCAAAGGGGAGTAAAAAATGACCACTATGTGTGCTGTTTGTCTCTGCCGGGTCATAAGAGCGATGGCTTCCTGCAGCAGGAGCAAAGCGAGCGAGGCCTGCACACAGTCTCACAGCTATGCTTTACTTGAGCGCGATCCACTGTTGAAATGTGACTGTGCAGCATGGAGCCATGAATGAGCACTGACACTATATAAGATGATAAAGCTTAGAGTAATGCTTAGCAAGTATCAAAACGCTCAAGTAAAGCTGCGTGTGATGCTGACAATGCAGAATATTAATACGATAAGTAATAAAATCAATTGGATTTCAAGATTTTGTGTTACAGTGCATTGAATCATCATACAGTATATCACCGGTGTCAGCGTTATGCATTGCCCTCTCAGTCAGAATCCATATCCACTCAAGAGTCAATTTTTAGTGGTATTAGAGTACAAAGCATTTAAAGATACTAAAGGTAGTGACATTTCTCGACCACAAAGCTTGTGCATGGAGCAAGTGGCTGAGTAGAGCTCGGGGTCTATTTGTCAGGAACAGGGCATAACGATGAAGGACAGAGCTGTCTTCCTGCATTAAAACAAAATGTACTAGAATAAGGGGCTTTCCACGTGAACGAGTGGGCACAAAGTGATTATATTTCTCATGCAATGTGGTGGACTGAGAAGTCAAAAGTAAAAAGATGGATTCAAATGTTGGCATGGAACCCTTTCGGCTCATTATAATGCATAAGCTTAATCGGACACCAAAACGGTTATTTCACATCCATAATCCAGTGAATGCATTTTTTTTCTGGTTTATTTTTTTCTGTCCTCTCTATTTATGCAGATCTAGATTTTAATGAGCCTCTGTTAAAAAAAAATATGCACAGAGAGCAAGCAAGTCCGATGGAGAATAGGTTAGGAAAACGCATTAATAACTTACCTTTCCTGTCTTTATTCATTCTTGTCAGGAACTACTTTACCCGGCCGACTCTGTGCCTTCATTCCAGCTTGGAATACGGTCTAAACAGGAGGGTGGGGCAGATTAAATCCCTTTTTATTTATTAGACATAGACGTTTTAATAATATCGGTATATTGGAAAGCCAAGGCTGTATTCAGCTGTTTATAATTCTCTCACACCCGGGTAATGTATGGAAGGGCTATCTCCTACTGAGAAGATATATTACAGCGGGAGATACCTCCCAAGCAAGTTATTAAAAACACTAAACCATTAGCTTGTAGAGCCGGGGCTCACTCCACCTTCACTCTCCTGATCTCCTCACTGCTCTCTTCTCCCGAGAGCCTAAAATTAGACAGAACATCCCTGACACACACACACACACACAGCAACACACTAGCCTACATGTACACCCACGCACACAACTATTTATAGAGCATAATAGTGACCTATTTGTTTGGTTTCTAAACTGTCTGGGCTACACATACAGACATACGTTTAATCTCATACAGAGATTAAATTAGACAATACATTATGAGGTGCATGTCAGTAAGAGTAAGTTATAATTGGTATACTACAGACGGTCTACCTTGGTCTATATCGGAGAACAGATTCTTTGTCCACCATTGAAACAGGATCCAGATATTGGATCCCTGTACTTTATTTAAGCAGGACTAATATAAAGGAGCTCTGTCTGGCCTTGGACAGAGTGTTTGTAGGCTACGTTCTGGCTCCAGGGAAGCCTGCGGCGCTCCAGCACCCACGGTCCCAAAAGGAGTGCCACCACCGCTGAGTGAGGAGAAAAATGGCTTTGAGACGCAGAGATGGAAATGTGTAGAAAAGAGGTAGGAAAGAGAGGAAGAAACAGAGCGAGAGCGAGAGAGAGAGAGGAGAAGGATAATGCACAGAAGAAGAATGTGCTTTCAGACTGGCCCTTAATATATTCCCATCCGAAACATAAAGACAGAATAAGGATAGACATATACAATGGCATATCCCCTGTGATTTACGGTACTCAGACGGGCGGTATAATGCATCTTCATCATAGCACTCATTAACAGAAAATGGACCAAAAAATGTTTAACCTGTCAACAGCTCAGGGAGAGCTGAAAAATATTGTAACAGCCAGTCCCACGTGGGTTCAGGTAATTCAAAGGGAGTTCGGCAGCATGACAAAAGACATAAATCAAAAGGTATGCATTTTGGTTTGTACAAAGGCTGAGCTAAAATTACAGGTCAGAAAAGCAATTACTCTTTTCTGAGGCTGCCAAATCAAATAAGAAATGTGTTTTAGACTAAAGACGGAAAGCAGTCTACTCGATGGGTGTCATAACATGCTGCAGTTCTGCCCGGAGGTGGTAGGAATTGGTTTGCCTTGCAAAAAAAAAATATTTTCTTTAACGTGCATATTTCACAATGAATCACACGCGTTCCATTCGGGTCACACGTGTTGAATTGTGGACCACCCCACTGCTACTACTCATGGTCTCTCCCTCCGTTACTAATACTAAAGGCCAGACAAATAGACTTAAAATAATATGATAGAGGATTGGTCACATTCATAATTCATACTAAAGGAGAAACAGACGAGTTTAAATCTAGAGGAGATGGTGCCTGTGCTACTTGCCATTTCAGCACCATGGACAGCGCCACAGGCAGCAAAGATCCCTACTTTGTTCTTTCAGTGAATCTTGCAATGAAGCGTTACATAGTGATACTCAGGATTCACTGTTTGTCTCATGGTTTAAGCTATTTAAAACACTATCCCTAAACAGTTGGGACATGAAAACAGCAGCGCCGACCACAGCATACTGTGTCAGATGTCCCATATATTTGATTAGTAGCTTAAACATGACGGCGTAATTGCAACTCCACTTTTGCCTGCACACCCTGTGATTATCCTGCTGGAAAAACAACACATAAGCAAACAAACATACAAGCAAACAAACAAATTAAAATAGCAGGCTGGAAAAAGCATATAGCCCTGATTTTGGAAGCCAACACTCTAGTTAAAACCTCCATCTGTTGAAATGCATTCCCGAGGTGCTCCTAGAAACTGTGAACGCCCACACACAGAAAACTCTGCCAGGAGAACAAAGACAAACATTTCAGAACCCCCGTGCACCTCTCGCACCACAGCGCATGGAGAAGAAAAAAGCCTTTCCCCTTGCTAAATATATGGGCTTGACGTGGGAGCGTGTGGGCTGCTGAAAGCTCAAGATGCAATGCTTTACTTCAACACTGTTCTGCCATATTAAGACAGACGTAATTCCTTCCTCATTCTGAACACTCCACTTTCCCACAACGCACAGCCTAGTTTGGTGGGGCACATTTACCTCACAATATTTTAGGAGGAACAATGAGATACGTGCCATGAAATGATTTCATTAATTTTCTGGTAGCTATGTTAAAGCGTAGCACAAAGAGGTACAAGTACATTGATTCTATGCCCTTAAATCTCTTGATGCTCTCGTGTTCCCTCGCTGTCAGTGTTCCTCTCCGTAAACATTCACAAACATCTCCAAAAAAAGATTTCTATACAATAATAACCACAGCCATTCATATTTATAGTCAACATCAAAGGGAAGAGGAAAGGCATTAGAGCCCATTTTGGCTCAAGGGGAGAAGCCATTTCCACAGTTTCTCAACGGGAGAGTAGAACTGCCTTCATCCTGTAACCCATGGCAATCCTAAATAACCCGACCGCTGTGATCAACAGTCAAACAAAGACATTTCATCTGAGGCAGTGATGGTAATTTGATTCACTTTGACCTAATGGTTCTCAGGCCTTCGGTTTAACGCTCCAGAATCAGAAACACAAGAAGACTCACAAGTTTCGCTCAATTTTCTGACATTTTTAATCAATTAATAGTTTAATCAGCAGACTAATCGATATAAGGACTTTAATTCTGGAGTGCAAGAATCAAGTCAAACCTTTACGATATCCAACTTCAATGTAGGGATGCTATTTTTATATTTTCTGACCGACAGACGACCCTCTGGATTAGTGCCTTGCTCGCAGGGGTGCTGTGGTTGAAGTGCCTAACAAACCGCCCCGCTGCAACAATAACCGATGCACAAACAGGTTGAACAAAAGGTTAAATCCATCACATATTGCCAGCTGCAGTGCATGCGCAAAACAGTCAAATGAGTCTCCAGTTCACAGCACACTGTTGCACCACTTTCCCAGTAAGTCTGCACAGCATCAATTAGCTGTGAGCTTTTCGGCTGCGTGTCTGCCTGGTTTACTCTGTCAGGGTGAGACGATGAGTATGAAGTTAGCAGTAACGTTATACTCTGAAGTAACAGTACAGGGTTTTTTTTGTCTGTGAATAAATGCTACAACTCCTCAGTCCCACGCCTAATGACGCATGATTACATGTTTCTGGTTTTTCATATATTGACATATATCGTACCAATGTGTCCCACTGTTATGCAATACCCGAGACAAAAATCTTTACAAATGTAAAACAAAAAACTTTGTAATTTGACCGAAATCATTAATTTGGACAACCGGACATGATTATTATATCAATACGATACCATTCTGAATGTCAATAAATGATAATATTGATAATATCTTGTTATTACTAGTATTTATGAATCGCAGCAAGTAATTCTTGTTTAGTTTGAAACACACAAAACACAGGAATTCTTGTATAATGAATTCCAAACCAAACAATCGTTTGGTTTCATTCAACGTCTATGTTATAGAACTTTAATTGAAATGGTTATTCTGATTCGGAGCATTGTGGAAGATAATCTGAATGGTGTTCGTCCCCAATATGTCAGACAAGACACCACAACATGCACACATACACGAAACCTTCCATTAACCTCTGTCCACCCATCACACTGAGGCTGCTAGCAACAGAATAACACCCACTTAAAACGCACGAGGTCATCCATTTTGTTCACTGTGTTTGCAATTCACATGGTGACACTAAGAAATCCCATCCACCTCTCTGTCAGAAGAAATCCATTAGTCAAACCAAACACTGACACTTAGAATGTCAAACACACAGGTAGCACATCATTTGTTTCACAACAGTGCGATGGCTCCAAATGGTGACTGGAGAATTATGTCGGCCTGATGTCGACAAATGCACAATCTGAAATCACCAGGAGAGTGGCAATATAAACGTTTGTGGTCCCTTTTTTCAAGATCTCAGGAACAGTGCATGCCTTTGGTGATGATTATTGTGTACATCATTCACTGTGTGCTTTTTCCCCCACTATAAGATGTCTCATTCAAGAAGTAATAAAATAAAAATGTACAATTATATACTCACTTCGCTTCTGTGAATACATACATGTTTTGACAACATGTGAAAAGCATGACAACTATAAATGCCTTTCTATTCAGATGTTTTTGAATTCCCATGTCTTTCCGTCTTTCCAGGCAATAAGAGAAGGATGCAGCACCCGGGGCTTTGTTGTTCTCCCTAATGTGAGTTAATCTGGACGCTGTCACATCAAACACAGGGACATCTTAGGTGTTATGTAGATAGTGTTTATAGAAACTTAGCCCGGCTCGGTCCCTGTGGGCCCCTCTCTTGCCTTTTCATTTGGGTGGAGGCAGAGAGAGAGGCCATCTTCAAAGCCCTCTGTGTGTCTCTCTGTATCGACCACGCTCCTCTGCAGCCCTAGAGGCTTCCTATTAGAAAGGATTTGTCTTACAAGCTCTGTGTGCTGCCACTCTGGAAAAAAAAAAAATAATTTACAAAAAAAATAATAATAATTCCTCGGTGTGCCGTTTTCAGATGATTTTTGGCTCTAGCTTTGTACCTGCTATCTTATTCACTAAATCCAATCCAATCTTGCTGATCTGTCAGCATTCGCTCCACCTACAGAGCCCTCTTTGACATGCCAAGACATTACTGCGTCTGACCAGCAGACCCACGTCAAGCTATCAAACACACACTTAGCTAGCTCCATTCACACGTAACACAGGCAATATGTCATTGCTCTCCTTTATAGCAAGAGGGAATAGCTCTTTCTGCCCATTTGGTTTGCAGCAAAAAAAAAATAATACTGTAAGCCTGGATTTACAGCTCAGTGATCCCGTGTTTTGATAGTGAAGGGCTGAGGTGGGCCGACATTTTTTTTTTGTTGATATTCTGTAATTTCTTATTTTCCTTTGGCTGCGCCCTATACTGATCTTTAGATAACATACCATCTCTTCTGCCTTTATTACTGCATGTCCTATTTCTGTACACTATAGCCGGGCCACTATCAAGCATCTTCAATAAGGGGGGGGGGCTGGGCTGCAAAAGATAGCAGTGATGACAGAGAAGGAAAGTGCAAGGGAAAGAAAGAGTGAAAGAAAGAGAGGCTAAAAGAGAAAGAAAAGGCTTTTATTTTCTCTTCTTTGCCACAACCTGGAATATACTCAGGCAGCACGACTACAGCTGTCCAGCCTATACCCACAGGGCTCTCACTATGAACGCTCACTATAATCAATCTGACATTATCAGATCCTGGTCATTCAGCAGACACAGCTTAAGTGCTTTTAGATGTGTCAGAGGACATGGCAGACCTCCACTGCCCTGCTGATGACTTCCCATTCATCCTGTGTAAAGTTAGTTAACGGTTCCCTACAGAGCTTTAACGCTCATAATCATGGTTGTGTATATTATTGGCATTTTAGTCACCAAAACAGCGTTTTCTCAAAGCCTAACAAACACATCAAATGTCCACATCCGCCACAGCTTTCTTCTTCTCTTCTTTTGTTGGCACAATAAGACATTGCAAACACCAACACTTAAGGCCCTCCGCGGCCACAGAAACGTGTATCGTGTCATATGTGCTACATGTGATTCAACCAATACGGAGACGGCTCATCACACCTTTGCTTTGGCTCACCAGAGCCACGAGTGCTAAAAGCTCCAGAAATACCTTTCAGTCTGTCAACCGGTAAGATGAGGAAAGGAAATTGGGGAGAAAGAAGTAGTTAGAGATGGAGGAGAAGATGTTGGACAACACACTTTGCCCTTTCCCAATCTCGAAAGGAGGGGCACTGCAGAGTAGTCCGTTAGGAATATATAAATAACACAGCGGTAGAAGCACACCCATGAGGCGAGTGGGTACAAGCTGAACCTATCAAATTAATCCGAGATAAATTTGCAAGTCATCATAACAACTTTAAATGGTTTAGAGACGGAATAAAAGATCAAAGAATTCAAGGAACTAGTCCGATGACAAAGATGTACAATGAGAAGCAGAAAAAAAAAGAGAGAAGTTTAGAAAAAAGGGGGGGGGGGGGGGGAGAGCGTTTGCATAGCAGACGTATTTTGATAGACAAAGAAGAGGTCTCGTCAGTCCGGATAGGCAGACAGACGCATAGAAGCCGGAGAAAACGGGCAGGAAAGCAGCCGGCAAAAACTTCATATGCTTGCTGCGGTGTCATACAGAGTTATGGATTCATAAATAACGAATCAAGAAAAACAGGTAAAATAAACTCTGTAAATAAATGTGCCGTCTCGTCCTCTGCCCCGGTGCCTAATGGATGCCTGTCTGTGCACATCTTTGCTTCGGTGTATCTTTATGTGTGTGTGTGTGCGTTTCCGTACGTGTACAGTCATTTAAGCCGCCGCGCTGCCATGGCAATCACTTACCTCAGCCCCATTACTGATGTCGTGTGATCATGAAGGGAGGCTGCTTTATCCCACGTTCATGGTAACACTCACTGATACATGTGCATCAACGGGTTGCCTGTCACTGAGCATATTCCATGCTCTCGTATTCATGTGCCATCTTGTATTATCATTAAAATAAAGTCATCATTGAAGAGAGAAAGTTTACTCACTGACTTTAAGAAAAAAAACAGCGCTTGAAATATAATCAGCTTGAAATGAAATAACGACTGGGCAAGTCAGAGATCATTCACCTCTACAATCTCCTGGTGAAACATGATGTAGTATTGTTGTTGATATTCAGACTGAGCTTCATCACCTGCAACAGCTGCACAGCCTGCACACAATCAAACAAGCAAGAGCTTGAGTGTTCAAATGCCTATTTGCCAGAAGGTAATTCAAGCCAGCCTGGCATTCCCTTATAATAAATCATAAAATGAAGTAACGGTTTCCTCATATTTCAAATCCATTTTCCAACATTTCTGTATTTGTCTTGTGACAGAAGGTAACGTTTTCTCATGTGATCAGTGGGTGGATATCAATCTGCTGTGGACTACGGCACAACCCATCTGTGTTCGCAGGCAGAGAAAAGTGAAAGTTTAAAATCGCAGTTTTGTCAGAATCCCAGTTAATCATCATTTTATCACAGACTACTCATCGTCAGCAGCCAGTGCAGCTGGTTGGGAAAAACTTTGCTTAACAAATCCACTCATCAAAAATGTGGCTTTTGCCAATAGAAGAGCAATGCAATCAGTCAATAAAACATAATATACGGCAGTCACAGCCGACAAAAGTAGTGCCCACCCTCCCTTCAGCCAAACACTGTTAGCTATGTTGGCACTGTTAGCAGCGTTAGCAGGGAACCGCTTGCTCAGCCGTTGCCATGTTGAGAGCTGTGCGAGGCAATAGATATGCTCTGAATTTCAAGTTTAGCCCATTTCAATCTCAAATATACGTAATTTAAGGCATTGGGGAATTAGAAATATAATTCCTTTAAATGTGTACTGTATGTGCATTTGTCATCTGTTCACAAAAAAAGTTGGATGCTATTTTTAAAAAGGCTTCTTGCCATTATAGCTGCACCCTGGACATATTTCGGGAAATAATGTATAAACTAGATTCACTGACAACAGGCATCAATGGAAAATACACACACTACCTGCAGAAAGAAAGCATGAACTACAATATAATACATAACAATGTGTCTTATATAGTATACTGTTGCTGCTATTGCCATTACTCACATTATACACACAAGCAGTATAATAACTAAAACCAGTAACTAAATGGCATACACTATATATACACACACACACACACACACACACACACACACACACACACACACACACACACACACACACACACACACACACACTATGGCATATACTAGTACAAGCCAGCTACCCCAGTTTGGTGAGTAAATGTCATAAAAAAATGAGATGCAGGAAAAAGTTGCACTGCTTCAGGTCAGTGTTTTATCGAGAGAATTGTGAAAGTCAATATCATATATTATTATATTGACAAAACAGAGCAAAGAATGGACGCTGGTTCCATATGAAAAAAAAACATGGATTATCCAGGGATCAAAGCTACCTAACTGCTTTGGTTCATTTTTATTCTCCTGCCTACTTTATTCTTTTTCTTTTTTCTTTCAACCTGTCCCAATATTCTGTATTTAATTCTAAAAACCTGACAGGCAGTGAATATTCAGCTGGTGAGCGCCACACTGTCAGCCTCATGATTGCCACTGGGACACCCTTGGACATCATGGGATTCAACAAAAGAAGGACCACAGCTGTGCTGCTATTACTCCTGATTCATTCTCTATATAGGTTAAAACTGCCAGTCCACATCAGGCAGTGAGGCCCTCCATCAATACCTGCCACTCACATTTCCCACTCTCCATTTCACTCCATCTCACTCCCTCCATGTCATTTCTTAATCTCCACAACTCAGTGAATCAAATATCTTTCCTCTTGTATTCTGACCCTTCCCTGCTCCTTCTCCTCTCTCACTCTCTAATCTACATATCTTCGTCTTTTTCTCCCTCTTTTCCAGTTTCCCTTTCATACCTCCGTGCTGACTTCACACAGCCAACTCCTTTCTGGGAAGTTGCAGGGAGCACATTAAAAAGGATGCACATCACCTAACCCTGCTGAGCAGCGTGACACGCAGCCTTCCAAAACGTGCCACATGCATGTACGTGTTCCCCAGGTGTGCAGAGTGCCACAAGGGCTGACAAGAGTGAAAGACCACGCAGTCCGTCTCTGGGCTCTGCAGACACTCGCTCACAAACGCACATAAAGACACGAATGCAAAGCTCTGCATGGGGCCAACAAAACTCTGAAAACAACTCGGTGGTATGTGCGTTCCTACAAGCCCTTCACGGGTATCGGATACAGCGCTGCTATGGTTTTGGAGTTGTGGTTGGAGTGATGGGTAGAGGGGAATTTTGTGTTTCACCTAAATGTGAGCTTGCTGCCTGGAAGACATCCAGTATACTGTTTTACTCTGAATTATTAAAAGCCACCTCTTATTGCAGCTGGGACTGAAATAGTTTAGAGGCCACAGACTATGGCTGTTGGCACAGAACTATATAATTTATATTCCTCGCTATTCAGCAGCCATCCAACTTATTGTTATTTTCTAAATGAAACGCTTTAAGGCAGCCATGATGGACAAAACATAACCACTTAAATGAAGTGTCAAGTAAAGTCTGAGTTTTCAAAAAGAAAAAAACAAAAATGCTCCAAAAACACTTGCAGAATCCTAATACAGAGAAATGTTGAATCTGCCGAGGCGTTTGATCTCGCTGGTGCTAGCTCAGCTATATGAGGTGTCCTGGTATTCTGCAGGGCAGACAACAGAAGCCTTCACTGCTAGCTATCAGCCTGACACTGGCTCCCTCAGCGAGCTCTACTGACAGCCCTCCTCTGCAATGCAAATACCCACTTCCACATGAGCAGGCCCATCACTAGCACTCCCCATGCACTTGTATTCCATGTCATTACCCCCAGGGACCCACACACACACACACACACACACACACACACACACACACACACACACTGCTCCTCCCCTCTACCCTGTGCCTCATGCTGCTACCCTTATCTGGGTTGGGAAGGGGGCTGGGGCTGCCTGATGCATTGGTAGCCGAAGGAGGGCTGCCACGGGCTGTTTCCACTCATGCCTCCTGTCAGTCACATTCCTCTCCTCTACTCGCCGCCCCCCCCCCCCCAGCCATGTGTACTGTATTTCATTAGTCCTGATTTTTGCTGACAAATGCTGGCTGTCATGCTGTGCAGCCCTCTTACCCTCTCTACGGACTCTACACCAAAGCCCGGCTAGATCTGCCTTACAAATGAGCTCCCTCTGGTTCCACCACACAAGTGTGCCATTTCAAAAATCGACCACAGATATACAGCACATGCTGTGTGTCCATGAACGGTACACCAAAGAACATGCACACACACACACACACACTCACGCAGACAAGATAATTGCTGTTTTAACTCTGAAGGTATGACTTCAAGCTGGCATGACCCTGTGTCTCCCCCTTCCTCCTCTCCTCTTTTCTCAACATTTCAACTATTCTCTCACTTCATCTCCCTCTAATCTCTCACACAGTCCTTATTCACCCCCTCTGCCTCCCAAAGGCACAAGGTCCAGCCAGTGAGATGTCAGCTCCGATCAGCCACATTGGGTGATGCGTTTTAAGTGTGTCCTTCATTATTGAGTGAAGTGACATGTTCTCAGCTACACTTGCCTGTTCTTCCTAAACTGCCACCGTGTCTATTTGTATATCCACTTTTTGTAAGCTAATCTTTTCTCCTCTCTCTTTCAACAAGGACACACTCATACACACACACACCCCTCTATTCAGGGCCATAGTTTATCATCCGTGTGCGCATCCCTCTGCTCGCTCATACACATTTCTCTTTGTGTCTGCGGGCAGTGACACACCTGGACAAGCCTGTACAGGGACCCACAGATGGATTGTCAGTATCTGGGCCTTGCCTCTTGCACAGGTCTTGCACAGGTCTGCCCGCCGGCCTGAAATAAAACCAGACTCATCTGGTTCGGCCCCACTGGTACAGGTGATGTTTCACAGTGCCAAACTGCCATCAGATCCTCTGAACTGCACAGCATCAGAATGAATCAGACCAGCACATGTTAGTCTGGTATACAGGCAGTGACATTCAAAGTCAAAAAACAAACCTACCCCCCCCCCCCCCACACACACACACACACACACACCCCTCTCTCCCACACTATACACAAAACCAAGCTCTATAACCCAGATCACAGCCGTATCACATGATTGAATCACACAGACAGGCGGGCGATCGGTCTCCAGCCACAACCAGAAATAGGTTAAACAGACTAAAAATATCGAAAACATTAATAATTCAGCTTTTCAGCTAACCTGTGCATCAGAAAAAAATAGCACACTTCTCACTGTGAAGTGGCCTAATGGGTAGGGTGTGCAGCAGTGTATTTTGGTATTTCATCAAATGTCTCCCCCTAAGCGGCGGTTAGCGAGATGTGGCTCGAGCATCGGGGAAGCAGCATTGTAACGTCATAAACACTAATGTCACAGAGGGGGTCAAAATACGGTGATCTGTAACTCAAAAAAACAAAAGATAGAAAATACATTTGGGGGGTGAGTTGCTTCACATATGACAATGACTGTCATATGCTCTGTCGAGATGGATGCCTCGCTCTCTATTGCAAACCAAGTCTACGGGTACAAATAAAAGTAACCTGAACCTGAACCTGACTGTAATGTTTGGCTGGAGTAAATTAATATCAAAAAAATGAATTCATTGTGTTCAGTCAGTCTACCGATACATCTTATTTACTGGTCTGCATTATTTGCACACAAACAACTCTGTAAATGCAACAAATAGATTGTCACACTTTTACAACAGCACTCATGGCAACTAAAGGGAGACCCGTTGCATATGAGAACAGTACAATATATACTGTATGAAAATGGAAATGGAATTTCATGATGAAACACATTTTCAGTGGGTGTTGTTTATTCTCCAAAGGCAGGTGCAGAGTGCACATCCTGCTCTTTTTTCCAAATACCCTTGGAAGCCAATCCCCTGGGGAGAAGAAGGCTTCTCTAAATATGTGGCTAATCTACCACACAGAAAAGGGAGCCGAACAAAGGAGAGACACGTGTGTGTGTGTGTGTGTGTGTGTGTGTGTGTGTGTGTGTGTGTGTGTGTGTGTGTGTGTGTGTGTGTGTGTGTGTGTGTGTTAAAGGGGTACCAGAGGAGCAAATGCAAGGCAGAGAGACAGAAGGTGGAAAACAAGCAACATTGTGATGGCTCCAACAGTTATCCTGTGTGTTTTAGTCTATTTCTAGCCCCTCTGCTTTAGGGGTGTGTATATTCTATGTGTGTGTGTGTGTGTGTGTGTGTGTGTGTGTGTGTGTGTGTGTGTGTGTGTGTGTGTGTGTGTGTGTGTGTGTGTGTGTGTGTGTGTGTGTGTGTGTGTGTGTGTGTGTGTGTGTGTGTGTGTGTGTGCATTAGTGCGTGTTCCAAGGGTGTGGGGATTCAGATCCCTGAGGAGCACTCTGGTACAGCGGCTCTTTACTGTGCCTACATTAAACCAATATGTCATTACAGCAGATGTACACTCAAAGGAAACTAGTTCTGTTGTGCTTACATACTGCTATTGGCACTGTAGTAATATTGTTGCGTGCCGGTGTACCCCAGTGCAACCTATATAACAGTATGCATCACGGTGAACAAAGAAAAGTCTACTCACACATGCACAATAGCCCCCGACCTCCAGACTTTTTATGACACCACCTGCTCCTTCTATTCATGAGTCTGATTTGACTTGGGTAATACTTTCAGAGACAGGCCAGGTCACAGACATAAAACCATTAGAGTGCGGGTATCTACGAAGCCCTCTTCATTTTCATCCCAATGCATCAACAAAAGGTTATGAAAAATAGACATCAGAGGCAGACTCCAGTAGCCTCTGAGATCAGCTGCAGCCATCCAGCTTATCGTAGTGCTGAGATCAGCTGGTGGTACGTTTCTTTATGGAGGAAAAGGATGGTGTTCAAATGTTTTAACAGACATCTGGGTCCTTGCTTATGTATTTGTTAATTACAGAGGCACAGAGACCTTGCAGTGAAACCCATATAAAACATTTAAGTTCAGTCAGACATGCCCTTGGCTGACATAAAAAAAAAGGAAAAACATCGTATAGGCTGGGCAGTAAAGATGCAATACTATTTTACTTTCAAATCAAATGTTAAAATTCATATCACACATCCCTGTTTAATTCATAGAGCGGAAAAAAAATATTTTATAGAAGAAAAGACCTTGACCATGCCTGTTTCAACTTCTACTCCACTACGATCTTTTTCTTGAAAGCACACACACACACACACACACACACACACACACGCACACACACACATACACACACACGCTCCCGTTGCCCAAAGGCTTAATTCTAACGAGTCCCCTCTCCCCGACTACAAGGCCTCCAATCCTGCCAGCACCGATTGGCTTCATGCTGACCAGTCCTCTCCACCCCCACCCCCACCCCCACCCCCACGCCTGCCCACACAACACAGGCACATACAGTACACACAGAATCATACAATACACTCTTCTCATACTCCGCCAACCTTCGCAGAGTGTAGCATTGAATTATTCAGCCTTAGTGGCAGCTAGGCCGGCACACGAGTCAGCTTGGCTGTAGTTGATAAACAGGTGGATAGCATGCATGCAAAAGTATGGCTGTACATGCGTTTGCGTGCATGCAAAGCCCATTGTCGAGGAACGGCTCCATCACACGGCAGCCTCGTTTCCACAGCACGAGGTCGGCCCTGTACTTTCTGCTCGCTGAGCTGGGCACTGGCACATATACCCACAATGACACATACATATATGCATGTAAATTCATGCACGCATACAGTACACACAGAATCATACACATACATGTGTACAAACATAGAGGAATCCACGTGCATTCACACGGCAGACTAACAGGTATGTGTGCAGCACAGGGCACAGTGGCGAGACCTAGAGAGAGAGAGACAGAAATGGAGACAGAGGGAGACGGAGGCAATTGAGAGGGAGGGGATCTACTTAGAGTGTTGACATTGCAGGAGCCCACATGTGTGTGCCGGAGCATAATCTTCTCCCCGCTCTCATTGGGTTTTTAATGCGGGTGCTATTTCCATAAACCTGCCTCCTGAATCACAGCCAGCCTCTTACACTCACCCCAGGTCGAGCTGTACTAAAAACTCAGAGTCAATGCATGCAGCACAACACATTTGCAACCCTTGCCTCTCCAAGACAATCACTGTTGTACACAATGCTAGCATGACAAAAAGGGAAGAGCGGCATGTTGTTCTGTGCAACAGCAAATAAGACTTGCTGCAGCGACTGAGATTATTTCCTGGATCTGCTGGATTTGAGGAGTGGCAGTGAGAGGACAGAGAGTTTGAGGAGAGAGAGAGGAGGGGTGGGAGGTGGGGGATTGAGGGAGGGAGATAGGTTGGGGGATAGCGTGTGAAGGATGCAGGATTTTGTCATGATGCTGAGCAGGGTGGAGTAAATCTCCTGCAAGCTTGTGTAGAGAGCTGTGAGACTCATGAGCCCACACACCAGCTGCTGTTGAAACAGCTCGAGCTGCCAAGATTAATCGATTGATCTATATTAAATCAATCTCCAGCTATTTTGATAATAGATGTATAGGTTTGAGTCATTTTTTAAGATAAAAAAAGTCAAATTCTCTGATTCCAGCTTCTTAAATATCTCGTTTCTTTCCTCCTTTATGACAGTAAACTGAATATCTTTGAGTTTTGAGAGTGGAAAAAACAATTGAGGGTGTAATACTGGGCTTTAGGAACAAACAACTAATCAATGAATCCAGAAAATGGTTGACAGATTAATTGATAATGATAATAATTGTAAGTTGCAGCCCTCAAAACAGCTGCTGCTCCTTAACTTGCAGTGTTTCTGTTGTATATATTTGAAGAACAAATTATGCTATAAGGAATAATCAGCATCCAAGGTTATCAGCCGATGCTTAGTAAGAGAAAACATGCAAGCATGTATTCACATAGACAAAAGCACTTGTATGGTTATGCAATATAAAAAGTAGTGCATCGCCATCAGCAGCAAACAAGCACGAAACAGCAAACAAATAATATATTCGAGCCTCACTGTCGTGGGCGGTGCGTGATCACGGCAAGATGCCATGTGCACATGTTTTTCTCCCCACCTTTATACTCTGCTATCTGTATCTACATAGGGCTGGCTGCGATGCAAAGCCAGCTTACCACACAAACACAAACATACACAGATAATAGGGCCAAGCAACACACACACCTGGTAAACTGTCAGAGCTTCTCCTATTCGGTGGCCAAACTTATGTCAGGCACTCGTGTCCCCAAGGTTCCCATCACACCTCACCGCAGGAATCTATATTCCAGTCCAGTACACTTCCATTAGGCCATACTGTTAGCAGCTAATGTGTAACAGGGGGACATGGATAATAACAGCCGAGAAAACAAGCGCTTCTTACCGATAATAAGAGGACACTGGGTCTGTGTGTGTGTGTATTTGTGTGTGTGTGGCAACTAGTGCATATATCTGAGTGTACGCAAACATATGGCACTGTACAACAATCATTTTATACTTAAAGTAACTTAAAACTTAAAATGCAGTCCTTTAAGTTAGAATTCTGAAGGCTACCACACAAACACATTTTTTTCAACAATATGAATCCAATTTGTTAGCATTCTGTAATTGCCTCTCTATTTAGTAGTTATTATTGTTTTGGAGGAGCAAACCTTTCCTGCAGAGGATTTTAAGTACATATACACACAAGTGAATCAAAGAAAACGATCCACGTACGTACCAGAAGTGACATGGAAGACGAAGGAAACATTTGGTCGTGAGTACCACATTGGAAAACATGGTTGTGGTGTATTAAAACACAAATCCTCTCGACACTCCAACTGGACTCTGGATTTTAAAACGCACTTTCCATTACCAACAGTAACCACAGGTGATAGCAAATCAACCATGGGTGAAATCGTAAGGGTTATTACTACTTTAAAGTGTTTGAAATATTTGCTCTTGCCCAGGGACAGCACACACACACACACACACACATACACACACACACACACACACACACACACACACACACACAGGGTGTGAACAAGCCTTCCAGCTGCTGAAGAGTTCCAGCTCATGAAGTGTGTGCACGTTGGTGTCCATGTGTATGCGGGTGGTCTTGTTGGTGCTCTGTGTTCAAGCAAAGGGCCCTGCACGAGTTAGGTTTTACACTTTTCATACATGGTTCTACTCATTAGCAATGAGCAACGTCGAGCAGGATTTTGTGGTTGTTATTTTAATTCATTCATTCATTCATTCAAAACATTTAAATTAAAGATAAGCAGGTAACCACACTGTTCCAAGCTGAGCAGCAATGCAGGGGTTAACGACAAAAACGCAGACGTTAATAACTTGTAACTCATCTCTGGAGGATTCGTAGTTTACATTAATTACAGCGTAGCCCCTGGCAAACTGCATATCAAGCAGGATTTTGCAAACAAACAACTGGCATATCTACTTACCATCAAGCAGTGAAGCAACAGGGGTCATATCACAAAAGATTTAGGAGCATGGAGGCTCAAGAGAGAGGGACAGGAGAGACGATGGGAGGCAGTCAAATGCACAAACGCATATTTTTACACGCATACAGAAACACACAAAGCCCGATGCGGCATGGCATTTGTTGTAAAATGTGTCGGATGATATTTTCTTTCTTTAAATTAAATTGTTGAATAAATCTCTCCCCAGCGGTTGGTTCATTAATAGGTGAGCAGGGTCTATGGGATGTTTAAGGACCCTGACAAGCTACTGTAATTGTGATTAGCTAGTGTTGTAGCTGCTTGTGTTTTGTGTGGATGCTGTATTATAGCATGCACTCTGTTTCCTTGGTGTTGGTGTGCGTGTGTGAGTGAAGCTGAAGGGAAGGGAACAGCAGAGCAGCCTCGTCTGTGAGGCCTGACACCCATCAACGTCTGGCTGTTACATTTCTATGACATGCTACTGTCTCAGGAAGAGCAGCGGCGCCGGAGCAAAGGGACAGAGGGGAGCCGGGGGAGGATGTGGGGTGGACATCGCTGGGGATGTCAGCAGGGGGGCTGAAGCGGGACTGAAAGGTACAAGGGGTTTTATTTCATTGTAGGCAAAGTTACTGAACTTGTGTGTGCGTGTCAGAGATGTGTACTCGATTCTGCGCATACAGTGACTTTAGACTCGACTCAAGATTTGGAACAGTCGCTCATCGTTACATTAGTACATCATTTTCCGCACTATCGATACAACTGAACCAGCTGCACTTTCTCCCTCTCTCTATTCTCTCCGACAGCCACCCGATACACACACCTGCACAGTGCCCACATAGCCCCGCCTCCTCTCACTCACATTGCTGTCTTCTCGTCACTCGTCTCGTTCGCTCCGATTGAATATAATAATTTGCAGGTCTTCGTAGTCATGTTATAACCTTCAGTGTTTCACATTAATTACCTCGACAGTCCAGGCCCTTCATTCTTAATGAACTAGAAATATTTTTGCACTTCAATCTCGGCGGGTCAGGGACGTCTGCGCGTTGTGGGAGGATCCCCTCGTGGGACCGCTCCGTGACAGCGCGCCAGGCCCGGCTCCAGATCGGCTTGGAGAGGCCCGGGGTGAGGGTGGCTCGCAGTTTCAACCGTGAGCTTTACGGCACCCTGTGAAGCTCATTTACCATGCATCGTGGGTGCAACTTTTTTGCCGTGTCATCACCATGCATATCTATACAACCACTGTGTTTATGATTAACTGCAGTCTTTGATGTTATTTGATAACTGTTAATGGATAAAACCATTCACATTCATGTTAAAACATTAATGTTAAAAGAAACATGTATGTTAATTAGTGCTGGGCAAGTTAGCGCGTTATTATCGCGTTAACGCATTAATTAATTAATGCCGACAATTATTTTATAGCGCGTGAACGCACCTTTAGGATCGCAACGAATGACGGCACGTATGAGCCTCAAGAATGAGCTAAGAAAGTTAGCGGAAAGATTAACGTGAGACAACATCCGGTTTCTTCAGACGAACATCCGGTTTTCAGAATAAGATGCCAACAAAGTATGAATTATATTCACATTAAGTATAAAACATGCTACCTGCATCTCGTGAGTTAAAGGGAAAATACACCTAAATTGTGCGTAAAGTGTCTTTATTCTTTGATCGCTGGGCAACCATCATCACCTCGGAGTTACAGCATTATATTTATGAACAGTAGAGCTGCATTCACATGCTCTGACTATCATGAAGACAGACATTTTTGCTGAAACGTGCTGAAACATTTTATTCCTGTTGCACAGCAGTGGAACGTTTCACATACAGTCAGCACACTGAGCACAGATAGTGCAAGAAATATGATCGCTACTGTGTAAAGGGAATACTGCTGTTAAAAAGCACCTTATTTGTTTTAAGTGTTTGCAAACCAAATGTTATTGCCCTTTTGTTCATATAGCAGTACTTTTAAAATAAAAGTTCGAAATACACTACTTTTTAATTAATTATTGAACTTTGCCATAACAATGTGATTAATCGCGATTAAAAATTTTAATCGTTGCCCAGCACTAATGTTAATCACCGCTGATAACGCCGTCTGGACCGTCGTCGTGGAAGCGTAACACTCACCCTCCGGTTCCCCCCAAGGTTAGCGCTTTTAGCTCTGTCATCACTGCGACGTTAGCACCACTACCTGCCAGCCGTCTTCATGTTGAGAGCTGTGTGGAGGCAATCCCTTCGCTCTGAATTTCAAATTGAGAACCTTTAAGTGATACTGTGTATAGTAATTATGTTTGCAGTACTCTACTCGGGTTATTGTTCAACCTTTCAGAGCACAGATGATTTGGAGATCTGCTCCTCTCTAAGAACACACTAGGGGTGCCTTTGTTAATGGTCAATCAGAGCACCGGAGCACACTCTGGCACAAACTGGACCGTTTGTAAATTTGAAGCGCTGTTGGAACGTACCCTTCGGTCATTCAGAGAACCACACTCTCAGAGCAGCAGAACGTACTCTGAGCAAAGCGCCAAGGGCAATGAATGTGTGAAAGTTACTTGTTTGGCATAGTATTTAATAAAACCGTTAGCTAAGCTAACTGGGTTTCTCCTAACGTTAGCTATCGTCAACGTTTTAAAACGTATTTTCATATGCATGTTGTTACAGTCTGATGTCTCATCATAGTCATTGTCATCCTCACTGGCAACAAGCTCTTGCACAAGAGATATCGATAGGAAAGTTTTTCTTTCATCCATTTTATCGTACCCATTTGTTAATTCATACAGAAATAAAGGCTCCGTTTCTTTGAACAACAGCACTGTCATTGCTGGTGTAAAGCTTCAGATTGGATTTACGAAACGCACCCGAAGAAAAGGAGAGTGTGCAGGCAAGAGCATCAGACTTGTTAGCGTTGCGTTTATGTCTGTGCCCTCATGCCCCTCATTTATACATTCGGCCACATCAACCATTTAATCCCAGAGGTAGGTCAACCCTTACTCTCCCTGACAATCTGGCAGGCGGGGATGTTATTAATGACTATGAGACGTGACAGAGAAGCGTACTAGAAAGCCAGACTATGGACAAAAACAGTGAAATAATCAGAGATTCCTCCTTCTTTAACATATTGCTGAACAAGAGTTATAAACTCTCATGAACACATCCTCTGGCATTATGTGAAATAACTTTTTTCCCCCCTTTCTCTGTCTTCCGTGTTATTATTCAAATGCAGAGGAAAATAACGCCCTCCAGTCTCGCGCTCGGCTAATTTGCAGGATAAACGAAACAACTTGTTTTTCATGAAAGCCACCAGAAAAATGTTCAAAGTTTGTGGTAGTTGCATTTGCATGTTTAACAGAAACATGTGCCTTTTGGCTGGGTTTCTCAGGCTCTGTGTGTCCTATCCGAGGGTTGGGGGTAAGGAGAGGGGAGGGGATCTTTACTTATGTTCCTCCCCGGTGCAGGCTTGATCTGACCATGTTAAGCCTCTGTGGGAAGCCACCTCTACATTCGTTCCACACTTGTGAGGATCTCACAGATGCAGCTATGCACAGGTGTACATACTCACTCGGAAATGCATTTACACTAAAACAATAACACAAATTCAGTGTTTCCCCTATATTCATTATGCATTCAAAATGATGAGCGGCGCTGCTAAAGTTTCACACGTTCATTACGAACTTCTGCTCTCGTTTTTCGCCGAGTGCAGGGCTTAGGCTCTCCACACACACACACACACACACACACGGAGCAGAGCAGACTCAGGTAGGGGAAGATATTGATGTCGGTTTGGGTTACAAAATGACTCTGTAGTGAACAGCACGCTAACCTGCTGACGGATTCAGTTTTTCGGGGGTTTTATTCGAGCCAGACCAGAGAATTTTCAGGTCTGTGATGTTGTTTTGGCCGCATTATTTTTCCGTAAAGTTTGCTGAAAGTGATGCAAGATAGCCCTCTTGCGTTTTATGTGGCAAGAGGACGACTCATGGGATGCAGTTATTACACCAGTCGCAATTTTGTTGTATTGAAAACTCAACATTTGCTCCTGGCGTTCTTCACCACTGTTATGGAAGAAGGAAATAACGGGTGTAACTAGTGCTGTGCGGTGGATCTAATTCATGCCAATGCCGATACTTTAAGCACAAATTAACAAGCTATAGGGTGATTTTTCGATTTATGTCTTTATTATTCCTCTACCGTTAATCTAAGCTGTGACTGTTTTCCGTTGATAGCACTTTTCCATTCATTCTATGCTATTGCTTCTGAGTGTGAGTCTGAGTGGGTCTAATCAATTCTGGCAATATCGCCTGGAGAACGGACACATGGAAAAGTTGAAACCGGGCCTTCAAAAGGCTGAGCTATTGATTGAATGCTTTCCAACGTGTTTTTCATCTCTGGGACTGTACGAGGAGCATGCCGGCTGGTATGCGGCCGGGTGCAGATGGCATGGCTGACCACCATAGAGAGAGACGGGCGAGAGTGAGAAGAAGGGGAGAGAGAGAGACAGACAGAGAGACAGACACTTACCCCTGGCAGTGTTTTCTGTTCATGGAGGGCGTTCTGGGCTTTGATGGCCGACTCTCGGGCGCAGTAGGTGAGGAATGCGCAACCTGCAACAGAGCCACACCACATAGCAACGTTATTAGGATTACACAAAACAAGAACAAAATCTGAATCAAACAAACAAAAACAATGTCGAAAATATTTTTTAAATATTACAAAAAAGACGCAGCACTTTCAAAGAAATATCAACTAAGAATATTAGGACAGTGATACAATTACAAAGCATTTCAAATAGAATGTTTAAAGATGTACCGATTGCAATTTTCCGGATTTCCAATGTTTTTTAAAGTCTGATGTGCAGATTTAGATTTTCTTTCTAAGAACTATAACTTACAACAATCCCAGAAAGAATATTTAAACCATCCAACCAAACCAACCAAAAATTCTGAATGTTTTCTTTTGACTTTGTTAAAGTTCTTGGCTTTAGTAGTTTTATTTAAATACTGTAAGCTACTTCCGTCAATGTTAGCTGTTAAGCACTGTGCTGTCGACAGACGAGCTGGTCACGGCAATTATTCTGAGCAGCATGTATGGGAATGAACTACAATATAATAAGTGATTAAGTTATTTGTTACAAATGTTTTTACGGTTGTTTCTCCCCGGCTTATTTTTCCACGACTTGCAGTTGTGACAAATTGCAAGCTTTATGTCTTCTTCACTCGCGTTGAAGAACTTCTACACCGAGACATGTTGTGTGTGGCTGTGACATTACAGTCGGTGCCGCTTTATAACTATCATGCGGCGGCAACACACATTTTTAAATACGACGGGCAAAATATGAAAATATGAGACTGACCAGCCGGTCCCCGATCATAGCCAATCAGGGGAAAACTGGCATCTCTAAATATAATGATTTCTTATGTGCAGAAATTGAACGTACAGGGTCTTGTGAGTTAGTGAAAACAATGAAAACGGGGCAATACATCAGGCTACATATGGCAAGGGGAGAGGAGAAAAAAACAAAACCACAATAAAAAAGGTAGGAGATGAGCTGAGAATTCTTTGGATGAATTGCCAGGCCTGTCCAGCCTCCCCATCCCTAGTGCCATGTCCTGTCAAAAGCTCCTAGTAGCCTGGCCAGCGTCCCCACCCTGAACAGTTGTGACAGCAGCGGAGACAAAAGAAACTGCAGGAGTGTATTGGGGGGGGGGGAGCAGGGAAGAAGGGATGAGATCAGCGTAGGGATGGAGGAAGGAGGGAGATAGTGCCAGAGAAGAAGAGAGGACGGGAGGGGGTGTTAAAACTCTCCAGGGTGAGTGCTGCCATGCGTGCACACACACACACACCACATCTGTCAAAATCACTGAATACATAAAGAAGAGAAGAAAAGAGCAGAAGAGAAAAGAGAGGAGAGAAGAGGCAGGGAGGACGAGAGGTGGAGAGAAACCAGATGGAGTATTGAGGCAATCATTTTCCCCCTGACTCTCTGAATAAATAGATTTGCTTGTGTTCTATTAATGAGGTTCATATGGGTTACCATGCATCATATTTCTGCCACTCTGAAGATGGTTTATTAGCAGCCACTGCATTTTGGATCTCATTTCAACAGCCAAATGTATTCAGTGGGTGGTGATGTATTAAGAGTCTTTACACAGACAATATTCAAATTTGTTTTCCTTGTTGCGTATGAGATCACTGTAACCGCTCTAAACATTCACCATCCGTTTTTGTCGTGTGCTCGTTCGTGTGCATCTTTTAATGCCATTTCAGTGACCCTTGCACTTTGGCTATGTCGCCACTGTAACCTCCTCAGGACTGCATCAAAAAGGAGGGCTAAAATGTCATGTCAGTCACTGATCCATTTATTGACCTGTAACCTGTTTTGCATTGATGCGTTAAGCCTAAGGTGTCGCCAAATGCGTTTATGTGGCTGCAAACCTTCCCTTGTATATACAGAAAGGATAAGACCATTCCATGAAGCTCCGCCTTTTCTTTGGGACAGTCAGTCTGCACCCTGCCATGCCTTTCAGTATGAGAAAGACAGATAGTGATGGAGTCTGTCCAGGGTTGTGACCTTTGAGGTGGCTGACTGTAGCATTGGTGTCGCGGTGCAGCCCTCCTCATAGCCTCCCTTGTCCCAGCAACCCTAACCTAATGATTTCCGATGGCCACCAGCCAAATCATTCAATCACTCACACTGCTGTCTCATTCCCTCTCTCTCTTCAGCTTGTAAAAAAGAAAAACAAATAGAAAATTCCAAGACTGCGGAAATGTCATTGTAGTTTTGGGTTTGTTTGTTTCTCAAATGGCTGAGGGTAATAGGAGGGAATAGCTCCATTTTGGTGCTTGTTTTCTCTCTTTTTCACTCTCTCTGGGCTTGTTGTTGTTGGTTTACTTGACAAACGCTGGCCCTATCGCTGAATAAGCAACAAGTATTTTGCATCACAATCACAATTAATTTGTGTAATGCATCGGGCATTGAGAATAAATTAATAACAACCACAACACTGGCAAACAAAAGGGAAACATGAACTCCATTTAAATGTGATTCTGTGCTCTTTAATGTATGGCTTAATAAGAATTTGCAGGCCACAGGCGAAAAAAGCTTTAACAACTCCATAATTGGAATCCAAACACGTACAAATTGCCAGTGCTGCATTGCATACCAAGTGCTAAAGTGTGAGGGGGGGGGGAGCATGATGAAATTGTTTGAAACACAACAAAAAGCCGGTGTAATCGGAGCCTGCTGACACAGCAGTGGGGTAAGCCTTCCCATTGTGAGGCGATGATCCTCTGCATCATCTGATAGAAACCTAAAACAGCCTTATCTCACACATTGATTTCAGCTCCAAAGAGGAGAAATCCCTTCTCTCCCCTTGGCTCCCTTTCCCTCCTCTCTCTCTCTCGTCTGTTCCTGACTTCTTCCTCTTCGTCAATGCCAACTCCACTCCTCTCCTATTTCTTGATGATATATTTTTAAGTGTGTGCGGTGTGTGTGTGTGTGTACTGGGGGAAAAAAGGGCAGAGTCTCTCCATCTCCACTGTGTTGAATTGGCATGTAATTAACGAGTCTTACATGGGGGGGAGAGAGAGAGAGAGTGAGTGGGTGAGATAGAGAGAGAACGTTAGAGAGAGTGAGTAGTGGAGGATACTGTGTAGCTTTGGTGACAGCAGCCATTTACATTCACCGTGGCTCAGGCTCTCCATTACCAAAACCCTGTGTGTGTTTGCTGCACAGTAGGATACTGTATTGTACTAATTGTTTTGTCACGTTTGGAGGCCCTATTGATAAAACCCATGGATACTCGGACACAGACATGCTCATCTGATCTTCTTACCGTGTGTAAGCACTTGTTTCAGGCACACTTATTCAATTAACAAAGTGACTGTGTCTCAATTCTATATTACATACTAAGAGTATATATTCTATTAGTTACAACAAATGGATCAGCAACTGGTATCGGCAGCAAAAAACAACATGATGGGGGCATCTCTAAAATTTATATTTTGCTTCCTTTTTTCTGACAATTTGTATTTCGTATAAAAAAAGATCACGTTTTTCCAACGGTTAAATTCTTTATTTTCTGAGGTGTTTCTCGAGTGATATTTTCCCCCAGCTAGAGTTTGTTTTTCTGCAGCTGTGAGCAGCTCCTCAAGTTCCTTTGTTTGATTTTGAATACAAAACTGTCATTTCATCATGCACTACACAATCAAAACCTGCTAAATATCACATTATATTCAGCTCTCTACCCAGCCGTCACATGACCAAGATACACATAAACACTGGATTTTCACACACACACAAACGTACAACGTACGTGCAAACCACTAAGTTTCACTGTGCTCACCCTCTTTTTCACACACACAAAGACCCAAACGCTTATGAAACACAAGCCTCAATCACCTCTGTTTAAGAAACCTATTCGGCAAACAGAACATTAATATTGGACAACTCTGCAAAAAACTTACAAAATCTATCAGCGACCAATATTGTTAAGGCATGGTCACAGCTATGAAAATGAAACGCAGCTCTGAGAGAAAAAAAATCATTATCACAGTTACAGTAAAATATAGCCAACATTAACATCAACACTCTTACTTTTCCCTGAGAAGCAATATATTCGTACTGGTAATGAGGAAGGGGCACAGGGCTTTTTTGGTCACACATCAGTTTTCATGTACAAAATTCCATATCAGGCGCATAAGCAATGTTCCCGATGAAAACCAGTTTGATACTATTGATATTTTTCCCCCGAACGTAAACACATTCCAGTTCCTCATTAAATCCAACTATAATCCAGTGTGTATCTGTTGGGGTGCACCGTCCTATCACTGAGGTAAGAAAATCCCCTTAACTAGTTGGGCTCACTACCTTGCATGATGCAACGCCAGAACTTACTATCATTTAAAAATTGCCTTGCAGGACAATTATGAATACAAGCACAAAATCAATTCTCTAGGAAAAAAATGCATACATCAATCAATGCAAAAACCTTTATTATAATTAACCTTCGCAATAAACACTACAATCTACTACACGTACACAGAAGTTGTCCCCAATTGATATTAAAGAATGGAAGATATAAAACAGAGTTCAACTTTTATCCTTCTCTTTGTAAATAAGAATGATGAAACTAGTGCAAAGACATGACAAAACGTCCATGTTTACCAGCTAACTGTAATTACCTGAGTAATTGCACACACACACACACACACACACACACAGCTTGCATTAACTCCTTAAGAGTAAGCTAACGCTAACTGCACTGCTCCCTTGACAAACACTACTTCATTAGCTTAAGTCCCCTAGCATTAGCATTGTTTGCTAATGGCGTACAGTTTATTTATGTATGTCTTGTTATGACTCACCAACTTCGGCGAGCTTTCACACGACGTATTTTGGTGAACGGATCCTCCTTAGCACACAACTATGAACTAGCTACACCGTAGCATCTTACTTTACATATCTGCAGTGAAAAATAACTGTTGGCAATTATCAATATTTCCGTCAGCTTTTGTATCGTTTGTCGTCGTCGTCGTCTCTCCACAACCCCCCCGAGCTCTCTCGCACTCGCGAGCCTCGCACACAGGTGTCATCTGATTGGCTAATTCTCGAATTCAAAGTAGCTTTATTCGCAACAATGCTGCATTCGAATGTATTCTTCCTTATTGCCGAAGATGAGTTACAGATTGTTGACATCGCGTTTTACCCTCGAAAACAAAATATATACTTACAAGATAATGAAATTCAATAGATTTTTTTCAATAGATCATTTAAGATAATAAACTTGTTTGAATTTAATTGTTCTTTTCTCTCTTGCCAATAAGAATGCCAAAAAGGCAAAGCGGTTTTTGACCAGTGAAATGCTTTAAAAATGTAATATAAGTATGTAATGTATGTAAATAATTCATGAATTAAAAAAAAGTCTTAATAATAATAATAAATAAATGATGCAGACCATCTTATAAGAAATATACGTATGCCCCATTTGTTCCATCAGTATTTGCCTTCTCCTTTAACAAATCCAAGTGCTCGCTCTCAAAGACGGATAAATCTGAAAGTAATTTATTAATCACAGCAAAGCCCTTTGCACCATTAGCGGTTTTCGTTCGTTACCCATATTCATATCAAATTTTACTCTGGGAGTGGTTGTTCTTTTAACAGTGCATTTTTTTTCTGGGTCTTGAATTTTTCTTTGACATTTCACAAAAAAACTAACTCATCAGTTAATGATATTTATATATACTAAGTAGGACCATGGAGAGATTAATTTGTGCCTGCCACTATAGCGACTGACAGCTACAGGCTGTGACGTCAACTGCAGGAGCTCAATATACTTCTACATTGGCATAAATCGTGTATTGCAGAACCGTCAAACATGAATGCAATTCCAAAGAGACAGGGTTAGTTTAAACCACAACGTCTCTCTTTTCCCTCCGCCTCTTTGCTCCCTTTTCTCCATCTTCTTGCCCCAGCGGAGCCAAACTGCCCCAGTGTTGTGGAAAAAGTGTGAACTCGCTCTCAATGTGGCATTTCCTTGGCCAGAAAGTGTGAAGGTAGCAGAAACCAAGCCAGTCTTGGCACTAGCCTCGCCTGCTCCCTCACACATCATTTGCACTCTTTGGAAAATGCTATCACTGTGGGTAGATTACTTGCTTACTTCATTTACTGCCATGTGGGGCTCCGGGGGAACTGATAGCCTTTCGGAGGGGTCGGAAGCTGAAACACACATCATCAGCACTGATACAATGTGATTATGACCTGAATCATTGCCAGCCAGGGAGGCAGGAGGCTCAGTGGCGCAGATTGACCATGAGGGGGGTAATCAGTCCGGTCTCGGAGAAGCTTTTAACTCATATAATCACTCCCTCACCTTTGAAAAAAAGATCCCCAATCTGTTCACACACTCAAACAGTCATGACAATGTTCGGGGAGAAGGACTATGAATTGAAGAAGGACAGACTGAGAGGTAAGATAAAGAAGAGCTGGAGTTGGCAGGGACTTTCCAAAATGCTCTCACTCAATGTTCTGACAACAATATTTTCTCTGCCCAGGCCTAATGGGCTTGTAATGAGCACTGTAATATAAGCAGTATAGCCTAGCGTAACCTGTAAACCTTAATTAAGTCAGACAGACACCTTAAAGGGAGCCAGCGCCTGTGCTCAGTCACCATCTCATGATCCTGAAGCTGACTACACTCTTCCATCACTCCTTCATCAATCACTCCATCTCCGCTACATCCAGCTCCAAATCCTCCTCCATTTCTCCTTTCACTACCCCTCCTGTCATTCCCTCACCTTGAGCAATGTCCGGGGGAGGATGAACGTCGCAGGGCGCTGAGGAGCATCGATGTCCATCATGAGGGGCAAGAAATAGTCCCCGGACCCTCCCTTGTATCCTCTTTGACCCCTGAGTAGGAGACCTCAGCCATTGATTTGTTGCTACTCGCTCACATAGACTGCACTGGCCCCCGAGCAGCAGTCAAACGGATCCATAGGCAGCACGTCCCAAAGGACTGCCTGTGTGCTGGTGCGAAAGTGTGCATTTACAGAACACATGCGTGCGTGTGATGCGGTGCGGCGTGCATTGCCTAATGAGTGTGACGAATGCAATAAAATTCTTCCTGAGAGGCCCTGTGTATTGTTTCAGGATCATTACTGGGGCAAAGAAGCCATCGTAACAATGGAGAGAGATAGACTCTTGCACTTACAATCTATTGTGTGGCTCTCTGGGGTTAAATAGTTCTCTCAGGGCACAAGTGGCTCCTCATATATAATCCAGTATTTCTCTCACAAGCTGACATGGGGCGTGGGCGTTGCTGCATTAGGAAGGCTGACAACAGTAATACAGTTCCAACTAGCTCCTGACGAAGTTCCTGAGATCATGCCTCTTGGCGGTGGGTGCAGTTTCCAGAGGTGACATGATAGATTGCAACTGGCCGCCCATTCCCAAGTTGGCCAGAACTCTTTCAATATGTGGTTCTGTATAACAGTTAAGATACGGCGTTTGGCATCCTCCACCGTACTGTAGTCTTTAAAGTTAGCCTTGGCTTGTGTGGACTGTCTGTGCACTTCATCCCTCTTCTGCTATTAAAGCCAGGGCCCGATCTATAAATACATCTAGTGGCCTGCATCCCTGATGAGCAAGCTAATTGACACCGTTAATGGATGGAGTTTCACAGAGCTGTAAATAATGTGTAGGTTCACACTTACTGCCTCCTGCCGTGTTACTTCTGGGAGGGCAACAGGAGTTTACCTGCCAAGTCCCGTCTCAGCTGCCCGTCGTCCCAGCCTCCCTCCCCCAGCCAAGTCTGCTCCGGCCAGGGGATTTATACAGAAATCAATATAAGTTTCCCCCCACCCCCACCAGTCAAAGAAAGAAAACTGCATTTCCTCTTTTTCATGTACTATAACAACCTCTTGGAAAAACAAACAAGACCAGGCAAAAGGAAATAATAAAATCACTTTCACTTGGCTCACGCCCATTGCCTGCCGCTCTATATAGTACAACACAGTGCGCTATGCTTCATTTAATGTACCCGATTGACGTATTTGATGCAATAGAGTGCTGCAGAAATGACTTTGACATTTTTGCACTTTGGACTTTTCAGTTAGATGCCTGAAATGAGGCCTACGGTTAACACAAGCTTTAAAATATATGCAATTTTTACTTCTGCTGATTGCATTCACACGTCAAACATCATAAAACTGGTGTTCATTTGTGAAGATTATGATGCTGAGCAAAACATATAAGTATCGTAAACTTGTGTTTGCCACAGAGATTATTTTTTGCAATAATCCCCAAAAAAAAATCCCATTGGCTGTTTGTGGAGGGAACCAGTGGGGTGTTAACTTCGTAGGTTTGGCCTACAAAAATACGTCCTCCCTGCAGCACTCTATGCTCCTAACGATGCTTGTCCTCTTTTGAAAGGTGAAAGGCATATAAACCTTTGAGACGGATCAATTGATCATAGCGAAGCCACAATCACAGCTGACTGGCAGCTGCAAACTGACTGCGGACTAAGAGACGGATCAGGTTTTCAGTCACTTTGATTTTACAAATTGAAAGATACCTTTAAAGACAGCGCTTCAAAGGCCCAGAGGTGCTCGGATGGAGTGATTGAAAGAGGAATGAGTAAGAAAGACGTGAGGAGGAAAAAACATACAACCCGGCTATACCACACACACACACACACACACACACACACACACACACACACACACACACACACACACACACAGATTATTCTTTGTTATGCTGCTAAACACAGACCACCTTGAAATGAAACATTACTTGCACACGTCTTTATACGCAAAATTATAATGAGTCCCCTGCTTCTTATAGCTGTTCTTTCTATTCAATGAATGTACCGAATGGAGCACAGCATGAAAATAAGACTTTGTGTACTTGTCTCAGCTTTCTCTTTCTTTCTTTCTGTCTTTGTCTCAAGACACTAATTGACACTAATGGTCTGACTAATAAGCAGGCATCAGGGTGGTAATTGCATTGACGTATATTTCCTAGTAACCAAATTCAGCCCGAAGGGTTCCAGAAATCTATCTTCTTTCTATCCATCCATCCATCCATCCATCCATTCATCCATCTATAGCTCAGAAGAATGGCAAAGAAAGAGCTCTGAAGTGAACCCAAAGAGCAGATGAAACAGATATGAAAGCCCATCAGCCATTAATTAATGAGTAGTCTTTTTTAATTAAGCCAGATCCACCGTTGAATGGGGAACCACAGAACGGGTGCCATGTTGGAACTCGTATAAAGTCCGCACACACTGCTTATTCAACCAAATTGTAACATTTGATCATCAAAAAAGAAACACAAATTCCATCTTTCATCTGTGTTTTCTGCACCGTTTGGCACACAAGTTGCTTGTATCACACACACAACAAAAATAAATAAAGAAAAGTGGATGCGATACATCTCCGGTACAAAGCCCCGGACCAGTTTGTGTCTCTGGCGATAAAGCACAGAGACTGTTAGCTACAGCGGGGCTGCTACAGCGGGGAAAGATAGATGGAAGGAGTGAGGGGAGAGATGGCTGCATGATGGAAGGGATGGGGGCGTGAGGAGAGAAAGGACGGGGGGGGGGGGGGGGGAGATGCTGGAAATGATGGGGACATGCAGTCACCCACAGATGCTCCCTATGTCTCTCCCTCATTCTCTCCCTCCTTTTGAGCACAGTGTGGGAGAGCAGTCTTTTGGGGGAGGCTGGCAGGCAATCAGTGATGTCATGCCAGCAGTGCAGTGATGGCAGCTTAACCTATTTTCGGAAATACCACAGAATTTCTATTTATAACCGTGCTGAGCAGCATGTATCTTCACACATCCCTCACGGACCTAAGCATTCATAGACACTTTCCAATCTCAAATGTGTCTTCATCACGAATTGGGGATTGCTTAATATCTGTAGGAAAAAGCTCTTGAATGCTGATCATGCTGTTTATCATAATTACTAGTTTGGGAGGTATTTTCTATGTTGTCAACTTTAGCATCATTTAGTTTGTTGTTACAGCTGATATGAGCATTTCTATTGTTGCTTACATTGGTACTGTAGGAATAATAATAGCCATTAAATAGTAAATAGCCTCTAAGACGCGGTAGAAGTCGTAGTTTTTGCAGTTGCAGCAGCGATAGTAATATTGGAATAAGTATTACATTTGTTACTAGAGGGATTTTCCCAAAATTTTCAAGTGATTTTTTTTTTCTTTTTTTATAAATCTGCCACACTTGGCCTCTGCACCTCCTCCATCCCTCTCGCCCTCCAGTGTCCAAGCGGCTCTCTCAATCTGACAGAGGGATCCTCCATGTCCCGAGCCGAGCCATCACTCTACTCTCCCGCAGCCTTGGGATAAAAGCAGCTATTTGTTTCTGCATCTCTGACAAACACTTCATCTTCACTGACCCCCCCCCCCCCCCCCCTCCACTTATCCATCTGTCTATTCATCCATTGTTCTGCGCCCATGTGTCTGTCTGTCATTTGCCTTGTGGGGGCCTGCTGCATACATGGGCCGTCCTTCCCTGTCCAATTCGGTCGAGTGACGGTGCTAAGTCACATCCACGTGTACGACATTTATGCATTGTATATTCACACCAGCAAACAAGGGCTCAACCATTTGGCAATCGGAGAGATGTGACAGCTTGACTAATCTGTGATTGTTTTTTTTGGCCAAAACATGGGGGTTAGCGAGCCCTCCAAGGGCACAGTACTATAAGGCAAGACAAATAACTTATTATTTTCCAGGCTTGTACAAGGCTTTATCGCATGAGTTCTCCTGAACCATTCCAAAATGGAGAGGGATTATCACAAAACATTGCATTAAAATCTCCTCTCTCCCCTCTCCCTTGTTATTTCATTTTCCATCTAAAATGAATCTGTGCCCAGCCAGGCTCAAACACAACATTAAAGAGCTCACATGCTATTCTAACAGAAACCGCCAACCCCCTCCTCTCCTGCTCCCCCCCCCCCCTCTGTGCATTTATACCCCCCACAAGAGTACACTCTGCTCTGTAGGCAATGGCACTCTCTGCTAAGCTACCCATACAAAATAGATAGGCTTCCATCCCTCTATTTAGACTAAGGAAATAGCTGTGACCTTTGTGCATGAACAAGAAGGCGCTACGCCTTTACCGACTCTACCGTTAGAAGACCAAAAATAATTCAACCCCAAATCCTCACTTTAGAATTTGAAATGGCTGTTGGCACCGCCACAAAGGACTGAATGAAGTTCCCCTATAACAATTTTTTATAAATTAAAATGTACTTTTCTTGCTCAATCGAATATATTAATAATATTTCGAGACTAAATGTTTCATAGAAAGCACTCCATTCTAAAACATCATTGGTTCTTTTTTAAAAGAACACATTTTGCAACACATTTACAACATTATTATATCGCAGAAACAATCATATCATTAGAGTTTTCATCAACAAACTCTAAGAAGCACATTTACTTCCAGGTAGCCAAGCAATGAAACACCTTTTAAAGGGTCTCTAACCCTTAAGACCAGTGCCATTCTAGTCACACCTCCAAACATGACACTGTCCACAATCTAAAACAAACCGCCACAGAGCTTCATTTAATCCATTTAATAACATACAGAGGTGGTGTATGGTTTCATAAACCAGTGTCTTAGTGATGGAATCGGACCATATTTTCCCTTAGATCTCACAGTACATCTGCTCATATATCTATCCCTGCTCCAGGCTCCTATTAAGAGCAAACATATTCCAGAAAGGTCACGGAATGACGGCACTTCCAACATACTGAAAGCGTAATGTACTGCGAGCCATAATGAATGTTGCATTGGTGCAGGAAATCAATCCGTTTGAAAGGCTCTCTCGGGCGGGGATTAAGGGGAAAGGAGCGGAGACAGAATAAAAGCCAGGTGAGTCGTGTGGACACTAACCTCCAGCGGAGCGCGGCCTTGTCGGCGTCCGAGATTGGCAATCTCCTTGGAAAACCAACAGAAAAGTGGAGCAGAGAGAGGCAGGCAGCGCTCCTCATCCTGAAGTCAAGGCCCATAAGCGCCTGTCAGTACCCGTTGAGCTGCTGCATCTTTTATGAGGAAAGCCCTGTTGCTTATTACAATATTTACAGACGCTTAAAGATTGCGAAGCAAGCGTTGTTACTGCATTAGCTTGGCTCGGTGGCCTGCGCTCACTGGCCCTGGCAGAAGATTTTATTCCAGATTTGTTAAATCGAATCGCTGCACACGACTGCAAAGGAGACTTGTTTTTCCTGTTCGCATATGGAATCAAATCCTTCTTAAAACCTTTATGAAGCCGTTTAATGTCATAAGCAACGACACACCGGTCACACTAGCAAAAAGCCTTGTATGCTCCACTGATGTCTGTTAAATCAGTAATATCATCACAGAGTGTTGTGTACGTACCGTCCATGTCACTTCTACAGCTCTGTTTATAGTCTGTAAGTGAATTTATACCATCTGTTTCCCCAGGGGGGATGCTGTCCTACAGCAGTGCCGTGATCTTTGACACTTTCCATAAGGCACACACAATATGGAGACGTGTGGATGCACTCTCACTTCCATCATGTCAAAGCGGAGAGAGAGAGAGAGAGAGAGAGAGAGAGAGAGAGAGAGAGAGAGAGAGAGAGGCTTCAACAGACCAGAGCTCAGTTTAATCAATGCTGCCGCCTTTCAGGTATCATTTCATATATGAAAACTGCAGTCTCATATTACAGCAACGGCATATCATTTTGGTTTGATGCATATGCTATATTCCGACTATTCCTGTTTCCTTAATTTTCTCTTTTTTTTTTTTTTTATTGGGAGGGCAACCCACAGAGGGACGCTATCCATCAGACTAGCTCAGAGGCAGAAAAAAAAAAATACAAACTCGAATAAATATTTCATTAGATTATTCTGTGATTTAATGTGCTTCTGCTTGGCTGAGGGTCTACGGCAATATCTTCTGTCCATTTATAAACGCATTAACACAATGACACCCGAGACTAGCTTGATATTGATACCCGTGCCGAGTTGGCCGGCAGATTGAAGCAGCGTTAGGATTGTTTCGTCTGTCTGTCTTGCTTGTGCTGAAACACACCTGCAGGAAGAAAAAAAAATAATCTTTTCTTCCTTCTCTTTCTCTTGTCATCTGAGCTCACGTTACTTAACCGCACGACGGAAGATTAGTTAACCAAACTCATCGGATAAAATCTGTCCAGACAAAATGGAGCTAATTCAACAGAAATCCACACTGAAACCGATTCAGCATTGAGGGCTTTTCATGTATACATCCACTTATGCAAAGCAAGACTGTCAATTTCAACACGAAGATGGACGGGAGACAGCCAACTGAACACATGAATAAACCAAGACTACAGATTAAAGCCTGGGTTCATATGCATGTGCATAGACATGCCTTCTGCATGTGCTATAAGTGGAAGCCAATTAGAGTCAAAGGGAGAAGTTTTCACAGTCTGTGATAAATTCAACATCAGGAAATCCTCCACCTATTAATACCAATTGGGCGACAATAATTGGCAGGCCATCGACAGCGTGGGCAGAATTAATCATTTGAAGAGGCAGACTAGACTGAATTTTTAATTGGCAGAGGCAGCCACTGTTTAGGGAGGCAACCAGCTGATCACCCGAGAGACTGCTGCTTCAGACAATGCACATTTGCTAATCCTCTTGAGTCAAGTTATTATGGCCATGCATTATTATCACGCTTTACAAACTAATTCCATGTTTTCCCTCATGGATTACCAAGGGGGGGGGGGGAAATAGTTGCATAAGAAAAGAGGAAATAATAAACACACAAAGCACAATGTGGATGACATGGAAATCAAAATGACAGATGAGTGCAGTGACTACAAATGCACGACACTTAGAATGAAGAAAATAATGTGTTTGTGTGTGTGTGTGTGTGTGTGTGTGTGTGTGTGTGTGTGTGTGTGTTTGTGTGTGTTTATCCCTCTGTCCATCAATGTATTTGTCCGTCTGAATGTGCCTGTTTGAGGGTGCCATTACAGTTTACTCATAATCCTTTTCTGCTTATTAACATGATTAACTATAAAATAACTTCATCAGAGATCACTGACATTAGGGTTTGATTATGTATTGCTAATGGTGTGGCCTGGAGTCATTACATTTCAAACCATTTGACTGAACGGCACTTGTTTCAAATATATGTGTTGTTTGTTGTAAGTTAATGTATAAAGGTCAAAAAAATCACTTTGAGAAGAACTTTTAGGATTAAGTTTTTATAATACTTGTACTCATCTATCTGCCTTTACATGTAAACATGCTGACATTTGGGATTTTTCGGTTTTAATTTAACCGAATAAAACAAAAGTCCTGATTGACACACAGTAGAATTAAAGTTCACAGGATTGTTTTCACACTATTATAAAAAGGGGATTTCACTTCGTTCCACAGCTCTTTACAATTTGAGTTTTGCATTTCATACTAACAAGCGACCTGAGAAAGAGATTGTTTCACTGAAAACAAACATTTCTAATTTACAAATTTCATACAAAGATTTGTTTTCAGTTTGTTTAACTTTACCACCAGAGCATTATGTAGATTTATGATAATATTAATTTGTGATAGTTATTTTAATACTACGATGACAAAAAAACAAACATCTAGGTGAGCAAATAATTCACTATATTTATGCTAAGCTACTGATAATAAACCACTGGATTTATTCCACAGCTGTAATTGTGTCCGATATTTCACTTGGATTATACAAAGATCTATCAAAGCTCAGTTATCTGTCAATGGAAATACGTCTAAGAGCCTAAATTTGTCTTTTCCCTGCCACCACGATCAGGCGACAATCACTTAAGAGCTAAATGCTGCAATCATTATGCAACACAGGGCAATGTTATTTTAGTAGACGTATGCACACACATGCACACGCAAACACGCTCCGAGGAATGCCAAATGAGTGCTGCACTGAAGACATTGTCCTCCCTTCTGCACACTAACAATATCAGCTCACGAGATGTGGCTTCATGAAATATGTGGCTAATAGCAGCTGCGATAGCACAATCGAATGGCACAGTACATCCAGTGTGAACCCTCACATCCTGTGAGGGTTTTGATCCAAATAGGATCGCAGAGCAGATACTTTAGATCACCAGCTAATTGCATATTTTTTTCCATTTCCTTCTATTACTTGCAATATCACTCATCATAATCATATCTAAAGTAATTTGTGTGTTCCAATCCTGTGTCTTCTAAAGTCAATCCCAGAATGTCAAATGTTGAAATCTGTCTTTGATCGGGCCTCAATAGAAGAGCTTTGTGACAGTTATGGACAAACCTTTGCAATGGTTACGAATCTCTTCGTCATATCTTTTGATGGTGATTCTATATGTCATAGAGGACATTGTTTGCAATGTTTGCAAATGGCATTTACATTAGTGTCACAGATTGTCGTTTGTCTTTATTTTTTCAAATGTCACCGCAGTAAAAAGCTTATCTCCATTACTAACATCCCTCACATATCAACATCTGCTCTGCAGGAGTGCTAGATGGGGAATACAATGGGGATCTATTTGGGCAGTTTGAGAAACACGGAGGTGAAAGCACACTTTAAACCGTAGACGTCATGCAGATGGACAATGTTGGACAGTCTTTCTGGTTCTTCTCTCTTTGAATCATGATTCAAATGTTAAAATTATGATGACAATGAAAACAATAATTATGGCACTGCTGGTCACAGTCATTATTATCATGGAGGCGTAAATGTCACTGTGATGGTTTCAACCACTAAAGTTTATGGTTCTTGTCCAACCTGGCTGTTTGCTAATGTATTCAGAAAATCAAAGTTGGTTGAAAGTGGTGACGATGACGGTGATGGTGGTGATGATGATGATGATGATGATGATGACGTCTACACTGCGTGGGTCGACTGCGTGACGTATTGCGAAATGGTTCTCCCGCACCCAGACAGTGATCTAGCCTACACCTTTGATAACCAACTTCATTATGGAAGGAGGAAGTTTCCACTGTGTGTGTTTGCGTGTGTGTGTGTGTGTGTGTGTGTGTGTGTGTGTGTGTGTGTGTGTGTGTGTGTGTGTGTGTGTGTGTGTGTGTGTGTCGACTGGATCTACACCCTCCGCCTCCCGTTTCAGCGCGAGCAGCGCCGCGTCGCTCCCCAAACTCTCCGCGCCGACGTCCGTCCTCTTGCGTCAGCTCTTGCGCCCCTTTTTTTGGAAGACGTTCGGAGGCACTTGAACTGATTTCGCGGTGTGTCGAGTTTGCACCCAACGCAGCCCCATTCGCACATGGGGAGACGTTAAAGAAAAGCCGATGGGATGAATAAATGATGGCGCGCCTCCGCAAAAAAAAAAAAGATGGGACTGGCATGGGAAGGCTCTTTAAAAATGCATCCTTTCCAAGCGCCTCTGCCCCACTTAAAGAGCGTGTTAAGAAAATAGCAATACAGAACATGACACACATACATACACACACATACACGTACAGTTTATCACCCCATCATTCGTGACACTTCAAGCGCTACTTGAAATGGGGATTTATCAAAATAAAAATTACAAATGCTCTAAAAAATATTAGATAAGAAGAACTTTATAAGCAAAGCAATCATAACTGGAACAAAATAACACACCTCAAGAATGTTAGATGAGAATATGTGAGCAATGATGCACATGATGAATTTTAGACCGATATCAGATGTGGATTAATATTGATCAAATGTCAAAAATTAAAAAAATTAAAAAAGTGACAAACACCCGTATTTTTTCGCGTCACTATTTCAACACACATTAATTCAAAAGGTACAGGAAATAATAGGCAATTCTGCAGCTTTATATGGGCCTTGCAGCCATTTGAGGGGCGACACGTTACCTTTGTGCATGCCGGTGTATCGGTCCTTGAGAACTGTCAGTTCGTGGATTTTCCCAAACTGTTCAAACAGGGGTTTCAGGTCTTTTTCCTCCAAGTTCCGCGGTATCTGCCCGATAAACAGCTTAATGGCATCTTGGTCTTTCATGTTGCCGCTCTCCGGATGAATTGAAATGGGTTCTGACCCGTTCATGGGTTTCGGAAATGTGAGCTGAGGGTACTGGTGCTGATGTGGGATAAGTAGTAGTGGTTGTTGGGTCGGTGGCGCCCCCGGTCCGGTGTAAACCAGGCTGGAGTAAGCGGGCTGGGGCTGCTGTGGATGGTGCTGCCTTCTTGTTTCAGTCTGAGTGAATCTGGCCATTCTGAGCTGGGAGCAGAGTGGATAATAATGACAACACACACACACGCTCACACACACACACGCTGAGAGAGCAAGCACTCAGCTGGAAACCAGGCTGACTTTCTATCCGACACACAACACATACGCACACACAGTACAAGGCAGGCAGAGGAGGGGGGGCGGGGGGGGGGGGGGGGGGGGGGAGTGCCGGAATAAGCGCGCACAAGAGCGATATTAGACGCTCTGGAGTGACACCCAGCGGCCATGAGAGAGGCAGCAAGGTTTGTTTGTGATGTGGACTCTGACCAGGTTTTTTTTTTTTTTTTTTTTTTTAAATGACTGAGCATGTTTGTAAAACACTTTCCATCTAAACAGTGGTGGAATAAGGCCAACTGCAAAAACCTTTATTTTACACCTTTATACTTTAACTTTAACTAAAATATCCCTGAGGCCTTTTCCTCAGCAGACAGTTTGACTTGTCGTAGCAGGAGAAGCACAGGTGTTACTAATAACATTAACGATGGCTCCTTTCTATTTGAGTGTCCCAGTTAGACCACCACAGCCATCGTTAAGTTCATTATTTACACCTGTGCATTGTTAAATGTCTTTCACGACAAGGCCTGGTAGTACAACTAAAAGCTCTTGATTAAACGGTTTACTGGAATTTAATTAAACAAGTGTTGGCAGTCATGGGACCACACTGCACTCTTTCAGAAATGATTGATGTGTTAATGTGAACGCAGTATTTCAATGTAAGTTGCATGGGTCGTGCTGAGTCTGACAATGTAGTTAAGTAAAGTAAAATGCTGACATATAGTGAAGTGCAATCTGCGAAGTTGCTGCAGCGGTTGGATGAAGTTTAATTGAAACTTTGTAGATAAATGAAGTGAAATGGTGCTGTGTTTCCGTCGGGAATGTGGTGGAGCAAAGTGAAAAGCCTCACAAAGTTAAAAGTCCCAAAGACGGTGTGCAATTCATCAGTTCATAAGTGTTAATGATAAAAATCTGGCATCAAGATGTCAAAATCCAACTCAAAGTGTTTAAAATACGGAGGATTAGTCGCACAGAAATCAGGCAACTGCTCCATTATCTTTAAAGAGGCTTTACAGCAACAAAAGTTGGATACTTCTTCGTGTCTCTTGAAAATCCCGAATCAGAAATTGTATATTACAATATGAAAAATACAATCTGAAAATGATACAATGAAGGCTCTTTGCTCCCTCTCCTGGGGTGTCTAACAGGTGTGCATGCATTCCAAAGTTTTACAGAGCAAAACAATATTGTGTTAAAGTGTTTTCTTACATAACAGACACTCAGTTTGAACTTAAAGAACTGTTTGCTGAATCATTTTTTCTATATTTAACTCTTGAGGTTTCACCATACAAATACGGTATAAGATAAATACAGCATGCATATCTACTAAGGTGATCATGTATGTCGTACAGTAAATGCTGCTGCTAGCAACAAGTGCACTATCTTTCTAAGTGAATGGTATCTGCAATCTGTCATTAGATTGAGTCAAGGGACCAGCAAACATTAACCACAATTAGCAGACTTACTGTAAGTACTTTTCAAATAGCAAGCAGGCTAATCCCCCAAGAGAGGTGTTATTTGCATCATTTGCCTTATCTTTGCAGACACTGTCAATAGCACTCAGATCCAAATCCATCATTAAAACAAAATCATCAATTAACTGAAAGAAGAACAACACAGACAAAACTGATACGCAACAGGGACAATAGTTTGGTTTACAATTTAGCCACAAGCCACCCTTTAACTTAAAAACATCCGCTGGACAGATTTCTAATTACAGCCTATTTAACAGTGGATTAAATAAAGTGATATATACTGTCTGTGACAGCCGGCTCAAGGCTGCAAGGTGAATCAATACGAGCTGCTGCTGCTGCTGCTGGCGGCTGCTGTTGCTTCTCTCACTGTGGAGGAGCGGCACCGCAGGGGTCCCCTCCCAGAACTTTGACTCACGAATGGCTGCATCACCGTGTGAGAGAATTGCCTTCAGCTGCCTCCGTTGCTCTGAATTCAGCAGTGCACCTGTAAAGCAAGCGAAGGCTCACATCCGAAGGGGCCTCGGCCCTGCGGTGGGAAACAGACTGTCAACAAAGTTTAGGGTTGAGAAGTTTGGAGAGAGAGAGACATGGGCTCTCCAGAGCACATGGTTGTTTTCACTGGGAGGAGGACAATCTCAGCTATTGAACTGGTGCTCATAATATTTATTTCTGCAAAGCTCAATCAATGCTAAGAGTAGAGGGAAAGACATCAGCAGGCAGGGGTACACATTGACATGACCGGTCAATAAAGCGGTGGGTGGTGGCTGCACAGACACAGGGCTTTTTTTTATTTGATTTCATTGTAAACATGTTCTTGAATGTAATTCTTAGAAGAAGTAGATCCCAGAGTGCCGTGCGTGATAGCCGAAACTGCTGTGTTTTTTTTTCTTTTTTCGATTGGCCAGAGTCACAGTGTTGCTTTATGCTCTGCTCATCGTGTTCCACATGTATTGATCAAAAGAGGCAGGGTTTCTCACTGAATGTGGCCCGGCCATCTGAATGGCAGTTGGCAGGGTACGGGAGTCAAAAGCAGACGTGTTTGGTGGATGGCTCAGCATGTTAGCCCTCTTACATCTGCAGTGGGGAAACAAACGGGGGACGCAGTGCAGCTCATGTTGAGTAAGAGCACTGAGCTGTCATGGCACCGGCTCTCCAGAGTCCGAAGGGAGGCTGAGTGGCTATTTTTAGGGATGTGGTCAACACAGGGGGGGGAGGGGTATTGAGAACTTCCACTTCATGGCTTTTTATTGACCAATGCCATTAGTGTTGCGCCAAGCTGAAAGCGGAGACAAGAAATCAATAAAGGTCACACTATTAGTGCGAACTAAAAAAGTTACATACAATTTAAGTGGCTGGCGTTTATTCTGCTGCTTGTTAACCAGTCTGGACCCTGAGAGGGAGGCAGCCGGGCTGGATCTGTTCAGCTTGGGAAGTCTGGAAGGCCTAGAGGGAGACAAATGCAGCCAGGGGAGTAATTTTGCATTCTGTGTGCACTTGTAGACATACAGTCAAGACAGGCAGGCAGACACGCTCACACACACACACACACTTCCTAATTACCCAAATTCAACATTATTTTCCACATCCACATCCAGTAACTCACTTGCATATTGTGCAAAGACAGCAACAAGGCACAAATAGCACACAGCGAATACGAGCACACACAATTTAACTTGCCATATGCCACCCAGTCAGGAGTTGAAGGCAAGCGACTGAATGAGGAACTTGACGAAACAACACTTTGCCGTTAAGGGGAAGCTTCTTCTCTGCTTGGGCTGGCATGGTGAAGTTCTGAAAGTGCAGTTGGGGTTTAATAAGCGGGAAGAGTTGGAGGTGTCCCCTGGTGCCTAATTCACCATTGCACTCTTATGCATTGCAAAGCATGCTCGTTCGACTGTGAGGTGTTGTTCGAGAAAATTAGGGTGTGATGTGATGATGGCACACCACGCTGGAGACAGTTTTATGGACCAGTGACTTAACAGGCAGATGAGATGTGATAAGAGCAGGCTGAACTGTGGAGTTATGGCGCCGCACCGTTTTCTCAATAAGGGACCTGGTCTAAAAGTCGTGTAGAGCTCTTCGATATCGATCAGAGCTTTTCCACCGAAGAACACAAACATGTCTTTCCTAATGATTTTTTTCTCCCTTTGCAACCATTAAAAGGAACACATATGTGTGATGTATATGTATACATTCTCTTTTTGTGGAGTGTAAATAACCAAGAGACAGATTTTAATTTCTAAGCACGTAAACTATTCAAGTTTTTGAGCACCCCAATCTTACATTTTTAATTCCAATTACAACATCATTAGGTGAGAAAGATAACTGTCTCTTTCATTTGGGCTCACTGTCTTGATCATTATGTGCTAAATTATGGGACTAAATACGATCTTCTTTATTGAAATCTTAACTTGAACCGCATCAGAAGAATTTTGAAAGTTCAGCTTCCTTAAAATTTGCCTAAATATACCCCATCATATCTAATAATCTCTTATTACAGATTGAAATATTTCTCAGTTTCCCAGCTATTCCAGTCTACTTTACACATTGTTTGATTCTAGTTGAGTCATGGCAACTGGCTGATTTGCAATGGTGGAAAGTAACTAAGTACATGTACTCAAGAATTCACTTGAGTAATTCCATTTCTACATAATTCTACTCCACTAAATATTGTACTTTTTACTCCACTACATTTATTTGATAACTTCAATTAATAGTTACTATGCACATCCGGATTATTAATACAAAACATGATAGACAAATAAATTATGAATAATAATAATAGATAGTGAGCCCCGGGGGTAAATTCCCAAGCTACCCAGCAGCATGCCAAAGTAAAATTATCCCCATCTTTAACCGCCTAGACCATGAATACACATTAGTGAGTCAATAATTATAATCCAATAGTATAATCATTCTGAAATGGCCCATTCTACATAATATGTATTTCTACTTTCCCTATATAAGTAAGATATTTTGAACGCAGGACTTTTACTTGTAACAGAGTATTTGTACCTGTTGGTATTACTAATTTTACTTTGAAGTAAAAGATCTATGTACTTCTTCCACCATTGCTGCAGACAATTCTCCTTCACCGGGTCTCTTGCTGAGCAGCAAGGGAGTTGCAGGATTAGAGAAGGGCAGGAATGATTGGAAATGACCAGCCAATTTTTACATATTTGAAGATACATTTTTATCATCCGCAACATGGCTTCTAAAAGAATCCCATCGCATGCTGTGATTGTTGCAGCTTTGTTGTACGAGCGAGATAAATTGCCAGCCTGCGGAGCAATCTTTTCTTTCTTGCTAATCCGAGTCACTGCTGTGATCTGAGTTGCTGCTGTTAATACAATGTCAAGAAAAACATTATCACATCAACGGACTACATGGCGCGCAAGCTCCTGTGTCCCTTCTTTCCTCCCTTGCTCAATCTTGTTCAATTTGTGGAGAAAATATTTGTTATGGTTTATGGCTGACCATGAAGATGCAGAATAGTGTGTTGATACAGGTTCCTCCTGCATTTATCTCTGGCCATTTAAAAAAATAGATATTACAAATCAGTACCAGAATACAGGAAAGCCCACGATACTGTAGTAGCATTATACTTTAGATATGAAATCTAAAGACTAAACGCAGATTTATATTTCCACCATCAGCAAATAAGAAAACATCAGTGACCCCTGATGCAAGGTTTAATTTGTACTTACATTTTCTAACCAGCAGATGGAAGCTGTGTTCCACTGTGATTTCCTCTCATGTAAGGACACCCGTTTCTAAATAATGACTAAACTGTAGTAAATAATTGCCAGTTCCCCTAAAGCTGCATCATAAATATCACATCCATGGTTAATAATATAGACAGAAATCACTCCCATACAGTCCCTGCCAGCTGAACAAGCAGGGCTCAGTAGATAGCTCTGGATATTTGGCCTCCTTAGTCGGCTGGTTATCTCTCTGCTTTGGCATACTGTAAGCGTGTTAATGAAATCAGCTGGGGAACTTTAAAATACCAGTTTACATGTATAGGAAGGATTCTATCATAATAATAGTGTAAACGTGCTGGTATTTGATAACAAATGCAGTTGTGAAGTGTGTTTGGATCTGGTGAGTTTGGGCATCATTGAGATGAGGCTGTTTTTCAGGGCTACTGAACAGCTGCTGTGTTTAAGCCTCAAGGAGACATTGAGGAAAGGTGCCCCGATCACTCCTCCCACACATATGTCAACATCTGACAGCACGGTTTTTCGTGCATAATTTCTATAGAATCCATGAGTCATTCAGGAAAGTGTATTTGTGATTACTTGAATTCCCACATAAGTAAGACATATAATTACAGTAGTAATGGAAATCAAAATTGTCAAAAGTAAATGAAATAAATACATTTAAAATGAAATAAATACATTTAAAATGAAATAAATACATAAAAAATAAAATGTAAGTAGAAGAAAATACAACATGCCGCTACACAGAGCATCCAATTTCACATTAATACACATACAGTACAGTATCTGCTGTTTGGAAAATATAAAATAACAGAGTACATACACAGACTGTCGGAAGTCTACATGAACACACACAGTGCCAACAGTACATGCATAGACTGCCCTCGGCGTCTGATACCGACGCACCGCGCTTTCAACTAATTCCTATGTAAACTCACCCGTGTAATTATTTAGAGCAACTGACATAGTATAAAATGTGAGATAGTCCAGGTGTATGGGTCAATCAGACACAGGACTTTCATCTAGAAGGCCGCTGTACATGGCCAGTGCAAAACAAAAAGGAAAAGTTGACATTTAGTCAGATCAGCCACTAGTCACGTGAGTCGTTAGTCAAGTGAGTCATACGTCATGTGAGTTGTTAGTGTCGTTAGCACGTGACTCATGTGAGTCGCTAGTCACGTGGCTTGTTAGTCACTCGCTAGTCATGTGTCAATTTAACTTAGATGGAAGATGGAAGTTTATTTTGAAAAGACACTTTGCATGTAACGAAACTGACACCTGCCATTGCTGACACATCCAAAAATGATGCCAGAGCGTGATAGTTTGAAGCTCAGGAGCCAATGACCAAGAATAGCTATTTGACACGTGAGAATGTGTCGCACAACAACATGGAGCAGATCGGAAATTATCAGCTAACACAATTGCAACAAAACTGTATCCAGAATACTTGTTTATGTTCGATGGTGTTTCGTGAGCACGACGACATCATCTTCAAGTACCATCAGACATTAATATCAAAAGGTGCTACAGTCTACATATTGCATAAAAAAATTAAATGCAAAAAAAAATACGCCACTCGTGATGAGAGAGCAGAGCAACCTAGATGTCTTTTTGAGCAGAACGCCTCAAGCACTGCAGTGGTTGATTCCCAGACATGAAGTCCCTGCAGCATGTTTGCGGGCCCAGCCCTAAGCAAGGACTCGCCTCTGCATGGGGCTCCCTCCTGCAAGATGACATGTTTGGAATATAGTGAACTTAATCTTCAGTCCAACGTTTTTCTGCAAGCGGGTGCCGTTCAAAGCATCCTTCATGAAAGGAGGTAATTGAAAAGGTGCATTGCCTAAACATCCAGGTATGTTTCTCATTTATAAATGTAAGTCCAGTATTCTCTCACCTTATAGCTTTTGTTTGATCCCCTGACTCCTTTGGGCGTTTTAGCTGTATATCGACTCTCTTCACTGCTTTAGCTCTATAGCTAATCCATTTTTGTGCCACCAGATTGTCCAAACTGAGTCATACAGACCAGTGAACCACAATAAATGAGCTGAATGAGACTCATGGGCATGTCTGTTCTTTGGCGCCGAAGGAATTAAGTGCTATCACTACCTGTAAACGTTAGGGGCTTAAACCACAATTAACAACCTCAGCAATACCTAGCCTACATCTGAATTCAAAATATAATACACTTGGTGCTCAGCTTTTCTTTTGAGAAGCTCGGCTGCTTTGAGTTGCAGTGCTGCTTGTGACTAGAAAAGAGAAAACCTAAAGTAAAAGTAGGAGACTGTCGAACACTTGACTTGACACAGAGAGTTTTAGCCACAAATGTCTGCAGGCACGGTTAATTTATGCCTTTAGGAATATTATAGGAACATCAAATATGGCTTGAAATGCTAACTTCAGACTACTCCATGTATTAATATTTTGGGAGGCAGGGGGTTGGAAGCATCTCTTAGAAACAGGGCCTAAGTTACTGTAACGTTGTTAAAAGTTAAAGTGTCCTCTTTTCTTTTTATACCTACCTCTTCTTCATATCCTGGAAGGGTTGGATCCAGGTACATTCTATTATTAAGGCTTTTTTTTTTTTTTCTCCCTCTCTGTTTTCCTTGGCATTAAAAAAAGGAATTTAATAAATAAGCCACTTCGAAAACAAAATAAATATAGCATAATAAAAAAAGCAATTTCAAGGCCTAGTATGGGTGTCTCCTTATTTTTAGAATGACGTATTCCCATCGGATTACTGTGCCGGAGTTGTTTTTGCTCAAGTAAATGTGATTCAGGAAACTGAAACATTACTGATATACTGCTATAAACGGTGACACATTTTGTGATATCAGCACTTTATATGGGGACAACGCAATCACTAACTTTGCTGATACCATCAGTGTTGATTGTGTATGGCGATACTGTTTAATGCCGCTGCCATTTTTGGTTTGTGGAAGACAAGCTTGTCTTTCTGACAAAATGCATCAGAGAGCTGAAGTCCCAGCCCAACGCATTGTTTAGATTCTGGTTCCGTAGATGTCATTTCTTGACAGTGCTTTTGTGGCAATGCTTTAGTCTTTTATCATTTGAGAATTTTGTAGTCCGTAAATTGTATGACAAATAACCAGATCCCAAAGTGATTAAGAACAATTGATGATGATGATACGACACAAAGAGAGGAAAGCAAACTTCATATTTGAAAAGTTTATACCAGCAAATCTTTTTATAGTATATAGTATTATAATAGTTCATTTCAGTAATACCTGCACTGTCAGACATTGTATTGTATTTTTGGTGTAACTTACAAGCCACACTGTATGCATTCATTAAATAGATATAGAACGAAGTGAAATTAATTCATAATTGTGAACTAGGTTCTCTCTAGACCTTTTCAAACCTTCACAACATAAACATTCTGAGCGAGCCCCTTTTTATTTCCTGTTACAATGTTTGTTGATGTCCATAGCATTAATATTCATGTTGATGTGTCTTTCTGCAAGATTGCTCCTATGGTGAGTGACTGGGTGTGAATGTTAGTTAGTCTGATGGGCAGATGGCACCTTGCATGGTTTTATGCTTTCACATGAATGGGTGTGAACGGGTGAATGACATACAGTGTTAAAGGTTTGGAGTGGTCATAGGACTAGAGAGTCGCGAATAAATCATGAATTAAGTAAAAGGAACAAGAATGATTTTATAAAGTGACCCATAAGGCCAAATGGCCATGGTTACAAATATTGGCTTCACACTGTTGCATCTATGTTCTTCACTTGTTTAACAAGCTCTCTCTAACGACTCTAACAAAAATGTCCTCTTTCTTCTCCCTTTCTCCCAGCTTACAAAGCCTCAGACAGCAGGCTCGCTCTTCAAAAAACATGACATTCAGATCTCAGATCTGAGTTTATTGGTACAGCCTTGATGTCGACCTTAACTCACACAAGGGAGTCTATGCAAATGAGCCTGTTGTCGCGTTGCTGATCTGATATGCTAATAGTCTCTAAGACCCAGACCTTGAATGGTATTTTGCTTGGTAGACGCAGTATTAGCTTCCTCTATGGTCTATTGTTCAACTGAATTGTTTTTCTTCTCCTTTATTTGATTGCATGGGCAAAATAAAGCTTCAGGACACACAAATGTATTGCAAGGCTTTGATAAAAGCAAACCAAAAAACAAAATGACTTCCTCAAGATCCTTTTAGAACAATTCTGAATAAAAGACAGATGTCTGAAATCCTTTTGTAATACAGTGTCTGAACAGCATACTATATTATAAAAACTATTCTAATGGTTGTAAACTGAGATAAATGCACAAATACTGATGTAGCAACACAGTACACTCATCTGAAAGAAGCCACTGGACTGATTACGATAGTCATGTATGAAGACAGCCACTAAATGTCACATCTGTCAGCTAAGGTATTGTGCCATAACCAGACTATATTCCATATTATTACAGTGTGACGATTGTCATTACTTCGTCTATCAGCGGAAATTAGTGTTTTGTGGGATTTTTATTTTAAATTATGCACGTCATCTGTGGGGTCTTGCAGTGTTACAGCTCTTGTCAGACTGGCATTTACTGTAATGATTGGCATTTGCTCTTCAGCATCTGTAAATCTCAGTTTTCAGGGGCTCATTAACATATTTTCTCCCCGACAACTTTCAATTTGGAATATATTGTCATCTGACCCTCATTTCAGATTTATGGAATATGAAGCACAGTGGGGAGTAGCGTTCAAATGGGGAAATGATAGCGTTCTGTCAAATGTCATATAAACCCGTCAACAACAACAACAACAACAACAACAGGGATCAAGTCTATCCAATTCATTAATTATGCATGTTTAGCTTTTATTCCCCCTGCAGGGCTTTCATTACCGCACAAGGATGGCAACTATTCATTACTTTAAAAGAAATTGCCCCCCCCCCCCCCCCCCAGGAATTGGAATTGAAACGGTCTGACATACAGTCAATTCATGAAAAAGTAGATGTTGTAGTAAGTCAAGTATACCACCTGTGTCCATCCAGACACCTTCAAATTAATATTTCACAGTGCTGTCAGACTTTTGACCTTATAGTTTGAACGAAGTGATTTCTGAGTGAAGGCCTGCATGGCGGTACAGTATGCTCTTGGTATGTATGCGTCCCAGCCCAAGAACCACTTCACACTCATAAACGGAAGACTCACACAGCGGCATATGAGTTTATTCTGTTGGGTAGCTGTTACTTAACATGATCAAATATGTGTTTTGGAGGTAGGTCTCCTGGAATTGAATTGTTTGTTTGTTTGTGCCCAGAAATTGCTGAAATTGAGCCAGCAGAGCAGCTGGAATTGAGCCAGAGCAGTTCCAACAACCAGCAATTGTAGTTCTTGTAAAATGCAGATGAAAATGTATTTCACTTTTATAACATATCTAAACCTTGCAAAAAAATTGTCTCTAATGTGTAATCTATGTTCTTTATCTAACTCAACATACAAAATGCAATAAGATGTCTGGGACTTGGGGACAGCGGTGGTTTGATTAAACGCTAACATGCTCACAATGACAACATGTTGATAGCAGGTAATGTGTAACATGTTCACCATCTCAATTCAACGTGTTAACAGTCTAACATTTGCTAATTAGCACCAAACACAAAGTACAGCTCATGGGGATGCCATTAGTTTAGCAGGTATTTGGTCACCAACAACAAATTAAAACTTGCTAAATGTAAAGTCAGGGAATCACCAAAGTTATTATGATAATGTCCTGAGGGGGACATGAATGTCTGTCGCTTATTTCATGGCCATCTATCCTGTAGCGGTTCACCCAAATTACAAGTTTCAACCTACTGGCGGTGATAGAGGAAAAGTCAGATGACCACCAGAGTTAGCAGGATTTATTGTCGAGGAACATTGAATGTCTGTACAAAACATATTCATCCAATATTTATTTATTAGATAGGGACAGAGCATGTTAATGAACAAGATGAGAAAACATGCCGGAGTTAGCAAAAATGCTTTTCATCCGTAGTCCCTATAGGTAACAATGTGACGATATACAGATACAAACATGCAATACACAGGTAAACGGGACAAAAATACATTAGAAGTTGTTGAGATATTGTTGAGTCTGTCTTACCAAAGTGGTGGACCGACTGACCAATTGACACTGACACTCTTGGAGTCACAGCAAAAACCTTCGTAACACACCTTCTAGTATGCATCATAATTGTCTGTGTTCATGCTATTGAACAATTACTGTTGCATTTCAAAATTACAATGATCAAAACTTGGCACAAAATAACCCACAACCGAAAAAAAAGGTAAAATTAAAATAAATGCCAGAACATCATTAGGGGGATTCCTGCAGTGAAGACACTCGGAGTCAGTGACAAACACACACACACACAGTGAGAGATAAGTGGGCATCAATAAGAAGTTTACACCATGAAAATCACTCTGTGTTTGTATTGAACATGTCCTCTCACCGAGCTGCTTTTCAGAGTCGAAGTTTTCAAAATCAGCTTGTGGAGTAATTATAGAGCTTTTCGCCCTTTGGAACCTTCCTTCATCAGATAATGAAGCAATAACGATTACATAATGCGTCTGTTATGAAAACTCAACAGACTAGCCTCGGCAAGACGCTCTAACTCTGTGCTGTGTCAGCTGACAGCCTTATCACATCAATCAGATCTCAGCGCTTATATTCACTGATGTTGCTTAGCTGCTGCTCCTCCACCACAACCTCCACCTCCTCTGGCTCGGCTCTGTTTCATCCTCCCTGCTGGGGTTGTTTGCTATGCTCCCTCCACTTTTTGTTCATCATGCTGTGCTACTGCCTTCCCAGCAGCAGATCCATGCCACCAAGTCAAATAAACGTATTGCCTATACTAGGACTGCAAAGCATGTAACTCAGTAACTCTGATCAAATGATGATTACAGGCAGTGACCTCATTCTACCTCGCTACATGGCAGTGAGCTCAGAGAGGACGCGGCAGCATTTCTCCCAAGTGATTTGTGGTGGTCATTGTGGGTAATTCACTTTTCATGTGCATTGCAGAAAAAGGAAAATTAGTAAATACAAAAATTCTGTAATTTTTTTCAGGTGGTGACAAATCTCTCAATGGCCAAATTAAACTACAATAATAAAATAAAAAAGCTCAGAAAACACTGCTGTTGTCTTGTTCTATTTTGTCCGTTTTGTCTTCTTTCTTTCACCATAACATGGAAAAGTCATAGCATCCTTCCTCTATAACTACATTGATGGATGTTTTTGTGCTTTCAGGTCTTCTCTATGATGAATGCTTTGTTGTACTTGTTGAACTCTGGGCTTTGTAGCTTTAGAGAAAAAAGAATAATGAAACCCTCAAACAAATTATAAAATTATAAAGAGAAGGTGCAAATTGCTTCTGTGTAATTATGTTTTCATCAAGTACATTCATGTTTTTAAGCCACCAGGCTCATTTGTGCTTAAGAGACCTCGGGTTGCTTTTGATTAGTCACACTTATAAATAAATTATTCCCTTAGGAAATTTCCACAAGAACTGGCATAACACACTAATATGCAAACTGTCTAATCATTTATTTATTTACTTTACAAGACAATTAAAGATACAAAAAAATGTGTCAATATGATTTGATACACATACATCAGTGTGTGTAATCTCATAAACAGTGCTCTTTGGCAGAAACGCCTTATTCTATAATAATCATAAAACCAGTGTCGTGGCTTTTGTTTTCTAGACCGTGGCCATTGTATTACCATTGTGTTATAAATATATGCCAAAGGTCAGAGCTATCCCTCTGTCAATAAGCTATCAAAAAAATAAGAGGAAAATAAAGATCAGACTTTGACCCTCATGGTGTTTTACATCTTAGTGGAGACTTCATGTCCTCCGTCTCCAGATAGACCAACTTGGGAAGTTCCTTAGTTGTGTACTCTTGGCCACCAATCAGATTATATCTCCCCGTAGCCAATGGGGACAAAGCAAGCTCGTTGGCTGGGTGTGTTGGGCTGGAGTTTAAACTTTGGACCAGAGAAGAGGAGCTCAGAGATACAGTGGAGGCTCTTTAGTAGTGGCGACAAAGCTACTCCACAACAGAGTAAAAAGATATATTCTGGCTGAATCTCTGTTGTCTTAGGGGCTTTTTTGGTTTTCTACTGAAGCAAGGAAACTATGGAGCACTTCCAAGATCAGGTAAATAACCAAATATTATATATTGCGCTGTAGTTTGATAGCCAACATATCCTCATACAACAGTTTCAATGATATCTTAAGAAAAACTCAAATTTTCCGTGCGTTTTCCTGCAAAAGTGCAGCAACACAGTCTTTTGGAAATAAACTTCCATCCTTACAGTAAACTATTTCATTATGTTTAGGCAACAAAACCACTTGGTTAAGTTTAGGGAAAAGATTGTGAAATTGTTAGTTTGAGGCAACAAAACTGCTTTTTAGGAAAAGATCGTGGTTTGGGTTGAAATAACTAGAAGTGGCGTTAATTAAGTACGAAAGTTACGTGACAAATAAATCAATGTTGACTTCTTGTTTCACACGGGGCAGGAACAGCAGTCTACCCGGTGAAAGTCCCACAGTAAAAATAGTTACAGACAGAGATATCGAGACAGATTGGGGCAACATATTCTATAGTTCAGGGAGGGTCATGGAGAATGGTTGGCAGTAAAAAGCAGTCCCCAGCTGTGAAACCTTTATATTGTTGTCGTCTTTCTTCCTAAAAACAGTGCGATTAAATGTCATGATCTCATTTCAGGCTTGTGATGGCATTGAGCTGCTCGACTGGCTGTTTGATCAAAACGATGGAATTCTCCGTCACGAGGAACCAGGACGCCATGGCAACCATCACACCTGGCCAGTCCAGGACCCAAATGTGCGTGAGACTGTGGGATCTCTAATGTCACTCATACATTTTTCAAAAAGACGTTTGCTTTGTGTGTGATGTACGGTTCCTCCTTGACATGCTCTGTGGGCCTGTGTTTTTAAAAGACTGTCCCATCTCTCGCCGCGTTGTCGTCTCACGCAGACAGACTAATGATAGCTCTTTAGGGTTTTCAACCAGCAGATGCTGCAGCCGGCGGGAAAGGCCGACGATGACTTCCTCAAAGCCCTCCTGAGTGGAAGTGATTCTGTGTCAGGCTCGCCTCTCTGGCCCTCTTCTCCCAGTGACAGTGGGATCAGTGAGGACCCTCCCTCAGACCAGATGGACAGCCCTCAGCGTCCCGAGAGTCCCCCCGGGGACGCGCAGTATTTCGGTGGGAGGCCGCAAACCAAGGCAGGCCTCGAAGCCAGCGTCTCCACTGACATCAGTGAGTCACATGTATCCATAAGAAAACCATTTGTAATGGGACACATTATAACATCTAAGGGTGCAGCTATTGATTATGTTCATTATTGATAAATCTACATGTTGTTTTGTTATTTAATTTAAATATTGTTTGGTATATAAATTGTCACAAGTTAGAGTCAAAGAGATGTCCTAAAATGTCTTGTTTTTTCTGCCCATTGAGGTGTTTATTTTAATACTTTGCCTATTTATGTCTGTAGACTTCTCCTAAATTTGCCAACATTTTGCATTAGATAATGCCTCATTTGCTTATTTACACATACAATTTCAGAATACTTGTAATACAAAGAAAACTGTCTTAATATAAGTAATGGAATAGGGAAGTTTCATGGTGATATCTATTTGCTATTTCCCTCCTGTAGTATCTTGCAAAATGTGTAGAATTTTACAAGACATATCTTTTAAAGGACGTTTTCCCTCATACTCTGAGCCCGAAAACTCCACTTCAGTGGCACTTACATACACATTTTCACCGTGTTTCCCTGAAAACACGGTGAAAATGGAGGTTTTATGGCTGTTGACAGTATTTTCAGATTTATTGAGTGCTGCAAAGAGATATACAAAATTCCCTCAGTGAAAACCCAGTACTCTAAAATGTCCTCAAAATGAAACAGGACTTTTGAAACTGGCTTCATTCAGATATTTGCTCTGGACATTTATGCAAATTAGCACATATAAAAAAAAAAGAGAATGCCTAATTTGCATATAAACAAATGTAATTTAAGCTAACTTGTAATACAAAAATACGTATCAACCTTGGGGGGGGGGGGTCTCCCCTTAAACGACTAACAGCATCATTTATTTCTGATTACATTATACAAAATTGTGTTTCCTGTGGTTGTGAGCAGAGAATGATCAATGAAAAACAAATCGTGACATTTCAGTCACATCTTTTGCATATGAAGCCTTGGATCTCTTTTATCACTGAAGATGAAGGAAGATCACACACATTATTTGTTACTGTGTACAATATAATTGAAACACTCACAGACGCAGATGTTATTCATGAAAAGTACACATTTCACATTTTGGGAACCAAACAGAATAATTGGTAGTTGCGTAACATTCAGGCTCCAAATGTCATTTCTCTTTTTGTTGTTGTTGTTGTTGTTGTTTTTGTTGTTTATCCCAGAATCCAAACAATGACAATGCTTTGTGTGTATCCTTGTTTCTGTGTGGGTGCAGATGGCTGGGAGGCCAGAATCCCAACGGGCAGGACGAGGATTACGCAATATCCTTCTGATGTACAACGGCCACAGATGTCTTCTGGCTTCCCGCTAACTGTCAAGGATCTGCTGCTGTCTGGCACATCAGAGCCCGTAAGTGTATCCTGGAATCTGCCGGTAGGGATGGTACAGTGAGAGTAGGTGAGATATAGCGTCTTATGGGTGTTTGGTTTCTTTCTTTGGCTGCTAGACTCATCCTCAGGACCTGTTGTTAAACTTTTTTGTGAGTCAGTGGGTGTGGGCATTTGTATTTCGGCGAAAACACTTGGACTCCCCAAGGGGTGAGCCCTTATTCTTATTTTAAAACTTTCATTTTGTTGAACTTTCTTAACTTCCCCATTGTTCCTTTATGATTTTTAAGATATGACCTCTTTATTAAAGTGTGGATCAAAGACTGTATATAAGAAATTAACGTAGTCACCATGGCTTTCACCCATTGGTTTTATGGAATGCTGTTTTGAAGCCTCTAGTTCAGCATTTTAGCTGTCGCCATTTTGTTTTTTTGGAACACGAGTGACATGTATGGAAGCCCATTCCCACCAGCAAAAAAAAACAAAAAACTTTTGGTGCATCCATCTGTAACCATAACACTGACCAGATTTTTCCAGTTGCTATAAAAAGTCGAAATTATGGGATACTTTAACACAACAGTCATAGAAGCAGCTATGACATATGAATGGATTGTGAGTACATTGAAGACTTCTTTAAAACGTGGCTTTACAACACATGAAATACAGATGATGTTTCACATGGATTGTACTGAGCAAACGCACCCTTGAATAGAATGTTAAGCAAGAAGCAGCTCTGGAGTATAAAGAATGAAACCAATGTGGCTGAGGTGGCGACCAATAAACAGCAACTGGAAACATCTTTTTTTTTTTTCTTTTTTGCTGACAGAGAAAAAGTAAAAAAAAAAAAATATATATATATATTTTTTTTTTTTTGTGAATTAATTATTAGTGTTTTTTTTGTGAATTCATTTATTTATTTTTTTATTTTTTGTGAATTCATTTTTTTTTTTTTTGGTGATCTTATTTATTTATTTTTTGCTGGCGTGAATGGGCTTCCATAGTTTATTGGTCGCCACCTCAGCCACATTGGTTTCATTCTTTATACTCCAGAGCTTCAGGGTGGCGCTGAGTACAACCGAACACTAAATACGACAATTCGAGGATCTTTCATGAACTGAAGACACACTGTAAATGGCTTCAATTTGTTAAACAAAAACAAGGACATCACCCAAACCGGACAACCTGTCGATAATAAGGCTTTATCAATCAATTTTACTCTAAACGGAAGCATGGGAGTGGATGGATTACTAAATTGCATTTGAGAGAGAGAGAGTATTATGGAGCGCCATCCATTATCTTAGACAACCCTTCACCCAGAACCTTCTAGCTGTGAGGCAACAGCGCTAACCACTGCATCACTGTGCCACCCCATGCTGCACCATATAAAATAAACATTTGTCACAATCATTTTATTCCCAAAGAAAATATTCCTAAGGGATGATGTTTATCAATTGGAAACGCATGATCACCAAAAGCAGAATAAATTGTTTTTGCTTCTGAAACTTGAGGGTGTGCGATGGTGTGGATTTCAGCGCACTCCAGGTCCCATCTCCGCAGCGCAGTCTCATAAGATGAAGGAGAGAGTGGCAGAATGCAACTTTCTCACACCGTAATTGCTTTGAGGTAGCCATGAAATGAGTGTGATCAAGGTGGCTTGATAGTCCGCCCTCATTTAATTACTTCCTGTGGGGCTGGAGAAAGAGTGAAGGAGAGAGAGAGAGAGAGAGGGGTGGAGGTGGAGGTGGAAGAGATGTTGGGGCAGACAGAAAATGTAATCACATTTAATATTATTATTCATATTTCACCACCAGCCCCCACTCCCATCCCAACAGTCCATTCAAGAGTTGATTCTCAATGAAGATGAGAAAAAGCTTTTGGTGAAGGAGGGGGTGACTCTACCCAGCCAACTACCCCTAACAAAGGTAAACTGCTACCAATACTTCAAACAATGAAAAACAATTATCGGCTCGCAGAGTTGATCTTGTTGGGGCTCAAAATGAAAATGCTCGTTCTCCTGTCAATGCAGTACGAAGAAAGGATTCTGAAGAAAATACGCAGAAAGATTCGCAATAAGCAGTCTGCTCAGGAGAGCAGGAAGAAGAAGAAGGAGTATATCGATGGGCTGGAGAGCAGGTGAGAGAGTCGCGGCAGAAATTATGATTTTTCACTAATTTCCACAGGCAACAAGTTGTCCAAGTAGAATTGACCAATATTTGGTTGAATGCAGGTAAACAGTCCGTGTGGAGCACAAAAAAGGCGGAACACATTGGCCAAAATGTAATCTGGTAGCCCACTGGCTATTATCTGACGATGATTTCGCTTTTTATTGGTTTAGAATTAGCTTGTAAACTGGCTACTTGTGAAACAATCCGGACGCACACGTCGTCTCTCGACTCCAACTCCAGTCTTTCACTCTCGCATCTCAAGTTGGTAATAGAACCGTAAACAATGAGCAGCGCACGGAGCAGGAAGTCTTGGCCTGGATATCCGCTGGCTACCCCAGAAATATAATAGCCCCTCCCCCCCAGAGGCTTATCCGTCGTCCAAAAGTGGGCCGTTACAGACAAAAATGCTGAAGATATTTTCTAAAACATCAGCTTGCAGACCCAGAACTTGCTTCAGATAAGAAATCCATTTTATCATCAAAATGTAATGTGAGCAGTGAATTTTGAGTTTTAGGAGTCAGGTGCTGAACAGGTGGGAATTTAATATGAGACCTATGGTAATGTCAAATATGTGTCAGTAGTGAAAAGTGAAGGTTGTATTAAATATTGGACATGTGTGAAATCACCGAAATAAATCACTTACTTAACGAAAGAGGTCATTTTAATTATCTCCCTGAACAATTTGGCTATAAAATATGCTGTATGGAGCTTTAATGGAAAAGTTTGAGGCATAAACCAAGTGAGATATTTATATTATTCTTTTGTCTGCGAGGGATTTCACCTTGTCCTTATCATCTCCTCTAGGATGGCTGCCTGCAACGCACACAACCAGGAGCTGCAGAGGAAGGTGTCCCAGCTGCAGAAATGCAACATGTGAGAGATTTCAAAAATATCTTATTTTACATTTCCTGACATTATGACATCTCTTCCACACAGAAACTGCCTTTAACGTCTTACCTCAACCTCTTGTTCTCTCCAACCACCGTTAATCCAACTATTTTTGTTTGTCTTTTCCTCTATTTATGTCCTTTTCAATCCTCTCCGCAGGACACTAATGGAACAGTTGCGCAGGCTGCAGGCCATGGTCATGAATACCTCTAACAAGCCGGCCCAGACTGGGACATGTGTACTGGTACGTCCACTTTATAAACGCACCCCGACAATCCATATGACTCACCGTTTAAAAAGAAAATCATGTCATAGCAAGCCAAATAGCAACAACCGTTATAGCTGGATTAACCATCGAGAAAGGCTGATCTAGATGTGCACAGAGGACAAAACAGCACAAAGGACAAAAAAATGTCACCTTTCTCTCTGTCTGAACAGAAACCATGTATTACCTTTGATCACTCCAATGGAATAGGGGTGCAAGACCTGAGGCAAAATGAGTTTGGAAGAATTTTAAAAATGTAACTTTCAATCATATAAATATGAATGAGTCTCAGCTTCCAGTCACAGAGTTCTTTGCTTTGCAAGAAAAGCACAGCAAGAAAAGGATTCCCGGTTCCTCTGAGCATTGCATAAAAAGCATATTCACAGAGGGAATATCCAAGCCACTAGCAATAAGAAAAGTTCAACGGCGTAGAACCAACAGATTTTCAAGCACCACCTTTCTTTCATTGTCGTCCTTTCTCTAACTGTCTTCCCTTTTAATCACATTCTCAGGTGCTTCTGCTCTCCTTCTCACTGATCCTGTTCCCCAGCCTCAAGCCTTTCTCTGACGCCAAGGTCAGCCAGGGAGACTTCAGTCCAGTCAGAAGTGAGTAACCTTCAGTGCCAAATAACTTTGTTCGCCCGCCAGCTAACTAATCCAGCACCTCTCTGTAACATCAGAGGAGTTTGTAGTGCAGAGCCCCAAAGCCTGCTCCGCCTGTCTGAGGATTTGCTTTTGACTTAAAACTTTAGAGCCAACGCACAGAGAACCAAGGCCATGTATTATCATAACGGTTATGAAGCTATTGCTCTGTCAATAGCTTCTGACGAATTACCATTGATTATTACTTTATCATTAGATTTATTGGCACAAACCCTACAATCTGTCAATTTCTAATTATGAGGCAAGGTCAGGATTTTCAAAGCACAGATGTGTAATTTGTTTGTGTTTGGCAGCTTTGAAAAAGCTATTGATGCTGCACTTTCCCTGAGTGCTTAATGCATGAGTATTTTAAAGAGTAACTAAACCCCAGAGTTTGGGCTGAAGTGCCTCTTACCTGGAAATCAAAAAAAATGCCTCTAGAGCATGAAACTGTATATAAGAAGTGGACGTAGTAATCGTGACGTCACCCATTGGTTTGTGGACTGATGTTATGAAGCCTGCAGCTCGGTGGATACGGCTCTCTACGTCACTAAAGTATGCTTTAGGCCCCGCCCTAAAGCATACTACGCTTTATGGTCTATTTGACTCCAAATGAGACCATCATTTACTAAATGAATATCACGCTGTATTGAAGAAGACTTGAAACTAGCGATTGAGACCATAAACTCATGTTTACAATGTTTACAGAGGTAATAAATCAAGAGAGAAGTAGGGTCATTTTCTCATAGACTTCTATACAATCTGACTTCTTTTAGCATCCGGAGGAGTTGGTCAGTAGAGAGAATGCAAGTTTTAAGAGACTTCTGCTTTGGCTTCACTGTTTAAAACCGGAGGTTGTCGCCTGGATGGGATGGGAGGATAAGACACACCCAGTCAGCTCATTTTCTGTACGTCAGTGTAGCATTACAATCACAGCACAGCACAATCCTTTGTGTGTTCAATTTTAATCATTTAAGGGCTAGCTAGCTGGCTTGTTCCTTGCTGATTTAATGCTAGTTACAGAACATAAATAGCATCACATAAACTGCTGGGCTTGGTCTTTGTTACTTTAACATGTAGCTGGACTTTACTGTTTTAACTGTTCATGATATCCATAACCCTTTCAATTAGCTCATGCTAATCGTTAGCATGCTGACTATTGTTATGATTATGGTTAGGTAAGTGCTGTAGAAGGTCTGTTTATAGTAACAAAATACAGTGTGAACATTTGTGAATTTGAGCTGCAAGGCTGGGATATGTGTATGCTAGCGATTAACTTTGCTAGCATAGGCGCTTTACAGGTTAATTGAAAGGGCAACAGCTCCTCTTCCCTAATATGCCTCTCTCCACAGTCTAGAGAGTCAGGAGACGTTGGTTTTATAGGAGGTTTATAGGAGTTCTTTCAATTGCAATAGCCGGGTTTCAACCAGTATAGGGCAGTTGTCATGCATATTTACAACGCAATATGTAGAATTTAAATACTAAATGTCAAGATTAGGACCTGAATCCATCAACAACACTACCTTTTTACATTGTTTTTTCAGCTGAAGTGTTTTGGGGTTAAGCTACACTTTATTGTCTTTAGGTTTAAATTTGATGTACTCACGACAACACACAAAGGTGAAGTGCCAACATAGAAAACATGGTAATAATATGCAGCTGCATGTCCATGGAGGCTTGAACTTGTCTTTCTTTCTCTCTGTGTCTTATTCTCACACAGTCCAGTCACGGTCCCTGCAGAACCTACAGGCTTCCCGTGTGCTGCCTGTCACTGAATCCCTGTTCCCCGCTGAGGATGAATCGGAGCCTCTGCACCGGCATCTCCCAGGAGACCGGGGATTGGAAGATATTACTACCATGATGGGAAAGCTGGGAGTGAACCCAGACCAGTCCAGTGTGGAGCCCATGGCTCTAAACAGCAGTCAGCAAGAAAGGATGGGTCATTACCATGTGGACCCAATTACTGGTCACATAGATTCTTTGACCTTCGATCCCCATCGCTCTGCCAAGCTGCGACCACATGCGGATGACATGTAAAAGGAATTAATAAATTATTGCTACGTGAATTCCCTAAATCGTCCTCCTCCTGATAGCAGAGCAGGGAATTATCTGGGGCTATACTGTTTACACAGACAGGGAGATCAGGTTTAAATTAATCATTTTTTGCCTTTAATATCGTAATATTCAATCTGTATGTCTTTTCCTTATTTGTAATACTGTTTTATATCAGTATATGGATTTTGAATCTTACACTAAAATTGCCTCCTGGCTTTGATAAAATGCCAGTGAGAATTAGTTTGTTTGAGACTGCTGGGCAAATAGAGCTGTGATCATGTGTACAGTTTTGATCTCAATGGATAATTTGTAAAATGTCAAAGGATTTTGAAAGCATGTTTTCATTGAAGAATTTATTGGAACTGTTTGGATTAATTCCTTGATAAAAACTGCCACAAATAAAAAATGTCAAAACAAGATCAGTGGGCTCAAAGTACTGTGGATTTTCATTTCCTCTGATCAATTTTAGAGCTTTCATGATTATAAAGCAACTCAAAGCGGACAGTGCAATAATTCCCCTGACAGCGCCTGAAAAGATACGATCCAATGTCTAGACAAGCTGTACTCAAATGTCGAGTATAGGTTTGATGTCAATGGAGACAGATAGGGAGACAGCGGAAAACTGGGCCAAAGGTAGCACAGATGACCTCTTATATCACGACTCAGACTTCTTACCCAATAATTTACATGTTGATCTATTTATTTGTTGAAGACAGGCTGTAGCTTGTGTCCACAGCTTTCACTGTGTCTGGCTTGTCAGTGTAGACCACACATTGATGGGGTGAAAGTGTTCTCATGCTCGCTGCCACTGTGGCCAGAATTTCATCTAAAGGTCTAACATGATTAGGTTGGCATTTCGTGTGGTCAGCTAGACTTCAAAGGAGGACCGGAGAGTCGATTCTGTGATTAAATGAGCCCCTGTAGAAACCGAGTCACTTTTTGACCAAACAAAATAAAGAAAAAACAAGAATAATCCTAAAACTGGAAGATATTGCAACATCCCTGATAGGTGGATTTATAATAACAATCCTGCAATGCACATGAAACGCACTATTGTGAAATTGGCTTACAAAGAGACATAACATTTCAAAACCTTGAATTTTTAAACACCTTAAATAATGGAAACTTTAAATAATGGAAAGGCTTTTAAGAATAGATCTTTGTTTCATAATGTATCAAAAGTGACATGAAGGGCAATATATGAAAGGGGATTTTACAACACCTACAATACCTTGTTAGCTTTTCATCATAGACTGTATAGAAGAAGTGGACGTTTACCCACAATTCATAGCGTTGTGACGTTAAGCGGGGTTACCGGTGGAAGCCAGAGACGTAAAAAAAAGGTAAACAAAGAAGATGGCAAGTGTCAACTGGAGGTTGTCGCCTGCTCTTCACTCACTCTCACTTCATGGAGATGAAACATTGAGCCAACAGTAAAAATACTTTACACTTTTACTTTAGACTTCAGTGCTCACTAAACTAATACTTGTCTATATAGAGAGCAGTGAATGAGTGAACAAGGAAGCGATTTAGGACACATTGAAAGAGTCTACAGCTATGCTAGCTGCTCTGTGAGGTTGCACTTAGGCACAGCGGTGCTTTGAGCTAAATGCTAACATCAGCATGCTAATATGCTCACAACGACAATGCTAATATGCTAATGTTTAGCTGAGGCTGATGGGAATCTCATTCGTTTTGCCGGTATAGCTTCAAAATTGTATCTGATGATGGCGCTTGAAGGTCAGAGGATCACCAAAGTTATTAAAATTCAGGGTATCTTAAATGTCTGTACCACATTTCATTGTCATCCATAGCTGTTGAGATGTTTAGGTCTTGTCGAATTGGCGGACCACTCGACAGACCAGCAAACCGCTATGCAGGGGTTCGAACTTCTCTCTCGGGCTCCCCTTTATAATTTTTTTTGTCTACTAATATCTACAAATAAAAGCAACTGTATGTTCCTTGCATGCATTGGCTTTAAGTTGACTCAAGTCTAAGATAAAGCTGTTGAGTTTTAGCTGCTAATAGTTTAACTTTTGTGGATCCCCACCAACAATAATTTTTCTCCACATTAAATTCTCATTTTTCTTTTATTTTTATGTGTGATTAATGAATGATTATTCTACGTGGCCGGAGGGTTTCATTCCTCCAATGACTGGGAACTCGATTAATTGTCACCGTTCAGTTTATTAATAGCTGACCGCGCTGGCTTTGTGTCAGGTCTTCGAATTGCATACTAATAAGTATCAACTGTCTGCAGAGGACAGGATTAGGATTCTTTGTTCTGTAAAACTACTCATTTAAAGGAAACTATACGCTAATCAATTCTAATCTCAGTCATCATTAGTCTTGTATGAAAGTAATAACACAATATACTCTGTGACAGTATGAACTGATGATGTGTGAGCTGGTTGACTCGCCGTCTCTCTATCTCTGACCTCTGTCTGTCCCCCTTCTTCTATTACTTTACTCTGTCTTGTTTTTTTTTCTCTAATCAGAGTGATTGACCATCAGCGTTGTTAATCAGCACTTCAACCCATCTTTTTGATTAACCAAATCCCTTGGGAGCCGGGAAGGACTCTCGGCTCCAACTGAGTTTGTGAGTCAGAAGGGAATAATGGGAAGACTGAGTGTCTATCAGATAGAGCCAGCATCTTCTTTTTTAATCTACATAATGGACTTTCTCTTTCAAGTTGCAATGCTGACCCAGAAACACTTCATGTGTTACTTGTTTGGTGGAGGGTTCCTGAGCACCTCCAAACTTTATTTTTAACAGAATTGTTTTTTCCAACTTCAAAGGAAGTAAGAGGGAAATAAAGCACCCAACTGAACACGTTTCTTCTTTTGTTTTTTAGACATGGTGCAATGTGCTTTTCTGCTGCAGCACTGATTTGAAAACTGTCAGGCTCATAAGACTAAGCTGCAGTTTAAAAAAAAAAGTTTTTTAGAAATAAAATATTGTTTGCAAACACACTTGTTGTCAATGCCCAAAACTGTACCATTGAGTACGTAATTTAATCTTGAACATCAAGCAATATATGGAATGTATGAAATGTCAGGATAAGACACTTTCAGATGAGCTAATTTGGTTGATGAATTAAAATCAGAATCACCTTTATGGGTGACAACAAAGGTTAATCTACTTCATTGTTAATGAAGTAGATTAACCTTTGTGGTTTGTAGTAGTACTGTAGAGCTGGTTATAAAAGTGCAATGTGTAATGCCTGGTGGTCACATGCTCCAAAGAAATAGGGGTTAGCATTTCACCTCTACTACTGGGTCCATACTATCAAAATGTAGAGTCTTTGGTCAGAGAAATAAAACCTACAAACTAACAACTTCAAGTCAGCGGTTCAGGATCAGAACCCCTGTTGCTGGGGTTTGCAATGGCTGAATTGGAGCTAACTGCTCATTTCTAACATCCTGCTCTACTCCCTGCTCTTCTCTCCTCCCAGCTTCTGAAGCTGGGAGAACAAAATTAAAATACTATTTATATATATCAGCGGTGGACAACCTCTCCAACCCTCGACCCAAGGCATACATCAGCACAGGAAATTATAAGTGACATTGCCCTGGCATATATTAACTGTCTGATTATGAAGGGCTCTGAATTAAATTAACTTTTTACCCAGAAACAAGTTGGCTGCATGTAATTCATACTGTGGTTACCTTTAGTTTGTGGTAGTGACTATAGAATATAAATTGTATTAAAGTATGAATTAAATGGTGGGATTTAAGGGGCCATAAGTGAATATTCCAAGCATAGAAACAGATCAGCCACATAAATTTACATTAGATCATGTTACATTTACTGTTCACAATCTTGGAGATTTGTCTTTGGCTTCTTCTATTCCAATAATGTAATACAACACTGGTCAAAACTGGCAATTTATGGATAGAATGACGAAAACAGCATGTTCTACTGCATTTACTGGCCAAAAGACCTGCTGCTCCAATTTTTTTATTCTCTTCATACAAACCCAGGTGTTGTGTTGTTGTGTACAGCTTTATACAGACAATGTGTTAACTCATCTAAAACCATATGGATGACAATAAGTTAAATCAAAAACACTGTTGCATGATTTGAGTAAATGAATGGGATGGGGTTCTTGATCTGTAATGCATTAATCCGTGCACGTATTTATTTATTAGAAATTCGCCGTAAAAGAGGATTAAACAGTTCTGCATGTGCTAGATCTTCACCCACAATCAATTAGACGAAAACTAAGATGCATGCTGCAAACAGCACAACGTACAGTGCCTATTGCTCTGTCAAAAGCAATATCAAGGAAAATATCATCAGCATTGTTTCATTTCTGGAGAATGTCTCCACAGAAAGTTGTTGCAGCAGTATTTTGTTGAAAATATAAAAATTACCCCTGACAGCACATTTTTACCAAGGCATGGCCTTAAAAAGCACAGCGGCTTGGAGTGAGATATCTAAATAAATTCTGAAGGCACAGACGGTCTGAAGATGTCTGGAAGTCACTTCAATTACTTCTGCCTCTAATCACTATGTCAGGTGTGTAGGCAGGGCGAGCACTGTAAAACTTTAGCAGAGCTGACACCTCGCTGTGAATGGGAAGCATTTTAAATCAGCTTTGGATCCAGTCACCTTACGAAGATGTTTGGCAATTCATACGTTAATATATAATTGTTACATTCCTAGACTTAAAGAGTTAATTTAACACACACAATATTTATAGCTCTCCCCTGTTAAGAAGAATATGTTTAATGGTTTTAGTTTTTTCTACTTCTTGCCAGCTGAAATCTTCTGGTTCTTCAATTTAGTAAGGTACGTGTTCATTTATTGTAATGTCCAAGACAGCAATTTCTGTGGGCCTTTTTTCAGATAATTATTGTCCATTTTTGTCCAAAAGATTACTGTTCAGCAGACCACCTATAGAGCACTTTAGCTTTCCTGTGGGCAAATGAATCATTACAAACAAAACAGATTTCAGCTCAGCTTAGACGCGGCATCATAAAGGTGCATTTGGACGGGGGAGTAGTGTGTGTTGGTGCGGGTGAGTCAACACACAAAACGCGCAACAGTGCAAACAGAAGAAGGTTTCATTAACCGGGCACTGTGTCACGGCCGGTGGCTAGACTTGGCACTAAAACTGAACCTCAGGAAGCTCCATAAATTGACGGTGTCACGCACTCTTCACGTCAGGGTTTACAAATTCTGAAAGTACAAATGTCGGTGCAATCTCTACAGAGAGATGTGATGGCAGCAGAATTATACCAAGGAGCTCAAAGACAAGACTTAAAGGTAGTTCTGGTACTCCATTTCAGTGTGAACTAATTATTGTGTAAATCTCTTAAATTATTAAATAGAATTTAAAATGTTGGAGAAAATATCAAATTAATCTTACATGTTCTGAGAGAAACAAAAGGAGTTTAAAAAAAACATGAATTGTCCTCAAAGCACTCTGAATTGAGGAGGAGGTGTCTGGTCTTATGTGAATGTCTCACAGCAGAGTTGTTTGCCAAACACCAAATATTAGCAGATGACGATCTGAAATAGTTTTTTATCCACCCGGGAATACTAATCATTCTCCAGCTCTGTGAACTGGTAGCCAAATGCTCCAATGGGAGATTTGTATGCCATAAAAAAATATGTCGATATGCTGTTGGAATTATCTCTGCCCCCCCGCTGGGACAACAAAACTGCTCATTCATTCAATCAGACAGTCAGCACTCCGGAGCAGATAAACACCAAAACGTATCCATCTAATTCTTTTAATGATTCTATCCTGTAGGTAGGATAAACAAACAAAGACATGTCCTTGTCTTGTGGGTCAGTAAGACAGGGTTCACTCCAATATCATCAGTCACTAAACACAAAAGGTTGTGTCATACAGATGCTACAGTTTGCTTACTCACTGCGTTCAAATTTGCATGATCAATCCAGACAGCCTCAACAACCCTTCTCCCCTGAACCCTGAATCATCACAACAACTTGTTGCCTCAACAGATGATATCAGTACGGTGGTGTTGTGGTCCACAAAGCGCCCTGTTCTTTACTTCATTTTTACCCTTTCTGCTTCTTATCCTTGTTTGATTGCTCTTGGTTTGTTTTTGAAAAGTGCTGTATAAATAAACATTATTAATATTCTACTTGTGAGACGTTTATGAATCTTTCTCCTGGTCCGCTCATTTCAGGCTGCTGGCCCTTGTTTCCTATCTTTAAGAATAGAGGTTATGCCTTCGTGGCCTGTCCGAGATTGCTGCTGGACCCAGATCTTTGCTAAAGTTGAAGCCCACCTTTTTGCGTGACCTGAGGCACCAACCTTGTATCATGTTGATCTCTTGGCAGAAGGTGCAATCATCAGGCTTTGTGCTCTTTAACTTCAGTGTTTTTCAACCTGGACCCATATTTTTCCATGTTTTTGTGTTTAAGTGAACAATGAGGACAACATTTTTTTTAATTGATTCAGTGTTGAGGGAGAACGCTGCAGATGGCATCCCCTGGGTCTGAATAGTGAAGCCAATGCTGAAGTACCTTTACAATTTCTTCTTTCTACTGGCCATCAAGGGGGCGACTCTTCTGGTTGCAAAAAGAAGTCCGATTTTATAGAAGTCTATGAGAAAGCGACTCTACTTCTCACTTGATTTATTACCTCAGTAAACATTGTAAACATGAGTTTATGGTCTCAATCGCTAGTTTCAAGTCTTCTTCAATACAGCATGATGTTCATTTAGTAAATTATGGTCCTATTTTCGGTAAAATAGACAATAAAGCAGGGTATGGGAGTTGTCTGTGTTTTTGTCTCAGAACTTTTCACAGTGTATTTTCAGTTCATGAAACCCAGAAACCCAAAGAAGTCCATTCATATTCCAATGTGCAGAATCTGCAGAAGTAACTTGGGGAGCCTAATAGAACTAGGGTTACAATGCAAACACTTGATACCACAAAAGAAGGGGACAAAAAGGAAAATACATTTACTGATTTTTCATTTCAACTACTAAAGGTCTTATCCGCATTTCGATCACAGCGTCAATGTGAGGTGTCCTTGACAGCCGCATAATAACTTGGAGTCGCTGGTGCAATCTGTGAAATGTCAGGTGCTTAGTAAGCAGTTTGCTCAGAATTATTCTACAGAACAGATTTAAACGCTTAGAACATTAAACCAGGCATACTGTCAGTGCTCCTGCATTTGGAGGTTTAAGGGTTGTTAAACTGTCAAGAACTGGGTCACAACGGATTAAGACAGTGAAGATTTTCTTTTTTATCCACTCGTCTTTTTAATTTGCTCAAAAACTTACAGGGAGGGATTACTTACAGACAAGGGAAGTGACTCCAAAAAATTAAGAGGGTAATACACCAGTAATATTTGTTATAGTCTGTGGACAACTCTATTTTGTTTGAAACTGTTACTTATTCTGAAGTCTACCTGGGCTTCACTGTTGGACAATATGACGTCAGCTTTAAGCAGCATGTTTCTGCTGATGCCGGCTGGAAGCCAACAAGAACTGAAGTAAAGTGAAATTTTGATTACATTTGTGATTTTTAGCACATCACTTGGTAAAGGAAGCATTTTATTACAATCCAGATTGACAGAAAACTACAAATTATTATTATTTTGTTATTAAGGGGAGATACCCCTGAATAAGGTCAAAATAGATATATAGTAGATATGAACATGAAACTTCCCCAGTTGATTATTAGGAATTCTTTTGGTTTTACACATTGTTTTATGTTTAAATATGCAAATGAGGCATTATCTTATTGAATATGTGCAAACCTGCATACATTTCCAGAACAACAATCTAAACATTGGATGAAGCCAGGTCTTGTTTCATTTTGTTGATATATCAGAGTCAAAGGATTTTACAGAAGGAATTTTGGATATCTCTTGTATCACTCCAATCAGAAAATACTGTCAACAGCCATCAAAAATCTATTTTCACCATGTTTTTAGGTGTATAATGTCTTGTAAATCAGGCCATGAATGATATATGAACAAACTCCACTGTAAAAACTTTCAGAATATAAATAGGAATGAAATTGGAAAGTTTGGTGAATGAAAGTGGAGATTTCTGGCTCGGAAAGAAGTTCAAGAAAACGACCTTTAAATGTATAATATGCTGAGATTTTCCAAAGAATTCTATGCATACACTGATTTAAAAATAATCTCTCTCAATCATCACCTTTGACCCACTAGAAGTGTGTGGTGCCGCCTGTGTCGGGGACGTTTCTGAGCGTAGGTGAAGGGCCAGCCAGGATGACGCCTGCCCTGCCCTGAAACAATTATTAACTAATGTTTTATTTCTCTGATTCACTGCTTTGTTCTCACTAACGCCGCTCCCTCTCCTCATACATGTTTAAATATGCAAATGAGGCATAATATAATAATAACTTTTGGTGGATTTAAGAGAAATCTAGAGACACAGATAGACAAAGTAGTACAAATAAACACCTAAATGTGTATTTTGGGTGTTTTCTTTTGTCTGAAAGAAGACATGTAAGCAAAATAGCCCCAAATCTCAAAATAGACCAGTACATGAAGAACATATTTATTTTGACCTGGGTTGACTCTCCAGCATGATGCAAAGTAAATACATTCTGAGCCTGAAAACATTTTAAAATCAATAATTTGTCAAATTTGTAATGTTTCAACCTTGTTTGTAAATAACTTCCTTTATTATATTTATACTTCTATTGATGAGAAATTCTGCAAAATTCTATTCACTCTTGTGTGTAAAGCAACTTGATGATTTGAAATAATCAAAATAATACAAATACAATAGTGAGTTATGTTCTAATTTATAATATTTATAATCAAAGGCATTTACAAAACATTTGTTCATATGTTTAGGACCTATTTTTAATATTAGTTGGGGTATTGGCAATATAATCTTTACTTTCTTTTATTTTCGTGATGCATATAACAGTTGCAGAGACGCCAAACCTTCCTTCTTCTTCCAAATTGTAACAGACGTGATTTGTGAAAAACAGAGAGAAAGGGCAAGACAAATTCATTATATATTTTGCGCAGTAGCCTATGCTCACCCAGAGAGGGTTCACTCGCGTCATCCTCTAAATCTTTCAAATCTTCCAACATTTCTTTCCCCAATCACCTCCTCTTCACATGTGAGTGAGAATATCAAACGCAGGACATACACAGTCGGAATTCAGCTCATGTAGTTGTCCTCTCCTCTCCTCTCCTCTCCTCTCCTCTCCTCTCCTTATATATATATATTTTACGCGCACAATTGTTTCCACGTCCCCAAAAGCTCGCTTTTAAAAGCGGCACATGATTATTCGGAAGGTGCCGGTGTCACGTCAAAAAACATTTAGATTCACTGCTGACAGACGTGCTGGGAGACTTTGATGTGGGAATTCGCTCTGGTCCAATAATCTGGCTGGTGAGGTGATGAGCGCGACTGAGCTCCGCGCGTTCACGTGGAACCTATAAACGGACGTTGCGCGCAGATCCGTGAGTAGTCGTGGAGAGAGGAGAATAGGATAATCGTCGTGGAGGATCTGTAGCGCAGCGGGAGATTACCTGACACAGATACACCAGGAAAATGCTCACAAAGCCATCATCACAGACATTTTCATCTCTCCTTCTAACACATGGCTGTCAAACTTTAATGTCCGAGGTTATATGAGAACAGGAGAGTCCGGCCATGCAGCTGAATGAGACTGGAGTTCAAACACTGGCTCCAGAGCCATGTGAGCAGCAGATACTACAGGATAGCGGCGGCTCCACCAGCAACCTGTCGCTGCACTGCTGGCTGCAGCTCCTCTCCAGGGAATCCACCATGGATTTTCAAGGAGACGTCTCCAGTCTGGTGGTGCGTGTGATGATAGCTTGTGTCTACTCCATAGTATGTGCACTCGGGCTGGTAGGCAACACGCTGGCTCTGTATCTGCTGCACTCGCGGTACAAGCAGAAGCAATCGTCCATCAACTGCTTTGTGATGGGGCTGGCCGTCACAGACCTCCAGTTTGTTCTGACTTTACCTTTCTGGGCGGTGGACACGGCCCTGGACTTCCGCTGGCCATTTGGCCGCGTGATGTGCAAAATCGTCAGCTCCGTCACCACCATGAACATGTACGCCAGTGTATTCTTCCTCACCGCTATGAGCGTGGCACGTTATTACACGATTTCCTCCGCGATGAAGATGCACAGCCGGCGGGCTGCGGCCACTAGAGCCAAGTGGACGAGCCTGGGCATCTGGGCTGTCTCTCTGCTGGCCACTTTACCCCACGCCATCTACTCCACCAGCTTCCAGGTGTCGGATGAGGAGCTTTGCCTGGTGCGCTTCCCAGACTCAGGCAGCTGGGACCCACAGCTGCTTTTGGGTCTCTACCAGCTGCAAAAGGTCCTGCTGGGCTTCCTCATCCCTCTGATCATAATCACCGTCTGCTACCTGCTGCTGGTGCGCTTAATCCTCAGCCGACGCATCACGGGTGCGGGGAACCCAGAGGTCGAGCAGGGCCGGCAAAGGCGTCGCTCCAAAGTGACCAAATCCATCGTCATCGTGGTTCTGTCCTTCTTTCTGTGCTGGCTTCCAAATCAGGCGGTGACGCTGTGGGGAGTGCTCATAAAGTTCGACATTGTGCCCTTCAGCAAGGCCTTCTACAACGTGCAGGCCTACGCCTTCCCGCTGACTGTGTGCTTGGCACACACCAACAGCTGCCTCAACCCCGTGCTCTACTGCTTGATTCGTACGGAGTTTCGGGCAGGGCTCAAGGAACTTCTCTTCCGCGCCACGCCATCCTTCAGGAGCCTGACTCATCTGCTGCATCGCAAGGCCAAAGTGGCCGAGGCGCCGCCTGTTCTCGTGCTGGTCCAAATGGATGTCGGACCTGGATGTTGAATGACTAACTCACAAAGTAAATAAGTGAAAGCTGCCTATAGTACTATTGATCCAAAGTTGTTTGCCATGACGGTGCATCCATCTCAACCCCTGTCAACACATGTTTTTGGTCTTTGAAAAACACCATAATCATAATGGACTACCCAGTGGTATGTGGCACACTTTCACTGCGTGCTCCCGAGATTCCCTCAGCAAATATTTTGTACTTGTTATACAACGACTCTTTCTCTCTCTGTACGTCTCTCTCTCTCTCTCTCTCTCTCTCTCTCTTTACCTCGCTCTGCCTCTGACAGACAATACGTTTGCTGCTCTCTGGCAATCTGTCATGTGTATAAAATGTCACTCATGAGATTTAAATAGTTGCAGCACTCAGATGGTTTGACTGTGATGAGCTCAACCTCAATTAACATTTGCCACAGCATCGGCATCGCGAGATGGGATCAACCGTCCGTGACACTCACAGTGCATGAGAACTTCACTGATCAAACTTTCTGACTGTGAATGGATGAGGGGTTTACTCAGAGAAAACAAGAATAGATCATGACCAATATGTTTCAAAGGAGGATGGAGGATGTGAGTATAAGAGGGGGTTTCCCAGTGCGTCGGCTAGTTACTGTGTTTGTATTTGTTCTATGGTGCACTTGTTTACGTCGTTTCAGTAAAAGCAAACTGGGAAAATAAAACCCAACCTCCTGTTGTTTTTCAAGGTTAAACAATATGACAATATAACACGTCTAAGGGTTCAGTAGAACAAATGTGTGGTTAGTGAGATGAATGTCGTCCTCGAGGGAACCTGAGAATCACGAATTAAGGGGATTCAAATTAGATTCATACTCCTGTGCAACACATCTTACACTGGTAACTCACACATGAGCTGAGCACATATACCGTATTATATGCACACAGATATAAATATTTATGCTCACTATTACGCACACATGCAGAATATATCTGGGTGCAGTTTTCTCATAGCGGTAGATGTGTCAGATTGAGCAACATAATGAATAATTTAGAATTCACATTACAGCTGCGGATGTGCGGCTTTTGCAGAATATTCAAATCAGGCTATTTATACAAACATTGCGTTTCTCCAGTTCAGTGATGTCAACACCAGCCTTTGCTTCTCTGTTAAATGACATGTTGAAGGAGCACGTAACTGAGTAGGCTGACATGATGATGTGATCGTCTGTGAATGTGATGGCTCTCTGTATTCTGTCATGACTCTGAACATAATCATGATCTTTTATCTGACACGTTTGTGGATTTGCTGTTTCAATGGAATGCTTCAATGACGTAATGAATAAACTAAAAGCTCTGAGCTGAAACTCTTTGTAATAATTGTCTAAGTTAGAATTCAGAGGATATTTCCACAGGGAAATGAATTAGGCAACAGGAGTATGGACTGTTGTTGTTGTAAAACAATTGACTCACAGAAGGGCATCAGATAATAGGCAGAGGCTCACTCCTCTGTTCTCTTATTAATGATGTTTCATATTATCATTCTGTGTTTGCACAGCACCTCTTCAATCACTACCAACATCAGCACCACACCGCACAAATAATCTATGAGCAAAAGTTATGAGAAATGTGCTGCTAACAATAATTGGTATCCGATGGAGGGAATAGCTTTTCTCTATCCTCACTGAGAATTAAATTTGCACTTTTAATCAAAGCTCCATTGAGTGAAAATACAGAGAAGCAAACATCTTAATATTTGAATATAAATACGTATTAAAATATTATGGCATGATATTTATTTGGTTTGAAATGCCCCAGGGACCCAGACAGCCCTACGAATGCCCCTGAGTCATTGTTTGTTAATTGATTTGTGGTAATTTAATTCATTGCTCATTTGAGTGAGAACATGCCTCACAAGCATTTGATTTATTTATTTTGTATTTATTTATTTATTTTACCGGGACAATGCACACTAATCAACAGTTGAACTGTAAGTGAACCAGAGTTAGCCAGAGAGGCTAATTTACATCTGCTGTCCCAGGCCAGATGTTTCAAGGCAGCCTAAAATTTCAAGGCAGCATGAAATGATGAAAGCATTAAAAGTGCTCAATATGAAAACAGAGCATACATATTGGCCATACATAATGGATTTTTTTTTGCACTAACGTTACAACACCACCATAGACAGAAGCGCCTTAACAACTTCAGGACTTGAGGCTATGGACATTTTAGAGGCCCTTCCCTCTCTTCACAATATGCCGTGGCAACTTTAATTAAGCAAACCCCCATCAATTCACAGCAACAAATAGAAAAAGGAGTGCCCTCTTCATCAATAAAAAGAATATGAAGTAGGGCTGTATAATAGCCTGATTCATAATGTGTTACATTTAAATTCTAATTCCATTGTTTTGTTTTTCAACCCAATATTTCTGCACAGTTGCAGATGAAGATCAGGCTACACTAATATTAGTATTATATTATATTTAGAAAAAGGAGTGCCCTCTTCATCAATAAAAAGAATATGAAGTAGGGCTGGATAATAGCCTGATTCATAATGTTGACATTTATATTCTAATTCCATTGTTTTGTTTTTCAACCCAATATTTCTGCACAGTTGCAGATGAAGATCAGGCTACACTAATATCAGTATTATATTATATTTAGAATTAGATTCTAGTAATGCCTGCTTTGTACATTTCTAAAGTAAAAATGTATTGGAAAAAATATATATAATCATTTCCAAAATACAAAACATGTTTTTATCTGACGAAATAGATCAGACAGTAATCCAGCTAAGAAGCACTGGTGTGCCATGGGTAGTCCGCTGTGTGTGCTGCGCTTGAAGGTAACCTGGGCAATCAACAGGAGCCCATGGCTCATTTTTCCCCGTGGGGCCCCCTACAGGGTTAATCCGGCCATGCTGGGGAGAGAATTTTTTGCAGAGTAACAGAATCAGTGACTTGTGTAACATTGACTCTGGACAGTAAGTCAGAGAAGATGAATAAGCAGTTGTGTATTTTGAGATTTCTAGAAGCAAACCATATGTATTGTCATAACACCTTTAACTCTGAATCTCAGGGGCCTTTATTTATGCAGAACTAGATTGTGAATTGCGCTTACATTCATTTTGATCATTGAAAAACAACTGTTGCACATTTATTTTCATTAAACAATGCAGTACCCTGCTCGTGCAAAGAGCTGTATGTATAGCACAACCAGTAGAGTCAGACATGAGCAGATTGTTTTAAAATGATCATGCTTCACATCACTGCTGATTATCCATGAAAAACCACTGGTATCACACAGAGTGTTTTTCTTCATACATTTGGTCCATTGTTTTCACTCTCAGCTATGGAGGATCACTTTTGTAACTATACCAGTATCCAATCACAACTAGCAGGCCCTCTGGCCAACAGCCAAGTTGCTCAGCATGCAAAGCTCATAAAATGATAAAGAACAAGTGCCATGTTGAGGAAAACTGTTTAGCATTTATATGCTCTCCTTAACAGGTAGACTATTTTTTTCCCCTTTAATTACAGCTAACCTATAATTTGCCTGTGTTCTTGTGTGTGTGTGTGTGTGTGTGTGTGTGTGTGTGTGTGTGTGTGTGTGTGTGTGTGTGTGTGTGTGTGTGTGTGTGTGTGTGTGTGTGTGTGTGTGTGTGTGTGTGTGTGTGTGTGTGTGTGTTTGTGTTTGTGTGAGTGTAGCTATATAGACAATAATGATATGCACACAGCTCTCTCTGCCCTCAGCAGCCCACAGAATACATCTACCCATGGATTTATCTTTCATAAACCTTGTGGAGCATATAAATAAACTGAGCAAGAGACTGATGTACATATTACAGGAACTACAACAGGGCAAACAATAGCTTTACATTTAAAGTAAATAGATGTTTTGTTAAAGTCAACAGCTGAGAATAAATGGAGGAAATAGCTCCAATCCTTCCAACAATAAATGGGGAAAGTTACCTGGAGGACTAGCTGACTTACAGGGAAATGCTTTCATCACAGTACTGCAAAGTTTATCTTTTATATGACACCATGCTTTATGTGAGTGAGTTATTTTCTCTCAGAGTACACCCACATCCGAGGTTCATATCTTCTTTTTCTTCCAGCTGTTCCCCCGGGCATCGGTCTTGATCTGGGCCCGGAACCTTCTTGTTGTGAGGCGACTACCGTGCCGTCCATCTGAGTTCATATCTAAAGCTGTCATATTTGTTTTTCTCTCAAACTAAAGTTTTTGAGAAACCAAATCTCACACACAGAAGTGCCCGACTGTAACAGGAGTTCCTGGAGATTTAACAGTAAGCTTAATAGACTTATCAACATGCACTTAACTACCATTCATGTCGAGCTGTTTGATCAATACTCAGTTTCCCCCCAGATCGAAAGTGGTAGCAGAAGGTTGCATGACACCCTTTGGTGCTGACCTTTCTCCAAGACCCTAATGATAGCCGAACGACACTTACCGGTACATCACTAGAATATGTGATAAGTATCCCTCATTAGCGTTTCACAGACTCCGGTTGACTTTTTCAAACATGGATGGTGTTATTTAGAAGCAGGTGAGACACATAGCGTGTTAATGTCACGTAGCCTCCATCAAAAGGTCCTGATGTGAGAGAGACCCCATCGAGCTAAACCGATTATCTATACATGTAACGCTGCAAACTGGGCGCCTCATGAAAGGCAAAGCCAGCCAAGTTTAACTGTACAGAACCTTTCATCAGCTTGGCAATTCAAAGTGCTTTTAGACCGCCATTGAGAGGAGATTAAAAAAAAAAACGGAGATGCCAATAAAAGATGACAATATGAAATAAATAGGATTTTGTGTGAGAGATATGCAAGCTCGGGGTATTATATGTTCAGGAGATGTGGAGAAACATTAGTTAACAATTCGAAAGTAGAGCACAAGAAGGCTGTTGGTGAAAATGCCTGAAAACAAGTGAGATCACTTATTAGTGTCACTTAATTATACTGTTTTTCTCTCTTTATTTCACTTATTTCTTTAATCCTTTCCTTTTTCTTTGTGCCTCCTTGTCCGGCAATTATTATAATCAACTTCCATTTATCTACAGCTCTCTTAAATGAGATTCCTGATAAATAAACAAACACATCTCTTTTTTTTCCACCAGGCAACAATTTACTCGGGCCATGACTAATTAATCATTCAAAGCAGCATCTTACTCTCTGTGGGAGCTTTTTTCATTTCCAGGATATTTTTCGAAGGTTTAGTGGAGTCTGAAGATTTTCAATCAAGGCATCTGTGAGTGGCTCCAATTTTTTCTGCTCATCATATCCAGTTGCACCGTCACACCCATATCTTCAAAAGTCCATCATGGAATTCAATTTACTCTCCCAAAGCAACAGAATGCTTATCACTCTGACTATTAAAAGGCTTCATGAGTGCTAAGCACTAACACAGAGTTAGTCAGAGGCTGATTCTCTCCCCCTCTCTCACCCCCTTCACAGCCTCCTGCTTTGCTGATGTCCTCTGGGATTGGCTCCAGCACCTCTGCGACCATCGTATAAGCTTGTATAGCAGATGGGTTCTTCGCCCCCAGTGTGTGCGAAGCCTGCCTATAATCTCAGCGAGATAGGCCATTTACGCCATTTTCATCTGGAAAACTTTGGTTACTGCATTTATCTTATCATAGCAGCAACCCATATTCCAGATAGATTTATTAATAATGTATTTATCCCGCTGAAAATCTTCTCTTGTCTCTTCACTTGTCTGACTCTTGGTTCGTTTGTGTCACTCAAGTGTCTTGTCAACTTTGCTCCCTGCATGATGCCCATATAGTGCAGGCACCACGGAGGAGATAGGATTTAAGACTCCTGATTTCTTTTATTAGCCCCCAGGGGAAACAAGTCAATGTCAAGCAACTCCTCCGTGAACCTGAAATCCCTGCAGATTATAAAAGAGAGTTGCCTCATGGTGTTGTTCAGTGAGCTTCCTGGAATCAGAAAAGAAAATCCCCCACGTGAGTCGAAGGTTATATACACCGGGAAGTCTCAGGCTCAGCATTAAAGTCAATGTGTCAGCCAAATCACGCAGGTTGCTTGCAACTCAGAAAATAAAAAAACATGATCACGTTTTGATTATTCAGTTGAAAGTGGAACAAAGAAAGTTTGTGGCAGAAAAGCTCTTGATCTGCTTTTTGCAGTATAGGCCTACACAAGAAATGATGGGGGAAACAATAAAGTTTAGAGCTGTGATGAATCAGTTGAAGGATTTAGTGGCATCTAGCGGTGCTGTTGCAGATTGCATCCAACTGAATATCCCTCCGCTCACCCTTCCCTTCCCAAGCGTGTCGGAGAACTACGGTGGCCTTCAGGTAACGTAAAAACACGAAAGGCTCTCTCTAGAGTCAGTTTGGTTTGTCCATTCTGGGTTACTGTAGATGGCAGCGCTCCCTATGTAGATATACACGGCTCATTCTAAGGTAACAAAAACTCAACGTTCCTCAGTTATAGGTTGTACACTAATGAAAACATAGTTATGAATATGATATTACATTTCTGCCAATGCATCTCACTAAATCCATACTGTTCCATTAAAACAAGACTAAGAATGTTCAGCCATGTTAGCAGCTCTGTGAATCTGCCCTAAGAGAAAGCGGTGCTTTGAGCTGGATGCTAACCTCAGCATGCTAACCACATCCACGATGCTAACATGCTCACAACGACAATGCTAACACTCCTATGGTAAGCAGGTGTAATCTTTACCATGATCGTAATCTTAGTTTAGCGTGTAAGCACGCTAACATTTGCTAATTAGCACTAAACACAAAGTACAGCTGAGGCTGATGGGAATGTCAATATTTTAGCAGGTCATAAACCAAAGTACTGGACAAATGAAAGTGTTGGCCTGATGTTGACGTGAGTTAAAAGATTTTCAAAACTATTAAAATTCATCGTGAGAGGAACATCTTTACCTAATTTTATGGCAATACATATAACCACATGGTGTTATGAAACGGGGATATTTTGGGAGGTTTCACAAACAAGTACACATTTTGACCTGCTGGTTGTATAGAGGAAAGGTCAGGGGACCACCAAAGTCAGTTGGTTTAATCTTCTGGGGACCATTAATCTCTATACAAAATTTAAATGTATTGATATATACTACATTTCCATTGAGATTAAATGAGTTGAAGCTTTTAAATTGATTTCTTTGCGATATTCCAGGGACCTGCCCTTGATTCACAAAAAGTCTTCACACCAAAAAGTCTTCACACCATTCACAGGTTATTTGCAACAGAATGAACATCGTCATCATCGGCTGCTGCAGTGTTGCTGACCTTTCTCTGCTGATGAGGATCTTTCCTATAGCCTTGAGCCTTCAGCTAAAATACCAGCCAGTGTTTCAAGCTGTCTGGCCATGTTGCCATGTTATGAAGCCCAGGTCAAGACAAAGAAAGCTTTAGATACACCAAACCAGAAAAGGACAGATCCTGTCATCCATATCTGGAGCCTTTATTATCCCACATACCCCACTAAGCGGAGAATTTTAATTTACATTTTTTAATTTATTATACTATATTTATCCCGTTACGGGGGAAATTTGTCTCTGCATTTGACCCATCCCTGTTTATTCCAGGGACCTGCCCTTGATTCACAAAAAGTCTTCACACCAAAAAGTCTTCACACACGTTATTTGCAACAGAATGACACTGCTACAGTGTTGCTGACCTTTCTCTGCTGATGAGGATCTTTCCTAGCCTTGAGCCTTCAGCTTAAATAGTGTTTCAAGCTTTATCTGTTGGCCATGTTGCCATGTTATGAAGGTCAAGACAAAGAAAAGGACAGATATCTGGAGCCTTTATTATCCCACACAAACGGAGAATTTTTATACTATATTTATCCTGTTAAGGGGGAACTTTGTCTCTGCATTTGACCCATCCCTGTGGGAGCAGTGGGCTGCCAATGACAGGCGTCGGGGGAGCTGTTAGCCGGTTCAGTGTCTTGCTCAGTGACACTTCGACACATGACACGTCCCAGCCAAGGATTGAACATTCGACCTCGCGGTTACCAGACAACCCTCTTACAGCATTATTATAGGAATTATTTTGCCTCTAGTCGTTTGATCCATACAAGTTGTTGATCACAATGACTGTAATCATGAGATATCTCAGTGAGGGTGGACAGACCATAGAGTCACGACGCTAGTGTGGCTAGAAATATCAGATGACAAATAAAACAAATGTGTCAATAATCATCCGCGTGATCAAATCCCATCAGCATCAGCTGTAGTTTGTGTTAGCACTAATTAGCACATTTTAGCATGCTAGCATTGTCCTTGTGAGCATGTTAGCATGCTGTCGTTAGCATTTAGTTGAAGATACTGCTGTGCAAAGCTTCAAGTTACACTAGCAGTTATTTAAAAGACGGGGCCGTCTTTAAAAAGGCCACTGTGCAGAATTTAAGGGAAGCTATTGGTAAAATAGAATAGAATATTCACAACTACATGTTTTCTTTCGTGTATAATCAGATTGATATTTTTTTCTTTTGTTACCTTAGAATGAGACGGCGAGGGGTGTTCAGTTGGATGCAATCTGCAACCTCAGATGCCACTATTTCCTACCCCCTGCTCCTTTAAGAAAAAAGGATTACTCTTTATATGAAGATGATCATATCGTCACATGGTTCAATTGTCTTCAAAATGAGGTCAAAGGATCACAATTACCAAGGCACTGCATAGCTACTGCTGTTTATTAAGATGACTGCCACCACCACCACCACCATCATCATCATCTTGCACCATCAGCATAATCATCCTCATGCACCACGGGTCGCTGCTACCTCTCAGAGATATAATGAGGCCGTGATATGGCTGATTTTCCATATCTGCAAATGAAAAGCTGGTGCTGATGCTGCAGAGCTGAAAAAAAAAAGAAAATTACTTTATAAAGTACCCTGCCACTGAAATATTCCTCAGGGCTCTGATCTGTTTCAAGAACCCAAAACAAGAATCAGCTATAGACCTTAAGCAACTGGGAATAAATCTCACTTAACACAGCAGCAACATGTGTGAAAGGTTTTGGTTCTGTGAAAGTATCAAGAGGACGGCACCGATGTACAATCGTATTAGGCGAAGCTAAAATGAATTAAAGATTAATTCAACTTGTTTTTCCTGCAAAAGGCAGATTTTTTAACTGTACCTCTGCTTTTATAAATAGTAATTATGTGAAGAATCACTCAATGTAATTTTCATGTGTCATTCTAATTTATTTGCACACGATCTTTTGTATAACCTGTTTAGTGAAAGCTGAAAGACTGAAGGTTATCTTCAGTCTTTCTGCAAAGTATGTATTTGTCGTTCAAAGATGTCGACCCACTTACTGGCTCTATTGGAGTTTTGTGCATTCAGGTTTCAAAGAAATGGAAACAGATATTGACTGACAGATACTGATTTTTTTAAATTGAAAGACAACAAGTTTGCTGCAGTTATGTAAGGTTTTTACTGACGCAGATGAAATTGAGTTTCCTAACCTTCGCCCGAACATTTGTTTTTCATCCTCTCAAAAGAGGACGGGATCCTTCGTGAGGTTGGGCTTCTCAAATAGAGAACAATTCACAAGTCAGATTCCTCCAGAGACTGAAAGCACTGTAATGTAGGTCAGGCATTGTCTTGCTGTGAATCAAATTTCAGATATCCTCATGACAATCTATCTATCTATCTATCTATCTATCTATCTATCTATCTATCTATCTATCTATCTATCTATCTATCTATCTATCTATCTATCTATCTATCTAGCCGATATTAGTGAACAAGTAAAAGACAGCTGTTGATGTCAAAAGAAAAGGGGAGGAAAAAAAACGACTTGTTGTACCCTAAGAAGGGAATGATGATGTAGATATGCTTTATGTTTTAAGCATATCTACATCATCAGTCCCTTCTGGACAACAACAACGCAATTAAAACGAGGAAAAATGCTAGAGAGCACAAATATACTCTCACTGAAACGTTTCAGGGGGATTCAAAATGCAGTTTACTGGTTTCCAGTGGACACACTTGAGTCAAACTCATTTTGCCCTTGTAGTGGGTTTGTTTGTTATCTCTTAAGAGAGACCTCACAGCAATGAGACGGCGCCTGGAGAGCATTCTGTTTCATCTTCAGTCGCTGGGGGAAGCCAGATCCACCAACTGTGCTGTGCAGTGCACTTCTGTGTGTTAACCGGGCAGATCCCGAGGTGGCTGACTGGAAATGCTTTAATGTGGACTGAGATTAAGACAGGGGTCATGTTCTTTTACAGAAATGTCAGTACGATATGATCACAGATGAATCTCTGTGCAGTGTTTCATGGAGTACTCTGCTTTCTAACTATATATCTAACATCTAAATGCAAGGGCTGCAACAATCATTTTGTTAATTGACTAATCTGTTGAATCTGTTGAACACACACTTTCTTTTTGCCTCTGTTGTCTTGCTTTAGCAAAAATGACAAAAAAAAAAAATGCTTTCAGTTTCTTAAATTTGCTGAAAAGTTGCTGGCTTTTTAGGTCTTCAATGATATTACTGTGACTCTTCGATTTTGCACTCTTGGTCAGAGAAAACATATATATATATAAAATATATTTATAAGTTAAACATTTGTTTGTTACCCAATTCACCTGTAGTGTCTTGGGTTTTTTCATAAATCATTCACAGCCTATATATAACATTTTATTACTAAATACATGGCTTTTTAAAAATAAAGTATTTTCTGATGTACGGAGTGATGAAAAGAGATGTCAACAAAATGAAACAAGAACTTTGAACCTGGTTTAACATAATGTTCAGATTTCTGTTCAGGAAGTTTATACAAATATATACAGTAATAAGTCAATGCACTCTTTCTACAAAAAAATGATAATAATATAGTTCTAAGAAAGTTTAATGAGCAACTGTTTTGCATATAATTACAGTAAGTCAACTCTGCAAAATCTAGCGGGAGCCCTCATCCTTGTTGAATCTCTCTCTCTCAAGAATGTAAAAATTCAAAATATCAACTCGGTATATCAACCCTTCTCCTTATGATAGCAGTCATTGTTCTGTAAAGCAAAGAAGAGAGCAACATAACCGACCAGCATGAAAATGTTGGAAGTTACTCCCCATGCAAATGAGATGTGACCGGATTAAAGCAGCAGATAAAGTGCTGGTTAGCAACAGCTGACGATGAAATACAATCAGAATTTTTCCCTTCAGCAAAATGAAAAACCTATTTTATAGATTGTTTGCCTTTACCTATTTTATATGTATGCCTTTTCATTGCATGTATCTCAGGTAGAAGTGTTGTTTTTGTTAACAGCCATAGCGTGTAGACTCAGCATTATTGTTTTGTCAAATATGCTGCATTGCCATTTCAGCTGCAAGCTGCTGAATCTCCTTAACGCCTCCTCGGTCACACATTGTTTTTCCAAGACAAAAAACAAACAAACTAAGGATTACAAGACAATAAAAAAAAATCCCTTCAAAGTTAGAACCGTATAGTGAAAGGATAGCTCTGACATTTGAAACAGGAGAAGAATTTTATTCTTTACGCCCCCCACCCTATACTGCCTCTTTCAGCAAAAACGGGTCTCATTTATGCTACACAGGAACAACACGTCTCACTCGCCACCTGATCCGTGCATCCTGCCCGAACGGTACTGCACATTATGCAACTCTCAACAAAGATGAGAAAGAAGCGAGATGGCCAACTCGTATACATCTGTCATAAATTTTTGGATGCAGCAATAACTTTTTTCCAGAGCTGATGATGGAAGTAGCTTACGAGTTGAGAGTTGCACATGCGCTGTACCAATTGGGCAGGAGGAGTGTAGCGTTAGCCAGAGCAAGCTAAATGACAGCAATCTGACAATATTTTACACTGGAAAAACTAATTAGATAATAGAAAGTTCTGTGGCATTCTTTTCTCTGCATGTATTTGTTCATGTTTTACAAAGGGTTTAGTCTGAGCCGTCCATAAAACAATGATAGCAATCATATCACATATATATCAATGTCTCCTCATACAACGCTTCGTATGATATCTTACGAAAAGTTACTCCTCATTTTCCGTGAATTTTCCAACGAAAGCCAGCAAAACGTGTCAATTCCCACTCGTTTAATGCATAATATAGTCTTTTCCAAATAAACTTCCATCTTCATCGACTCAGTTAGGTTTAGGCAAGAAAACTACTTGATTAGGTCCTGGAAAAGATCATGGTTTGAGTTAAGATAACTACGAAAGTGCTGTAACTACATTATGCAAGTTGAGTGACCAATATATCAAAATTGACTTGACGTTTCACACGGGGAACGAACAGCAGTCTCCTGGCTGAAAGAGCGCTGGTTGTTGGAAACTGTCACTGTCTGGCTTTGTGCCTAGAGGCCATGGACTTTTTGTTAAACGTCAATACTATCTTGCATCATATCTTCTTAGTGGCTTATGTAAGGTCTGACGTGTCTGGAGGTACTTGGTTTCTCGGTTATGGGTTTTCTGTTATGTTCCTTGTTTCATTCATTTGTTTAGTGTGTGAAGTGGATCAGACAATGTTGTATTTCTATATCTCTGCTACAAGTATGTATAGTGAATATGTTTAGTTTTGTATTGCATTACAGGAATAACTTTAGTTTCATTTTGTGCACTTGGATTTAAGGATTAATCTCTTTATTAATATAACTTGCAACATGCAATAAAGAAGTGCCCTCCTTTTTGTTGTGATGGAATCTTGGTTTATGCTGAATAAATAAAAGATACTCCAAAGACAAAAGTGATGCATATTTATTGTAATGCTACGTGTTGTTCTTGGTCACTGTGTAATGAGAAAGGGTTTCTGCTGCAGACACACGTTGTCAGTGTTCTGTCGTCAGAGTGCTGCCATGTTGACCGATACCCCATTAGTGGTGACCCTTAATCAACGGCTGTCGTAGTGTCCATGGACATTGCCATTTATCAACAGCAGCTCTGCACATTTTCAGCAAGTCGACCTCTGGCAGGCACTCTGCGTGACAGTATTTCTCACAAGCCTTCATATTTTTTCCACACTTCAATTTGCATAAATACAAAGAGGTTGTTGTGAAAAATGCAATCATTACAGAAAATAATTTAGAAGAAGATAGAGCTATGATGGCGCACAACAACATGGACTCTGTCATTTATTCTGGCGTTAACAAGTAGTATTATCTGAGCAGAAACATTGGCTATGCCATTCTGTGTGTCTAACAATTTCATTTCCCTGAGTGACGCAATTCCGTCGTAGGAATATAGAGTGCCTGGTAAGTCTCTTATAGAATTGTTATTTAGCCAGTTGAGGATGGTGTTGGCTGCCTGGTGGAGAAAATTGGACCCTCTGGCTATGATAATGTTTGAGACTTGGTATCCTGTGCATTCATACACTCTCCCTCATGAATACAGCAAGTTTGCCTGAAAGTATTTTGAAGAACGTACCCACAGACGAGAGACATTGGTGCCATTAAAGAAAAAGTACCGAGATACAAGGAAATCAATAAAAGCTAGTTTTGTAGTAACATTCTGAAACATGTCAATAGTGAAATTATTGTTAAGAACAAGGACAGTCATGGCAGAAGAAAATGCGTGTGAATGGCTTTCACATGCTTTAATGGCTTTAATTACTCTGTGTAATGGTTCCTCATTGTGACAAACTCAGATAATTATTATCCAACTCTAAGTCTGATTTTTTTTTTTTTATCTTTCAGCTCATTGTTTTGGTTTATCAGCCCACGATTTAGGACACTGTTGGCACTCTTATGAATCATGTTTCCAGCAACAAGCAGCTGTTTTCAGCAGAAAGGTTTAAATAAAGTTACTATGCACGGACGGCAGACAAAAAAGTTAGTGACTAGCTGCTGAACATAGTCGAGCATTTAGCAGCTACGGAAGGTTTTAGTCAGGATAGCTGTTTCCCCGTTTCCAGTCTTTATGCTAAGCTAAGCAAACTGTCGGCTGGATTCAGCGACTTATTTAACATAGAGACATGAGAGTGGTATGAATCTTCCCATCTTACTCTGGGCAAGAAAGCCAATAAGTGTAATTCTTAAAATGTTTAACTATAGCTTTAACAAACAAACAATCATATTCAAACGCAAGGCAGCCACTAAAACCTTGATTTTCAAGCTACACACAAAGAACAACTTTGCTTTGAATACGAGGTGGACTGTGTCTAAGATGTTTTGATTCAACACTGATATTTTTTTGCGTATTTTTTTGCGTATTTTGCTGTCACTTCTGTTCTCATAGGTCTCTTTGGGGTATACAAAATTGAAAATCGGGTCGTGGGGACTGTGGAAAACCCGCCTCCTGCAGTTTGTTTACTGAGCTAAGAGGGTTGATTTGAACGCTGCCATCTCTCAGTTCAATATCCCCTCAAAGGATCTGGAAGGCTTAAAATTCCCTGCAACACTTATATGTTGGCATTTCTTCAGCGTTTAATATGATTTAACCTCACATCCTGGCAGAGAAACTGCTGACCCATTTTGGGCCCGATATTTTCATTATAGGAAGGATTTTAGATCTTTGTAGCAGAAGTCAGAAAAAAATATTGTGTTGTTTTTTCGCTCTCTCTTTATGATTATGGAGGAGCAGCTGGCATGTAGCAAACATATATGACTACATGCTGGCATTTTGTAAAAAAGGAACAGCAGGGCCATTCTTTTTCCCCGTCAGGAAGCTGACTTCGTTCCCTCTATCTGCACATCAGTGATGCTTCTGATGGCTTGAGCTTTCTGCGTACTGCATGGCTTGATAACAAGTCCATCACAAAACCCAATTGGAAAATGCAACACAGGTGCCAATAACTCAAGCCATCCATATAAATGTGGCCAGAAAAATCACTGGAGTGAAATCATCCACACGTGAGAAAACCTCTCAGAGACTATCTTAAAGAGGCCAAGTCAAATGAATTGAGCCGAATGAAAAGAGAGCCCATTGCATACAAACATGAAGCCTATAAAACACAGTTCAAGACATGATGATGGTGGCTATTGGGATTATAAAATATGTTAGCAAGCCATGCAGGAAATCCTCATTATTTTTGTTGCATAGAATTTTTGACATCCTCCTCCACAGTTATGAATCACCACTAGCTTGTAGCATTCGTCGCATCCCAAACTGTTCTGTACTCACTTTCTTTTGTGCACACTTTCCCTCAGCCTGCCATGGTCTATTGAGACTGTTGTCAATGAAGACGTTGTCGCTGCATGCTTGCACAATGGAGTTCTGCCTTGGTGAGTGTTGACCACTACAACAAAAAGCTGGGTCTCGAAATAAGCCGCCAGTTGTTGGGGACAGACTCCTAAATGTAATGTTTTCAAGTGAGTAGTCTCAAAAAAATCCATTCAACAAGGTAGTTTCACAAGAGCCACATTGTCTAAGCTACACAATGTATCCAAAGTTATCGCACCAAACAACAAAATGAACCCAATTTGTGCTTGAAATAGTGCAAAATGTTTCCTTAAGGTTGCTTGCATGAAAGGACGCACTTACTGCCAGAGGACTGCATCAGCAATTCAAAGACATTGTTGGCACATTTTGTCCTAGACGGAATGGAGGCGAAGAAAAACGATGAGTTTGGTCTGCTGCCTGATTTGAAAAAGATTGCTGCTGTTCTGAATGTTTGTGGAGCTCAGTATGAAATAACCAGAAAGCCACAGAAAGATTTACTGAACAAATAGAAAGCTGTGTTGTCTTAATTTAGCGATCGAATCGGTTTATTCCTATAGAATGCATTTCCTTTTATATGGACAAACATTTGCTGTGCCTCTGTAATGCAGAAATACATGGCAAACTGAAGCAAACTGACGTTGATTTCCATACAACTGCGGTGTGATGACAGGAAGAAGTATGACTAAAGCAAAGGGTAGGAAGTCAATTCACCAGCTTTGCTATTCGCAACTGTTAATATTCTCTCCATCGTGTCCTGCATGAAATCCTCATTTGGCGGGAAGTAATGTCAAGCGCTGGTCTTCAGGTTCACTGCTTCAAAATTGTAATGTAATCAAATTATTTCATGAACTAAGAAGCCCAGACTGCCCCCGGGGGAATGCTTCTGGTGAATTCTCATAGATCAAATCTGATGTGAAAAGATGTTTAAGATAATCAACAACAGCTTTAAAGAGGAACACCCTCTAAATTAACAATTACAATATGTTATTTCCAATGCGGAGGAGTTCAATCAATATTTGTTAGTTCTCTATTAAGTCTACAACTTGTAATGACAAGTATAGAGTTCGGAGCTGCTTTACAGAAAATGACTGGAAGAATATTTTGTAGGCCCACAGAAATGTAGTTTTTTTCTTTATTTATTGGCTTTATTCTATTGTAGTGTTCTTTGTTTCTATCAGTACACCGGTACTGATGATAACCCAGATATTTCATGAAGCAAATATTGATATCATGATAATAATCAACAACTTTCGCACTCCCAATGCATCAAATGCCGGAGGTTTTTAACTTCAACTTCACAGATCTGATCATGTTCCCCTTCGAAAAGCTTTCTGTGTATACAAAGTCTAAAAATATCTGTGACATCATTTTGTATTTATTTACAGATTGTTAAATGTGTGCACACGGATCACCTGATACGCACGGATCCGTTTATATTTCCGTGCGGAGTTTTGAGACTATTTTCCATTTTCCACACAGATCCACAAATGCATGCTGTGTTTAAGGGCCGGTGGAAAACTGGGACATCTGGGCTATCGGTGAAACCATGACCATAACCTACTGGATGGCTATGAATATATACATTATTATATCACCAGCCCAAAATTGCCAGTGAGTATAACTGCGAGCTGAGGACACGTTTTGGCCTTGACAGATGTCTGCTCTAAATTCAGCACTTTCTTTTTCCTTTCCTTCTTTTTTAAAATTGGTTACCACATACCTTGTTGTGGGAGAAATGCCCAAACATGCACCGTGCTGTAACCCTTCTGAGATGCATTGTGTGCCTCAACAGAGAGAAGCAGCTTGAAGTAGTGCCCCTTGTCCTGAACTAGTCAACAACAACAACAACGTTGAGACCAATTCTAAGAAACAGAAAAACAACAATCTGCTTGTCAAGATGTGAAACTAGAAATGAGGTGTAGCCTATATGTGTCACTTGTGTGAGCAGCAAGCGCGTTGAATTCATCATGTTGTCATTAGAAAAAGAACTATGTGCTCTACATTTATATTGGCAGTTTGATCAAACTTAGTCATTTTGTTCCATTATCCTTATTTTTCAATGCAGTGGCCAAAAAGAAAGTGCCTCAGAGGATATAGTGTCACCTTGTTCAGATAGCTGTCTGGCTGGTAAATCAATTTATTCTCATAGCAGCAGAGATTGATCAAATAGTTATCTGTTTTGTGATGATTTTATCTGCTTCTTCTATTTATCTATTTTCTCTTAATCAATTTTCTAGATAATTTCTTATCGTGTGCGTCTATAGACCATAAAAGGACAAAAGCAATTTCACCAAAACTTGATGTTTTAGACATGATAACAGTGACGGGGAGCCCAAAATGCTCTCCAGGGGAATCCGAGAAACTTCCACACACGCTTTGAGCAAATGCAGGGTTTGGCAGCAGCAGCTTCAATCATTTTTCATATGTTCTCATACAGTATCCACATTGAGTGAGCTATCCGTTACCATCAGACTCTAGTTTTTCTTTCTATAGTCTGGTTCTTAATCTATCTTGGTATATGATTTTGTTAAGCCCCCTTGATAAATGACATTATTCCAAATTTATAATACATTTGTATACAAATAAATAAATAATTAATATTTTTGACATTGAGCAATTTACTAAGGATTTTTCAAATGCCAACATCATGATATTTCTCCTAATGTTACAGACTTGTGTGTAGCAAAGCAGTCGCAATGTTTAATGCCATGTGGCATCTTGAGGGCACTTTTGTCAGTATGTCCTACCGTAGAGTTATTCTCTTTTATTTAAAAGATGAGAAAAGAAAAAATGAATAATGGAAGCACAGTGGTGTAGCGTTAGTCATACATGATGTAATGTACATCGGTCTAAGTAAAATTAGAACTGAAATAATGAGTTGACCATTGACCAGTTGATCAAAAGAAAACAAATTAATTCGTCATTTTTAAAAGTGAAGATGCTAGTTCGTCCTCTCAGATTTAAACTGTGTATGAATCCAGGTATTGATTGATTGATTGATTGTGTTGTGGATGGTCAGATCTCTGCTCTATAGTTGAGCTAAAGATGGCTGCCAGGTATCATAAATTATGATTTCCCTTAAAAGTCGCAAGTGAAGCTTTACATCTGATCAACCTTATATCTCTTTGTACACAATTCAGTTAGGGACTTTTATTTTGAAGCAAAATGCACCATCCCGCAAACAGAGCTTTGTTATCAAAGCGTATTTCTGTATTTGTAACAGTTTAATGTACAATTTAACTGTCCTCAGCAAACCACAACAATTGTTTCATTGACTATTTATTATGAGATTATAAGAGTGTAGTTCAGAGGACCAGTGTGATCACAGCAAATACCTTCAAAAATGCTTGAAAATGTATTTATTTCAACATTTTAATTAGAGTATTAAAACCATCCTCCAGCACAAAAACGGAGTGTAAACAAACATTTTAGCACATAAATATTATTAATGATAGTCAATTAAAAAAGTCAATGACACAAAATAATCAACAGTAACAAGGAAACAAGGAAACAAGGAGATAAGGGCTCTCCCTCCATCACAAACTACACCAACATAACGTGAAAACGATGAACATAATAATAAAATAACATTATGTCGACATATAAAATGATGGTAGATGCAATAAAAAAACAAGAACAATAGGTTTAAGTAAAATCTCCCATTCAGGAATAATTAGTTTTTATTAGACCTGATATTGCAAATTGAAAACCTCGGTTGTACTCTTGGGTATGCTCCCTGCGGAGGCAATAAAGCACGACAGCATGGACTACACGCCAACCTTATAAATAACACGCAGGCAGCATTGCAAATAATCCCCCCATGGCAATTATCTTGGCAATGATGACCCTCCAGGGTGCAGAGAAAAAGAGCAGAGCTGAGACAGGTGGGATTTAGGAAGAAGCAACAAAGCTCATATCAGTACAAAGAGTTACAGTGATTCGAGCATGAAGACCTTTTAAAAAGTATGGTCATGGAAATGAGATGGCACAGCACAGCATGACTCTGAAGCCTATTTCAACGTCAACAAAAACATGGCAGTAAGTCAGCAGCTTTCGCTTCTGTGTCAACTGTTTAACCCCAGCGCTCCAATAAACCGCCTTCTGTCCGTGATGCTGCCTCCAAGCTGGCTTTGAGATTTTTTGAAAAGCCTTGCTTGTATTGTTTCACATCACATTGTTTATCAAATGACGTATCAGTAATCTGCCCCCAGATAAAACTGGAATTCATTCTCATTTGTAGGACTTTGGTGCAGCACCTTCACCTGGCTGCTATCAGGAGCCATATAGCTGCAACTGAATGATGATTGTTCAGAGAAAAAGAAACTAATAGGAAAGTGAACAACATTCAATGAATCCTTTTTGCTGGCGTCGGAGTCGTGCCATAACTGGGTCATTAGTCATTTTTGAATTTCTGGGCTTGCTTTCAAAAAAGCTTTGTAAAAATGTCTTTATGTTTGAAGAAAACATCCCCTTCATACAAAGGGACTGCTAATGGTAGAAACAGTTTTTTTTGTATTCATTTTGCAGGGACAATGCACACCAATCAACAGTTGAACTGTAAGTGAGCCAGAGTTAGCCAGAGAGGCTAATTTCCATCTACTGTCCCCGGCCAGACATGTAGCCTGTTTTGAAACGTGTTCTATTATCATCTATTATGATGGTCCTGTTGACAGTTTATTTAAATACAAGTGTACCACATACAGTGCACCCACCCTATAACAGAAGAGACAATGAAAGTAAGGAACACTATGTCTTGTTCCACAAGACATGCAGTCAATCTTATCAAATGCCACGTGGCTTAGCATAAGTAATAAAAAACAAAAAGAGCACAGGAGCTGCATATTTTATACACATATTTGGAAAAATAAAAAGAATGTTCTAAATGTACCAGGTGTGTCTTTTTGCAACATATTGGCCACAAACAAAAAAATTTGAGATTAGAATAAATACAAGCTGACATCCATTTCCACTTGCTGCCATTACCATTAATCAGTGGTCTGTGTTCTGTCACTCGTCATACTGGCAACTGTAGGTACCTGTAACCTGCATGACAGATCATCATTATATTTACTCCCCTCCTCCTCCTCTGTCGCCCTCTTCTCTCTTTATCTTTCTTTCTGTTCTTCTCTTCCTTCTGTTGTTTTGGTCTTTTTGTAGTTGTTTTGTGGCTCTTTGTGGTCATTTAGTGTCTCTATGTTGTTTTGTGTCGCTCTCATTTGAGTCTCTGTTGTAGTTTTGTGTCTCTTTATAGTCATATTAAGTCTCTTCGTGGTTGTTTTGTGTCTCTTTGTAGTTGTTTTTTGTCTCTTGGTAGTCATTTTGAGTCTCTTTGAAGTTGCTTTGTGTCTCTTTGTGGACAATCTGTGTCTCTTTAGTCATTTTGATTCATTTGTGGGTCTCTTTGCAGCTGCTTTGCTTGTATATGTTGTTGTTTTGGTCATTTTGTAGTGTTTTTTTCTTTATTTGTGGCAATTTTGAGTCTCTTCCTGGTTGGTACATATCTCTTTGAGAGACATTTCCTGGGTGAAGACTGGGTCCCTGACACTTTGGGCCCCTGGGCCTTTGCCCAGTAAGCCGTTCATTGATCCATCATGGATGATCTACAACAACAAACAAGGCTTTGTAAAGCATATATTCTCCACAGATGTTTGGCTGTCGATGCTGCAGTTCACAGCATCAACTTATAATTGTTTCAGTAAGTTTGACTTAGTGTAGAAGTGCATTCAGGGGGAAAATGGTGGCCGACAAGTCTCCCATGTCTCCAACCGAATAAGTGAGATACGTGCAGCACTGGATGGAGATGAACAGTAACAGTGATCAACTCTCTCAAATACCTCCAGCACTGAACGCCATTTAAATCAGAATGTGTTCAAATCACACTTTGGGAGTGGAAATCCACTCGGAAAAGTTTATTTCAACACTTTTTTTGCTGTGTAGCTGCCCTCGCTATTTGAAATTCAAGAGCAACAATACTGGAGCATGACAGATTACCGCTGTCGGATGAAAGCCACATTTCTCTCAGAGGGAAGCTTCTCGGTGTGACTGAAGCTGCATATTGCCTAAACGCGTGTTCAAGAAAACCACCTCAGGAGCAAAGGAAACTTTTAATAAGTTTGGAGAAGAGGATTCACACACATCTGAGCAACAAAATTATGAAGACATCTGAAAAATAATCGAGCGCAGTTAATGGAAAAGTAAACATTTACTGAATATGAAGATATAGATTTCAGTGGAATAGATAAGCATAATACATAATTGCCTCGCTGGCAGCCGCACATTGCTCAAGCAGTTAGAAGATTGAAATGCTCAAGGAAACTGTTAATAGATTGTTTAAAGGACCACTAGGAAATTCATGAATTCAGCATCCAAGTTAAAGTGTTAACGCTTTTGTAGCCAAGTTAGGAAACATCACACTGGCTGGTGCAAAACCTGCTTTGACGTTTGCACTTTAACTCAACGAGACCCCATTAATCTAATTACAATTTATCAACATTACAGCTTCTCACATTCAGGCTTTAGAGGGAACGTTCATTACCAACATCTCTAACATGCTGACCCGAAAGCTTTTTAATGAGAGACATTCATGATCAATTATTGATTGCTGATTTGCCATTTAATCTACTGCTGATGCCCTGAAGCCTTGTTTTCTCAGGTACAATTGTCCATTGTAAGAGTCAGGATGAAATAAAGGGCTATAGCTAAAAAGACACAACAAGCTATGGGAGAGGATATTTATCGACACAAACCAAATAGAGTTTTGCCAACTAAATATACATGATTTAGCCAATACTTACAATAGCTAAATGACAAAGAATGATTTGCATAACTCAAACTACTTTAGAGTAAATTCAGTACAATATACAGGCAGCAATGAAGCAAACATTGCCCCAACTGAAACCTCTTTTAGAGCTATGCAGGTGCCAAGAAAATGAGCAACCAATTATCAGAGGACAAGGTTGTATTAGGCAAGGCAAGTTTATTTGTATAGCACATTTCAACAACAAGGTAATTCAAAGTGCTTCTTATAAAACCATTAATAACGTCAAAACATAAGGCAAAAGAAAGAACATTGATTGAAACATTAAAAACAGTCATTAAAACACTAAAAAGCAGTGTAAGAAATAAAATACAGTCGTAGTAAAATGCAGAAATTGATTAATATCCTTGAATCTGGTTCAATTAAAGGCAGCAGCAAACAGAAAAGTCTTCAATCTTGATTTAAAGGAGCTGAGGGTCTCAGCAGACCTGCAGCTTTCTGGGACTTTGTTCCAGATATGTGGAGCAGGAAAACTGAACGCTGCTTCTCCACGTTTAGTTCTGACTCTGGGAACAGAAAGTAGACCGGTCCCAGACCACCTAAGGGGTCGGGATGGTTCAGAAGGTAGCAGCAGATCAGTATTAGTATTAGTATTCGTCACCCATCACTACTTTCTGACTTAGGTATATTTTTATGAGAGTTATTTAAGTTATAGAAAGGGCCGTATAAGTGTTTACCTCGCCTTCTGTAACATATATTTATTTATTTAGCTAATTTATTTAGAATTTGCTGTACGTGTAAAATGTTCATTTCATTGATTATTCGTGTTTTGTTTTCTTATTATTTGGTATTTGTTCAAAATTCATCTATGATGTGGTGCTCCGTAAACTCTACAGACACACGTAAACCACATATCTTCCGGCCACGACGTTTAAGTTTGCTTTGTTTAGCTTCATGTCTGTATGTGTATCTCATTACTTCTTGGTGCTGCGTGATTTACCCGAAATGTAATGTGTCAACATACTTGGGCAATAAAGTTGATACTGAATCTTACATTGCCATGAATTAAGTTTGTAATATTTATACTTTCGTACTCTTTTTGTAAAAGACCACTGGGTGCTGTGTGGGATGTTTGGGCTCACTTATGAGGGGTAAATAAGGGAAAGCATCAAGGCATGAGAGCAAGAGGGACACTGATAAGACTTTCAGGCCTGCGTGCATTCTGAGGATCAGACTGAAGTAAATATGTGGATACGGTATGTCAGACTTCTGTCTCTTTCTGTCACACAAAGTACCAGCAGAACATGGTTCTTAAAGTAACAACTTTGAGATTTAACAAGACACATTCCCAGGGATGGCTTGTTGTGGGTGAAATCATTCCCCTCCAAAAGTTTGGTGTCATTTCAATCCATAGTCAATTACTCAGCCTGAGTTCCCTGTCATTTCTCCCTGTCAATCATTCCGTGCGATTGTTTTCAGATATGACAGCACGCTGAGAGGCACAGCATAGGGTTAGACAAGCAGATCAAGTGCGATGGCGTTAAATGAGAGCATTTTACACAGTTTACGGTGTGTTCTCGCAGGTGATTAACACTGTCAAATTTGTTCAATTTATAGTTGTGTTTTTTGAGCGTGCCTGTGTCCATTTTAGACCTAATTGCTTTCTAATTCTGTTCCTGATGCACCCATCCCCCCCCCACCGCCTCTCTCCTCCCAGAATATGAGTCATGGAATAATTGTATGCCTTTTAGAGAGCGCTTTTTTGGGGCGCAAGCATGTCCGTAAAATTCATCACATAATGGTGTTCAGGTTATCAAACTGACCGTTGCCAGTGCAGCAAGGCAGAGAATTGTCTCAGCAATTATTATTACCGTATCAACTATTGTTTTATCTACTACTATCTGTTTATTTCTCTTGCTTTTTATGTCTTTGTACAGCATTTTGTTTCTGAAAAACATTTTTGAAACCAGTATTTTACTTTGAGGCATCTGAAACAGTTTTAGTGAAAAGTAACTCATCACATCTTGCAAGAAGGTCTGACATGGTAACAGATTCATACGTGAAATTCAACAACCCACAAATAAGACCTGTACGTTCTATGCACTACATTTCATATTCATTTAATTTATTCCTAATGACTGAGGCAACATTTTATTCAAGGGCCTTCCTCCTGCATGCATCCTTGAGTATAATGGAGGTGTATAGTATTTGATATAGTCATTAAAACAACCATTTAATGTAACCCTGACTGTTCAATTTAGTTCATACAAAGAAACTCTTTATAGACTATGGAGGTTATATTCACTAAAGGAAAATTAAACAGCATATTTCCTTGGAATCTACGCATGTATTACTTTGATATGGAGTACTGGAAACACATTCACCTGAAGACTGTGTATATTATAGAGAAGATTCCTGGATGATTTGTTGACAAAGAGCAAAGAATCCTTCATGATTCCCGTTCCCTTTGTTCATTGCCACAGAGAGTTTAGAACATCATATCCTCTGAAAGTAAACAGAGCAGCGGCTCTCAATGCTTTCCCTCTCCACCAAACTGTTAGCTCTAACACATCTTATTTGTTGTTTCTCCCTCACCTTCTTAAGTGTCTCTGCAGATGTACTTAAAAGCCACACAGTTGGAGAAAGCCTTGGCTATAAAGCAAGCGTACACAGGGTTCAATTAAATCAACAGAAGAAGAAAAATGCAAATGTGTCTTTTAGGGTAGGGTAGTTTAATTGGAGACTAATGATGCATTAATTCCAGCATGATCAAAGACAACATCAAGGGTTTTCTATCCCATCGATGGAGCCCATAAAGAAAGTAACCTTGTCTTTTAGCCTAAAGCAAGTCCATGCTTACAACATAATCACTGCTTAACTCAGTATGATTATCTCGATAACACAGACGAGGATTACCTGTGTTCTATTGGACTGGTGCGCTGACATCAGGAGTGTCTGGAAGTGAGGCTTTGGCACCATCTGCTGGAAAGAAACCCACAATCTTTTGATAATTGAAAATCAACTGTTTCTGGTATTTTTGTTATGATCAGCATATGTCATTTCTTACATTTAAATAATCTTTTCAACCACATTTTGGATGTTTGGCCCGCATTGCCCACTTCCTCGAATGTAATGAAAGAGTTGAGCCATATAGTTTTCTTTCAGAACGCTGCGTTAATATCCCTTAGTAGCAATTGTATGCTGTTAATAATGCACAATTTTATGTAGTTATGTAATAATTTCATTTTTGTTTGCTCCAGACAAGTCAAAGTAGGCCCTAACTACAGGTGATCAAAACATCAACACTGAACTGGTGGAAGAAGTATTCACAACATTTACTAAAGTAAAGTATAGAAGTAGTAGCACTGTGGGCAGCTGTGGCTCAGAGCAGGTCAACCTTTCACCACAAGGTTGGTAGTTTGATGGAGCGAGACACTGAACCCCAAGTGGCTCCGAGGGTGCTTCACTGCTCCAAATGCTTAAGATGGGTTAAATGCAGAGGTTACATTTCAAGTATGTATGTGACCATTGTAATAAAGTTAAGAATCACTCATTTTATTAATCCTAATGATGCATTAGGTAATTATTGGATTATAATCAGTGATGCTTCATGTATTAGCATCAGTTTACTGTTGCACCTGGTAAAGGTGGGGGGCATATTTTTTATTATGTTATACTGCTGAGTAGCTTATAGGATAATGCATCAGGATACATTTGTTGATTGTGTTTTGTGTAAATTATAGGATTCTGAGTCACTAACTAAAGTGCATAATTGGCCTCTCAGATGTAGTGGAGTATAAGTATTATATAATAGTTTCCTTAAATAATTCAATGAGTTCTGTGTGTGGCATCATTGATGTGCTGATAGGAAGGACTCAATGTTCCAAATACCAATTTGACACATTTAGCAAAAACAGATCTTAATTAGTCAAAATGTTCTTGTGGGCCACCAACACCTTATGACCTCATGACGTGGCAAATTCACATTTAATGCTATCTGATAAACACACCTTGAATAAAGGGCGTTTGAATGCGTCATTGGTGCTATTAGGTAATCGGAATGTACTGCAGGGAAATGATGAAGCTACAGCCCCCTAGTGGAGAGGAAGAGGTAAAAAGGCAAAGTCTTTAAATAATATTCATCATATTAAAAGGCTATTCTTGATCTTTTTATTATATGTATTGATGTACAGTTAAGAACGGGACATTGTTAAATGTATCGAAGGCACGAGCAGTAAGGAATTTACAAATTCTTCACAGAATTCTACTATAGTCAGAATGATAAGGAGGATAAAAAAAGAGTAATTTACATAAATATGTGTATTGCTGTTTTATAGAGAATGCCTGGCGTGATAAAAAATGATAAAGTAATTCAATGAATGCTGATAAAGCTCTTTTGACTTTTTGACAGGTAAACTTGTGCTTCTCGGCAGCCGTAGCGTGCCACACGGTCTTGAGCGCAACATTACGTGATGACGCACGGGGCCCAACGCACGTACTATAAATCTCTATTTTCTGACGTCAGCAGTCTCTTCCCTGCCTATGACCTCGTGAGGTTGGCAGCGTACAAAATTCCTGTCTCTTCTCGCTACTGAGCGGATCCGAAACCATCCGTCAAAATGGTGAGTTGATCGTACTTCCCAGAGTAGTTAATGCATTATCGAGTACACAATATGTCCTTGACGTTAATATTACGGGCATTTTACGAATGATGTGCATACTTCTAAGGTTATTTCTGGCGATTGTGCTTTGATCAAAATGGCAGCCGCTCTGTCATCGTTACCGCTAGCCCTACGGAGCTACCGGGACTCTAGATAATCAGTTTTACATTTATTTTACTAAACTGTGGGTTGTTTGCCTAAGTCAATGCATTTTCGGCCATTTTGAGTGGTAATGTGTCGGCCGACTATTAAGTAACTAACGTAAAGTGAAGCTACGATGTTGCGTATGCTAACCTTTTTTGAGCGGCCGCTCTTTGCTCCGACTTTAACGGAAAATGTAGCTAATATCGATATAAATGAATAGTAACTGAATTGGGGGGCAGGTGACCATTTAAATGTTGTCTGTTGTAGTGTTGGTGCCATGTTTCTGAAGTCGCAACGCCCCGGTTTATAATTTGCCGGCTTTTCATGCTGCCGGGCCCGGCCGGCTAGTTTTGGCAAACAAGCTAACATTAGCACTTAGCATTGAATCATGAGTCTGTACACGTGGCCTATTTTGTGCTGACGTATCATGCCGGTTTAGTGCTTAGATGAGTTATAATGCTACTAATGATTTGTGGGTTGAATTGTCATTTTATTCTAGACATAATTGTTAACTGGATATATAGAAAATCACAGACGAAAGGTTCTGAAAAAAGAAAAGCTAAATGGAGAACGACAACGTCACAGCTGTGACGATGGTGGATAACGCCCTAAGTGGAACTGGAGAACATTTCACACAGAGTCCGCAGCAATATTCTATATGCTCTGGATACTCTCTTGTTACATTTATGCATCTAGTTTTTTCCCTTTTTTGTGCATCTTCTAACTATATTTAAATTTTTCTCTCCCCCTTCAGGTGAACTTTACGATCGACCAGATCCGTGCCATCATGGACAAGAAGGCCAACATCCGTAACATGTCTGTGATTGCCCACGTTGACCACGGAAAGTCAACTCTGACGGACTCTCTTGTGTCAAAGGCTGGCATCATTGCCTCAGCTCGTGCTGGAGAGACCCGTTTCACTGACACACGCAAAGACGAACAGGAACGTTGCATCACCATCAAGTCTACGTAAGCATCTTATGCGTCAGCAGGCCGGATGGTGGAATAGCCTGAGGTCCTAGGTGTTTTAGCTTAGCTCCCATCTCTGGTCCTCCCTGGGTCTGGATGGTGAGTTGGCTGTGGCCGATCAAAGTCTGCTGCACATATCCCCACGTCGTGTCATCTGCCATTAGTGATAAACAAAACATTTCTGCACAATAATGGTATAAAAAAGAGCTTTAATTTTCTATTGATTGATCTGTTTACTATTAAACCAATTGGTCAATTAATCTCAACTATTAATTTTCATCCAGAAATCCAATCGAACATTTAAATGTATTTTATTGTGACAAACTGTAGGCTGTCGGTGTATAATGCATCACAAAACAAAAAACACGGCCCCTGAAACTTAAACCTATTGTAATAGTGTTAAAATATGCTCCTCATATTCCTACAGTACACTTGCCCGTGTCATTTTTTGACGAAGCACCTTACATCGGCATAGCACACCAGCTCACAGGGATACATGCAGTTAACGCTTGTATAACCTATAATAATGATAGGACTCAATAAAGGACTGGGTGAAAGTTAAATATTCTAAGTTTCCTTTCTTTCAGCTGATCATATCCAGCAAGTGCATTTTTCAAATTTACATTTCCAAGCTAATTCAATTACAATGCATTTGTGGAATGTAAAGCTGTTAATTGTATTGTGTATTATAGTGGTGTAACGGACCACAGTTCATCCGTGATCCCTACTGTCTCCCCCCCCCCCCCCCCATCTTTTTGTGTCGCATTGGATGTCTCTAATTTTGTGGTTTTCATGTAAAACTAAAGGCAAATGTTCTTTGCTTTTTTTTTAAGTAATAAATGAAAAGACGTTTTTATTTACTCCCTATTTTCTTTTTGGCTGATCCGAAAAATTATCCGATCCATTGCACCACTTTTTTGATTTTGATATTTGCATTTATTTAAAGACTTTCGTATATCAGCTCTGGAGAAACATTTGCATCATATACAGTAGTTCTTTTTTTTAAATCGGTTAATCTTGAGTGAATTTTTAGTAGGATCACCCAATTTTTATGACACTTGAAGTTGAAAACTGACTCTGTCTAAAAAGTTATCCTTTCTGACTTGCAGCGCTATCTCCTTGTTCTACGAGCTGGCCGAAAGTGACTTGGCCTTCATCAAGCAGGGCAAGGATGGTGTTGGCTTCTTGATCAACCTGATTGACTCACCAGGCCACGTTGACTTCTCCTCTGAAGTGACTGCTGCTCTCCGTGTCACTGATGGAGCCCTGGTTGTAGTGGATTGTGTTTCAGGTAACGACAAGACTGTCAAACCCTCACTAGCCAACATTTTGATCTTAGTCTACAAGCAATAAACCACAGGCTGACACATGAAGCAAATAAAATGAAAGTGTTAACGTTGCCAGTCACATCGTTTTATCAGGCATATAAAATTAGACAAAACTCTTACATCAGATTAACAATGATGTTAAAGTAGGTCAATATGTTTTCGTGTTGACTGTTTTTAAAGTTGGTTTACATTTAAATGTACATATGCTACAGGAAAACTTGGAAGGTCTGATTTGCTATGTAAATAAGAAATCCTTTTAGTCCCACAGCGGGGAAAGTTACTAAATTAAAGGTGTCCTTCATACTATGTTTACCACAGTGCTGCTTGTGTGAACTCTTAACTTGATCTTAAATTGCCTCGTTGTGTATCCCTGCCAGGTGTTTGTGTGCAAACTGAGACGGTGCTCCGTCAGGCCATTGCTGAGCGTATCAAGCCAGTCCTGATGATGAACAAGATGGACCGTGCCTTGTTGGAGTTGCAGCTTGAGCCTGAAGACCTTTACCAGACTTTCCAGCGTATTGTTGAGTCAGTCAATGTCATCATTTCCACTTATGGAGAAGAAGACGGACCTATGGGCTCCATCATGGTGAGTTTCTGTCTTAAGTGCAACACACTGGCCTCGTGTCTGGATCAATAGCTTAAACTTTTGTCCAGTGAATTTCCAAACTAAAGGGTTGTGCTCAATTAACTCCTGTGTCCCAATTTATGTACTGGGCTGCTCTGAAAACGGTATAATTTTCTTATTTAAAAAAATCAGATTCCTGTAACATGTTTTTAAATTTAAAAGAAACTAAAACCGTGAAAGAACTACAAGGATCCAGCTCCTAAACAGACACAACATGAGTATTTTTGTCTCTTTATTCTTGTGTCCAAAGTGAAATCAGTATAGCTAAATAAAACATAAATTGAACAATCTCTTACCACGTACTTATGTCAACTCTCAAAGATCGATCCAGTCATTGGAACAGTTGGCTTTGGCTCTGGACTCCATGGCTGGGCTTTCACCCTGAAGCAGTTTGCTGAGATGTATGCAGCCAAGTTTGCTGCCAAGGGCAACACCCAGCTCTCACATGATGAGAACTGCAAGAAGGTGGAAGACATGATGAGGAAGCTGTGGGGTGACAGGTCAGTCTCTAGCTCGAGCTTGATTGCCAAATAAAGCACACACAATCCGAGGGGGAACACAACTAGCACATGGAAAGTAACGAAATGTTTCATGACTATTTAATCTTGAACATGATTTGTCTGTCATAGTTGTTTCAGACTATCAAATTGGTCAATCTTCACTCGTGTATTTCTCTAGGTTCTTTGATGCATCCACTGGAAAGTTCCTTAAAACCGCTAATGGACCTGATGGCGCCAGGTACCCACGTACCTTTGTTGCTCTCATCCTGGATCCCATCTTCAAGGTAACATGGCTGATTTTATTTAAATGTTGTGCTACAGTGCACTTAAAAAAAGGCAGCATTCAAAGTAGTTTTGATAATTTCATATCTGTACCCCTTTAAGCAAACTAAAAGAGTTACTCTGTGCCTGCAAGTGATGATTTGAAACATTCTTCACTTTGACCTGAGTAAACAGTGATGATAACCTTCACTCTGAGCAGGGCACAGAAACTCGTTTCATTCTTGGCTTAGTCGTGTTTAATTGCAAGCAAAATGGTCATGTTTAATCGCAGTCTACTAATTAAAATAGACTTCCTTTTTAGGTCTTCAATGCCATCATGCAATTCAACAAGGAGGAAACTGCCAAACTGGTCACAAAGCTGGACATCAAGCTGGATGCTGAGGACAAGGAGAAGGAGGGTAAGCCTCTCCTGAAGGCTGTGATGCGCCGCTGGCTGCCTGCCGGAGAAGCCCTTCTGCAAATGATCACCATCCACCTGCCTTCCCCTGTCACTGCCCAGAGGTACCGTTGCGAACTGCTCTACGAAGGACCTGGAGATGATGAGGCTGCCATGGGTATGACAATATATTTTCATTATGGCTTAATAATAAAAGGTTTCAACAAATGGCACATGCTTAATTTCAGTAATTGCTATTTGCAAGACCGTGGCAATATTCCAGATGTGGCTTCGATTAGTAGTCGTTTTTGGACTCAAACTTATTGTCAAACAAATTGTTTTTAACCAGGTATCAAGAACTGTGACCCAAAGGCTCCCTTGATGGTGTACATCTCCAAGATGGTCCCTTCCAATGACAAGGGTCGCTTCTATGCATTTGGCCGTGTGTTCTCTGGCTGTGTCGCCACTGGCCAGAAAGTACGCATCATGGGACCAAACTTTGTCCCTGGAAAGAAGGACGATCTGTACTTGAAGCCAATTCAGAGGTTGGTTTCAACATCTGTATCAGTTGTCTGATATGTATTGATAGCAGTAATTTTAAGTCAGCTTATCAGATATTGGTCACATCTGAATTGTCTTGTTTCTACCTCTCCCGCAGGACCATCTTGATGATGGGTCGTTATACTGAGCCCATTGAAGATGTGCCATGTGGTAACATCGTGGGTCTGGTCGGCGTGGACCAGTTCCTTGTCAAGACTGGAACAATCACCACTTATGAGCAGGCACACAACATGAAGGTGATGAAGTTCAGTGTCAGCCCTGTGGTGAGAGTTGCTGTGGAGGTCAGAAACCCTGCCGACTTGCCCAAGCTGGTGGAGGGATTGAAGCGTCTGTCCAAGTCCGATCCCATGGTGCAGTGCATCATTGAGGAGTCTGGAGAACATATCGTTGCTGGTGCTGGAGAGTTGCATCTGGAGATCTGTTTGAAGGATCTGGAGGAGGATCATGCTTGCGTTCCACTTAAGGTAATTAATAGCAAATTAAAATCTAATGTATACTTTTAAGTCATTTTGATGTTATCCCTGAACATGTCTGCATTGAAACTTTTTTTTAATTTTTATTTTTTTTTAATTTTTTTTAGAAATCTGATCCAGTGGTGTCCTACAGGGAGACAGTCAGCGAAGAGTCAAGCGTTGTGTGTCTTTCAAAGTCTCCCAACAAGCACAACCGTCTGTTCATGAAGGCCTGTCCCTTCGCGGAGGGTCTGGCAGAGGACATTGAGAAGGGTGACGTTGGCCATCGCCAAGATTTGAAGCTCCGTGCCCGATACCTCACTGACAAGTTCGACTGGGATGTCGGTGAGGCCAGAAAGATCTGGTGCTTCGGACCTGATGGAACTGGCCCCAACCTTCTGGTGGATGTTACCAAGGGAGTGCAGTACCTTAATGAGATCAAGGATAGCGTTGTGGCTGGCTTCCAGTGGGCAGTCAAGGAGGTGAGGGGGCTAAAATAAGGCACAATTTAATTGTTCATTGCACTCAGCTGAAACAGTTTTAAGTTTGGATTAGGGCTATGTAATTGTTTTTAATCTACAATTGGTGTCTCAATGTTGTCTTTAGGGTGTCCTCTGTGAAGAGAACATGCGCGCCATTCGCTTCAACGTCCATGATGTGACCCTGCATACAGATGCTATTCACCGTGGTGGTGGTCAAATTATTCCCACTGCTCGCAGAGTTCTGTACGCATGCGAGCTCACCGCCGAGCCCAGAATGATGGAGCCAATCTACCTGGTGGAGATCCAGGTAAGTGCCACTAGAGATGTTTGTAATTTTATTTATTTCTCTAGTTTGTCGGTATATCTAGGCAGGGCATCATGGTTAAGTTGCAAAGGTTTTTACTTGTCACACATGGGCAAGTATTAACCAGAACTGTTGTCTTGCCTGTCATTTCGCAAATGTGAGCATGAAGTGTAAAACTAAATATCTCCTGTCTACTTTGCAGTGTCCTGAAGATGCGATGGGTGGAATCTACGGTGTGTTAAACAGGCGGCGTGGTCACGTGATTGAGGGCGGCGAATGTATGATTGGTACACCCCTGCGTGTTACCAAGGCCTTCCTGCCTGTCAATGAGTCATTTGGTAAGTCCTCTTTTTTTTTTTTTTTTTTTTTTTTTTTTTTTTTTTTTTTTAAATATATATATAGCTACCATGTTATACTAGACGCCCCAAGCTGTTGACCAGAGGGGAAAACCACTGTTCACTGCTGCACTAGCGCGCCTTGCAACCCTTTAACCCATCATTTAATGGAGGCTTGGTAGACTGGTGTTAAAGTATACTTTGCTCTGTGTATTCTCAGGTTTCACAGCTGACCTTCGTTCCAACACCGGTGGCAAGGCCTTCCCCCAGTGCGTGTTCGACCATTGGCAGATCCTCCCCGGAGACCCATTAGACCCTCTCAGCAAGCCTGGCATTGTCGTTGCTGAGATCCGCAAACGTAAGGGTCTGAAGGAAGGTATCTCGGCCTTGGACAACTACCTGGACAAAATGTAAACGTCTGGACCCCCCGTTTGGCTCTTGCCCCATTCCTCCCTTTCCAACAAATTCTAAGTCTGCTTTGTGGGACTGGATTGTACAGAACACAGTGAGCACCAATGTTTGCCAAAAGAATTGACAATAATGAATAAACTACAAAAATTGTAAACGATAAATAAAATAAAGTAAAAAAACAATTGTTCAGGCTGTTTTTTTGTTTATGGGAATGATGTGGGAGCAGTCTCGACTGCTGCTTAAATTAAATCGTGGCTACAAAAAAGAGCATGAAGGGTTGAGGTGCTCAATATAGTTTTTATATTGTAACATGGCAAAATATGATATATTAATTACACCTTAAAGCACACAATTTCTAGAGTTCTTTTGCGGTTGGTACAGTTGATTTTCACAGTAAACTGGAGGACACTGAAGTCTGCTAGGTCTTCAATGCCGAACTACAGCTGAATGGTGCCAATGTTCCAGCTAGAATGGAACATTTAATCAAATGCTTGTTTTAGACCTCATTAACAGAATATCAAACGTGTCATGGATAAAACAAATTTCCAGACTTGTTTCCATTGTGGTCCTTTAGAAATGCAGGAGTCCAGGTGACTAGGCAGATACCTACAACTAGAAACAAATGCTAGGCTAATTATTTAGATCTGGTCTTCGTTTTATTTTCTTTAGCTAAAATGTTCCAGCTGAAGTCGGTTATAATGGTAACCTGGTATCTCAATTTTCTTGGAAAACCTATTCGAAGATGTCTCCTGAAACTTGAGATGAGAATCTGTGAACTCCCTAGAGGTATTTTTATCTTGTGCACACGTTGACGTGTTCCCACGTGAGGAATAACTTGTGGACACAAGATAAATGTCACCATGCATGACGTACGGGCTCCATGCCAATCAAACAGTCTTTGAGATACTCTGGGTCTCTATTGTTCTACATGTAGTGCACCACTCTTGATTTAGTAGTTGTACTGCTCTATCCTTCAAGGGCAACCACACATGCAACAGTTAGACTTTTATATATTGCTGTTGTAGCAAAAACTTTCGTTGTCAGTCTTACTACAGGTTTGGAAGAAAAATAATACCGGTAGAGTTAATGCTTTCTAAACCTAGGTTTGGATCCAATTATAAATTGAGTTGTGAAAAAGGTACAATGGAGCCAGTAATCCATAACTAACGTGTAATTGTGTCTGGAATCAAGGTTGAGAGTTTTGCTGTCATGTATTTGTAGGCATATCATACAATTCTGTCCAAGCAAGTTAGAGAACAGCCAATCATGTCCACAGATCAATTAACGTTATAATTTCACGATATTTTCTTTTTGTTTGTGAATTTGAAATGATTTACAGGAGGTTCACCTCCAGGCCTGCGTTGACTGACTTTATCCAATCTAACGTTTTGTTGCAGTTCCTCACTGTGACCAGTAGAGGGCAGTAAACCTTAATGATTCTTAACTTTAGATTAGATTCAAGTTTACTGTCATTGCACAGAGCACAAGTACGGAGAAAACAATGAAGTGTGGTATCTAACCAAATGTACTGAATAATACACAGAATAAAATGAAGAGTTAGAAAAACTATTTCTGAATGGATTGTGATGCTGGATGCTGAAAAGCTGATGCTACGCTGCATTGCTGGTTTAAATTTTAAGTAAATGGAAGTAGTAGGAAAAGTGGGAATTGGTTTAATTTGTAGAAATGTCATTGAAAAGCTGAATGATGACAATGTATAAACAATGTGGAATATTTGAAGTTTTTTTAAAAGCTGATGCTAAACTGCATTGCTGGCAGTAATCTGTGTGAAGGAAGGGAAGAAGTAGGAATAGTTAGAGAAAGTTTGCTCAGACTATTATATATTCATCATTCCCAACAAAATAAACAGAACACATGAAAACATTACATAGATACTACCTTAATTTGAATAACGTTTTTGCCTACATTAATTAATTGCAGATATTTCTCAAATGTGTTCTTTCTGTAAAACATAAATTGAATGTACTTATTCTCAAGAGTTCTGGATTAAAGTTGCTCATGTTTTGTAATTGTAATACAGGCTCAAAATCTACAAACAATGCTCTCAAACTTATTTTAGATCTTCTGTTTTGTGTTGAATTACAATATTGCTTTGACTCTGTTTCTAACATGGCACAAACAGCTATGAAGACTTCTCAAATAATTGGAAAAATACTTTTATAATAAAATAAAAATGAATAAGACATATAATATATGTTGACAGCTCCCACGTTCAATTCGATATTGTCTATATTGCTTCATGTTTTCTTTCTTTTTTGGTTATGTTTGCTATTGTTGTTATTGTCTTTTCACCGGAAAAATGCTCATGTGTTCATACTGGAGGCCCTGAAGACGTCTGATTATACAATGAGTCATGGATACACCCATCTGGGATACACATGACAGCCAAAAGCAGATAGCAAATGACCACTTCCGACGAAGACCAGCACAGGGCCGCTCGAGCCGTCACATGGTCAAATAAATACATATACTTGCCAAATTAGTGGACGTATTTCGCCTGCCTAAGATTCGTTATATTGCATCGGGGGGGCCGTGGAGTTAGATGTTTTGTTGAGTTTGAGGACAAATCGTTGCTTCACTTAAAAAAAATAAAAAAAAATGTATCCAAATTCCATGCACAAACAATTACAGAATATCATGCATTTCATAACTGCAAAATAACATAAACATTTTGTCATTCATAAACCTAAAATAGTAAAAAAATTAATAAAATATGGGAGCCATGCCAAATAAAAAAGAAAAGTAAAATACAAAAGAAAAGAAAGTCAACGGGATCTCTGTGAATACACCTTATTAAAAGGGGGTCGGGGAGGGGGTGTATCCAGCCAACCAATCATGACTCTCCGTACCGACCAATCAGAGGGCAGACAGGCTTCACTTCCTGTTTGGCTGAGGGAATCATTATCGGGTGAGTTAGAAGACGTTTATCCCCCCCAAAAAGTAGAAATAATTCTATATAACTGCCATTGTCTGTAGCGACTAAACAGTGTGTCTGAATACACATTTTTCCTGTATTTCATTTTTCTTTTCTTGTGAAGAGTGAGCAGTTTGGATTCGCTTTTTGTTTGGCTATTGTCCGTTGTGTGTGTGTGTGTGTGTGTTAACAGTTAGCCGCATTGGACTGCTAGCAGTCAGGTTAGCTTAAGAAGCGGCATCCCTGATGAGGAAATTAGTGCTGGATTTTACTGTTGCTCGCATCTTTTTTTTTTTACAACGTCTCCAATGTTATTCTGCACAGGCTTCTCCCCACCACGTAAACCCCTAACCGATTAACCCAGTTACATCGTCCGTGCACGGTGGTCATGGGTGGGATCAAACAAGAGCAGGGTGATGCATCGCAGCAGTCCAGACCTTCACATTCAGCAGATCAACCACAAGAAGAGGTGAGTGCTGCGACATCTGACCAACAGGCTCTGTAAAGGACTTCTGCCTCCTTAGTTGGAGGAGTAAAGCTGTCTTTGCAACCAAAGGTCTGATTAAACAAACACTCTACGATGGTCAATTTAACTTTTGGTCAGACAAAATAAGCTATATGTGGCCTATTTGTTGAAATTGGTAGAGAAAATAATCTGCATATTGATTGATATTTAAATGAATTGTTGCAACCCTAGTATGTAGTTATGATAGTTGTCTGCTGAGTAGCACAGATGAGGGAGCAGCCCCCTTCTTCATGTGAGTGTTCCCCCTCTCTGCAGCCAAAGAAGAGAGGCTGGCCGAAGGGAAAGAAAAGGAAGAAGGTGCTACCAAATGGTCCCAAGGCACCAGTGACGGGATACGTCCGCTTCCTGAATGAACGCCGAGAACGTATGCGGGCCAGATACCCTGACTTACCGTTCCCAGAAATCACCAAGAGACTTGGAGCAGAGTGGACACAACTAGCCCTGAATGACAAACAGGTAAGCTTTTACATGTATTGTTTATTATAATATATATATTATACACATATACCCGGCAAGGTCTTATGAGAATATTATAAATGCTAAGGTTAGCCTGCTACTTCCCGCTCATTGCTGGACTAACTGATTACATTATCTCTTGGTCGGAGGGTGGAGATGATATCCCGTTGACTAACGTTATAAATTCCTTATTTTGGTGCAATTGGTTTTCACACCTGATGCCAACCATACCCGAGTACACATGATCCGTGCCACCTTTTCAAGACTACACATGATCCGTGCCACCTTTTCAAGTGGACGGATCGACGAACCGTGCCCGAGTACGGTACAAAGTGATCACACTAATAACAAACAAACTGGACTTTTGGGTCAAATGCACTCTGATCCTGAATGATGCTTTCTTACTGAGCCAGTTGGACTGGTTCCCACAGTCGCACACAGAAACGACAGTCGAGAATACGATTGCCGGTGTTATTGCTGTTTCTTTTGCTTCATCTGTTTCTTGTTTATTTTCATGAATCCCTGCAGACATCATAGTCAGTTTTTTAAAGATCTCTCTCATCCGTGGTGTTTTTCAGCTCGTTAGTTGTAAAATGTGCATGCTGGCGAGCATTTTCCTAATAAAATATACTGCGTGACCAATTCCCAAGAAACATGCTTGCTATTTAAAATAATCAAGCACCTGTCCGTTAGCGAGACCGAATTCTTCCTTCAGTAAAGCGGCACGACATTATCTTTGCACTGACAGCGCTACCTGGACGAGGCGGAGCGGGAGAAGATGCAGTATGCCCAGGAACTGAAGGATTATCAGCAGACTGAGGCCTATCACATCACCACCGCTAAGATACAAGACAAGAGGATCAAGAAAGGTGACGACAACGGAGCTCTACATACGTCTTACTATATGTTTCATGACTCTGTGCCGTGTGAGCTGTAATATGCACGTACATGTTTCTCTTTCAGAAGACACTCCGTCTGTCATCATCAGTACTAATTCAGAGTCATCAGTATCAAAGGTACACGACGCGTCCATATCTTGCCACTGTATATTCTGCGATGTCAGTTTCACATCCTTTTCAAACTGCTAAGTTGTTGATTTGCTGATTATGTCCTTTTAGGCTTCTGACCTCCCCAGAGGATTCGACATCCCCATCTTCACAGAGGAGTTCCTCGATCAGAACAAAGGTAACGGAGAAACTGAACACAGGAAATCATCGTTCTTTTAATCTACTTTGATGCTAAAGCAAATTGTGCGATTACTTTGTTAGCTAATAGGACATTTTATCAAATCCCCCGACTGTAAAGTAAGTTCCATCCAACATGTCACGCAAGACATAATCTTGTGCTCCCACCTAATCCCGTTTTTTATTTTCCCTTTTTGTGCTTTCAGCTCGAGAGGCTGAGTTGCGACGGCTTCGTAAGGCCAACATTGAGTTTGAAGAGCAGAATGCGGTGCTTCAGCGGCACATAAAGGACATGTACAGTGCTAAAGAGCGCCTGGAGGCTGAACTGGGGCTGGACGAGAAGCGCACCCAGGCTCTTCACCAAAACCTGCTGACCATTAAACACACATTGGTCAACAGTCTGTCATCAGTTCCCCTGCCAGGTCAGCAGTCAGTTGGCTGTATTTAGTCAGAGGAGAAATGCATTAACGAAGACAGATAAATCTCCTGCTATTATATTATATTATATTTTTCTGTTTAAACTAAGAACACTAATTCTCCTAAAAATAAATGAATTGTCATGTCGGTACCTAACTTCCATTATGTTTCTCTTTGAGAGGAAACGAGGATTTCATTCTTCCGTGACTTTTCTGAACAGGCACCGGAGAGACGGCGTCTCATGGGAACCTGGACTCCTACCTGAGTCGTCTCAGCGGAGTGCTGGAGGGAAACCCTCACAAGCATCGTGCGCTGCTCAGCCAGCTCTGCGAAGTCCTCTCTCATCTGGACAGGTAACTGATCTCATCCAGACTCGACCTGGTAGGGTTGACATGTTAAAAAAAGAAGGTTGGGAGCTGTAATCCAGTGTGCTGATGCACTTCTTCTTCTAATGAATCTGCTATCCTTCACTTTGCATAAATATAGGATTAGATGAGCATCATCTTTTTTCCCATCAAAGCATAAGCTTAAACCAGACATGTATAATTCTATGTGCTAAACTGGGTTTAAATGTGAGGAGTTGTTGCTAAAATATTGGGCTTCATGTTTTTGTGAGGCTTGCTCGCATGAGTGCTCCAAGTCGGGTTCACCAAACTCTCTTACAGACCCGTCGTACATTGTTCGTTTCAGCCTGATGAATGTGTTCATCAGGAGATTTGAGCATTAGCACAAGCAGCGGCTTGCTAATTTGTTCCCAAGTCTCAATACCCATAACTAACTCTGTGCTTTGATTCATTGCCAGTGAGAAGTTATGAGGAGACTTCAGCTGGCGACCCTTTTCATTCCTGCATCAGAGGGACACGTGTCCGGCTCGGTGGCGTTAGGTCAAGTCAGTGCCAATCAACAGAGCATGTGGATATCTCAAGGATAGTAAAGGCAAGGGTGCAAACACTTCAAAACGCCACACACACACACACACAGTCCGCGTCTACATGCCTCTTCTTTATGAATATGTGTATAAGGTAGAAAATGTGTAGTCATGCACATGAGTTTTTGTGAATGTAAATCTGTGTGCCAGGGTTTAGGGTTTTTACACTTCAGGAATTTCATTAAATGTAATGTAATATTATCTTCAAATCTGCTTTAATTAAGTCAAATTGGATTGACTCTAACCTCATTGTGTAGTATCTGCAGTTACCTACAGGCCCATGACCTGTCCAATAAGACAAACCTAGTTATTTGTTTACAATAAATGCCATTTGGCATTTGGTGGGTGGGGTAATGTGTAGTATTATTTAGAACGCATGGAAAAACACAAAACTGGAAAGGGTGAAAATGAAATGTCTGGGTTTACATGTTTGAATTGACATTGATGATGGCAGGTTGCTGAATGGACAAGCAGTTTCACATGTCAGAATATTATATATTTGTGAAGTATATTTGTATTTTCTGAAATGTTCATTAAACCATACTGAAAATATTTCCAACAAAAGGTGAATGTGAGAAAAAGTTTATTTTCTTGTTATTGTTTAATTGTATAAAATTCCCCGTCTCAAGTTAAAGTCATATCACAAAACGACTTGTTTTCCTCCTCTCAAATATGCCTCTGTGTGTGTGTGTGTTTTCGGTGAACGGACTCTTATGGAGTCTGTCGAGGTGCAGTGGATGTTGTTTTCCAGCAGGGGGAGCTGTTTGCCAACACTGGAAAAAGTCTTAAATCTTGCAACAGTTTTATTTAAGGCTACATCAGTCTGGTGTCAACTGAAAGGGTTAAGATGGGATGAACTGTGGTGAATATGCAACACACCGAGTGACTCGGTCTCACCAAGGCAGGGCCATGAATAGTTAATGACGAATGATCTGTTTGTTCTGTATTTCATCTGCTTCTAGTCAACTATCGCTCATCTAAATCACCTCAGCTGTGCCGTTCGTGTACCTCGTCATTAAGTTCATCTTAAATCTTTTAAAACATGCTCTCCAGGTGAAATTCTGCTGAAGAGGAGCAGTATGAAGTATACCTTTCCCCTATAACTGACTCTTATCTGTGAAGATGAATGTCCTTTAACTGACTGCTAATTGGTGCTAAGTAATATTGACAAAATCAATCATGACAATATTTTTTTCACAGTGTCGACAATGTGTCATTATTTGAGGATTTCCTAAGATGTTTTTTGACAAACATGTTGAAGATCCAGAGGGAGAGGCTAATACTCAGTTGTTACGACATCTCCACCCCCTTTTCACGCCATCAGCACCGCCCTGACGTCACTGGCAGGAGCTGTCCACGCAGCGGCGGTGCTGAAGCTGAACAAGATGGCTGTGTGTTGGCGAGCGGAGAGCTGAGACAGAAGGGGGTGGTGGGAAAGAGTCTCAGATTTAGAGGGACACGCCATTGAAACAAAAAGAAGAAGACGGAGGATTGCGACGCTGGCATTCACTCGAAGTGTGAAGATTTAATTTCCTTTTTATCAGGCGTAACGAGCGCTGCCAGGCCCCGTCTCTGCCAGCGACGGCAGGCTTCTCCATCTCCAAGCCCAGCGATTCCCTCCCGGGCTGTATATTGTGTACAGATTATTTGCTCGATAACGGAAGCGGGTGAAGAAGCTGGACCCTGTACTAAAGGCGCATATAAGAAATGTCATTGCTGTGTGTTGGAGGTAAGAGAACATGTCCATGTCTTGCTGTGCATTTCCTCGACCTGCTGGTGTGAGCGGCTTAAATATCACCAAGTCTTCTCTTTACTGCTTTTGGGGATTCACCTGTTAGAATAACGAGCCTTCATCAATTTTTTAAGAATAGCCATCTTACACAGGAATGTTTATTTTTTTTATTTGCCACGCTATTAATTGTCAGGTTAAAGCAAATCCCATCAATAAGGCGAACACTGCATATTTCTAATCTATGTATTTAACCTGAAATATTTCGCTCCTACTGGGTGACAGTCTGGGTTCATTGTATACAAAACCTGCCATTGCTACACTACAACCGGATCGATTTATGGAGCAGGTGTATGTTTCCTGGCAGCCGCTGTCAAACATAGTAAAACAAGATGTAACCCACTCTCAGTTCCCCCCCCCCCCCCCCCCCCCCTGTAAAATAATCGCGAGGTGTTATTTGTTTCATGTAGAAAAAAGAAAGAAAGAAAGAAACTGGACGTTTTTACTGAAGTCATCTACAGTGTGGACCTTAAATCACAGTTTTCATGCGTAATTGCGCGGACCAAAATATAAAAAAGGCGTGTGCAGTAGACTACCGTTTATACTTAGAGTAGGATATTTATTTAAGCCACGTGATTGGTTGCAGCATTCTATAACGAAATTTCTGCTTTTGATTTATTTCTGTCTGAATAATTTCAGATTTCCCCAATGGAGGTCCAAATAGTTTTTCCACTGTATAAACAGAGACTCATCACATTGTACTGTATTATATTATTATACCTTCCTTCAGTCGCTGTTTGTCATTTGATGGATGAAGCCAATGATGATGTCTGTGACGTATTTTTCCAGAGAAACCAGTAGAAAATATACCCTTGTTGTGGAACATTTTGTATCAGGAGGTCCAAGACTTTATTTCCTCTTATTAACCCGATCTGAGTCTTATTGCTGTCAGATTTGAATTAAAGTGCATTACTGTGCAAGAGCAAACGGGATGGATAGATTGTGCAGATTGTGTCTCCCGAGTGAAATACTATTACCCTTGGGATCCCATGTAACTTTCTCAATAACCTCTGGTCAACCCCAGATCCCAGAATAATACTTAAAGTTTCATTAGGATTACCCCCCCCCCCCCCCCCCCCCCTTTTTAGAGTAACTAATTAACAAGGAGAAGTTCTCCTTGTGTTGTACAACACTCACAACCTTAAAATCAATTAATGCCGTGTCAGCATTCATTCAACACATTCAAAAAAAAAAGACTGACAGACTTATGACGAGACAGCGTTTTGATGCATAACAATATGTAAAACAGTTTGAGTTTAAACAGATCTCCTGCTCTCTTAAATCAGAGTTTCTCAAGTTGCACAGTGATTAACAACTCATTAATAACCCCTGAGCCTTAAACTGGGAGCGCGTTTGCACCTGCGGTCTGAATATTTTGGGCCAGTTTGGTCTCATCCTCTCCCCTGACACACTTTGATGAATACAGTGCCTGATTTCTAAGGGAGCAGTGAAGGAAAGATGTAAAAGTGACTCCTTCACACTTGGCCTGCAGATTCTCTGAGAGGTTGTAGCAGGCTTGTAGTGTGTATGAAGAGGCTGCTGTGTTGTTGACACCAGCTGATTGCACAGATGTCCGGATTGAAATCCAGGCTCGTTGGTGGTCCCTTTATGTCCTGAGGCTTTGTTGGCATAGCAACCCCAATGTATTTTAGGTCTCTGCTGGCATTTTCTCATTAGATTCTACGCTCTCTGTTATATTCCTGCAGCTATAGGTTTATATTGATGTTATCTTCTTTTCGCGGTGGCTGTTAGTAGAGTGAAGAAATAGAGCGGATGATGAGCTCGGCGGTTTACCTTGAGCTGAACATGAGTTGGCCTGATAAACGCTGCGGTGGGCAGTGATGTGTGTGCGTTTACTCTACTTCCATGTCCCGTGATGTTGGATGTACTGTTTGAGTTAATAATGCCCTGTGCCACAGAAGCTGAATAAGCGCATTCAGCTCTGGCAACCTTCCCGTTACTGTCGCCTCCTGTAGCGAGACGCCAATTCAAGCATGATCACTTTATAACAGAGTGAGCCGCGAGAGACCTCCTCATTAGTGTCACCTTCCTCTCATTGAGGCATTATCCAAACATCTATTTACATATGTATGCAGAAAGTCAGAAAGTCCAACATCAGCAATGAATATAATTTAGCAACAACCCCGTCCTTGGCTAGTTCTATATCTTATTACCACTTCAAACACATTGCTGTGTTACTGTAATAATGACTACGGGTACTGGGGGAGATCAATCGTGTATTAATTAATGGAGATATATACAGCACTGTAGCATTCATATTTTAATGATTCCAAGGCTACATACTGTTTATATACTATATTCTCTAAAAGCAGTCATACTCTGATCCACGTTGATATATTCCCCAAGGTATACTGCAGGTGTGGGACTCCATTTGTATCTGGCAAGAGGACACAAACACACGCTGTAATAATAATTACAGTAATGACCTCTCAGTGGAACAGTTTTTCTTAATTCTGCACTTGAGTCATTCCTCCTTTCTTTGTCATAATCTTTAGGTTTTTTTCCCTCACTGCGTTCCCTGTCTGCCGGTTTGTTCCCGGTGTCAGTATGCTCTGAAGTGTGGGCTCTTTGAAAGCTTTTGATTGGAAAACCTGCAGGAAATCAAAAAAAGCCCCTTTAGGTCGTCTGCACTGGGGCGTGAGTGAATGTATTTGTCCAATTTTCCCCAGCAAAGAAAGAGAAAATGAGATTCTGTAATTGCTGTGGCAGGGACTCAACATTTTTTTGGTTTGAGGGTTTGCAGAAAATATGTAACTGCTTTTCACCTCCTCTCTTTCATTCGTTCCCCTGTTCAGTAACTGCAGCAGTGGTGGTTTAGTCTTATGCCTGTGAGCTGTAAGCACCCCCCTCCCAACACACACATACACCCACACACACACACACGCACCCCCCATTATGCCCCCCCCCCCCTGCTGTCACACTGAAGTGGTTATTTTTAGTGTTGGGGGTGCAGCTCGCTCTGCCCGCATCCGGCTGCACAGAGAGATTAATGGAGCACGAGAGAAAGAGATGGAAAGGAAGCACACGTGCATACTCGCCACATGGCAGGAGGAGCTAGTAGGAGCGAGTGATTGAGTGAGAGGACCGATGACTGGTTGATGGCGAGGAGAGGACAGTGTATGAGACAGAGGGAGAGTGTTGACAACGCTGCAGCCAAGTTGAATCTGTCATTTGCTGTCCAAAGCGAAAAAAATAACTCTCCTTCTCAAAGTCTTTATTCAAGGCTGCCATGGAAAATATTCTTCCTTACCGCTGAGGTGTGGCTGCCTCATCAGCAGCTCAAGTATCAGGATGTGGATTTTACTTTTAAAGTTGGGCTACGAACCACTTGCTCCGCCACCTGCCTCGTGAATCACACCGATATTTAAGCAATAAGCATTATCCCAAGGGTTTGCTGGGGTGACGCTATTTTTAGAAGCCAATTTGTCCACAACGATTATCATGCTTGTTCTGCTGCCACTGACTAAGAAAGTGACTCAGAGTGTGTTCCTTTGTCAGCATCACTTCTGCTACCCTAATGTTTAGGCGTTTCTTGATTGAATAACAGGGAGTCTTTATTTATTTAGTTATTTTTGTTTCAGAGAGTCGGACTCTAGGTCATACATTATAAACCTGTTCTTCTCGCAGCCAAGCGACAACATGCTTAACATGACAGAGAATATTTTAAGGGCTTGCTGTTGAGGTCCATTTAGATTTTAAAGTATGCTTATTCCCCGTATTTCTTTCCTGAAATGTTACATCAGTGAAAAGAGGCAATCAGCAGGGATGAAAAAAGAAAAGAAAGAAAAACACCCAGAGCTCTGAATATTAATACCTCACTGCTGAACATGGGGATGCTGGGCATCGACAGGGTGCCGGATTAAATGAATAATGAACAGACCGTTGACGTCACTGTGGTTTTATAAGTCAGTTTGGTACCTCCAGAGATCCCTGCATGGAGGAGCCGGGGCAGTGGCACCTCAGCAGAGCCTCATCTATTGTGTGCTGGGCAGAAAAGCAGCACCGCTCCCATCTTTTATCCACCACCCCCTGCTGTCAACCATCCAGGAATACATGCACATCCATCATTCAGAGAGGACGAGGTATGTGTGCCACTCTCCTCCCTGGCATCAGCTTTTACTCTCGCCTCCACAAACTGTCCTACTGGCCCAGTGACTCAGAGATCCTGACATCTCCTGCTGAACGGATGCAGGCTTTCATATTGAGATCCTGGCATTCTGTCCAGAGAGGAAAGAGGAGGCCTAGACTGAGAAGAGCAGACCCCCCCCCCCCCCCCCCCCTGTCTCCAGACTCCTGACTCCAGACTCCTGTCAATCACCAGCTGTACTTTCATGCTACATGCAGAGGCCTGCCCGGACTGTAGGTTAAAGTCACATCCCGCTGTAAGCAAAGGCCTGAGAAAAGCCTTTGAGGATTCACTGAATGTTATATTTGCAGCATGAAAATGTGAAATCTTTGAAAACGTTATTGATTTTGATATTACTAGCTCACTTTTTTCCCCTAATTTCTTGTTTGTATTCTCAATTTGTTTGCAGTGAAGAAAGCCAAGCTCGATGGACCCCAAGGTGAGTTGGATATCGTCCATTAGTTGCTTATTTTGACTGAATCAGAATGTCTCCTGTAAACACACACGGTATCATGACCAATGGTGTTTATATTCTACTTTTTACAGAGAAATTTAACACATACGTGACCCTGAAGGTGCAGAATGTTAAGAGCACAACCATCGCTGTGCGCGGCATTCAGCCGTGCTGGGAGCAGGACTTCATGTTGTGAGTGCTTCTTGCCCTCTCTCACATCTTCTGCCCTCTTTTATCTCACCAGGCGTTTCCTTATTTTTAGCCTCAGTCCTCTTCTGTAAATCGGCCTGTACGTTGCTTAATTGGGGGGACAGACTTTGCTGCACATTTTCGACTCTTATTTCATACTACATTCCCTTCTCTTCACACCTATACTAGTCATCCTCCTCTCTCGCTTTCTCCCCTCACTGCCTTCTCCTTTAAATAGCACCGGTTCATAACTGTACACATTCAAGTTTATGTGACCAAGAAAGGCAGCATTAGATTAATCAAAGGAGGTGTCGGATGAGCCAAGAGTTGTGATTTTCACACAAATGTCTGTTATCGGGCCCTGCATATGCGAAACAGATTGTATAACGCCTTTTGTGGGCCCCAGAGGGAGCTGAATGAACTCTGATGAATTGCCTCACGTGATGTCACTCGAGTCTGCGTCAGCTGGGGCTGAAGACTTAAAAGTTTGAAAATGAAAAACAGATCTGAGCTCCTCATCTCTGCTTGAGGCTAGCGGCTCGAGGCTACATTAGCTGCTACTAGCTTCTCTTTTATGTATTAAGCTCTGGCTTTGCTGGCACAGTCGCTTTTTAGTTTGAACTTATCTTTTTACTCTTAAAGAGGGGAACTTTCAATGGGCTTTAATGCAAGAAATGAAAGTATGTCCACTTGGAAGTATTTCAAGAATGCAATATGTTTGCTGTTGCAATTATGGTTGTGAATTTGGTTGACATAGTTCTAAATTAAAAAAATCTACATGTCAATATCAGTTGGCAGATGCAAGTCAATAGTAATAATAAGTAGTTTCAATATAGGCATTAAATAAGGAGTGAGTACTGTCACACAGATGTGCAACGCGCAGCAGCAGGGTCAGCTGTGACATTTGTACTTCCTAAAGGGAGTTATTTTTGCTCTCTTCTTCTTGCTTCCTCTCTCCCCTCCTTTGAAGACCTAACACCTGCTCCAGCAGAGTTCACACATGGAGAGGGTTTCTCTAAGTTTTCTCTGGGTTTCTCTGAGCTTCATTACACGGGAAACAGAAAATTTACCTAATAGAAGAAAAGCTAAACACAACACACACACGTTCTCTTTAGATCACTCATTTCCTCTCAATTTCTTTTCCCTTTTCCCAACATTCAGCCTTTTGCCAGATTACCTCCTCCACTTTCCAAGGAAACAGAACGCTGTGTTTTCATATCAAAGCTGTGGTTATTATTAGGTTTTCAATTAAAACAGCCGGTGTGCTCGGGGGAAGCACACTGCCTGACAATAAGAGATGCTTAGTGATCTGATAATCTGCCAGTCAGATTTGTAATCACTTCACTAGTTATATTTGCTGTATATGAGCGTTGCTTGATGGAAAGATGAGTAACGATGAGTTCACTGATGTTTGTCGTACAGAAATATAGATAGTCTCTGCTGTCTCTCTTCTATCCTGCCAGCAGCCTTAGTTGACAATCACCTACTATTTCCATCTTCATGAGGAGTGACTCATTTCCCTCTGCAGATTGAATCACAGTGCATATCCATCTCCAGATTTAAGTGCAGCTCCTGATGACATAGACTGTTTCTGTTGAAAGCCCTCTGTGCAGTGAGGTGTCTTTACACAAGCCTGTCTCCACTCAGCTTTTTCTTACATTCTGTATTCTTCCACTCTCTTCCTCATTCCTTTTTCCTAACTCATTTCTCTTTTTCTTAATCCACCTCTTCCTCTTTCTGCCGAGCAGTGAAATAAACCGCCTGGATCTGGGCCTCACGGTGGAGGTGTGGAATAAAGGGCTAATCTGGGACACCATGGTGGGCACCTTATGGATCCCCCTGAGCGACATACGGCAGTCCAATGAGGTACGCACTCTCTCTCTCTCTCCCTCCCTCTCTCTGGCTCCCAGCATTACGTTTTACAAGTGCAGTGCCCGTTCAGAACGTGCCCGTTCAGAACGTGCCCGTTCAGAACGGGCCAAAATACTCACTGTGGTGTTGCTGCTTGCAGCTTTCTCGAGAACCACTCATGCAAACAACCTCACATTCGACACTGTGGTAATGTGTTCATGTAATTTATTCTCTGGTCTGGGGAAGTGAGGTGGGGAAATGGGGAATATTGTTTGTAGAAAACTAATAGACATTGTTTACAAAAAGAAAAGATATGTCTACCAGCACCTCTAAAGCTCACTAACAGACCATTTTCACCCCAGATATTTGGACTCGTCACAGTAGGAAAAACAGCATATTGTTATCATGCGGTACGTATAGCTGAAGCCATATTTCTCTGCTTCTCGATCTTTTCCAGGAGGGTCCAGGTCAGTGGCTGACTCTGGACTCCAATGCGATCATGGCTGAGAATGAGATCTGTGGAACCAAAGACCCGACCTTTCACAGGCTGCTGCTCGACACCCGTTTTGAACTGCCACTAGGTTTGGCCTTTCATCACCGTCGTGCTTATCCTACCGTGTGTTTTATTCTGTAACTTGTTTCAGTTATACAGTGCTACATTTTAGATATATGGATATGTTTCAATAAAATGTAATAAAACGGGAAGATACCATTTAACACTTGCTTGAATTAGAACTGTTACTACAACAAGCGGTTGATGTCCCAACCACTTTGATATTTACTAGGAGTACTAGTGCTGTTGCTGCTACTGCGTCCACTAATGTACAAACACTGCATTGAGTGCTTTTAATTGATATTGCTTTGTAAATCCATTACTGTCGAAATACTGTTGCCATGACATTGAAAGAAATCAATTGGATTGCTCTTTGGTTCTATTCCAGTGCTTATAGATTAATGCACAGAATGATATATATTTGATGTGCTGAGTAGAGTGACGTGGTTGTGTTGTGTGCTGCAGACATACCCGAGGAAGAGGCGAGATACTGGGCCAAGAAACTTGAGCAACTAAATGCCATGAGGGATCAAGATGTAAGAACTTCAATCTCTTCCACGTTCCCGTTTCTCTGCGCCATCTGTCATCTATATTTTCTTATTTATTACCTCCTTTTTATCGTATTTTCTTTCATGATCCCACTCCTACTCAGTGTTTCCTCTTCATTTCTCTCTAATTACACTCCATGGCTTGCCAATAACAGCAGAATTACGGAGTCAATATTCTTACCAGCGATTTTCCTCAGAAGAAGGGCTGGATCTTATTTGTTGTTCTTTTTTCCCCTCTCAGTATGCCGATCAAGAAGAACAGGAGCGACCTCTCCACGCACCAACCACACAGTGCTGTGAGTGTCAATTCTACGTCCTCCTCCTCCTCCTGTCCCGTCCCCCCGCTGTGTCCTTTTTATGCCTCCTTTTTTATGCCTCCTTTTTTTTTTTTTTTCTCCTCACCCCCTCTGCTCCTTCGCACTGAGAACGGGACTAGACGGGAGGTAGAAATGAGGCTGAGAGATGAAAGCGAAGGGTGGAGGGAGGAAAGCTGATGAGACCAATCACGAGTAGAATGACTTATAAGTGCTCGATGTATGATGAATGTGAACGGACATATGATTGGTTGTCAGACACACACCATCCTGTCTGTCTGTCTGTCTGTCTGAGTGATGACACAGGGAGCAAGTGTGTATTGTATAAATCCGTGGACAGACGGGTTGGATGGTGGCACGATGCCTGTGTGTGCAGAGATGATAACAGCATGTGTGTTTTATCTGTTCTTAGTTACTTAGCAGCACCAAGGCCAGCAGCATCTGTACAAAAGCTTATTTTGATCTAAGCTTCTCTAAAGACCTTGTGTGTTTCTTTACTCACACACATGTACACACACACACACTGACTTGAGAAACCCTTTGCACACATTTACATCTTTAAATAAGGATTCATCAGGGCTGCAAATCTGTGCATGTTTGTTTACCTGACTTTGTGGACTGTTGATGTGTTTAATTTGTCGCCCAAACCTAATTTGGTTTCCCCAACGCGTTATCTCCTTGCAGGTAATTGGAGTCTGTGGGGAGATCAGCAAAGTAAGTTTCTTTCATGCGTTTCTGCTAATGACTTGGAGTAAGTCTGTATTTATTGTCCATGTCTCACTTAATGTAATGCTCTCCTTGTGTAGTTTTCCTCAGAGCCATGAAAATATCTCTTTGAACCTCTCTGAACTTCCTTTCAACTCAAATCTATATTCTCCTAATGGATTTAAAAGTCAATCTGGTAGAATTAGATTCAGTGAAGTTACAGTAAATTAATCTCTGTGGTGTTTGGTGAAGATGCATATGAGTTTTTTCAAGAGCGTAGTTTCCACTGTGGACTATAAGATAGTAAAATAGATAATGGTCTTTGTCGTAAAGATGCAAATACGACAATTATCAATCAGAAAGTATCAGGTATCTAATGTATAAAGGAAACAAAAAATATGTAGTATTACAACATAAAAACATACATTTTTATGGAAAATATATAAAGATTTTAGCATACTTTTTTAACTTGCTCTATTAATCTTGTGTTTGTTTGTTTTTTTGTCACATCATGCACTATACAAAAAATACTGTGTAATACAATTCTGACCCGTCATCCTCTTCTCGTCTCCTGCTGTGTTCGTGTGAACAGACGAGGATCAAGACAGCGCCGTGGACGACAGGGACAGCGACTACCGCAGCGAGACCAGTAACAGCATCCCGCCTCCCTACTACACCACCTCGCAGCCCAACGCTTCCATGCACCAGTATCCCATGAGGCAGGAGCAGTACATACCATCCTACAACGAAGACATCCACGAGCTGGACTACGACCACACAGCCATGAGGTAACGAGCACCTTGCAGGCACTTCGTAGCCACAACTGAGTTGAGATTACCATGGCTGGATGTCATAATGTATAAATAACAGGGATAAAAGGGTTTGTTTGGGATGAGACAGAAAGAGAAGAACACCAAAAGACGAATGTTTAATATTAAAGTTGTAATATCACACTCCCCATCTTAAGCAGATGTTCCTATTTGAAGACATAGTTTAGCCCTGAGACAGCTCAGTCCCTGTGGCCTTGTTTTGTTTCACTGTATTGTACATGGTAACATGTTGTCCCACTGTGCTCTCCTCTTTTAGAGAATAACCCTGGCCTCAGTGTATACAAGCACGCTGGGGCAGCACTGTTCTTGTATACAGGTCATGTACAGTATGAAGTGGGCCTTTGTGCTTATCTTTCGTGTGCATGTGTGAATGCGTGTGTGCGAGCATCACAAACCCCATGTGATCTTTTTTTGCACCATTTTGTGCAGAAAATAACAGTATTTCTGAAATAAATTTTGAACTTTTTTCTTTTTAAAAGGTGGCAGATGATTAAAAGTCATGCAATGCTCCAACGAAGCTGAAGTAGAAAGTTTGACCTTTTCATTTGGTTAGATTCGGATGGGTAAAATCCATCTCCAAGTGTCTTTGTGAAGAAGGGTAAATTCACAATTTCAGTTTAATTTAAATGATAGGGGACAAAATCAAGGTGGTACATTCCAAAGTTAGTGTTTTTAATACAAAATCCACTCTTTGTGTCTGTGTTTCCTTATTGAGCTGGAGAGAGACAGTAATATAAAACAGGATTTTTTTTTTTGCACTAAAAAGACAACAGATTATGGAAGCCCATTCCCGCCAGCAAAAAAAAAAAAAAGATCACAAAAAAAGTAAAAAAATAAATAAGATCACTAAAAAAAAAAAAAAAAAAAAAAATAGTAACTTAAAAAAAAAAAAAAATCCACCCACAAAATAAATAATAATAATTTTTTTTTAAATTTTACTTTTTTTCCACCAGCAAAAAAAAAAAAAAAAAAAAACTTTTGGTGCATCCATCTGTAACCATAACACTGACCAGATTTTTCCAGTTGCTGTAGAAAGTCGAAATTATGAGATACTTTAACACAACAGTCATAGAAGCAGCTATGACATATGAATGGATTGTGAGTACATTGAAGACTTCTTTAAAACGTGGCTTTACAACACATGAAATACAGATGATGTTTCACATCATCTGTACTGAGACTGTACACATGTACTGAGCAAACGCACCCTTGAAGCTCTGGAGTATAAAGAATGAAACCAATGAGGTGGCGACCAATAAACTATGGAAGCCCATTCACGCCAGCAAAAAAATAAAAAATAAGATCACCAAAAAAATAAATAATAATGAATTCACAAAAAATAAAAATGAATTCACAAAAAAAATAATAATAATAATAATTAATTCACAAAAAAATTAAATATATATATATTTTTTTTTTACTTTTTCTCTGTCAGCTAAAAAAAGAAAAAAAGAAGATGTTTCCAGTTGCTGTTTATTGGTCGCCACCTCAGCCACATTGGTTTCATTCTTTATACTCCAGAGCTGCTTCTTGCTTAACATTCTATTCAAGGGTGCGTTTGCTCAGTACAATCCATGTGAAACATCATCTGTATTTCATGTGTTGTAAAGCCACGTTTTAAAGAAGTCTTCAATGTACTCACAATCCATTCATATGTCATAGCTGCTTCTATGACTGTTGTGTTAAAGTATCTCATAATTTCGACTTTCTATAGCAACTGGAAAAATCTGGTCAGTGTTATGGTTACAGATGGATGCACCAAAAGTTTTAATTTTTTTTTTGCTGGTGGAAAAAAAGTAAAATAAAAAAAAAAAAAAATGTATTAGAATTATTATTATTTATTTTGTGGGTGGATTTTTTTTTTTTTTGTGAATTACATTTTTTTTTTTTTAAGTTACTATTTTTTTTTTTTTTTTGTTTTAGTGATCTTATTTTTTTTTTGTGATCTTTTTTTTTTTTTTTGCTGGCGGGAATGGGCTTCCATAACAGATAGATATACTCATGTCACTTAAATAACTCACACTGCTTAAGCCTTGTATTAACTTCAGATAAACTTTGGAAGACATTTTGGTACAGAACTGTTTTACCCCATCATTTACACTGTGAGCACAACGGAAAGGGATCTTTTAATGGCCAGTGTGAACAGAAGGAATTGCCTCATAGTTCATATTAACACCTGACTGTTATTTTAAGACGAGCTTGAAAAACTGTGAATCCCCAAACCTGTAACCGGGTCGTGCAGAGGCTCAGTTTGGTTAGAACTTTCTTTGAAAGATTTGCACTGAGCTCCACTGATGCTCCTCTCCCACCTCTTCCCTCTCCCCCTACCTCCCTCCTTACTCCTCTGACCAGACTCTATGATAGTTTAGACTCGGCCACCAACGGGCGCAGCGATATCGACTCAGGCTCAGGGTCGAGCCGGCGCACCAGTCGTCAGTATTCTCTAGACAGTAGGCATTCACTGTCCGATAGGTGGGTCTCTGTACCTCCTCTCCAACTCCTCCTCCTCTTCCTTCTCTTGCTCCGGCCTGTGACTCCGTCTCGCTGTGACGTCAGTGGTGGACTTGTCCCGTCCTCCTCGCTCGCTGTGCTTGCATGCATGCGCTCTTACCCTATCTCTGTATATGTATATTCTCTACTATTTCATAGAAAACTACTGCTCCTGCATCTATATCTACTGTGTTCCTCCTGGTGAACAATCACAAATCCGTATCACAAATGATGTATCACTCTCATCTTCGCCTTTGTTAGACTCTTGTGAGTTTTGCGCAGTTTTTGTGTTTTTGTGTGTGGGTGGGTGATTGACGAGTTGTGTGTGTGTCTGTGTATGTGCGTGTCGTCTCATAACAGTCAGAGACAGAGAGGTTAATTGTCGGAGTTTGTGTAAGAGCCTGTGTGAATATGCGCGTGTGTGTGTGTGTGTGTGTGTGTGTGTGAGAGTGAGAATCTGTTGTCGTGGCAGCCTATTATTACAGCCTCATCCTGAATGTGAGACCGTAAGAAGAGCCCTGTCTTGTTCTGGGTGTCCCATACTTGTTAATTCTACACATTTAATTTCCACACCAAGACAGCAGGAGGCAGTCAGCCTAATAATGGGGCAGCAGAGAGGCCAAGACAGATTACGTACATTTTCTTCTTCATTTCATCATGTTTTTTTTTTGTTCTTTGCTAAGAAAGAGGGCAGACATGTATGTAGACTCAACCATTATGCAAGCATTTGTCACTGTCTGTGTCCGTCTTTGTGTTGGATGAGAGAGAGATCGTGAGATAGGTGATGAATAGAAAAGAACAGGAGTGTCGTCATTGTGCGAGTGTTTATGTGTCCGTTCATTGATACTTGTGTATTCCCTCTGGCTCACAGCCAAAAGCCACAATACAGTTCTCTCCTGTACTGCTCCTGCATCATGCGTTATTGAACCAACATGACTGTAATCAATAGAAACAAAACAATACAGTGTGTGTGTGTGTGTGTGTGTGTGTGTGTGTGTGTGTGTGTGTGTGTGTGTGTGTGTGTGTGTGTGTGTGTGTGTGTGTGTGTGTGTGTGTGTGTGTGTGTGTGTGTGTGTGTGTGTGTGTGTGTGTGTGTGTGTGTGTGTGTGTGTGTGTGTGTTTGTGTTTGTAAGTGTGTGTAAGAAATTGTTTTTGCATGCGTCTCAAATCTCTCTCTGACTCATAGTCTGCCTCAATGCCTAATAGCCTCACTCATCATCGTGAATAAATATTATTCACTTATTTATCTGCAAAGAGAGACTGGTTTTGTTCTGCCAGGGTAATAAATTACCCTCAGCCTCTCCAGGTTCACTGAATAGGTCTATTTATATCTCTGATTCATGAAAAATGTGTTTTTGTGTTTTTGCTAATCTTGTGCTTTTGTATGCCGTGTGTTGCATTACTAAAAGGATGACTCTCCTTGTAGTTACGTAGATGCATCACTAGCCCAAACCCCTCCTGATTTTTCTCATTGGTTGGATAAAGACACTCCTCTGTTCCAATTGGTTAGCTGTCTCCCTCCCCTGGCCCCAACACAAGCTCCTTAAGTGTCACCGTGACAGCCAAACTCCTCATTGTGCAAGTGTGGAAAGTTTTTCCTTTGAACCTGCGTGGGTGTGTTTATGTAACAGGTGTCTGTATCTCCCCCTCCCCCTCAGTCCCACCGACAGCCGTTACGCCTCGTCGGGCGAGTTGAGTCGAGGCAGCTCTCAGCTCAGCGAGGAGTTTGTCGCCAGGGATGGCGAGAGCTTGCGAGGGTCGGAGTTCTACGATGAAAACGACTCCTACCACTCCTGCCACTCCTCCGTCAGCTACGGCAAAGAGGATTCCCCAGGCTGGGATGGCGAGGACCCCCAAGGTGTCTACAGCGACGAGGGCGGCTACCTCAAAGACGGAGGGGAAGAGGGGGCGCTGTATGCCGAAGGAGAGGGCGACATTTACGTGGAGGGAGGAGACTACAACTACGAGGATGAGGAGGAGGTACCTTTTGAGGAAGGAGAAGAAATGTATCCACTTGATGTCACTCTCAGTGAAGACCAGGAGCCGCCCTACACCCCAACACCCACAAGCGCTGCCCCCACCCTGATGCCCCCCACTGATGGTCTGTCCTCCGCCAGGCCACCGCTGGAGAAGCAGGCGTCGTTGCATCAGCAGCGGCCAGCCCACGATCAGCTCCAGCCCCCCAGCACAGCTCCCAGTCTACCTCCAGTCAAACAGGACGACGCGTTGCCCCCTTTCAGTGCAGAATCCACCAAGCCTCCGTTCGCACTCACCCAGCCAGCACTCTCAGCCACCACTACATCCACCCCAACGACGACATCGCAGGTCCCAGCTCCAGGCACCGAGCTCCCGGGGCCCGAACCCAAGTCTGAGGTGCCGCCGGAGGAACCTCGACCTCCCGAGCAGCCTCCAGTGGCAGAGAGTGTCCCTCCAGCTCCTGAAGAGAGAGCAGAGGAGCCACCTGTTTCAAGGTGAACACTGTTCATACACCGTCAGCTTCATAGAGGAAAAATAGGCTTTCACTCACTGTAAACACTACGGCAGCTACATTTTGGTACAAAGACGTTTACCTGGCAGTTTATTCAAGTAACAATAAGCACATTCAGTATATACACATACTGACTACCCAAAGGAGGAACATAGGAAACTGGGGAAGAGGTATGAATAGGATTAAACTGTAGTGCCTGTGCAGATGAACCAGTGCCATTCTAATAATACAGCCAACTAAAGTTTTTTAATTACGTTACATATTTTTTAATCCTCATGTTTTCTCTTATGCAGTGTGCAAAATCAACTTAAAGTGCCACTTTAATGTGTTTAATATCATTAGATAGTTATCTCTATAATTACTGTACACTCACTACATTATCTAATATGAATTATGAGCACATATATGAATAACGTTTTTTCCTCAACATTCTTTTAGCTTCCCAAAGAGGGAAATCATGCAACCCGGTCATGCCCGAGCCAAAGCCAACTGGCTTCGACTTTTCAGCAGAGTACGACTGCAGCTGCAAGAGGTACAACCTGCATGTGTGTGTGTGTTTCTTAGTGTGCACAGGTGTGCATCCGTGCCAGGTAAATGCCTGGCCTCATTAGAGTTGGTAACATGTTGTCTGTCGTTGCTCTGGTTCAACTCATAAGTCTACTATTTGAGCTCACTGACTTGTTGCATCAGTCCCTGCATGTTCTACTGTTACTGTGTTTTGTTCCAGCTTTTGTTGACACCGGTTTTCCCCAGTTTTTGGTTACTGCTGTGGATTATACTGTCTTGTGTTTAATTGATAGTTTCTGTTTACCCCTTGTACTGTTTTGCCATTTCATTATTTTCTTTTCAGTTGTTTGCCATCCTCGTAGCGATTTTGCATGTTGTCCGTTCTGATTACCCATGGCTGGAGCAGACGCTCAGGTGGGTGTGGCCAGTGGTGTGTTAATCAATCTAATTCATATTTCACGTGTCCCGTGCAGCTCATAGATATTTAAGGCGAGCCAAGCAACACATAGGAAGATGCTGTAAGCCTGCTAAGTGTCATTTTTAAAGCCCGGCGTTTATGCCAATCATGACTATTTCTGTCCGTCAATGCTGTGTGTCATTCTTTGAGCAGGCAGGCAGACAAAGAACATAGCAGATAGAATTAGAAGAGTGATTACACGGACCTCCATCTGGCTGTAATCTACTTTTATGTACTATGATTCTCAAACACAGAGACGCCACTGCTGATGTCAATGATCACCACACTCACTTAGGAAGACACAACTCAGCTTCAGCACTCTCCTCATCTCCCCCTTTTTCTGTCTATATCCCACTTGTACCACCGTTGTATTACTCATTTGTGAATTTCGGGAACACTTGTGGCCACAGCTACTAGTGAAACTTGACATGAAACAGTGCTTTTTTGCTCAGGAACACCATACAGTATCTCTTGATTTTGCTGTTCTCAGTGTTTACAAGCACTATATACTACAGCACGCTTCCCATTTTTCCAGCCACAGCTCTAATGCTTGCCTCTCTGCCTCATCTCGTTTCTCTCTTTCTCCTCAGGCCCGAGGAGAAAGTGTTGGCATCGCCTCTCTGCTTTTATCAGCAGGGTAAGTAACCATGACAATGTTACCACTAAGGTCATTGAAAATCTATAACTCACCAACCGTAAAGGCAAGTCGATGGCCTAATGTCTGCATGTATTTATGTATAATTGATTTGTCGTGTCCAGGTTCTTGTTAGCAACTGTAGCTGAAGTGTTGAATGCTGCTCTGTGCATGTTTTCCAGGATGGGTGGCGCTCTGTATAGCATTGACAGTATGCCAGACCTCAGGAAGAGGAAAGCTATGCCTCTCGTCAGAGATCTGGTGAGTTTCTGCACTAATCTCTTAAAATTCCCCTGACTAAGTGTATCACATCTCCCCAGTCCATTTGCCACTCTGCTCAGCAGTGAGAGCTCTCATATATTAAACCTGCTTCTGTTTTCCGTCTATTTCTCAGAAGTCCTTTCTCATCTAATTCTCTTTACCTCATTGATTTTTCTTCATCTTTTCTTCCTCGCTGCCTCTTACCACACTGCATTACATCCTCATCTGCTACCAGACGATACATTTCCCTCCTGTTACAGCCTGACGGGGCGATCTGCAGGGCTAAGGGCCCACTGGCAAGGCCAGAGGCAAGGCCAGAGGCAAAACATAAAGAAATAGTTTAACATTTCAGGAAATTCCTTGGAGACTTTTTCACTGAGAGTTAGAAGATTGATTGATTGATTGAGCAGCCGCAAGTCTGGAAACAGCTTCCAACCTGTTGCAACTTGTCATTTTCAAACTAATTAAATACAACGTACTAATTAGTGAGTTGTAGATCTGCTGATAGGCGGATTTTTATCTCCTTCAGACGGAGCCAGACTAGCTGTCTCCCCCTGTTTCCAGTCTTTGTGCTAAGCTAAGCTAACTGGCAGCAGGCTATAACCTTATATTTAACGGATAGAAGAGAGTGGTTTCGGTTTTCTCTCAACAAGAAAGCAAATTAGCATTGGGAGAATGCGGGCTTGTGTTGCAAAGCGCTTTGAGTGGTCACTAAGATTAGAAAACCGCTATACATGCAGTCCATTTAACACCTCAATAGGTTTGGTTCTCCAAAAGAGATCCAAGCGTCACCACACACAAGTAATTAGCTCAGATGCTGTCTTCATTAATACTTCTTGCCGTCTCAAAGTCATAGTGACTACGCACTGACAGTCACAGGCAGGTGCACCGATGTTTGTCTACCTCACTCTGTCTCTTGCTTTCGGGCATGCAAACACACTCACAACTTGTCAGACTGTTTCCGGTAATTGATCGGACAGGGTGTGTGTGGTCCTGGCCTAATGAGCGGTGATCGCAGGCTATTTCATTCACATATCAAATACTCAAGTCTGGTTGCAGCTGTGACTTTGCCCTTAAAGTCTTCACATCTGACTGGAGACACACACATGCTTTTTATTGTGGATGTCCATTCTTGTTTTAATCAATAAATACAGTATATATGCACAATAAATGCATCCTTTCTCAACATTTGTAATTCTCTATGGAAATATCCCCCCCTCTCTGTCTTGTCTTTTTCTAATATTAAATCTCTCCCTTCTTCCTCCCACCTTCACTGCATTGCCACAGGCTATGGTGAGTAACACCATTTGCTTTCAAAACACTTAGGTTATGAAGGTATAATCGCTCTTATGAGAGGCAGCACTTTAAATTCTGCAGCTGTCACCTCCAGTTTGCTATAACTATTCAGGGGAAGATTGCCAGACAGAGAGTAATAATACACATAGGCTGCACTGAGATTTGTCTTGATAAAAATAAATAAGATATTGAGGTGGGAGCTGAGAGAAACTGACCCCTCCTCTTTCCTTTCACTCAGTCCTTGGTTCAGAACTCCAGGAAGGCTGGCATCACCTCGGCCCTGACGTCCAGCACCCTGCATAACGAAGAACTGGTCAGTGCTCGTTCACAATATTCATTCAAAGTATCTCACGTCAAGTCAAAAGTCATTCTAGCAAACTCTGTTGACCCTGCATTTCTCTCTCCTGTCCCTTTGTAGAAAAGCCATGTTTACAAGAAGACCCTCCAGGCCCTCATTTATCCCATCTCCTGCACCACGCCACACAATTTTGAGGTGTGGACAGCCACCACGCCCACTTACTGCTACGAGTGTGAGGGACTGCTGTGGGGTATTGCCCGCCAGGGCATGCGCTGTACCGAGTGTGGAGTCAAATGCCACGAGAAGTGCCAAGATCTACTCAATGCTGATTGTCTGCAAAGTAAGCCAAAAGTCAAACATTACCCCTATTCTAGCCCATAAAGCATTGATAAGAAGCTGGGTTTTAAATATGATGACGTAATATGAAGTTAGAAACACACACTTGATACCACTCTCATATCTCTATGTTAAATATAAGGCTGCAGCCTGGAGACAGTACGCTTAACTGAGCATAAAGACTGGAAACAAGGGGGAACAGCTAGCCTGGCTCAAATGAGATATAAAGTGTTAATCAGTGAGCTTGCTGTTTGGCAGATTTTGTTAGCTTCATATTTACAGTACAGATATGACGGTGGTATAGATCTTCTCATCCAACTCTTGGCAAGAAAGTGAATATACATATTTCTTACAGGGTTTTTTTAAAGGAAAAAAACAACCCACAAATTCAACAAGTCATTCAGATCTGGCTCCCCTTCCTTTGTGACATGCAGGCTCATTAAAATATACCGCCCCCATCTGAGTATTGCCTTTGCAAAGGTGCGACATATTTTTGTCAAAAGCCAATCAGAGCACACTGGTCTTTTTTGGGAGGGGGCCTTAAAGAGACAGACACTGAAACGGAGCGTTTCAGACAGAGGGGGAATACAGGTATATTCAGACAGACAGTATGAGAAAAATAAAGTGTTTTTTGAACATTAAAGCATTTACATATACTCTAGTAGAAACCCCAAATACAGTTATCAACCTTAAAATTAGCATGATATGTCCCCTTTAAATTTTCCTTTAAATGTGTAATTATACATTTACAGCTTGGCCTAAGATTAGCTTTTCACAGTCAATAATATTCTGGGATAAATAAGAGCTAAGAGCTTTGATGCAACATTGTTTTCACATGGTGTTCAGTGTGAAATGATGACAACATATAGCATGAAATATTTACAGGTGCTGAACAACCATTTGCTGACGTTATGTTTTAGACTTATTGTGCTGACAGTGCTGCTGTTTTCTGTTATTAATGATAGTAAACTCTCTAGTCCATCTATTTCCTCTTATCTCTATTTGTCAATGCCAAGCACACCGTCCCTCTACTTCTCTCACTCCTACTTTCTAATTTTCCTTGAGAGGATATTAAAAGCCATTTGTCTTTTGTTGTCATCCGCCTCTTTTTCCTGTCTCTCTTTTACTCAGCATTTCAGAGCTCTGCAAGTGTGCCCGCCTCTCATTCATGAGATAGAGCCACGTTTGTCATCACCTACGCAGTCTTCTTATCTCCTCTGTATTCTAAATTGAAATCTCAATTTCAAATTTTCCTGTAATTTGTAGAAATGTATCCTCCAATTTACTGCTATTCTATTATTCAAAAGCCAACTTATAACACTTATATATATATATTATACAAATCTAATCCTTTTTCTTTCTCATCTTAATTTTCACGCTAACCAGGAGCCGCAGAGAAGAGCTCCAAACACGGCGCGGAGGACCGAACCCAGAACATCATCATGGTTCTTAAAGACCGCATGAAGATCCGCGAGAGGAACAAACCAGAGATTTTCGAACTCATTCAGGAGGTGTTCACCGCCCCCAAGTCCACCCACGTCACCCACATGAAGCAGATCAAACAGAGCGTGCTCGATGGCACCTCTAAATGGTCGGCCAAGATCTGCATCACGGGTGAGAGTGGAGTCAAATTCGTGCAGTACTGTAGCTTTGAACGGAGCTGGCCAACACTGTCAACATCAAAGTCAGAAGGGACAGCACGTGTCAGGTGTTTGTGTCTATAAAAAGAGGCAAGCTGGCGTTTGTAGAAAGAGAGCACAGGTGGCGTTTGTGGGGCAGTAGAGTAGAAGGTTGGGTGATTTAACAGACATCTGTTTGCATCCAAACACACACACACACACACACACACACACACTCACACCGTGGCTGACTAGTCTTTTTTCTTCTTCCTAGTGTTGTGTGCCCAGGGTCTACAAGCCAAGGATAAAACCGGGTCCAGTGATCCTTATGTCACCGTCCAGGTGGGAAAGACAAAAAAGAGGACCAAGACCATCTACGGCAACCTCAACCCTGTCTGGGAGGAGACGTTTAACTTGTGAGTCGGGCACTCTTGGAAACACATGTGACATTTGGAAGTCTGCAAATAATGTTTTTCTTTCATTACCAGTTAATATGTAGTTCATATATCTTTTTTCCAGCTATTTTTATGAGTCATATATTAGTGGAAAATTCTGATTACTGTTTCTGAGAGCCCAAGATGCATAACTTAAAGGTTGGAGGACAGTTGTCCTTCTATTTAATCAGTATTAGATGTAAAAGCTATCATATTTTTTGCCTGTCAAGTAAGATGTATATATTGTGCAGGTACTCCAGTACTGCAGTAGAAGCAGAAGGACTTCCAAAATAATGTAAAAAAATAAGGTTTTAAATATTCATTTCCAGAAACTATTTAGTTTTGGCTTAAAACCAAAACATATTTGAAATGGTGGCTGGTGTTTTCTTGCATCGTTCACGCATAGAACCAACACAAGGCATGAGTTATTATCACTAATTTTAATCACAATCAATACATTTGAATCCTTCCAGCTATAGTTTGTCGAACTGCTGCGGTTAAACATTTCTATCTGCTTTCTGTTCAATTTAACATATGTGTTTATTTACTTACACTTTTGATGTTTAATCAATCATGAATCATGATAGTAATCCATCTGGTCTTCTTGACTCTCTTGTCTGTTTCAGTGAATGTCACAACTCCTCAGACCGCATCAAGGTGCGAGTGTGGGACGAGGACGACGACATTAAGTCTCGCGTAAAGCAGAAGTTCAAACGGGAGTCGGACGACTTCCTCGGTCAAACTATCATCGAGGTCCGCACTCTGAGCGGAGAGATGGACGTCTGGTACAATCTGGGTCAGTTGACATGTGTTGATAGCACAGCTCCTTACTGCCATGAGCAGTTCACCTCACCTTCCAGTTGTATGAGTGACCTAACTTCTCTGAATCCGATGTTTTCAGTTCGGTAACTGTGTTGCTGTATGTCTTGTGCTCTTCACAGACAAGCGTACAGACAAATCCGCCGTGTCTGGAGCTATCCGCATGCACATTAATGTAGAGATCAAAGGAGAGGAGACGGTCGCCCCCTATCACGTTCAGTACACCTGTTTGCATGAAGTAAGCTCAGTGTGTTGTGCGTTTTGTGTTTGAAGGTAGTAGAAAGTAATAAAATACATAAAGAGCTCTAAATGCTGTTTTGAAGTACTGGTGTTTTATATGTGCATTTTTTGAGACTCTGTACCTTTTCCACCTATTTTCTGGATTTATCGGTTTATAGTACTTTTTCTACAACTGTGTTTTGTCTGTGCATCTGTGAGTATCTCTGTGCAAAGTCATCCTTATGAACCTTGCCAAACAGGTTAATTTACTTGAATGTTCAGATCCGTTCCAAATGAAACTTAAGTTAATGTGAAGTTTGCTTTGCACCCATAAAACAGAAAGAAGACTGCTCTGTTTTTGTACAATGAAACATCTAGAACCTTTGATTACGACAAGATGTGTGGATGCTGACCATTTTGTTCCTTTCTTTACCTTCTCCTCTGTATGTTCTCTCGCTCTCCTTTTTTTCTTTACACCTCGTTCAATTCTCCCTCTAACTCTTTTCTATTTTCGTCCGTGTAGAACCTCTTCCACTATGTGACAGATATCCAGAACAACGGTGTGGTGAAGATCCCCGACGCCAAAGGGGATGACGCATGGAAGGTCTACTTTGAGGAGACTCCCCAGGAGATTGTAGATGAGTTTGCCATGCGTTATGGAGTGGAGTCCATCTACCAGGCCATGACGTATGTGACCGTCTGAAAGCCTTATTGAAGGCTGTGTGCTTGCGTGCATTGCTGGTTGTTTTCACGTCATTAATCCTGTAATTTGCTTACACGTCTTCTCCCTCTTTTGCAGTCACTTTGCCTGCCTTTCATCTAAGTACATGTGCCCAGGTGTGCCTGCAGTGATGAGTACCCTACTGGCTAACATCAATGCCTACTACGCTCACACCACCCAGGCAACTAACAACGTCTCTGCCTCAGACCGCTTTGCTGCTTCTAACTTTGGGGTGAGTCACGGCAGATACATTAAATGCAACACTTTCATTTTCATTAGATCCAACAATAAGGCTTGTAGAAAAAAGACAATATCATAATTTACTTAAAAATAAAAGTATAAAACTGAAGTTTGTCTTTGCTTTTCAAACAAAAAGTAAAAAAATGTTTTGCAATCATCATTCTTTTTTTTTTATTAAAAAATGTTAAGCAGTGATGTGTGTCTGCTATTTGTCTGGTAATGTTCACATCTGTGTTGTGATTCCCACAGAAAGAGCGATTTGTCAAGCTTCTAGACCAGCTTCACAACTCTCTGAGGATCGACCTGTCCATGTACCGAGTAAGATTGCTCTCCGCCCTCGTATGTTATCTGTGAAAGGTTTATATAATAGAAGACAACTGATAGTGGCTGGATAGTCAGACTGCATGGTAGAACATCATCCCACCTCCCCTCTTTTTATCCACTGTACTTCTCCTTTCCTCTTTGAGAGAAGACAGTGAGACAAAGCAGGCGGATGTGTTAATGAGACTGACAGCTCCTCTAAAACATGCACAGACACATTCAGGAAACGCTGCACACCCACACGGTAACAAGTGTTTCCTATGCTGGATCACACAAGCACACGGGGGACAAGGATGGATACGAAGTCATGTGTTGTGCCTCACTGTATTTTGTTTTTTCTTCGTCTGACTGCAGAACAACTTCCCTGCCAGCAGTCCCGAGAGGCTGCAGGACCTCAAGTCCACAGTGGACCTCCTCACCAGTATCACCTTCTTCAGAATGAAGGTACCATCCCTTCTTTTGTCTTTGTTTGTCAAAGCCTTTTTGATCTTCTGTATTTTCTGCACCCCACCTTACCCATCAGACTGCCATTTAGCCCAGTGTGTTACACATATAGGATGTAATGAAGTTCATCAACAGTTTCCTCTTTACTCTGATTTGAAAAGCTCAATTCAATGTATTATATTATATTATAATATTATTTATTTGGTGTTCATCTTCAAATTTCTACTGTAGAATTAGATTTTTTTTTTGAAGAATCATTTTTTATTTGTCTTTGCAATCGAGATGAGCATGAGGACAATTCTGAAATGCCATAATTTGGTGAATTTATTTCAGTTCACTTGCCTACTTTAACTTTGCTCTTCAGGTCCAAGAGCTTCAGTCTCCACCCAGAGCCAGTCAAGTGGTGAAGGACTGTGTCAAAGCCTGCCTCAACTCCACCTACGAGTACATCTTTAATAACTGTCATGAGCTGTACAGTCGCGAGTATCAGACAGACCCGGTAAGAAGCAGCAGTTTATTAAATAATAATTAAAAAATCTGTCTCTCTCTTTCCCCCCCCTCTCGAAATGTTCACATTTCAATTTGCTTTATTGACCTGATATTAGTTATTAGTTACACAACAAAAATACTGGGATAGTCTTCAGAAAAGATTGTATAGGGTGCGTCGGTATCAGACTTTGATATTTTTTGTTGTAGATGTCCAATGATTGATGTACTTTTCTTTTTCTTTGGCTGTAATTTGGTTCCCTCTCTCAGAAGAAACAAGCAGGATAAATCACTGCCTGACTCCAGACTGACTGAAAGAGTTGGCCCTATTAATCATTTAAATCTTGGCCTGCAGTTTTCTTCATAAATAACTGTTACGAAGAGAGCTTTCTTGGACTAATCAGACCGCTTGGCTAAAAATTTAAAACGCCTTTGCTTGATGTCTGTATTTTGCTCAGTGCGTCTGTGTGTGGTGAGTCTCCGTCATCCTCTTAGTCTAGGTAGGCCAGGCTCTCCCATCCATCACTCCATCGGATTTCAACAGGGATTTCTAGAACTTGCTTTAAGTCCTCATTAAAGCGGCAACTCCATTCAGACTCCCCTCGTGAATTTCAAATAAGCATTTTTCCCTTTGAATAAAACATTTTAGCCTGAGGGACGTTGCTGTATTTTGGTGAAATCTCTGCAAGGTCATTCTTCACTCTTCAACCCCTGCGGTGCTCAGGCTTAGTTTTTTTTTTCTTTCTTCAGCTATTTCAAAGAAGTCGTCCAGACAGTTGACATTCTGAGTCTGTTCAAAGCTGTTTGAACAGCAAAAAAAATAACAACACCGTCAAGATTCCCCTCCAAAAAAAGTCTCTCAGACAATAAGAAATAACATTAGTAAAATTCATATTAAGAGTGATAACAATTAAATAACTACACTACTTTTTGGAAGATTGGCCCGTCGGATATCTCATTCAGCATGTGTGAAGAGGTTTGGTGTGTTCAGTATGGCCTGAAATTTGTTTAATGATGATAAGAACATTTTTCATACAGGCTTTAAAATCTTAGTGATTGAGCAGAGTACAATTGTTTACAGACTCTGCAGGTTGGCAGTTGTTGCCAGAGATGCTGATCATCCCATCACATACTGGACAGAGTGATCAGCAGTCTAATATTAACCCAAAGAGTATATGTAGGTTTCTTTGTGACTCTAGTTGTGTCACTGCTTTTCCAGGCCAAACAGGGCGTCGTGCCTCCGGAGGAGCAGGGACCCTGCATCAAAAATCTGGATTTTTGGTCCAAACTCATCACACTTATCGTCTCCATTATCGAGGAGGACAAGAACTCCTACACTCCCTGCCTAAACCAGTGAGTCTCTCTACTCCTCTTCTATGTATTTCTCTCGTCTCTTATCTGCTCTCTCAATTTCATATACCTTCCCTCGGCTAAGTGCATATACAGTAAGCCTTTCTCCTTCTCTCCTCCATCAAGATTTCCCCAGGAGCTCAACGTGGGTAAAATCAGCGCTGAAGTGATGTGGAACCTGTTTGCTCAGGATATGAAGTATGCAATGGAGGGTGAGTGCAAGTCAATGATACACTGAGCCTCTGAACTGACTGAGACTTGTCATAGCACTGAAGACTCGTTAGTCTCGATGGATATGTCTCAAAATGCTCCTGCCCTCATACCAGGTTTTTGTTTTATTAGAAGTGTAGCAATCTGACCCTTTTAGTCCTGAAACCAATAACTGGGCTTTGGATATTGGCCGATAAGGAGTACCGATCCGATACCAGATTTTAATTAATAATCTGTATGCCTCACTCTGTGGAAGTGACTGGGATCATTCTTTTATGTGTAAGGCACCATTAGACTTGACTTAAACATGGTGTCCTAACTTTGTAAAGTAAAGTATGACAAGTATGTACATAAATGTAAATCCAGCTATTTGAGTCAGTATCTGACTGATGTCCGATCGGTATCGGTGCATCTCTAGTTTTGATCGAACTTTTGGAAAAGTTTGTCAATTATGCAAAGCCTGAAAGGTCATACACAGTGTTTGGGTTTGATCAATATTTGATTTCTTGAATAAAATTGGTGGAATTGGTGTCCTCTCTTAATAATCTCGGTCTTGAGTTGGGCTATGACAACTACACAAAACGTGATTGTGTAATTAAACCATTAATTATATTCATCAAGTCCGTGACGCTGTGTGTTTGACTGTGGGTCAATCCCACTGAATGCACAATAGACCTGTTGAAATTGCAGGTAGACAGCTTAAATGCCAGGAGAGAAATTTGCTTTTTGCTCAACTTGCATTTGTCCGCTTTATTTTTTTTCCTTTCAGAACATGAAAAAAATCGCTTGTGCAAGAGTGCAGATTACATGAACCTGCACTTTAAGGTTAAGTGGCTGTACAACGAGTACTGCAAAGACCTGCCCTTCTTCAAGAGCAGAGTGCCTGAATATCCTGCGTGAGTAGCAACTCTTTATCTTACACTGAAAACAGAAAAAAAAGCAATAGAAAGCTATCATCTTGTCTTATTTTGGGTTCCTAGTTTGTAGATGCGTATATATTTTCTGCTCTCCATAGGTGGTTTGAACCATTTGTTATTCAGTGGCTGGATGAAAACGAGGAAGTGTCTCGGGACTTTCTGCACGGTGCTTTGGAGAGAGACAAAAAAGATGGGGTAAAAATGTCCAGCTCCTTTTCTCCTTATCTCCCTTTCACTCCTCTGCAAGCGCTGAGTCGCCGTTGTTGTTCATGCAGAATTACTGTGATCCATCCTTTGTACTTCCTCTGTCACGCTCAAAGTTATCAACCAAAGTTTTATCCTCCCTCCCGCTCTGCGTCCCACACTTCTCTCCTGCATTCTTCAAAGGCGACAGTAGAAGCATGGACGTGGCAGTACAGACGTGGATATTAAGGCATACGGTGTATTTGGGCTAAGAGGATGTTTCAGTCAAAGTGCTTCGTTGTGCTCTTTGGAAGTTCAAAGAAGCGTGGTTGAGCCGTGCGTGTACTTAAGGAGGGAGACAACTCTGTGACAGCAGGACAGTGTGAATGAATGGCCTCATTCCATAGTTTTGACTGGAGGAAAGCTGTCTTCACGTCATTACCCAGACTCCTCAGAAGAGCACAAACACACTCACCTCTAGCCAATTAGAGACCAGGTGCTAACCAGCAGCCAATTACATGAAGACGGACAGGAGCTCCCAACTGTCACCGGATGGCTGTCTAACTGGCTGTATGGCTGGTTGTCTGTAGGGGGTCTGAGGCGCAGTACATGTGGGCAAAGATGTCAAAGGTTCAGTTTAAAATAGCATATAATGGTCCGTCTATATGATCTTCAGTGCCCAGAGGTCCCATCTTGCTCGCTTCTCACCTGCTACTCCTACTCATCCCATAATCACTTACACATCTTCCCACTTTTTAATCTCCTTGCACACCCTTTCTGCCCTGCAGTTCCAGGTCACATCAGAACATGCTCTGTTCTCCTGTTCGGTGGTGGATGTGTTTTCCCAGCTCAACCAGAGCTTTGAGATCATCAGGAAGCTCGAGTGTCCTGATCCGCAGATCGTAGGACACTACATGAAGCGATTTGCTAAGGTAGATTCAGTTCAATTTGTAATCAAATCACACCTTGCCAAATCTTTAAAAGTAGTTTTCCCTACAGCCTGATGATTACTGACCTGCTATTCTTTCTTGTTTCTCTCTCCAGACAATCAGCAATGTGCTTCTTTCCTATGCTGATATCATATCCAAGTTGTTTGCCAACTATGTCACCATGGAGAAAGTGGTAAGTGGCGAAAGACTTGATGAACCTGTGTGGATGTTCTACTCTGTCAATTCTAATAAAAAAACTGCAAACAAAAAATACATTAGAGTATATTCATGGTTGCTGTAAGAAATGTTTCTTTGAATCCGATACCAATAAGAAGGCTGATCCATTTGTCTTTCTATCCTCAGCCCTGCATCCTGATCAACAACATCCAGCAGCTGAGAGTTCAGCTGGAGAAGATGTTTGAAGCCATGGGTGGGAAAGATGTGAGTGATTCTCTTTTCTTGGTCCTGTCTCGAGTTTCAACTCCCAACCTGGTATTATTCACCAGCTTAGTTGTGTGCGTATGTTAGTATTTGGTTACAGTTGCCAAGTACAAACTTCTTAAAGCTGGGACTTGCAGTTTATTTTTTGCATCAAATGGGCAAAAATGTCGTCATAACCTTTCAGGATACTGTGATTCAGTATGCCTCCGGGAGAAAACTAGACCTACTCCTCTTGGCCCTTCTTTCAGGCTTAAGAAAACCTAGCTTGTGATGGTAGACTTTGGCCAATCACAGGTCAGTTCAGAGAAAGGGCCTTCCTATTGGCTGTTATACAGATGCGCTTGTATGTCCCTTTGTTGCCTCAAGTCGGAACTTATCAAAAAGAGTGGCTGACAAAATTGATGAATTGAAAATGTTGCTTATAGTTTAGCCTTCTGCTCCTGGCTAAGGTTTGAGAAGGCCAAACTATTTGCCACAGTTTCTCTCCATCTCTGAAAATATCGCCCGAAATTTAGCTGGAGTTTGCAAAGAAAACAAGGCGAAATGTTCGCAAAGAACTGAAACTATATAACGGCATCGGGATCACAATCCCAAGCTTTAATCCAGATGTGCTATGTCATTATTACTGCACACCCTACTGCCCAGTCACCAACCAGTTCTGTGTGTGTGTTTCCATGTGCGTACTTTAGCTGTGTGTAGAGGCAAGCGACATCCTGAAAGACCTGCAGATTAAGCTCAACAATGTCATGGATGATCTCAGCAGGATCTTTTCTGTCAGGTAGCAACACACTCACACACAAAGTCATTCATACATCAGATCACATTAAGGTATATTCAGACAGACCGACAGACACAGTGCAGACTTTGTTAAAAGCCTCTTCTGCTTCTCCCCTGTAGTTTCCAGCCTCACATAGAGGAGAACGTGAAGCAGATGGGAGATATCTTGGCTCAGGTGAAGGGAACCTCAAATGTGGGAAATGCCAGCAGCGTTGCCCAGGATGCTGACAACGTCCTGCAGCCCATCATGGAGTTCCTGGACAGCAAGTGAGGCCATTTTAGTGGAGTCCTCTGAAATGGATAGTTCAGCTTTGAGAGCATTTCATTATTTTTTTTCACCTAGAAACTCATAGATGCTTGTTTTTGTCTCTGAACGCAATTTGAAGGTATGTTGAATGGTCATCATAGTTTAGGTGAAGGTGTAGATGTCGGTGAAGCTAAGTTGCAGCCCAGGTGGAGTTATAACAGCAATCCACACACACAAGTTTATTATTTGTATGTAGTTTCGCTACTTTTGAGAGAAATTCCTACTTGATTCCATAGTCATGTTATGGATTGTGCCAAACTAATATTATCACTGAAACTGCTCACCGAGACATAAGATTGACTACAAAAGGCATCCGTGAGCATGCCTGACTCTAGGTGAGTAGAAGCAGAAAATAAATTCCCTAAAAGACTTTTTGGTGGTATACAACCCTTTTTTTTGTTCTTTGTTCTCGATCATCATTTTTTTTTTCATGAAAAAAAGCGCTTGCCTCCTTCTGCTGCTTATTAATCACCACACCTTCCTGTCTTCTGTCTCCCCCACCTCCTGCCAGCTTGACTTTGTTTGCTAAGATCTGTGAGAAGACCGTGCTGAAACGTGTGTTGAAGGAGCTGTGGAAGCTGGTGATGAACACCATGGAGAAGACCATCGTTCTGCCGCCGCTCACAGACCAAACGGTGAGAGTGCACAGACGTATGAACACGCAATCAGAGGCGTACAGCCGTACAAATACACACAGTAATGATGCTAAGCTGCACACGTTGGCACTCGATTGCTGACCGTGCCTGCTGCACACGCAAGAATGGATTTTTTTACTGTGGATAAATATACACACACATGCAAGTGTGGATGCTGCTACGGAGATATATACGAATATAAGATCTTATGATGATCACGGCAATACATGTAACACACATGCACGGATACACACTTACACACACCTCCAACTGCTGAGGTCGGCATCAAAAGAACGAGGAGGAGGAGGAGGTGGAGAATATGGAAAGGCAATACAAAGGCAGACATTTTGTGTGTGTGTGTGTGTTGCGATTCAAGATGGCCCTCTTATACAAGATCAATCTCTATATGGCATTCTATCCACACATTATATTTAGCACCGCCCCCAGTGCCTTCATTCATCCAAACAATCAAGATGAAACCCTTCCCTTTTAAGAAAGAAAAAAGCTGAAAAGAGAAAAGGAGTGCACCATATCATTCTTACACCAGCTCATGGCTGCTCTCCAGTATGTCAGCCAACAATTATCTGGAGAGATTTCTGATTTATGAGTAACTCATAACAAAGTGGCAGAAAATATTTGCCCAAAGGATCTGGCCCACTTCCAAAAAAAAAAAAAGGAATCATACATTTTGGAAAGCAGCCTCTTGTTTTCTTTTGTTTTGGATATATGTGTTCTTATTTGTGTTTGGTTATGAACTAAAGAGCCTCATATCACTTTTAATAAGGTGATAATAATTAATCTCTGGTTACCATGTTCTGTGCTAGCCAGTTACCAACACAACTGGTTCAGCCTCAGTAGCCATCGGTCTGCAGTTAGCCCCTGTCCAATTGTGTTAAACCAAACAAAAACAGGAGAAGATAGTGAGCTCTGAATGTGTGCAAATACCACATGATCATCTCTAGAATGGCTATTTTTGCATATGAAGTTGCTGTTAAAAGCTAAAACACTTATTTGCTCTATTCTAAGAAATTTCATAGGAGTAAAGTTACTTAACCACTGGCCTCTCTCACTTCTCTACCTGTACATAGTCCAGGCTTTAGACATGACAATTGGTCCACGTCCTTCCAGCCCTCAGGCCCAAACTTGTGTTTTTTTTTTTTTTATTGATGTGGGGCTCTTTGCAGCTTGACTGACCCTTCTCTCTGGTTGTTGTTGTGATTACTATTACATCCCGCTCCCACCGCTCTCCCTCCACAGATGATTGTAAGTACAGCACTCCTGCGTGTGTGTCTGTCTGTCCGTCCACGGTGGTTGGTTCTTTGCTATATGTGGCTGCGATCTTCCCCTGTTTTTAACCCCACATCACACCCTCTCCCTTCTCACCTCTCAGATCTGTCCCAATCTGTCTCTTCTTCTTCTCTTTTTCTTCTTCGCCTTCTTCTTGTTCTTCTTCTCCTCCTCCTCCTTCCTCGTTGTCTTCTTCTTCTCCCTCTTTTTCACCCTCCTCTTCTCCTCTCGTCACCTTCTTCTTCTTCTCCTCTCCTCCAACACTGTCTCTCTTTTTCGAGAAGACAGAAGCATGGTGCATTCCTGACTGGTTCTGATAGGTCCCACAACCCTTTCAAAAATCTCCACCAATCAGTGCCCCCCTCTTCTGCTGTCTCTTCTTCCCGAACACTCTCCTTAAAACAGGAAGTGGTACTCCTCTCTTGCGTCTGGTGTTGCCTTGTTTCTTCTCATGCATTGTTTCCTTATACTGGGACTCTGGTGGGGTGACTCTGATCTCTCGGTGGCTTGGTATCTGGTGTCCTGACCCACCCCCACCCCCACGCCCCTCTCCCTCCCTCCACTGTCCCCACCTTTCCCACCTGTTTGAACTGTGTCCCCCTCCACCGCCCACTGTGGGTTTGTTGCTTGCATCTGATCTATTTCAACACTGCAGTCTTCTCTCAGTATACTGTACAACACTGTACTGTATGTCTCTGCAGACCTGTCGTGTTGGTCTGTCCTGGTTTGATTATATGTTCTGTTGTGACCATGATGATTGTGATGCTGGTATTGTGTCACTGGTCTTGATGCACAGAACGACTTTTCTAACGAGACGTTATCGGTTTGACTCTTAAATGTCTTTGACTCGTCTGTTCCATTGGTGTAGTTGATAATGCAGTGCTGCACAGGAAGTGATGTGTTTTCTAATGAACAGAATTGATGTGTGTTTCTTGGTTAACGTGATCTGCAGCTCTTATTTATTGTTAATCTTCAAGTGTAACCAGTGGTGAAGGAAGTATTCAGTTCCTTAACTTCAGTAAAAAAGGAACTCCACAAATAAGGAATGTGGAAATAATCCATTATGTGTCAAATTCCTGTTCTGAAAATGTTACATAAGTAAAAGTACGTAAGTATTATAAGTGAAATGTACTTAAAGTATCAAAAGTAAAAGTACATATTTGGCAGAAAAATGGCACTTGAGGGTTTTAATTATTGAATATACTGTTGGGTATAAATATGTGCATAAAGCCCCAGTTCCACCGAAAGCCGGACATACTACGGATGTCCCCGAATCACCCCATATCACCTCGGATAAAAAGAGGTGAGATCCGGGGTGAACCGGGGTGATCCGGGAAGGAAATCGTCCCGGATGACAACACATTTGACATGTTTCCCGGTCCTACTACGTTTCTTCCCGTATGTGCTACGATCAACGCCGCCGCCCTCTCCATTCCCGGGTTTCCCCGGATCACCCCGGATGTTAGTTGTACGTCCGACGAGCCGCTCGTCTTCCCGGATACGCCACGGACGGCCGCGGATGGCCACGGTTCAGCACGGATGGCCACGGTTTTACTACGGTTCATCACGGAACGTCCCGGACTGACTACGGTTCCACTCCCGGATGACCACGGATCTGATCCGTAGTGTATCCGGGGACATCCGTAGTATGTCCGGCTTTCGGTGGAACTGGGGCTTTATATATGCTACACAACAAATTTCATTGATCATATGGTACCTCAAAATTAGAAGTGGTAATCTCAAAGATTTTCATTTAAATAAATAATGAATGGCTGTTAAGTCAATATCCATTGCGGAAGGAGATAACACAATCGTTTAGTATTGCAATATTAACATTTTTATACATTTTCAGTATTACAAACCGGGTGTCTGTGGTGGCATTCCCATAAATAATGCTGTACTTCTGATTGATTTAGAATTTCTAATTGTGTGAGAACAACGGAATTGTGCTTTGAGTTCAAAAGTCTGGAGACTTTATGTTGATACATGAGCTTACATTTTTCAGAAATGTGTGCATAGTTACATTTTTGTGTCTATACAGTGGAGAGAAAATTAACTACCTAGTTTTTAATACTGCAAATATATAAATATTGCCATACTTTCATTATTGGGCCATAGGCTCAATCACCAATTGTGTTACCTGCCACTTAAACTGTTGTAGGCTTATTGAGTGCAACAGTTCAATGATTGAAATCTGACATTCGGTCCGAGTTATCACATAGTTAGTTATACATGTATTGAACATTCTGAGTTTTATCTGATCTTCTTTTAAAGGGATAGTTTGACTTTTTGGGAACTACACTTATTTGCTTTCTTGTCAAAAGTTAGATACGAAGATTGTTTGAGTTTAAATCTTTTTAAATTAAAATTCTTAAGCTTGAGATTATCATATCTGTGCTTTCAGTATAGAGCGAGCGCCATGAGGTAATTAGCTTCATTTAAAGACTGGTAGTGGAGGGGAAACAGCTAGCCGGGCTTTCTCCAGTTAAAAAATCCGACTACCAGCACCTCTGATGCTCACCAATTAACATGTTATATCTGATTAGTTTTTTTTGTACACAAACCCGAACGTTTAAATGAACTATTGTGGATTGAGAGTTATGCGCACTAACTATTTATTGGCGGCAGCAGCCGGGCGCAGTGCCTAAATAGAGCCTTGACACAGTTGCAGCACACGCAAAATCACATCCTGTCACTTTTACACTCCGTTTGTGTAAGCATTAAACAAACAAGACATAATGTGTTTATTTGTGAGCTGAGAGATGGGAGTGGATTTCCCCTTGTTTCCTGTCTGTATGCTAATATAAGCTAATCATCTCCCTGCTCTAGTTCTGTGCTAGTACAGTTATCTTCTCATCTAAATCTGCATAAGAAGGCAAATAAATGGGGACAAAATGTTCTGTTTTATCAGCATGCATTTACTCCTGTCAGCATGTATGCTGTTCTTGCTCTGCCAACCGGCAATCTGTTGTCTGATTTTGTTGGTTTGGAGGTAAAGCTTATTAGCTAACTGAAAGGAGGTGACATCTACAGCAGTGAGGAGTATGCTCATTTTTTTTTTTCTTCAACATTTTGCACGTTTGCACTTAAAAGACTTATTCTCATGTAGCCAATGAGAGTGAAGTCAGACTGCAGGGACTGGCCACTGCTTAAAGTATTAACCACATGCTCTCTTTCCAGGGGAGACTGAAGAATGCTTCTCACAGTGATGTAAGGACTAAACCCCTTTAGATCAATGTGTCTTGTCTCTCTCCTTGTCTTCTCTACGTGTCTCCGTCTATCTCCCTCAGCTCGCCAGTCAAACAAAGCAGTGGAAATATTGATTTTTCACTTTTGTTTCTGCACAACGTTCCTCTATAGTGCTTCATAGTGTTTATATGCTGTGAGAACTGCTGTAGCAGTAGCTGCCTGCACTCCCAGCCAAACCGCAGGTCATACACTCGAATCTACATGCAGACATTTGCGGCTCAAACGCACCACAAAACCAGCCAGTCAATCGTCACTTAATTTCACTTGGAGTTCAAAAACTATTAGCTGTTTTGTTCATTTCTGCAACACAGAAGAAAAAATATGCCGCGGTTCAGCTGCAAGTCGCATTGCAAGTCATGGCGGCTGAGCTTCACGAGCCTCATTCTGGACCTGCAGCTTATGGTGCATTTTAGAATGTGCTCGTAGGGTGAGAATATTTGGCATAACATAACTATTTTCATCACAGCAGCCCCATGAAATATAAGGCCCAACTATCTACCTTATTTTCTGTAGGTTTAACATAGTGTAGCAGTGGAGGGTGGCTGGATTTCTCTCACATGACCCTGTCAGGCGTTCGCTTGCCTGACTGAATCTAAAGTAAATACAGTTTAAATGAATAGACGCATCACAGTTTCAATAGTGCACACTAGTTTAATTTTTCCATTTTAATGAATCTATAACGTTTTGTTTCTAACATTATTGTGCTTTTGCTTGTAAGATTATTTCTAGTCTCGAGCCCCATACAGTATATAACAAAAGCTTATTTCATGCCTAAGGCCGGAACCAAGGATAGGATTAAAAGTGCAGTCAGTAGCACTTAGTGATATATTCGCGCACCAGAGTATTGCATAAGGCTGGACATCCAGTAAATACCTGCGTACCCCACAGTGCAACTGCATAGCTGCTACGTGTGTGTGCGTGTGTGTGCACGTGTGTGTGTGCACTTGTGCGTACATTAGTGCACAAGTGTGTCTTCTTTCTTGCCCTAACTACGAGCTGAGCCACTTTCCCTTGTCTTTGTACTGACATGTCTCAGTGTGTGTGTGTGTGTGTGTGTGTGTGTGTGTGTTGATTTGTTCAGCGGAGTGTAATGTTCTGGAATGAATAAAACACAGATAAGTGTGATAACAGCACTTGAAGGAAAAAGCACCTTGGTATCTGTAAAGCGGCTTAGAGTGATTGTTTGTGAACGTGTGTGTCACAAACGTCGCTGTCCTCTGTGTGACACTAAGCCGTTTACTGCTGCCCTGCATTGTCCTGATAATAACAATACTCCTCTCTACCTTTCTTCCATCTGTCCTGCTGTCTTTTCCAGGGCACTCAGCTGATCTTTAATGCTGCCAAGGAGCTGGGACAGCTGTCCAAGCTGAAGGTACGATATGTTTTTACACCGTTATGCTCTGGGCCTGACACCATTGCTTTCAGATCAAGACTCTTAATTGCCTAGAAAAACGAGACGGATGATATGACTAGACAGGCGCATCATTTTTGATCTGTGCTTCTATTGTTGTCGTCTTCAGGAGCACATGGTTCGAGAGGAGGCCAAAGCGCTCAGCCCTAAGCAGTGTGCTGTGATAGAGCTGGCCCTGGACACCATCAAGGTAAAACACTTTGCTCTATGTATGTCTTTCACTGTCAGGAGCCACCTTAAATGTTTGACAATAAACAGATATGGCTAGTGGAAATTACAGTAAACCCTTTGGTTTTAAAAGTCATATTTGCATTTGAGGTTTTCTCCAAGGATGTGGTTTATAATAGTCCAACCTTTAAGACTTTGAGCTTTCCCTTTTTTTGGCTTTACAGCTCTGTGATTTATTTGTTTAAGTTACAGAAAACCTAATTGAGAATCCTGTTTGTACGATAACTATATGTGCATGTGAGTGATGTACTAGGCAAAGACCTTTAACAAATCACTGTATGGACAGTATGGCTGTTTCAATTAGATGCAAATAAAATGAATGGTGACCATGGAGATCAGACCTCCAGGTGGGATCATGTTCCCTTTCTGGAGCTGTTTTTACCTGTTGAAAAAAATGTACCAGACAGACTTAAAACTCTGGGATTGAACTGGGACGTAATCATTTCTTTAAAAGTAGGTAAAGAAAGAACATTTTCTAAGTTCTATAATTAACACCGAGAAAGCTCCACTGGATTTTAAGTTTACTGTACCTTTGAGATGGTTAAGAAAAGAGAAATAAGACATATTTAAAATGGACATTTAATTCCAAAATCTTGTATAAGATAACTGGAACATCCGTAGAGCAGGGGAAACAGAAATGATTCAGAGGATGTAGAGCTGGAGAGAGTAGCATGCCAGAGATTATGTACATATTTAATTAATGCAAGCTGTTGGTGGTGGATCCACAATTTGTAGCAACTCGTTCCACAGAGACAGAAACCATCATCACTTTTAAAGTTTGCAAGCAGGATTAACGTTTTCAATTAAGGCTGCAACTAACAAAGTATTCCACAACTTTTTTTAAATGTATCATTTGGCTATAAAACGTGAGAACAATGCCCATCACAATTTCCTTGAGCCTACAAAATGTCTTGTTTTGACCAACAAACAGTCCAAAACCTAAGACTTGTAATTTTGCTATAATATAATACAAGAAAAAGGAGCTTATTCTCACACTGTAGAGCCTAAATCCATTAACCAAAAATAAGGATTAATCAACTATCAAAATAGTTTTTGAATCATTTCCTGTCAATCGACTAACAGAATAACCAACTGTACTTTAGAACAAACTGCCTGAGTAGATTAGGTTTGCCAAATTGGTTTAATCTTTTAGATCTTTTCTAAAACACAAACAGGCTTTTTTGTGAATGACTCCCGATCCACCTTTAAGTTTGCTAAAGTTTTGACCTGTTCTTAATTGTACCTGTTTGGTGGTGTGATTGCTTGTAGCTGGTGACATAAAGACTTTTATTCCTATTTCATTGTTTCTTTTGGGTTTTCTATTGTTGACATTGTTTTCATAAAAGTGCTATATAAGTATAGGTTAATATTATTATTATCATCAATACATTAATCGTTGCAGCTCTAAATGATTGTGTAAACATTTTGAAGTAAAGTGCCTTCTCTTCTTAAAAAATCTTTTGCAGCGAAGTAAGTAAGTTAACAGCTGTCTTCTACTTTGTCTGCTTGTCTTTGTGTGCGTTAGCAATATTTCCATGCTGGTGGTGTGGGTCTGAAGAAGACTTTCCTGGAGAAGAGTCCCGACCTCCTGTCTCTCCACTACGCCCTGTCCCTCTACACGCAGGCGACAGACAAACTCATTCGCACTTTTGTCCAGTCACAGAATGCACAAGGTAAAATAATTGTCTTTGGGAGATCTTTTGAGTCTCTTTACTTCCAGTATCTTCATTTTCCAAGTGTGAAGTTCATGTCTAATGCTACTTCATTCTGTTATTGAGATCAGCATATCTCTGTTTCTACTCTCCCCTCTCACAGGAGCCACCCTTCTCGGTGTCTCCCACTCCTCTGTTGATATTAGGGTTTCCCAAATGTTGAGCTCTATATCCTGAGAATATCTCACATGCTTTGTAGAGCATGAAGTCGAGGCTGTAGCTGCACAATATATTTTCTCTCTGCTCTGAAATTCGGAGTCTCCTGGAAGCCAGCCTCGGGAAACACACAGAGACTATTCTTTTACATGATCTGACAGCTATTTGCAGTGAAAGAATAAATGCCCGCCCCCTCTTTTCTCTCGCTCTTTTGATTCTGTTGCTCAGCCTCCATCCTACCGTCAGATGGCTTCACAACAGCCATCATCTTTGTGGAAGCGCTGATGGCTGACAACGCTGTCCCTGGGCGCCGCTGGTAGAAATGCCATGATCGTTTAGAATTGAATTAGCAAAAATGCCATGTTGTTTTTTGGGAGCATACCTAGGTCCGGTTTGCAGCAGAAGATCTGTGTGTGATTTGACATGTTGCAGGATTTCACAGCAGATCTGAAGAATGACAACAAGCTGATTTGATTAAAATAACAATGTATCTATCAGGATCTCTCCCATCTTTAGGGACAAGACTTATAAATGTTGGTCTGTTTTTCTACTCTGTAAACCTCACATTTCTACGTGTTTCTCCTTTCTCTGTCTACCCCCTCCTTCTGCCCCGTCTGTGGGCCAGTGTTCGGCGGGAAGGGGGTGAGGTTCACCACTAGTGAGGATGTTTACCCAGACAAGGGTATGTGGCATTCAGGCTCAGGGCCTGAGACATCCAGGACTACCGGAAAGCCTCCAGACCAAAGCCCAACTCCCTCCACCCTCCACCCCACCCCATGTGCATCCCAAAACTCCCCTGCCTGCTCAAACTCATCCCAACAAACAAATGCAATGCACAGATTGAACATCTTTTTCTATCTCTGCCTTTTTTGCACACACATACGCATACATGCCCACCGCAACTATAACAACATAGACTTTATGCATTCATGCATGTAATGTACACACTGATGTCTGTCTGTACGGAACTGCACTGAATACATACGCCATGGACTGTATGTATGAACAGACACTAAAGCATGATGTGCTGACATCAGACAAAAAGAATAGAAATGCATTAAAGTGTGGAGGAATCCTGATCCAGCATGATGTCACCCAGAGAGGCCCGAGGGCCAAGCAAGCGTGTGCGTGTGTGTGTGTGTGTGTGTGTGTGTGTGTGTGTGTGTGTGTGTGTGTGTGTGTGTGTGTGTGTGTGTGTGTGTGTGTGTGTGTGTGTGTGTGTGTGTGTGTGTGTGTGTGTGTGTGTGTGTGTGTGTGTGTGTGTATACATGTGGGCGAGAGGAAGAGCGAGTGACTGAGCAGAGCCAATGTGACTGAGTGAGTCTTTAAGGTTGTTGAAGCAGAAGCCCAGTGTATTGTCTGTCTCCGGCGAGGAAGACAGAGAGGAAATCCTCCCCCCCCCCCCCCCCACGTCACCACCCCTGCCACTGTGTTTGAAGTGAAAGACGCTGAAGAAGAAGAAGAAGAAGAAGACTAGAATGATTATGTAGAACGATGATGGCTGTTCAGTTTTGTCTGGGAGGGCTCCCTGTCCTCGCCTGCTCTATCATCACACAGAAATACAGAGACTGACACATTCAAACACACGCATCGCTCCCACGTGCAGCGCGGTTCGCCCCACAGCAGTGATGAGAGAGGGTGCTCAACTCATCCCCCCCCCCCCCCCCCTTCACAGATTGAGCCAATCAGAAACAGCTCAGGTCAGGTGGTCTGATTTCTGTCACTCTAGATTAGTATCCAAAGACGTGACACTTGCTCACAAGCACTTACACAGGATGACTTCATTTGACGCTGCACAAGCTCCAGCACACTGACGGTCCTCTTGATGAACAACAGTGGTATAGAAAGTGGTAACGGCTCCAGTAACAGACTCATGAAAAAAGATATTGCTGTTACAAGTTGTGTTGTTCTCTATGGACAGAAGCCAAGGAGAAACATATAGAAGCAGTATAAGCACGACACCAAATACTTCATGTCGGAACTAAAAAAAAAAAAACTGATTGGACAGCATTGATTTTGTGTGGTCTAAATTGCCCCATCTGAAATGTCCAGGAGGTCATTTCATGTTTTGCAATTTCAAAAACTTTCCTTTTTTTATTGGTTCACAAATTCAAGTCATTCACGGGTTTTCAGTGGCTGAGCTATCTGAGCTGCTCTATCTTTGATCACATGACTGACAGAACATAACCTGATTGGACTGAAGTCTATTCCATGAGCTACTTGATTTTTTTGTTGACTTTTTAGAGTCAAAAGTTATGAATTTAAGCAAGTCAGCTCTTATTTTGATGATTGGATTTTCTATTTGAATTTGTGATCCGTAAAACATAAAAAATTATTTTATTATTATTGCATAACTTTAAATGACCTTCTGGAAATCAAATCAAAGACACCACACACATTTAGACAGATGGTTTTCAAAGTTAAATATTTCATCGCTATCCACTCATTGGTATTTAAATTTCAGCATGAAGTTTTCGTTAGTGCTTAAATTTTACAGTTAGGTATTCATTATCACAGTTCCATAGTGGAGGAAAACAAAGTAGTGTGTCTTCAGCCTGCCCGCCAGCTGCTGGATGCTCTTGACTGTAACAAGGATGCAAATTAACTTCCTGCCAAGCAAGCGGCTTTCACTGGAAAAAACTATTTCCAACCATATTAGAGTAGACGATTAGAGCAGGATGACTGATCGAGGCTCACTAGACTTTATTCTTATTAACTCGAATGCTGCTGATCAGTGATGACTGTGCTACTTGCATACTGCAGGCTATGAGCTACATTATTTGTAATAGAAATAATGAAAGGTCAAGGTGTTTTTCGATGCTATTCACATTCTCTTCTGGTTAAAATTTTCAATATGGTAGAAAAAAGTGCACCTATTGAAGAAGAAAATCTGCGTTTTCTTGGCAACATCTTCCTGCCTCCCAGCCAGCAAAGTTTGTTTCTCATCTTTTATGGAAGTCCTCCATAGAGTAGACCAGGCCAGATGGATGACTGCTGCTCTCTTTGGTCCTGTTGGCAGCGAGACCAACAATCCCATAATGCTCCCTGGAGAGCTGCATGCCAGGAACACTCTGCCGTCTAACTCCCACAGACACCTTGTTTCGTGGGCGGCTGGTTTGAAAACACACAAAACAGGCTGCTGGTCGTCGCCACAAAGCTACCGTTGACAAAGTGAAGACATTAATTAAAACACTGAAAATGTATGTCCATCTGTCGCCGTATCCTTCTGGAGTTGTATGTGGATCTCAACCACTTGTTCACATGCAGCACAAAACAACACACACACACAGACAGACACTGAGGAAAGATGTGTCCATCATCTCCCTCCCAGACAAAAGGTGCCTGAGTGGAGCCATCACTGTCTTCTATACTCTAAAATAGTCTTACAGCTAGAAGTTCTATTGAACCAAAACTAATTTATTTGGTATTTTGTGTTAATCATTTGCTATCCTAGTTAAATTAACAAGATTATTGAAAATGACCTGTCATTAGATTGTATTTATATAGCCAAAAATCACATATTTGCGTCAAAGGGCTTTACAACCAGTACTGCAGTCAACTATTCTTGCTTGAATTTCACTTCAAGGTCTAGCAGACATGCAATAGTGTCCAATGTATAGGGGTAGATAGAAACTACACTGTGGAGAAACCACGTAATGACAACATTAGTTTAAATGGAGTTCGAGAAGAATGGATGTGGAACTTGACTTGAATTTGAGTCCTTCAGACTCTCTTCACGCAGCTTTATTGAGAGGTTTGGGTATCAGTAGTGCCGTCCTTCACGAACAGATCAGAGAGGCTGAGCTGCTTCTCTCTTCATAAAGTCTTTTCCCTTTCTTGTCCCTCCTCTTGCCATGCTTGGGTAAAAGTCTTTACCAAGGAATGGGTGTGTCCACCTGTCTAGATCCATCTGAGCATGTCCTGACCTGATCTATGTCGGGGGTACCACACTTTCAGTTGACCTTCTCCAGCTTCTCTCCTGTCTTCTTCTCAGCCTCTTACTAACCACCCTGCATCCTAAACAGACAACTTGCATCTATGAGTGGGCACAAATTACTGTCCTCGCTGAATCCAAATTATTACCTCTCAATTGTTGAATTGTAAGGCAGAATGTCTTACTGAAGAAAATAATACAGCTTTTAGGATCACTACAAAAGTGTCCATGAGTTAATGTATTATAGTTGTCCTGCATTACAGATAATGGTAATACTACCTATATTATAAAGGTATGCCCACTCATAGCAGCTCTGTCTGATTGTCCACTTCCAGACCACAACATATGCACAAGCAGATCACTATGCCTTATTTGAAGCCCTCCTGTTACACAGTGATTGGTTTAGTATATGGACCTGTTTGTCCAGTCAATATTCTGTGTAATATCCAAAAGGTTACAGTCAAATCCATTTCAATGTTTACGTTACAAATTTGAAATGGAGTTGGTCTGTAACCTTTCAAAATGAGGAGGACAATTTGGGCACAGTGGTTTGTGTGAGTGTTTGGTCTGTGATAGGAGCATCAAGAGTCCATGTTTCCACGTTTAAAGGAATTAACGATCCCCCCTCTCTCTCCCGGTTCTCTCAGGCTCTGGTGTGGACGACGCCGTGGGAGAGGTGTCCATCCATGTGGAGATTTTCACTCATCCCAACACTGGAGAGCACAGGGTCACAGTGAAAGGTAAAGGAAAGTCCAGACTGAAGTATGCCATTCAAATGTCTCAATTACGTCATAGAATAATCTGCCATACAAATCTCATAAAATAGTTGTAAAAATGTTGTAGTATAGTATGCCATAAAAGTGTTGCTTAAAAAGTCATAATATAGTATGTCGAAAAAAGTCATAGTATATTAGGTCGAAAAGAGTCATAGTAAAGTATGTTGAAAAAAATCATAAATAATACTAAAGTATAATATGTCATAAAAAAGTCATTGTATAGGGGGTTGAAAAAAAATTATTTTTTATTTCATTAAAAAGTAATTGTATTGTCATGAAATGTTAGAAAAAATGTCATATTATAGTATGCCATAAAAACGTCATAGTATAGAATGCAATAAAAAGTCATAATAAATGCCATAGTATGTCATTAAAAAGTCATATTTTGGCATATCATAAAAATGTTTCTTTCTTTTGACAAGCGACTGAATATGAGACCTGAGGGAGAGACAGTATTTTCTTCTTCATGATTCTCTGTTCACTCTCGCTTTTTCTCACCGCTCCACATTTTCACACATTTCCTCCACATGAATCCCTCTCTCTCTCTCTCTCTCTCTCTCTCTCTCTCACCCACACCTTCCCACTCTCCTTCCCCTCCATCTCTCTCTGTCTCAGTTGTGGCTGCCAATGACCTGAGGTGGCAGACGCAGGGAATATTCCGGCCATTTGTGGAGGTGTACATCATCGGCCCTCATCTCAGCGATAAGAAGAGGAAGTACGCCACCAAGTCGAAGAACAACAGTTGGGCTCCCAAATACAACGAAACCTTCATTTTGTGAGTAATAATACTGATAATGATTGGTTGTTTTGTTTTAAGGTTGTAGACAATGTCTGAACAGATTGACTCTCGTCTCTCCACTTGCAGCACCCTGAGTAGCGAGGTGGGTCCTGAGTTCTACGAGCTACAGGTGTGTGTGAAGGACTACTGCTTTGCACGAGAGGACCGCACCGTGGGCATGGCGGTCCTGCAGCTGAAGGACATGGCCTCCAAAGGCAGCGTGGCCTGCTGGCTGCCGCTGGGTAAACGCATCCACATGGACGAGACGGGCCTCACCGTCCTGCGCATCCTCTCCCAGCGCAACAACGACGACGTGGCCAAGGAGTTCGTCAAGCTCAAGTCGGACCAGCGCTCTGCAGAGGAGGGCCGCAGCTAAGAGACACGAAGTCATTTAAAAAAAAAAAAAAAAAGGACCCATCTGAAGCTCAATCAGACGCCTGTCACCTACTGCCCTGGAGCTCTCCTGAGCCACCGCTAGCCACTGCCCTGCTGATCCAGTGTTGTAAAAGCACAGATAAGTCAACAGTCACCACACATCCAGTGCTGTAAATACATTCATTTCAGTCGAAAGTACACAGTGCTGAACAAATCATCACTCATTTTCTTCTTTATTGTTGCAAATACAATTAGCCATCCTTTGGATGAACAATACATAGAGTTTAATCATGAAGCATACATCTACATTCCTCGGTCCGTAGAGGTGAGTCATGCCATTTCATATACACACACACACACACGCACCTCATTTGACTGATCAAGGTGAGAAATATCTTGTAGCCTTTAATATTTTTGGCTTCTTCTCGTCCCTTCCCTGGCTTGCACCTGCTCAGAGAAGGGATGGCGAGTGCCAGCAGATAATCGCTGAAATATGCCAAGACCAGCCCTAAGCACAACAGGACCAAGTGTCCAACTGACCCGTTAGCAACAACGGCTGCAAGGCCTCAAACATTCCAGATATTGGGCGGGGGGGGGAAAAAAAGCACTATTTAGTTAAGATAATTTTAATATTTATTTACTGCTCTCTTCCAAATTATATTTATATTTAAATAATTCTATACATCATAATATATGAAAGACATTTGTAAAGATATATACAGGAGTATTCGATGGACGTGTGGTCTTTGAAAGATTGTCCTCGTCTGTCTTTTTTGTCCGTCTTACCCTGTAACAGAGCACACTGCCTGACACCCGTAATGCCTTCTGTCTCGTTTACCCTTGTGCGTATGTCTCCTATATCGCGACTGTAAAGAGATTAATCTGATGAAAACACGCCCTCAAGCACTGTGGTTCATCAGAGTATTACAGTATATGTGTGTGAGAATGTCCAGGTGTGAATGCATAATCTGCGTATCGAGCACATGTGGAGCTCACAATGCGCGAGTGTGTTTGTAAGTTGTTCTAACGTTGACCTCATGTAGCCGCCCGTGTTGCCTGTTACCTGCAAATGTAATCACAGAAAGCCATCACAAGCAAAGAACACCACGCGGAGGGAGGGGGGGGGTGTTCATATTCAGATTTTGGAGGATTTTCAAAGTGTCTTTTACTCCAGGGGGGATTAAGCGTCCTATATGTCATGTTGTGTTACTGTAAACATTCCCAACAGCCCTCTACTGGGTGTGTGAGAGGTGCATGATAGGAGAGGAAGAAACACTTGACTGCCACTTCCTTTTCTTAAAAAAAAAAAAAACTATTTGCCAAATCAAAAACCTGCATGTAATGACATCATTAAAAACCTGAGATCCTATTTTGCAAAAGCAACATGCTTTGAGGAAAAAAAGTGTTCACGTGGGACAGCACAGATCTTTAATGATCTACCACCCACGATCCTGCTGTAACCTTGATGTCCGATACCGAGAAGCCAGGCCTCTGCTGCCATTTAAACGAGGGGCTACAGCTTGGTAGAGATAGTGAAAATCTGGAAGCACAGGGTCTTTAACGCACCCATAATAACACATTTATACTTTATTTTTCAGTAATTGTTTTGTTGAATGACGGGTATTACACATCAAGGCTTAAAATCATTCTACAGCTAAATTCTTTTAATCTAGAGTTGATTTCATGTGAAACGAAATGTTTTTAATTGATTATTGCCTGTCCAGCATGTCTCTTAATTATATTTTTATGAATGCCCGTTTAAAAAACAAAAAAAAGGTTGATTGGTTGACTTATCTATAAGAAGTATGTATGTTTGTTTGGAAAACAGAGTCCAAGTTTAATAACGACAGGGTATTTTGCTTGTGTTTTTTTCTATTCCTGCCTCTTTTTTTAAGTTCCCCCCCAAAAAAGCACTTGATCGTAAATTGATAATTTAACAGGCCCCCCTCTTTTGAACAAGGTGTAAGAACTGAACTCTATGCATCTAATCTATAAGAACCTATGTAGATCAGTCGTTTTTTGAAGCAGTCTTATAATGTTTACATTGTGGATTATCCTTATTATATCAGCACAAGTGTTTGTCTGATATGTTGTACATGCTGTCTCTATTGTAATGGGCCAAATATCACGACGGTAGTAGAGCTGATTTAGAGACTGAAATTAGTTTGTACAGCTTTTCAATGCTGAGGAAACTAAATCTGAAACGGAGAGATCGATTGTTGTCGTTGTTGGCCGTTGTAAATCGCTCGGATGTAACAAACACATGTCAGCCTATGTGAGGTGAAGTTTGCTGCTCTTTTGTAGACTTGAATATTTGCTCTGAGTGACTGAGTTGACTGAGTTGGGGATTACGTGTATTGGTGCCCAATCTGGATATGTAGCTATTATTGGAAGATATAGGACGGCCTTGTACACACTGGAGAAGAATAACAAGGACTTGGTACAAATCTGATCATTTCATGGGCTTAAGAGCCGATTAAAAACACAGAAAACTACCCACCTAAGCTAACTAAATCTAAACACGTCACTCTCTAGTGTGTACAAAGTGTTTCTATTCGAGGGAACATCGGCACAGTCTTTTAATTACTTTAAATAACAGGTACTCAAGTGTCACATAGATGGAAATGCCACGAAAAAAATCTTTATTTATTGCTGTTGACAATGATACTTCAGTCTCCTCCTTCAGAGGCTCAGTTTGCGTGTTGGAATGCACGGGAATGCACACAGAAATGAAGGACAAGGATAAATGTAGAAGCACAATGAAAAGCACACAGACAAAGAGCAGACAGACATGCATGATCTGTTCTGTCCAGCTGACCAGGCCACACAGACAGACCGCCGCACAGCCACGCCGGTCCTGTACTTCCAGAAAAGGTGCATGATGGGAACAATAAAACAAAAAAAGAAAAAATGTATTGTGCCAGCACGCATAATTATTTGATGTTAATTGCCAATTGATGTCTCCTTTTATTTTGATATTTCATTATTGTTTTCTATTTTTCAAACGTTTGTGAATATATAAATATGTATTACTGATGATGTGTAGTGGTACAAAGTACTCGCATGAGGATTTTTTTATACACAAGATGTTTCTAATTTTTTGCGTTTTTTTTATTCTGGTTGTTCTTATTGGGGGGTTGAGGTGACTGGGACTGCAGTCTCATTGTGTTTCTGCTTCCAATAAAATATGAAGAGAAAAAACACTTTCATCTCATTTCTTGATCATCAAACTGTACTGAGATATAGCTGCACCTATGCACAGGCTAATTCACTGATTATTAAGCGATTAATTAAACACCTTCTGGAAGTTATTTCAAATGACTAAATGCATTAGGTCTGGGAACCAAATCTGCCAACACATTAATATATTTGCTCTGAACAGACAATGCATCCTGTTCTAGGCTCTGCGGACAAAGGAGATCTTGAGGGAGTCTGGGATGACTAACTGCTCAGCACGGAGGACGGGGGGAGGCAAGTAGGGAAATGTGACTGGAAACACTCGCCTCACATCCATGAGGAGCTGTGGAGGCTGACCGTCAGAACGGCCTTTGAGAAGCCCCTAGAAGAGCAACGACAGAGACCACTCACATTAGACACGCTTCTTTAAACGTTACACAGGAAGCCCTTGCAGCTGTAAGACGGTACAGTACCTGGACAGTACGGATGAAATTCAGTGTGACTCTTTCATCGAGGTCACTGCCGGGAGTGTAGAGGGTCAGAATCTTTACAATCTGTCAAACGAAACGGATACCAACATAAATACACATATATACACTTCAACTGCACAACAATTAGTTCTTTCTTCAAGCAGGATGCAGATAGAGACCCACCTGCTGGCTGGACAGAGCAGTGCAGGTCTGAACAAGGGCCTTTGCATCCGACTCTGTCTTTTTCCCGGCTTGCAGCAGCTGAACGGCCTGGATGAGGTGCTCCAGTGTGGCCACAGCGCCCCCTGTCTGCAGACCTCGGCTCCGCAGCCACTCCTCCAAAAGACTCACATTGTAGCTGAATGAAAATAGTGAGAACGGCTAATTAAGAAATAATCTTAATTATACAATTCATTTTACAATTCTGACTTTCTGTAGGTTGACAGTATGAAATGAACACTGGGATTTTAAAAAGGTTATAGGAAATACTGTCTTATGACTTTTTAATGACTTTTTTCAACATACAATACTTTGACTTTTTTAAGATTTTTTTCCACATGCTACTATGATTTTTTTATGAATTTTTTCAACATACTATACTATGACTTTTTTATTACTTTTTTAAACATACTATACTATGCTATGAGCTTTCACAAAGCTGGAAATGCTACAACAAAAATCTTTATGTATTGCTGTTTACAATGACAATTCTCGTCCTTCGGAGGCTCAGTTTGCATATTTGTATTTTACTTTTTATGACTTTTTGACATACTATACTATGACTTTTTTCGACAATTACGTTTTAGACTTTTTTCGACATACTATACTATGTCTTTTTTAAACATACTATACTTTGACTTTTTTCGACATACTATACTATGACATTTTTATAACTTTTTTGATTTACTGTAAGGTGACTTTTATCGACATATAACTGTTTTATGTATATTTTCGACATACTATACTATGACTTTTATGACTTTTTTCAGCATACTATACAATAACTTTTTAGACATAGTATACTATGACTTTTTTAAACATACTATACCATGGCTTTTTTTTCGAAATACTAAACTATGACTTTTTCATAACTTTTTTAATTTACTCTAAGGTGACTTTATGTATATTTTCAACATGCTATACTACGACTTTTTTACAACTTTTTTCAACTAATAGACATACCATAATATAACTTTTTGGTATTTACATTACCATGACATTTTTAGTACATACATTTATGACATATTTTGTCATAAGATACTATCACTTTTGTATGACTTTTAATGACATATTACACTATGATATGTTTTTTGATTTAATCACTATAATACGATAATTTTCTGACTTTTTATGTTTTTTTGGTACTTCTTCATGAGGCTGTATGTCGGTCATTGAATAGTGCTCTTTCACGAGGAGAGATGCCATGTGTGTTTGTGCATTTTGTTGCCTCACTCTCATCACTCTGGAAAGCACCTCATTTTAAGTTAACACAACAGTATAGTATTCATACTTTCCATTATCAACTGTCCAATCAAGGTGAAAATGCAGAAACAAATAATCCTAAAAATATATGATGTAAAATAAAATGAAATGCTGCATATATGTTAACTGATTTCTGTGTATATTTCTACCGTATTTGCATGCCACGGCTCCAGCAGCACATGTCTTTCCTCAGCAGGAGGCTGTTCAAAGCGGAGGCAGAGATGAGGTAGATGAGCTGGTTGAAGGCCTGCTCCATCAGCGTTGGGGATAGATCCTGATGGGACAAAGCGGTGTGAAGGGCTCCCAGCTTCCTCAGCACCGCCGCCATAGTCGTAGCATCGCCTCCCACAGTCCTGGGGTCCGAACCCACTCGCTTTCTGGACGTTACCAACTTCCCTGCCGAGCCAGACAGACCTGGGATGGTCTCGCTCTCCAACAGAGCAGAGACTGAGGGAGAGAGGGAGCATGAGGTAAGATTAGAGGAGCAGTGGAGGATAGAGCATTAATAGCATCGGTATTGTCTTAGTTATAGTGCTACCTATGATGTTTTGCAGATGTTTTTCAGTGATGGAAAGGAGCTGCTGATAGGCCTGGATACAGAGGTCACTCAGGGTGCGGATCAAGTCACTCAGATCAGCGGTCACTGGAACCACTTCATCTGAGTCAAGGGTCTGAAAAGCAATCAATCCACTTTAATGCATTGATATCGATGAACTCCCAACTACTACAAAGATTATGTTCTATTAATTCTATTTATCAGAGACTGAGTTCATCAGAGACTGTGTGTGCTAGACGTCGAGAAGTCTGTTTTTGGATTTGATATATAGATGTAAATCATAATAAAACATGTGCATCCTACCTGTTTTGGGGAGTGCTGGGTCAACAGGTCGTGCAGCAGACAGGCGTTTTTCAGCCACAGAGCTGTCATATCTACATCATTACTATGTTTCTGCAGGAACAGATGAGTAAAGGTTATATTGTCACTTGGAGATGAAAAAAATATATCCGTGCTATTATGTATATTTGTGTGTGAGAGGTATGTTTGGGCTTTGCTGTCATCGACTTTGTCCTTAGGGGCCAAATTGTTGGACAAAACAATCCGCAACAATCGCATGAAAGTGGTTCAAAGTCAGCTGTTGATGCTTCCGTGTAAGTGACAAGCTACCTGACACGATGTGATCTGCCCTTACACATTAAACCTCAACCATATGGCGCACCAAGGAGACTCATAACTCAGGTTACCTTCAGAGCTGCCTTCATAGCGGTGACAGCAGCGCTACAGAGCGAGCGAGCGTGCGTTCGGTCTCCGCTGCAGTCGGCCTGACGAACACACAGGAAGAGCACGCTGGCAGGCAGGCCAGGAGGCAGAGACAGGGCGCTGTCAACACGGATGTCTGGACCACAGACAGAGAGAGCAGCAATGGCAGAGTGAACACGGCCAGGTCATACTTGTCAGCTATAGAAAAGTTAGTTGAAGTTAAAGGTTTATTATTGTGCGTCAGCCTCCTCATCCTTAAGAGGCAACGCTACAAGTGTGGTCTCAACAATCCCCTTAAAACTGTTGTCAGACACGATCATGTCATTCCAGAGAAAAACATACTTTGTTTATATGAATACTATGTTTGGTGGGTGAATAAAAACTAACCTATGTATGTACCTAAGTATGCAAATATCTATAGCCCTGATATCAATTAAGTTTGAATGCTTCTACGTACTAAGACCTGAATATCGTTGTTAGTTTACCGTCTCACCTGTGACGAGGTTCTTGATGAGCTTGGCTTCGTCTCGCTTCCTACATTCCAGCAAACCAGTGACTGCTGCCGGCTTCGATGGACAGGAGGAGGGCGTCTCCGGGTTGAAAACTGATGAAAGCACAAACACAAAACAACTGAAACAACAGCACCGGCTAAAAACTACAGCGATGTAAGAAAATATATAATAATTGGAAGGTTTATACTTCATAAAAGTCATACTTTAAAGAATTGACTGGATGGTTTAGGACCAAAATACATTTCTGATCTTCTGCAACCATATGAAACATCCAGACCTTTATTCTATTTCAGCCTGTTTCTATTTTCTATTGTCTTAGATATTTAATTCCTTTTATAATGTATTTCCTTTGCGCTTTGTCTCAAAGCTTCTAATGTTTTATGTTTTATGTAAAGCACTTTGAATTACCTTGTTGCTGAAATAAGCTATATAAATAAACTTTTAACATCAATATTTGTGGGAGCAATATATACGTTAAGGATCCAAATATAGCTATGTGCTGTGATGTCAAGTTGTTTTTTTCAGTGATGAAGAAAAACCACCAAACGCTTTATTCTGAAAGTGCGTAGCAAACCAAAAGCTCTGAATTCTTCCGATGAGATCTCACCTTGTGTCAGGATTCGTCTGAGTGAGACTGTGTTTTTAAGCTCCTTCAGCTCTCTCCTCAATCGGACACACTCTTGTTCTCTGGCCTCCAGTAGTGGCTGCAGTTCCTTCACACACACAAACACACTCACATTTAGGATTCGTGGCTTACAGCCAAATGCTCTAAACCAAACTGACTTTCAGTAGAAAAAGCTTAAACATTTGTTTAAAGATTACAAGCAGCCAGAATCCACTGGCTCTTACTTTTATAGGCTGTGGAGTGATGATGTCAGAGAGAACAGGTGAGTGATTAGGACAAATGTAGGACGGGACTTTTATGTCAGTGCAGAAACAAAGACTCATTAGGACTCATCTACCCATGTCTTTCAATCTATAAATAGTCTTTCCGCAGAATCCTTCATGCACCACAGATGACTGCCTTCATAAGCCGATACCTGTTGCTGCGCAGCAGAGGAAGAACCAGAGATAGCTTGACTAAGCTGGCACCTCAGAGCCTCCAGCTCCTCCTCCCTCTGACTGTGCTGGCTACGCAGCTGGCTCTCCAGAAACCTGACACAGACAAAGAGGAGACATAACAACAGCATCACAGAGTTCATCCACTAAATATAAATCACAGCATAGATTTGCAGGGAAAGCAAGTCGACAGACTGACTTGTTGGCCACTCGTACAGCGTCGTAAGCGTGTGCCAGGTCCTCTCCTTTCATCTTCACTGCCGGGTCTTTGGCCACGTCCATCATCTCCATCAACTGGTCCTGTCAATGCAAACATGAACACAGCGTGGTATTTTATTACCTCACCTGATGACATTGTGTTGCAAGTTCAATGCTCAAAAAATGTCTTCGCCACGAAAAACTGAGGTTTTGTGTGACAATGCGCACCATTGGCGTTTCGATGCCCCACACTGAGACTCTCCTCTCAATGGAGGGAGACGTCACGCTGACCCTGCGGTCCTCCTCCGGGGAAGGGAAGGCAGATGGGAAGGGTGACAGTGAGAGTGGGGTGAGAGACTGAGGTGACAGCGGAGTGGGGGAGGAAGGCTCCGAACTCTGGGTAGAGTCCGTCCTTCTGTGGCCGTTGGTGCGCTGTAGTGAGTGGGAAAAAAAACAAGATGGGAGTTTCAGACCAAAAATAGAATTTTTCTAAAAGTATTTAAGAGTGCCTGTGGGTGTAGTCACGAACCTCGGTGAGCAGACTCATCTCCCTGAGGTTGTCGTATCTTTGCTCCAGTCTGGTGAACTCTCTCAGGAGACCCTGATACTTTCTCCTCTCCTCATCCAGCTCCGCCCTCAGAGCTGCACTCGCCTGAGACACAGCCTGGTGCACACACTCTGCACACACACACACACACACAAGGAAAATAAAAAACACTGAGAGAAAGAAAACCAAAGGTTTTACCCATGAGGCCAATGAGGCCGCAAAGTGAGAAGAACCTACCTTCTTGTGCTTTTTCTTGTTCAAACAAGTGAGCAGAGAGATCCTCTGTCTCTTTGCAAAAACTGTCCTTTTCTCTCTGCAGGGCTTGCAACTCCTCAAAAATTAGGAGAGAATGAGAATAAACAATCAAAATGAACTAAGCCTGCAATGGTATTCTACACGGTTAACAATAACACAATCGCCAGCGCAGTGTAAAATGTGTCACGTTGTTCTTGGGTCGGTAGACCTACTTGTGTGAGTTGAAGGATCTCCTGGGCAGCCTTCTCCTCAGCTCTCCTTCGTTCCTCCACCTCCTTCTCGCTGATGACGGGGCAGGGCTGAGGCTTCTCCTGTTTCTGGCTCTCTAGTTTCTGTACCGTCGCCCTCAAAGCCTCCAGCTCAGTGTTAGTGGCCTCTCGCTCTGCATGCAGGGTCTCTTTCAAAGCTGCACCCCCCCTGGCCTGGACACACACACAAACGCTTTATTTGTGTGAATAGATAATAACTTTTTGAAACGCCACATGACAGGATCAAACTCCCTTCACCCACCTCCTGGTCTGCTCTCAACTGCAGCTGCATCAGTTTGACTTCCATGCCCTTGTTGAGCTCTCTGTACTTCTCCACTGAGCGGGCCTCGGTCTTTAGTTTCATCAGCTCTCTCCTGGCAGCCCTGCGGCGCGCACAGCACTGCATGAACACCACCGCCGCACGTACTCGCCGGTACCTCTGCCTCGCCAGCCACCCACGCACTCTCGCTTGAAGCAACACAGCAGCCCGCTCTGCCACCAACTGAGGAGGCAAAAAAAGAGGGTTTACATAAAATTTGACTTTTTTTAAAGATTTTGAAGCAGGTTGTGATTAAATTCTGACCAGTCTGTATCTGCTGCGTGCCAGTGTGCCCCTGGTGAAGGCCTGGATGGTGACGGTGGCCTGTCGGATCATGAGGAACAGCTGTCTGACCACCGCCATGCGGTAAGACTTCTGGATTACTAAGGCAGCCTTGGTGTAGCGCAGCGTCAGGGCCAGTCTGCAGCCAAAATGACAGAGACGACATTTAAGTGCAGAATATCCAATTAAAAGTTCCAAGGCTATGTCTGGCAATTTTTGAGTTGGAGATTGATGAAGTTTGCACAGAATATATAAAGATATCACAGATTATTGTGCACTGTAAAAATCATTGTAGCTCAGCTGAAGTAGTTTAAAACATAAACCTGGCTTCATTAGCTATATTGGATAAATTACTAATATCTTTAACAAATACATAAAAATACAGACAATTAAATTAAATTTCCATCACCAACGGGTCTGTTTCTGTAAAAATCACTTTCCTTTCAATTAATAAAATGACACAGTTAGTATAAACTGTAATATAGAGGAAATACATAAATATTGTATTGCAACAACATATTCATTTCTCTCTCGCACACAGACACACAAACATCTTTTTCTATCCTCCTCACCGTCTGGCCAGAGCTCCTCTGCAGTATCTCTGTATGGTGACCGTTGCCCAGCAGGTCCTGGTGTATCTAATCCGTGCCAGCCACCCTCTGACCCGGCTCTGGATGATCACAGCAGCCACACGCAGCCTCTCAGCTCTCAGCCTCTCCAGGAGAGCCACCTGACCGGCCCGGAAAAACACTTTGGTCTTTCCAAAGCAGTACTGGTCTGGGTCTGGGATGAGCTGAGGCAGGGCTTGTCTGCACGAGGCCTGGGCCTGGGCCTGCTCCTGACCCTGGGGACCTCGAAGCAGAAGACGGTACCTGCAGAAGAACTCCTCGTACGTCCATCTGGAAACAAAGACAGAGAAAAATTGTTCACTGCAATGAAAATTAAAAAAAAAAAACATTGATAAAGAGACATATATTACATTACTGAACATTTATGCTCTCATCATCAGGGATTGTTTTGATGTGTCTTCAAAGAAAACTTGGACATCTGAGACTTAAAAGTCTATTTATTGCATAAAGACGGGCAACAAATCTACATGACTCTTTCCTCAACATCCATGTTTGTTCATTCTTTGTGAGTTCAGGGGCTGACTCTGGACAATTTGACCAAAACTTAAGTAAATAGATAAAGACAATTCAATTGGCATTGTTATAAATTATCTATCTCAAACATGTTTTATATCCCTAAAAACATTAAAGTAAATTGTATACCATACGGTCACAAATTGAAACAAATGCTGCCTAATAGGTTGGAAAAAAATCCTTATATTTTACACAAGGTACACATATTTTGCAGGTAATGGTCTATCAACCACACATGTCTGTAGTTATCAAAACTCTGATATAGTCCTCCAAGTTTAAGGCACTTCAGGAAAACCAAACTCTGGTCCGTGTGTCTCTCTCATCAATGACTTGGAACAGAAGAAGTGTAACTGCTGATATCCTCTTACATTCTTTACATGTCTTTAAATCTGAGCTCTCATGCTGTACAGAGAGACAGAAGAGTGGAGTACTCAGTACCTGGATGGAAAACCTGCAGCACTGATGCGAATCGTCTCCAGCACCCCGCAGGCTCTTAACTGCTGGACTGTCCTCCTGGGGTCAAACCTAACAAAGCAAGGCTGTTATGCTGCTTGGTGCACACACACACACACACACACACACAGGCGTCAGGGAAAATGCTAAATCAAATGCATGAACATTTAATTTTGTGAAGACAAAACAAAGACATACATGAAAGCTTCTTTGAGGTCGTTGGGTTTAATACAGCGGACATAGTGAGGAGTGGTGTTGTTCAGAGTGTCCATTAGCATCTGTAAGGACTGACGGAACTGACAGGCACCAAAAACACAGTGTTAAAGACTTAAAGACAGATTGCTGCACCACAAATGAAGCGAAGTGAAAGTCATAACAGCTCACCTGGAAGCCCACTGTCAGTTTATGCTCTCTGGCGGCTCTTTTCCCTGAACGAACGCTTCCATTAGCAACAGAGGAAACATTTCCCTGCTGCTGGAACAATTCGGCCACCAGCTCAGACTGACACACACATGAACGCACACAGAGACAAGTTAGTGGTCCCATAGACACATGGAAACTAAATGAAATCCAACATGTAACACATACCTACCTGACTTGCTTTGAGGATGTTAATGAGCTCCTCAAAGACTGTATCTCGATTCTTGCCTAAAAAGCCATCGCATTCATATTGCACCTGATGAAAAAAGGGAAAACTGTTCGTAATAATAATAATATCAGAAACTTGAGAGGAGACTTTTTTCTTTTCTCCTAAAGGTTTGTGTGTGTTGACCCTCATCGCTCACCGTGTCAGCGAAGTGCAGAACGACGAAGGCGCTGTTGGACATGCGAGGTTTCTGGAAGTGAGGGTGTTTCTTGGTAGTCAGGTGTTGATCATACAGCTTCTGCACCCAGCTCTCATCTGAACCTTTGGGCATCTGATGATGAACACAGACACTGAATGAGATTCATCACTACAACCACCGAGTTAAAAAAATTCCAGTGCTTAACAAAACCAGCTAACATTTGTACGTCTGTGTACATGTGAAGATTGATCCAAAAAGCCAGATAAAAATAATAAGACAGGAAAGGAAGATGAGAGAGGGAGACTGACCCGACACTCCTCGTCTAAAAGATCAAACAGGCCCAGTTGTCCCTCTAAGAGATCGATGCACTGCTGATTGTCACTGAACTCAATCCTGCTCCAGGCCAGCTCTTCCCGGACGTACTCCTCCTGCTCCAGGTGGAACACATGCTGCAGAAGTAAACACAAAATAAAAATAGAAAAGATTGAGTGAAAATGAAAATAAAACAACAACATTGCAATGACTCTGAAAAGAGAGTTCAAAGGAAGCAGCCGACCTGACTATCCTTAAAAATAAGAAACAGCTCGAAAAGATTGACACAGTGAGGCCATTAACAACAGATCGTCACATTGGGAGGACAGTCTGTGCTGGTTCCCCTCACAACAGAGAGGTCAAGACAGAGAAATTCTTCATATTGCATATTGTAACTATGAGGAAAACTAAAAACTCTTCCCTAAAATCAGAACAATGTAATTGTTTACCCCCCAGAAAATTACACCACATTGTAGGAGAGAAAGACTATGCAAAACTACAAACAAGACGAACATTAAAAAAATATTTAAACTAACATCTGTTGCTGTAAAAGTTGTAGTATTTGTATCACCATTCAATGAAACTCAATTGGAATTTGTGATGACAGACTGCAGTGGTGATTGGGCTGATTCCCCTGAAGAGTTTAAGAAGAAGAATCTACTGACACATTACCTCTGGTTGTAGTAACACACCGCAATAGACACAGAGACGTGTCTTCCTGTCACATGACTTACTTACCCTGTTGAATTGCTGTTGCAGTTTTTCATTCGCATAATTTATGCAGAACTGCTCGAAACTGTTCCGGTCGAAGGTCTCAAACCTGCTCCGTGAGAGAAGACTCATCAGTCCAACTTTGTAGAAAAACACACTTCAACATTAACTGAACTACAGTATACTAAAGCAAAGCTCATCACTCACCCGTAGATGTCTAGTACCCCGATGAAGGATTTGGCCTGTCCCCTCTGTGAACGCAGAGCAGAGTTGAGCCTCTGGACAGTCCAGGTAAACAGCTGGCCATAGATATGTTTGGCCAGCGCATCTCTGGCTTCTACGGCCTGTTGGCCGGACACGGGTTTGACCAGCAGCTCTCCCCCGACGGCCAGTCTGCGATGACACAGCCAGTGGGCCATCTGAGGTCCTTCTACTCCTAACAGCTTGGAGAAGACAGCCAGAGGTCGGTCGTCTGCCTGGAGAACAACATAAAAGCTTCAGATGTACCTGTTGTCTGCACTCGTAGAGAAAAAGGGGAAGAGAGTTAAGGGGGAAATGTGTCTATAAAAGAACTAAACACATTTCTTACATCAATATAACTCCGGTCAGAACTTCTCCCACTGGCTTGGATGTTGACATTTCCCAGGTGCAGAACAGCTGACAGGATCCTGAAGAGCTCCATCTGCTGGTCAGGCTGCACACCTGCAATTTCAACAAATACACCAACAATGTTGTGTTATCTTCACAATCAACCGACATGATTCAATTACATAAGCATCTTACCAGAGCCTGAACGGTTGGTTTTGTTACACTCTGTGTGTGTGTGTGTGTGTGTGTGTGTGTGTGTGTGTTCGTGTGAATGCAAATATCTTACCCAGGATGGTGAAAGCATTGCGCGTGCGCTCCAGGTCCGACAAGTCATCAGTACCAGGAATCTGCATCTCTCCTCCCGAGCTGGTGTAGCGGAAATGCTCAGGTGCATCTGGAGGAAAATCACAAAGCACAGTCACACTGCTTTTAACATTCTTTACATTATAATATATAAAAACGTTAAGGACAACAGGGAAGGGACACGGTCATATTTTGAGATCAAGCTGGTGATTAAGTCTCACCCAGTTTTAGGGTTCTCATTTCAGGCAACTCTCTGGAAGCACACAGCTGGTAGAAGATGTGGTAGTTCCTCTCTGCTGATGCCTTACATGCACATAAACATATAGACAATAATCATCAACAGGTATATAAAGGATTCTTATGTGCAAAAGTATCACTCTGGCTAAAGAGCTTACTTGGAAGACAACCCTAGACTTCTCCAGTAGATACGTCCTCATGTTGGCTCCAATGATGTCCCCTTTTCTGCCAAAGCCGATCTCGATGTACTTCCCAAAACGACTACTGTTGTCATTTCGAGTGGTTTTAGCATTCCCAATAGACTGTAGGCAAAAGTACATGTTGTCTGTATCTTTCAAAAAAAAAAACATCATTGATGGAAAACACCTTATTTCTAAGTGATACAACTATTCAACCATCCATCACCTCCATAATTGGGTTGGAAGCCAGAACCCTCTCCTCCACGCTGGTCTGCTGCGATGCTCCTCCAACCACAGCAAAGTATCGCATGGTGAATTTGGCTGAGACCGTTTTCCCCGAGCCAGACTCTCCACTGATGATGATAGACTGGTTTTTCTCCTCCCTATACACACAGTTATACTATCAAAACCATCAAAACCCATACAGTGAAGTTATGCTGAGACAGTCAGTGTTGTTGCACTCCACCATAAGCAAGAAAGTATCGGAAATATTCTAATTGAAGTATGTTTTACTGTATACAGTTTGAAATGATACACTCTCTTACATAATTGTATTTGTCTTATGTTTCTGCATGATTTATGTTGTTTACTTTTGTAATTGTTTATAATGTTTACTGAGGTGAGATTCCTCCTATAAGCCATGAGAGGTTTTTTTTAAATCTCACGTGCACAACTGGTTGTCATAGCATGACCACCAGCATTTCCCCTCTGACCTGGTCATAGTGCGGTAGGCTTCCTCGGCCACAGAGAAGATGTGTGGTTCCATGTCGGCCATGTCCTGACCGCTATAAGCATCGATCACCTCCTCTCCGTATATGGGGAGCTGGTCATAGGGATTGATGGCCACCAACACAATACCTGGAGGGACGGGAGAGAAAGTCACATCAGCACGAGACTGTGGATATTCATTGGACTTATCTTTCATGAAAAAGATCATAGAAATTAAATATGATGTAATAGCCATTTCGTTTTAATCTGTTTAAAAGAAATACACAAAATCTTTGAGGAGTAAACTATTTGGAATTATACATGTAATAACTTGACAAAAGTAAATCTAAATACAACTCAAAATGTTACCAAGAACATGTCACTCTTAACTAAAGAGAATATAAACACACAACCGTTCTCATTTTAAAGAGATTTAAGGGTTTAAAAAAACATTAATTGTCATGATAAAACTACTCAAATTTAATGTAAACAAAAAAACTTCCTGAATTGGCAGAGTGACTTTTGGATCTTAATAACAGAAAATACGTAATCACATCTTAAACAGGTGGCAGTGAGGGAGTTGCCTCCCTGTCTCAACCTTTGACCTCCTGTAATATAGTTGACGTTATGAGCTGTTATCATACAGACAGAAGCACACAGGAGCTGACTGTTGGTGGCACATTGCCAGCACAAATCCAAAAGACCTTCTATCACTAATGTTGTCCCACTTTTAGTTGGACAGTCGTCTCTCTTTCGGTTAGAATCTCCCTTGTTTGTCTGCTTCTGCCCGTCCGGTGTTTACCACAGTACGTGTAGATGCTGCTGTAGTCCAGGAATCGAACCCGCAGGTTGTGCAAGACTGCAGGTTCATGGAGGAAGCTCAGAGCTGTCAGATCATTTTCCCCCTCCAGGATGTCGGGGTTCCCCAGCAGTGGGAGATCAGAGGGGGACACCACTGGGTATTGGGCCTCCTACCGATGGAGAAGGAAGTTCAGAGTTCTTGTTTTGCGGGACACTGGAGCTGGAGGACAATACTTGAGCATTGATTTTTGGGTAATATAAAGGTAGTGCATGTCTCACCGTTCCATCAGAGAGCTGTAGCAGTAGATGCTTCTCTCCGGGACTGTAGTCCCGAAGGAGCAGGCCTGACACCCAAACTGCATCGGGGTCAGGAATCCACACACTTGCTCCCTAGCAAGGAAGCAGATTTAATTTAAAATTAAAGAGAGGAAGAGATACTGCAGGTTGAACACATTCCCACATGTACTGAGCCCCTTTGGAGTCCAGGAAAGGAGATATTTTAACTGCATAATATGCTATTTTCTGTCCCGACACTCTTCAGGGTACACATAACACTTCCTGGCCTCACCCAGACAAGACATTTGTCACCCATCAGCATAAAAGGCTCCTAAACGGTGTTAAAAATTAACACTGGTCATCCTACTCTAAAGTGCCAGCATAGATTAGTCATTACCTACTTCTAAAATATCAACTTTGCCTATTAATGTGTCCATTTTTACAAAGGAATCCACACTTTTATTACAATTCTATAAATTACTGAGCACCAAGTTTACAGAAATACTGAATTTATCACATAAAATCTGTTCATAACTGACATATTGGCTGAAGAACCCATGCAGAAGGTAAAGGTAATCATTTAGGCATTAACATTTTTTTATGAAACTTTGCATGACTGGGAAAGGCTGACACACTCATACCAACACCATGTCACCATAATTCATACTTAATTATATATATATATATATATATATAATACATTTTAATTATTACTCTTCTTTCTATGGCCAAACAGCCGGTCCTGCAGGAGAGAATGATAATCCCATTAAAAATAGAAAAAGATACATTCAAGTCAGTCTTACCTTACTGTATAGCTCCAGTGACGTCATCTTAACTACTTTAAAACACGCAGATCAACATCATTTAAGAATCAACAGTGGGTTCACATCTCCACGTCCCTCTGAAGGAACAGCCTGTATCCTCGACACCTCCGCGTCCTGGTGACAGTATTTTGCACTTTGTCCGGGCTCACACTGAGGACTGTCAGGTTAACTGTTAATCTGTGGGAGGACGCAGTGATTGGATGGAGGGGTTTCTCCTTTTGAATGTGCACAGTGTGAATCATCACACTGAACTTCTGCAGGATAAAATGTATCTAAACAGTATTTTCAGTAGTTTTAAAAGGAAAAAAAAAGACACACCAGCAGCAGAGTTTTATGACATATGGACTCATTTTAATATGCAATACAATCAAATTCATTTCAGCAATCAGCCTGCTGATATTGAGACGGGATTTTCATGATTTCAGCTGGGTACATAATTCACCATCACACCTCGACAGACAGGGATTAAAAAATACAAAAGCATTATTCCTCAGATGATAAATTACATCTAAACTGAATGTTAACTAATTTGCGGCGTCACCAATTTTGTGCGTGGGTTTAAGAGGAGGCAGCTTGTGTGTTGTAACATTGACACATTAAAAAGACACACAAACAGAAACACGTGGATAGAAACAAAGCCGAAAACAGCAATGATTCACAACATCAGCAAGAACCTAAAACGATGACGTTTAGGTTTAGACCCAATACTTTTACAATAGAAAGAGGTTTCAAAGTCATTTCTTTCCAATTGTGCTCAGCCCAAACGTATAGGGCTGGGCAATATATTGATATCGTGGTACAAGACTAGATATCATCTTAGATTTTATTTATCGTAATATGGTACAAGTGTTGTCTTTCTGGTTTTAAAGGCTGCATTACAGTCAAATTATGCAATTTTCCAGAATTGCCAGACTGTTGTAGCCGCTGATGATTATTTATCAAAAAGCTCTTTGTTTAAATATTTTGTAAAAGCACCAAGGGTCAACCCGACAATATCGCCGTTGAGGTAATTCATCAAAAATATCTTGATATTCCATGTTCTCCACATCGCCCAGCCCTACCAACGCATACTTACTTTCCTCACGTTGAGTTGAAACCACAGCAGCGCCGACGGTAAAATACCGAGCAGACTTCAGTTACACGCACGTCACACAACCCTCTTCCAAACGACACGTCTCCTCTTTGGTCAACACTGAACACGACTCACAGGGCGACACGGCGGTCATGAAGTACAATATTTCATTGAAATTACAACAATAAAAACGTGACTGTCCCCTCCAGTGGGTGAACACAGGAGTCAAACTACACCGTCCGCATTTGTATCGTCAGCCGGGCATGGAGGTTGGCCCCCGATGGCGATTTAAATTAGCCCAACTCGGTATAGTTACATCTCAACTGGTTCCACTAGAAAAGACGGTGTTTTGTGTCAGACAACTCGTGTCGTGCATCATAAAATTCAAGACAGAGACGTGCCAAAATTACAAAACATTCATTTCCAATCTGCCCAAAAAAAAAAAAAAGAAAAAGCACCAAATTTTTGCCGACATAAAATGTTTGGATTTGACAATTGTCACGAAAAATACAAACCCATTCAAAGCCTTTCAGTAAAAAACACTCTTTTCATCAAACACTAATTTTGACACACTACAGATAAGTTATTTAATATTTTAAAGTTCATGGGAATTTTTAAAATGTCCTCGTCGAAAGTCAACCGAGCTTTAATTTAATTGCTGTTGAAGTCGAGGAGTCCTATCCAGTGGAGACGAAGACGAACAGACGCACTCGAGACTCCCGAGTGTTTTGGGTTCAAGCGAGGGGAAGACGGCGCTCTACTGGACTGGTGTACGTTGGGTAAAGGGTTGAGTTGGACGCAGATACACGGGGACAGTTCATCAGGGCAGGACTGCTGTATGGCTCCTACTGTTCATGGTCGTGTGTGTGCAGACGTTGAACAAATCCCTACAAGAGGAGAGGATTGGCAATTAGAAGAAACATTCTCTATTTTGTTTTTGAATAGCTAGGTTGCATCTTATATATTATTATGGAATAATTCATGCAGTAAGTACCCAACTCTGCAACGCTCTATATTAAGGTCCTTGTAATAAGCTTTAGTTATAGAATGATTATTAACATTATGCGTTTAAAAAAGACTAAGTGTTAATAATAGCATCATCAACATGTTTATTGTTAAGCACTGATAAGAACCTTGTTAACAGACTGCTTAAGAACTTTAATAAAAGCTTTATTAGTTCCTTATAATTCTTTATATCATTACAAACAGATTAACTAACTTTTATAATGTCATTGTTAAAGTTTTTACAAAGTTTTTTTGGTTACTTTAATAAGATCATTTCTATCTTTTTAACGGAAATGGCACATGCGGCCTAAATGAGAACGTTCTAAAAATATATATATATTTAAATTATTAGTCCAATTACAGCATCATTCAACAATGAGGTTAATTGCACATTGTAAAAGACATTCTGATAAAAGGTGATATAAAATATCTCTAATCCCATCAACAAATAAAATAGTGCAATTGTAATATACTTTGTCTTAAACAATCTACAATCTACCTTGCCGTAATAAGGCATTGTGGGTGGAGAAAGCATTGTTAACTGCTAATAAATGCATAATAAAGTATGTATTAATCTTAATAAAACAGAAAAAGGGTTATAAATTAGATAATGGGGAAGTGTTCATAAATGTCTTGTAATCCAACAATAAATGTGTTTATGTTGCAATTATTAACACTTATAGTTTCATTAACACAGTATGTTATTGGGCATCGTGTAAGGGCGTTATTACCTATTAACTAACGCTTATTACAAGGACCTGACTATAAAACATGACCCAAAGCTCATGATATGCCTTTAAGATTCAACAAGCTACGAATGTTTGCAAATTGCCTTTAAACAATCATTTCATGAGTCGCTTTGTTTTCTGTGAGGGCCACAGGTGGGATAGAAGGTCATACATCGTCTACCGTCTAAATAATTTGCTCATGAGCCTAAATTACCAACCTGTGCTATACACTCTCCATATCTTCACTGCTGTTGCCGTCGTCTTTCAGAGCCTCTCCCTCACCGGCGGACTCCTCGACGTGAGCCAACATGTCCGCCATCAGAGCCTCCTCCAGCCTTTTCCTCACACTGTACACCAGCTCCTCCTGTTTCCTACACACACACAAACACAACAGGAAGCGGTTACAGTTGGCAGTTGCCGCTGCCTATCACAGCCACTGAATCAGCACAGGACAGATGGTGCGTGTTTAAAAAGAGCAGGGTCACTTGTTATGGACTGCTGAACAGACTCAAGTCAACTTTGGGGGAAATCAACGACGACAAAAAGTGAAAACGATTCCAATTTGGAAGATTTCTCCATTACGTCTTTGCGACTAGTTGTTATTGTGCTTCAGCATTTAAAATGGAAGCCAATACTTCATGAACTGGTAAATCGTATAACATATGCCATTATTCACACTGGCTGAGTAGTTATTTCTTATTTTTAAACACACTGAAGGATATCGGAAGATTTGTAACACAGCTTTTTTTCAACTGCCACACATGCTGATACATGTTGCAACAAGTTCAAACAACAAACAGCAACAGCATGTTGGATCGGACTAGATATTGGCTCCAGCAATGAATTATCAGGATCTAACAAACAACATGTGATCCATGTGCGGATGTGTTCTGCGATCGCCCACCTGATGTCCTCATCAGTGACTATGAAGGCCTTGCACAGCGGCTGTGTAGTGTTGAGCCAGACTCCTGGGTTCTTCTCCACCGCAGCAGACAGTTGGCCGGTGATGGGAGCAGCGCTGGTGTGCAGAGCGCTCGCAATAGCCGACAGGAGAGTCTTGTCCGAGCAGCCTGGACCGACACCTGAAAGGACCAAGCGGGTGGTGAGAAGACATTTGGAAGGAACGTCACAACGGTTACTCCTTTGTTATAGTCATCTAGTGCTTTTTCTTCTTCATAAAAACACACAATTCAACTGATTAGGAAATAAAAGATTGCAGTTTTATTGATTAACAAAATCATGTCATCATTAGTTTTAATGATGTATTATAAGCTGCTTATAAGCTGCTTATAATTCATCTCTAATATCTATTTATGTTGTTGTGAAAACATCTCCTTCAAACAACTATGTTTATTTAAGTTTCTCCCCAAAACTACATTTGACGAGATTACAAGTGAACGCATCATGATAACGTTATAATTCACCTTCGCCCGATACTCATATTCACCGAACAGAGCCTGAACGCATCATAATGTAACTGAACGACAGCGGCGGTGTCATCGTTAAAAGCTCTTCTGTCAATTTCAACACAGGTTTAAAGTTCACAGCGTAGCATTATCAGGGAATCGGCGAACAGAAAGCATTAATGCCGATCTCCTGATCGCATATCTTTACTGAATATCGACCGATAACAATCGTCAGTAAAACTTTATTTCAGACCATGAACTGTGTAAATGATTCGTGGTTCAGATGCGTCCCTGATACCACAATAACCTGTTGTTTATTTTGTCTGAAGAATCGGTGACTAACTCGTGTACATTACCTTGCAGGCCTTTCGGTAGTTCCATTGTTTTCACCAGCTCCTCTGCAATGTCATAAGCATTGAGACCACCGAGTTTCTTCTCCCAAAAAAGCTGTTGACAAGAAAAAGAAAGAGACAAAGAGAGTAATATTAACTGGAGGCAGTTTTGAAATTTAAATGAAAATATTCTGCTGCTTCGAGTAAAACAAATACACCATCAACACGTTCAACTTTAAGTCTGTCCACTTTCAGAGTAGCACATTTCTTCTGCATCAGATATCATGCGTTTGCGGTACGTTTGGGATGATGTTGACCGTTCACCTGTCTGGGCTGGTCGACAGCTTTCTGAGGATCCGTCTTCACTTTGTTGTTTGGGTGGTTGGTAACCTTGGTCACAGGCTGCTTAAAGATGGAGGCCGTCTGTCTGACGGGGAGTGACGTGTTCAAGTCAGGCTTGCCCTTCAACATATCAAACACAGAGCGGGGGGGGGATGAGTGGCCAGGAGATTGTAAAAGAGACAGAATGTGACGCGTTATTCCACAAAACTGTTGATTACAACCACACAAGAGGACATTTATCTCATATATCTCATACAGCTTTTAGAGGCCTAACCCTAAGTCAGTGTTCAAACTAGTTAACTCATCTCAACTCCAGGTCCATGAGAAAAAGTGATTATTTCGAGTTTTTTTTTGGGGGGGGAAAGCTAGTTTAATACTATTTCTTCTCTCCAGCTCTGATGTGGTTAAAATAAGGCATCAGTTGAGCAGTTTCTGTCTTATTTAACCTACATGGCCAAATGTAAATAAACACCTCATGTCTATACTAGTGAAAGCTTGACAAGTAATATAAAATGTTGTTCTCACATATGTTCTTATCTTATAGGTTTTAGTCATGTATGATCTTTGCTGTGTTATCTTGAAGCATATTGAGTCTACGCCTGTCGTACAAAATGTGCTTTATAAATAAACTTGACTACATGATGTTTATGTGAGGGTGTTTCACTGGCAGTCATCAATCTCTTCAGGCTTCATCCTGCTACACTTTGTGTCCAGGTCACCATTAGTTGTGTTCGTCAGTGTCCGGTTGTCTCACCTTATTCTGGTTGTTGTTATCATAGCGCAGTCTCTGCCGGTTCTTGTTCAGCTTGCTCATCAGCATCTTCCCCGTGCGGAAATCGAAGGAGCTGAGGTCCATCTGGTTCCCAAGATAACGGGCCAGCTGAGGCTTGCTCCGAAACTTCTTCCCAGATGGACTGTGGCGGCGAAGGCAGAGACATAAGAAACCACTCTACTCATATCATCTCTTACAAAAACAGACAAAAAGGTGTCCAAGACAAGAGACGACGGCAGGGCAACAAAAAACGTCAAAAACACAGAAAAAGTACAAAACAAGTATCACAACATGCAACAAGTCAAATGCAAACAGAAGCAGAGCACATTCAAATGAGCAACGACACTGAAAATCACATTACTGTGTGAAATGGATATTTGCTGACTACCCTTGTTATCTATTACAAGCTGCACACAATCTAGTGTGAAGAGCAGATTTGACAATATATATATATATATATATAAAAACACATTCAACAACATTTGTTCATAAAGCATTCAAATTAACCTCCAAGAACCAGTGAGCACAATGTAAACATGGCAAAAACTAACACTTGTAGCTCCACTTGTGGGAGCAAACACTATTATAAGCCTGAGCGATGACCAACAAAAAGGACCGACTGTGGGTGGATACGTGCTAGTAAACTCATGCAAATGTATCTTACATCACAGTTAAACACCAGTATATATATATATATGAGTGTACGGTTAGCCTACCACAAGCTATACAACCGACCCGCCTCCCCCCTCTCTTGCCTCTGTTCCTCATCTTGCTCTTCTCCTCTGCTAAATGAAAACAAAATCTGGCGTTTGTTGGTTCACTTCAAATGGGGAATAAACAGTATTAACTGAGATGACACTGAGTTAGATTCATTAAAAAGGCCTCGCCAGGCGTGAGCTGCTGCTACTACTAGCCCGCACGGTTGGACAGACTCCTTCTTATCTCAACTCTTGTGAGAGGAGCTAGCCTTGTTACCAGCCTTGTTATCAGCCTTGTTACCCCCCCCCTGCCATAACCCCATACCCATCTCAAACTTTATACCGCCCCCCTCCCTCTTTATCACAACCCTGCCTGTTTCCGTCCGCAAACTCGGTGTCTTGTGCACCTGTAAGTTTTGCAAGCCCCCGGTTCGTTTAGTACCTAAAATAATAGACATCGCTTTTTCCAGCTGACAAACCCGACTTTCTGGTCACTTCTTCCATTTTCCAGCCCTTGGGGAGAGCAGTGCAATCCCACATTTTCTTCTCCATTTCCCACGCGAGTAGCCTATAAATCCACTAAAAAGTTACTGCGCATAAACAGATTAGATTTCAGGATTATTATTTCTTTTGGCCTATCGCTTCTTACGCTTTTGTTTCGACCATATTACAACATGCGTCCTCTGTAATGGGATCTCCCTGCTAACAACGTCTCGTCTCTTTGTCGTCGCGCAGATCGCTCCGCCGCAGAACCGCGGCCACATCACTACCTGCCTGTCTAGGTCGGGGGCACGAGGGCTACATCCGCAAGGAAAACATAGGACGACGCGGCTGCGTCAACGGTCGGGACGAGACAGGAAGTTAGCGCGACTGTGTCACGGAATAAACTTACCGACAGTGCGAGCGATATAACTTTACCCGGTTTGAAAAGGCCCCAGTCAAGCCCTAAGCTTTATATTCAATTCAGAAAATTAGTTTTAAAAGTTTATTCAAAGAAGTCACGATTAAATATTTTTTTCTACATGATGTTATTGTTTCTTAGTACTGTATTTCTCAATCTAAATGGGAATTGCCTCATTAAATTAAGGGAATACAACACATTAGTGTCCAGCAACTACTATATAAAATATTTTCGAAAAGTGAAAAGTAAAAGATCGCACTGTATTCTACATGAATTCATTGAATGTGTGTGATGGTGTAACTTCATTATTGACCAATGGGGGGAATATTTTGACAAAATAAACTTTTACTTAAGGTGCACTTTCAGAATTTTGTCTCACTCCATATTGATTTCAAATAGTCAAGCATGTCTTTGAATATAGTTATAATTTTGTTACTTGAGTAAAACTTATTTTTTTTAATTTAACCAATCCAAGAACCGGATCTATCAAAATACGTTTTTGGCCGTTAGTCTTTTATTTTGAAATGTTTTACCGGAAGTGTTATTTTCTAGCTTGATGGTGGTAGCCGCTACACCAGTAGCTGGGAAACAAAAATTAGGCTACTGCTACAAATAGACCGTAAACAGTAATCATGTAGATACACAGTGACAACAATGATGGACGCCGCTGAATAATAACATCCACTAGATATAACAAAATAGCGTCCTTCACTTGTAGCTTTCTCAGTAACACAAATGTGAAAGTTTCACGTTAGCTACGTGAAATAGGAGAAGCCCTTTTCACCACGACAATGTCTACCGTTGTCATTCAGACTTGAAGCCGGCTTTTATGAATGAACAAAGTAGATCTTAACGATTAAACGCAGACACCATTTTAAAAGCATATCATGCATCTATGGAGGCTTTGTGCATGTAACCATGCAGAGAAAAAAAATGTGATCCTCTTTGTGAGATTAAAATCGTATCTCGACATTAGTCGACGCAGTGTACCGAATCCGTGGTTCATTTCCACATTAGCTGTAAATATCAGGACAGTTTAATCATAGTACAATGACCGACATCCTAGCTTAAGACCACAGCATTTCTATTTCCAAATGCGAGACCAGAGTGCATCTGGTTTATCGATGATAAACATACTTTCAAATATATTACAACGACATACAGCGTAAAAAAACGCTACAATAACAATTAATACAGTTGTTGTGGGTTTCATTGCCCTTCAGATGATGTACTTACTCGTTTTTATCCATCTTGAAGACACTATCTCGTTTTCTCCCTCTCGCTATGTTAAATCCCTTCTCTCCCCTCTCCTCTTTCAGTCCCCTCCCCCTTCGATGGGAGAAATGAAAGACATTATCCACGCAAATTTCGCAGTCTGGCAGATAAAATGAGTATCGTGTCTGGGGCGAACCTGGCGTATTCCCAGCGTGCAATTGGGCCCATAACACCTCGGGTGAATTTAGTGTGAGTCCGCATGCATATGGAATTATATTATCACAACACTTTACATATACAATGTCGGCAAAAACATTTTTATTTCACACTACTTTTGCAGTACAAATAGTAGAGACCAGTTGGCAAATATCAGGAGTGCAAAGACACGCTTTTACAACTGCTCCATGCAAAAGAAAATTAAAGTATTATCTCTTTATTTTTGTCCAGCACTGAACACCAAATAGAAAAATACCCTCACCACCAAGCAATTGAAACAAAACATTTCAATAATGACATTTTGCAGAATAACTTGACACATTGGGGACAATTAAAGATTTATTCACATTAAATAACACTGGATCAAAAGTAGCATTTATACAGAGTGCATTTTGGCGTCCAAACTCCTAACAAGCCCTCAGCGACTGATTGTTAAGCTTGCGTTGTGTAAGCAATCCACCCAAGGCGCCCATTCCCAAGCTCTGGTCCTGTAGGCAAGACACACAGCCCATTTGTTAGCAAAATGTACATCAACACGTCTGTTTGAATGTGTAAAGAAAAAAAACACACACATCTTGTCTGCCTCTGAGGTTGGATTTCTGACAAAACCACATCTAAGTAGGTGAAGAGGACTCCAAAAGGTTTGATAAAAAAACTTTAATAGGGCTTAGGAAAAATCAGCATATTGTCTACAGTGTGGTGTTACAGTGGATATGATGGATATTGTCTGGGGTTTAGGTTGCCAAACAAAGTATTATAATAATGTTACTTGATCATTGAGGGAAGTGAAATGTTTACCACATTGATAATCATGAACTGAGTAAACAAAAAGTCAAGCCCTAACCACTACACCCCAACAATACAATTTAACAATTCATATTCAAAATTAAATCTGTCGGGCCAGCTGTGCTGAATGCATACTTTTTCTAAACTATTTTGTCATAAACTGGCTGTTTCTATTTTAAAACTAATCTGACCCTTTTGCAAAGCTTTAGATTACTCAGAAGCATAAAGCCGTTATGTTGTCATCTAACAAGCTCACAAGAGCAACAAGAACTCTACGGCCTTTATTCTCAGCCTAGAGTAAACTTTAGTTAGTGAGCACTACAAGTGTTTTAGAATAACAGTTATTTCTGGCCTCAGTATTGGGTGGCCACAGCAACTTTAACCAATACTCAAAAGAGTGTTTTAATTTGAATGCTCAGTTCCAACACCTGGCACGTTACACCTGCTGGATCTTATCAGGAGTATGTGGGTGTGGCTAAAGCTGATGAGCAATCCAACTGAACACGGCAAACAAAGTATGTGGACAAAAGCTTAGTTACACGGGTGTTGATTATTATAACAATACACTCACAATTCCGCTGTGCGGGACTTTACTCATCGTCGCTGAACTTCCCTTTAATGTACGGCACATAGTCCAGAACCAATCGCCAGTCTGTGAAGTGAATGAGCGCCACTCCACCAACTGTTCCCCAGGCCACCATATTTGGTACCCTAGATGGAAAAAAAATGACGCATACAACCATTGTCTGAATAATGTTTTTAAGTTTCAACATGCACACTTCCCCAAGTCCATGCACAAAGTGACACAGAAATGGTGGTTGTGATTCACAAATAGCTACTAAACTTAAAATAAAGATTTCTCTATCCTAGTAAATGTGCTATTTTCACAAGATCATAAATATGAATACCTTTATGGTAACTGACAAGAATCAAATTAACTATCTCTAACACTGATTTAAGTTATTGTGCATAGGCAAAAGCGATATTCCGGTTTATACAAAATAATAGATAAAGTTTTGATGATCGATTGACTATTACACGTTCAATAATAATAATCTTGACAAATTACTGTTTAACAGTCGCCATCTGAGTTTTTCTCTGTGTGCACTTTGCAAGGTCAGTTATAGTGCTGTACTCTCACTGTTTGTGGAAAACCATACAGCTGTCAAGTTTAGTTAACTCTCATGAGTTGTCATTCATACACCATCATATTTTGAGGAAGATAATAAATGTTATATTTAAAAACATGTATCTCCTATTACCATATTGACATCTATTATAACATGTATTGTGATTTTACATAATTTAGAGGTTTATCAGACTAATAAACTGGTCAAATAGTTCATGAATTAACTGTGAGATGCTTCTATGTTAGCAAAGGACTATGAGCACTTCAGTACTTAAAGATATTGAATGTTAAAATAACTTTGATATGGATAACTAGCTATTAAATCTCTGACATAAGATAACATGATACAAATCGTTATAGTGTCAGTGTAAATAAACTAACAACTAACCTACCGTTAGCTGTTCAATTATAGAAGACACAGTTCAGCATCTTTGGTTATAGTAGCATTATGCTAACTAGCCCAGCTAGCTAAATCAGTGGGAATAAAACAAGCAGGCTAAGCTAGTAAGCTAAGCGGGTCACCCAGAAGGACACAACCGTTGTAGTATTTTTAACATGACAAGCACTAAAAAACATTATTTCTAAAACAGTACTCCACCTTTGTTGATGGTTTAACTTACCACGTCCTTAGAATAGTAATGTACTTGGCACCGACGAGTTTATTTAGTATTTTTTGCACCATCCTGACCTTCTCTCAGTTGTAGTTCTTTACTCGTTGGAATGTTTTCTCGCGCTGATGGCCGTGAAGGACCCCTGGGCTGGCTTTTTTTATGCCTGTTAAAAATAAACTGGCTGCGTGGAGCTACGGTTCATTTCAGGCCACCACTTCAAAGGTCTCCGTTTACAACAGAGTTGTTTTCAGGACTGTGCTCTGTGTTGGGCAACCATGTAGTTAGAAGCAATATTGCAGTACTGTGCGTGTTAACTTTGAGAAATCAACTGGTTTTAATCATGTCTTGAATTTAATGTGGTGCCTTGGTTGCGTAATCATGAATCATAAACGCATTTGTGATCCCCATATTGACAATGGCAAATATGAACAAATTCATTTTCCGAACTACAATAAACCCTTTATTACAATGTTTTCCTTTATTTTCCTTTTTATGTATACAATATTCAAAAGCCAGACATTGGAAAAGGTATAATCTGTTATTAAAAATGGCACATTTATTGCTACATTACTGTTATATACAGGACAGTTCTCAACTATATATATTTATATATATAAAAAAAGAGAGAGAGAGAGATTGAGTGAGACACTGAGGACCCTGCAGGAGTCAACAGTGTCCTCACTCCCAAGATGTCAGGCTCTGTACCTGTGAATGTATTAACACTCAATAGTCTCCCCCTTTTTAGTTCAACAAAGATATGACAAAACTGTTGAAAGCAAGTGTTTTATTACTGCTTTCTTTATACCAAAACAAGTTCAAGCCCGTCAACTTAACATTTTCCATTTTTTGTAATTTTCTGTTGACATCATGTGCTCCTGCAGTGGTCGGCTTGCTTTTCTGCAGATTTCAAACTGTGTCTATGTCAAGACTCGTTTTAAGAAATAAGGTTCCCCCAAACAAAGAATTTGAGTATGTTGCTTGTAGGCTAATGGGATGCTCACAGAATACTAAATGACATCGAGTCAGATTTCCCCATTGAAACAAATCGGCAATATTCAGTACAATAATTGATCTTGAAATAATAAAAAGAAAAAACTTCAAATACAACTTTTTGAAAGAAGTGATTAGAACTTCTCAAAAAAAGTCACTGTCAACGGCATCAAAGAGCTGGAAGAGGTGAAAATAGTCACTGGAGACTAAATATACTGAAAGTCACTGCAGCAAAGGGCTTGCACTCTGATATACAGAAATTGAAAATGCTCCAAGTCATTAGAGGTTCCAGCTACGACGGAAAATAAATCTCACTCCCTACATTGAAATTGAAGCAACACATACACTGAAACATGTTAATGTGCATCAAAAGCAGACAATCAGAGCCAAAAGCAGCATCTCTTGAACCCTGTAATGTCAAGCGATGGAGCAATATAGGGCAGATAGAAAGAAAACTCATGACCTGGACCCATGACCTTAACTAAAACAGCAGTTTGGACAATATAATCCAGTTGAATAATTAGAAAAAAGGGGGAATAAAAACTAAACAAGATCTACGTAACATTTATTTATTTAACTAGATACACTGAAAGAAAAATCTCTTTATACCATTTAAACTTCTTCCTGAAAATTGAAAAAAGCATTAGGAGAAGGGAGGGTGGGGGAATGAACAAGTACCTCTTTAATCTCCATGATAAATGAAATGATATGGTTCACAAAATAAAACTGTCTTAAATGAAAATACAAGTTCAGGCACTGATAAGGTATCACTCTCCCATCATGTCATCTTAAGTCTTGAGAATGAAAAGGCCACACTATTGATTTGTATAGGTCTTTTTTCTTCATCTCTTTTTGTAGAAATTAAACACACATAAATGCTCTACCTCCCATTTGTGATTACATGTTGGTAAAAACCATTCACAACATGACATGACATGGGAATAACGTCACAATAACACTGTTTTGTTCTCCATATTATCCATTACCTTACACCCAAATACGGACGTCTGCCTCCACAAATAAATGCGCAGGCTGCTATAAAGCGAGCTGCACACTGAGAGCCACTTGGTTGAGGGCAAACATTAGAGAGAAGAAAAAAAAAAAAAAAAAAAGGTGAAATGAAAACTTGTATACGGTACTGACAAAGCCCAGGACTTTGAAAATGAAGGTGATCCACATTTGTATGGTAGCTACATTCAAAAACCAGTTGCATAATTACTGTTAGAGACAGAAATCTTCCCACATTTTTCCTCAGTGCCTCACTGCTTAAGAAAACTTCAACAGGACCGTGGCACAACCTCTGTGCACAAACCCCCAAATGGAAAGAAAAAAAAACTCATCTGGGTAGCCGATGACGCGCTTTACAACTAAAACCGGAATAAAGGTTACACCAAACGCTTTTTCATTTATCATCCGTTGACCCTTTTCCTCTGCCATCCCGGTTCAATTTTGAATTATTTTTTTTTTTTCTTTGAACAATTTCATTTAAATGTCAAATATCCCCTTTTTTCAGCTCATCTACAATACACTCTAAACTTCAAACTAATATTGCCATTTATGTAAAAAAATCTACAATGTATAGACTAACAAAAAATATATATTTTTATATATATTTAATTTTGAAAAATGAAACATATCAGAGTAATGTATGAAGTGAATTTACACGTCACACTTCTCTCGGTAAGAAACGTGAGGACAAGCGTACTCCGGAGGAAGGTGAGGGGCTGTAAATCAGTGGGAATGCTCATTTAGGAAAAGAAAGCCTCCGTTAAACGAAGGCTTGTCTGCTTCAAACAAATGCGGACTGATGAGATCCCTTCTTCAAAGAGGAACCCAGATTTCTTTTGTCGTCTTTTACAGAACATCATTTAAGGGGAAAGAAAAGTGAGCTGTTAAGTCTGCTGGCATTGTCAGTAAACCATTTTAGGTAAGTAAGAGCACTAAGTGGTGCTGATCACTTAGCAAGCGTCTCAAATGGCTTTAATACACGACTTCCGGGGACTGAAATGCACAACAGGTCGACACCTAACCTTCAGTCTAAACCTGTACAACTGTGCTTTGTCTCGTCTAAGTATGCTTTAGTACGTAAAGCAGTACAAAAACCTGAACATGTGACAAGGGATTACTGGAGTAACACTAGAATTTGTGGTCAACAAATGGGAAGAACGGGTTTGTAGTTGACAGACTCTACCCACTTGGATAATTCATAACTTTCAAGGAAGGAGTCTTCTCTTCCAAGTCTCCAGACGCCTCGTGGGACGAGACCGGGCTCGAGTCAGAGACTGCCTCTAGGTCAGAGTTCACGTCTTTCATGAGCTGCTTTTGAACTGTCGAGACCTTTGACCTTTCTGCCGTCCCTAAACGTTTGCTGATAAGATCGGGGAAAAGTCACCGAATTTAGACAATTCAACTTCAACTATGGGCTTGGTTACATAACATATGTAAGACTGTACCATCACGCTGGGAATGACATACATTAAAAGTAACTGCTCATACACATAAGCAATCCCTCACAATAAATGTTCCTCACATGTAAAGCAATTTGCTTAAGTGTCAAATAGAAAACATGTAACAATTAGGCACAAATCCTTGATTCAAATTTGTGTTTGTTTAGGTCTCCTTTCTTTCACAAGAGCACCTCTCGGCAGTGTGTGAAGTCCCAATTTGTGGCAGGACAAAAAAGTACTCCGGTGTTCCATCGTCTTGTGGAAACCAAGAAGAAGATTTTTTTTTTTTTTTTTTTTACATGTATAAAACAAAGCAAAACTAAAAAAAGTTCTTCACATTTGAGCTTGTAGTCATGGTTGGGAGTGCGACAGACAGGCTGTGTCAGTTTTGGCAGTATGCATGTGTGTACGAGTGTGTGAATGTGCATCTTGAAACTTGAACGGACAACACACAGACATGTCCACATATACACACACACACTGGAGAATAATGGGTGGAAGAAATCTGTTAAGGCCACATCCTCTGACAGCCAAGGAAACACCACCAGATCTGCAAAAAGGAAGGACCACAAACATTATGTTGTAGTCATCCTGTACTATAAAGAAAGCAACAAAATAGTGAGGATTATACTGAGCCCACTGACTCCTACGTGCTAATGCAATTCATAAGTTATAATCCTTAAAATCTTCCCAAAATCAAACCCCGTTTTTTGATTTATGGTCCAGCAGTGTATTTACATGTTGCGGATTCAGCCTTCACCCACATGAGGGATTCAAGGGAAATTCCTGCTTTTGCAAAGCAAACATGTTCTACTCCTGCTGCTGAACATTAAAAAAGTATTCAACTGGCTTTAATTGTGAAGCCGCCACAGGTGTTTATAATGGCCATTTCGGTATTTTGCGTCAGCGGCTTAGTTTTTAAAGATTAGGTAATAGAGCAAAAGGAGCAGCCACAGCGATGAAGAGCTGCAGGCGACATACTTCTTCATCAAGGTAACCAACTTTAACTGTGTCCTGCTGTTTTGTGGAGAACTACATGTGCATCATTAAACTAGATTGCCATTGCTTATGGTAGGATGGAAAAAGACTAATTATTGACTTTTTTATTTTTTTTTATTCCTACAACTGTTTGTTTGGCTACTCTGGTTTTATTTAGCTGGTGAAGGAATGTTTGCTGCCCCAAGAACTCTGGGACTTGTAGTACTGAATCTCCCTTGCAATTACCACCTGTAACCAGATTTTAAGGATTTTAACTTTTAAGTAACTGTGGGTAAAACAAATACCTGTAAAACACTCATGTTTACATGTTACAATAATCACTTCTGTAGCCAATTTGTAAGGCCTACCTGGTGTTACATGTGGCCAATTGGGTTGTGGCCATCTCCTCCCATACTAGGATGGCCTCCTGAGAGCTGCATGGCTGCTTCACCCACCACCCCAGACACCTTCTCCTCCTCACGGCGTTTTAAACATGCTGCCTTGGGGTTAAGGTTACGCTCTGACAAGAGAAAGGGGGGAAAACAGAAACAGGCGCTCTCAGTATAAAAGAGTAACGGTGTATTTAACAGAGGTAAACATAACTGTGCTTCCCATCCACGATGTGCTGCTGGCAGACTGACCTCTGACTTGCTGCTCTAAATTAAGGATGACGTTGACAGCTTGGTGCAGGATGAGAAGTTTGGTCTGAGGTTTGTCGTGGCTTAGGTGCAGCTGGCACATCTTCCCAAGCTCCTTAAATGCCTCGTTGATGTCCCGTACTCTGAGACGCTCGCGGGCATTGTTAGCCACTCGCCGTTCCTTCTCGCGTTCCAACTTCACCTCGGGGGGAAGGTCCTCGTCATCTTCCTCATCATCTAGACTACTTACAGATAGAGATCAAATAATGAAGCCACGGGCAGGAAGACGTTTCAAGACAAACAATCAAAACACTTAGTGTGTTCATGTGACCGTGTGAATGGTATTCAGCCACTTTAAGTTTAGCATGAAGAGCAGGGACTGTACACACACAGTTGAGCTTTGTGCTGAATGGACACTTTTTTTTTTTTGCCCAATACATAAAAAAAATACATCTCCATTTCAAAATTCACAGCATAAATACAGAAATATTGAAAGTCAGTGATGTATAATACATTTCAGAATGTCATACGATATTATTACAATGATTCTGCCAATCATGTGCTTTAATTGATGTGTGGCAAGAGCCAACAAAGCACAAGAAATCGACCCTCTATTGGAGAGACTTACTCATCTTTCTGGTCTGAAAGGCTAGCGAGCATCTGGAGGGTCAACGCCTCCTTTCTGAAAAGGTGACATGAAGGGAAGGGGGATTTCAACATTGTTAAATGCCGAACAGAGTCTGGGCGATCGGTGGGGCACACGGGATTAATTACACCGTCTGTTCTCTGGATTTGTGTTTTAACCCAAGACTTTATGAAACTGCACTTAAATGTGTCAAATACTAGAAAACTGCGTAAGGACCACCTTACCGTCGAAGGCGTGCTGCCTTGGAGTCCGTCTTTTCGTCATCAGATTTGTCTCCAACAGATGAGTCGTCGTCATCGTCCTCTTTATCTTCCCTTTTGATGTCTGAGCCGCTGGAGGAGTGCGTGGAGCGGGCCAAACCACCAGGGAGACCTAGGGACGAACGCATAGACGTTAGGATGTTCCAAAGTAACCTCTCTAAGGAGGGGATGCAATACAACGGATCAACGTGGAAAGCTAATTAAGTTGAGCAGAGATCACTGAAGAATTCTCAATTGCATATCAGTGTGCATGTACACTCGTCGAATCACGAATGAGTATCTGGGTATTGAAATCAAACATTTGGTTCTGTGGCGATGCTAAATAAAAAGACAGTCTATTGTGCAGTTTTTTACTAAACAACAACTGATGTGCTCTGCTGTAAGTAACGAGATATCGAGTCACACTTACTGGTGAAGCCTTCCGGTTGGCCGACTGGTGGTGTGGGTCCGGATGCGTGATGACCGTGCAGAAGAGTGCTGCTGGGAGGAAGGCCTGTGGGCTCCTCGTGTTTCCCTCCCTGCTGAGGAAGGTGGAGAACCATGAGGTGGAGCTCACAGGGACAGACAAATCGCAACGACACCCGTAGAAAACACACTGCAAACTGCGTTGGTCCAACGTTAAAAGACCAATAAAACAACTCGACATGTGCTCAACTCTGTGAGAACTAATATTCAATAAATGATGGCGTTAATTCAAAATGTTTTACATGTTGTTTGCCTACATTATATATTGTTATCTAACTCACCAAAGAAGATGCATGAACATAGTTTACTCCTATTTGCTTGTAATTTTACAATTTCTTACCAGCAGATGGCACAAATAATACTATGTTTGACATTTTACTTATTGTTATTGTCATCATTATTTCTTGCTAATAAGAACAGAAATCTAATTTCTTCAAAAAGCTAATTTGGCGTGTAACATATAAATACAAGATAAAATCAAAGGTACCAATCAATCAATAAATCAAAGTGTATTGCACATGTTATGGTTCATGCAAGCCAGCCTGAAGAATGTTTATTTTAACCTCCATACTAACGTTTCTTCGGCAACGGCTGGTGGAATAAGCATGTACTTCAACCTCCATTATTTCAGCATGAAAACAAACTGCTTGCAGAGTTTTCAGAAGTGTTGACAGATATTACGTTTGTTGTAAAAATGAACCACAAAACACAGATGAACACTTTAGTTTGTATCCTGCTTGACTCACCAGAGCAGGATGTCTGTTGCTGAGGGCAAGGCTTGCATTTGGGAAAGCGGGAGAGAGGCCCACGAGGCCCCCGAGGCCGCCGAGGCCCCCGAGGCCCCCGTTGTGTACAGCGGACAGCAGGCTGTGCATGTCGGGGGCGCCCTCTAGACCCTGACCCACAGCATGGCTACGCAGTACATGGATGGCCTCCTCCAAACGGTCCTCCATTTTACTCTGCTTTCAAAAACACAACAAGCACTTTATCAAAGTGACAAAGCACAATACAATTCCAGGAAACCGCTTTTAAATGCACAGTAAGTCTTTGTACTGGACTGTGAAATAAGCGTAAAAAAGCCTGTGAGAATATGTTAAGACAACCTCGTGCTTAAAATCCCTTTTGATGTAGCAGAGAAACGTTTTCACATACCAGTGCGTGTGCTTGCCCTTCATAGTTGGGTGTGGTTGGTCTTTGCCACTGAGACTGAGCTCCTGCAGAGAGAAATATCGGGATAGTGTTTAGAGGTAATTGTTAACTGCACAGCAGATGGCGCTGCAGACACGTTGCCATGCTTGAAGATCATTAAAAATGCAGAGGATCATTTTTGCTCCAACAATTTCAAGTGATTCTTTTTTGTGTGCCAAAAACAAGGTTGCAATCAAACTGAACAAGTTAAATCAATTGGACTGATGTCAGTATTCTGTGGCGGAAATTGAAATATCATCCAAATTTGTGGTTGCATGAGTGAGAATAAAGCACAGGATAAAACCACCTGATGGCAGTTTACCAACCTTCTGATTGGCACAATTTAATCAGTGGTTAGGTTGACATGAATCTTACATCAACGCAAGATAGTACTTAAAATGATGCAGGTAAAATAAAGACACGGTAAATAATGTGTTTATGAATATGCAGATTTCTTTATATCAGTGTTTAAAATGACACATTACGGTGGTGATTGGAGATTAAATGCCTTTAAGTGACTCTACGTAACATATTAAAACCTGAAAATGTTGTCTTCTCATATACAAGTACTAATTATTTCACACTCGTGTGATCAATATGTGACAATCCAACTGTACCTGCAATAGCCTGAGGAGATCCAGGAGTAGATGGAGCGGAGGAGAAGTTATTACTGTTGTGGTCCGACGGGTAAATCTGAAAGAATTGATCAAACAGCCCAACATTATTGATCTTCACTGCAATAGTGAACTGAGCAATGTGTCACCACAATAGATCTTTCTACATGATATCACACAATATTTATCTCTAATGCCACGTCAGAAAACGTTAACAAGAAGAATCAAAGAGTTACAGCAAATAAAAGAAGATGATTAAGTAGGTTATTTTTAACCAATAATCTTTTTTTTAAAATAGGACAAATACTACTTTGTTGAGTAAAATTTGACTTGATAATTTCTTGCACACTTTAAAACTATGAATTAAAATCTCCGAATACAATTATTAGGTCCTTGAATTCCACCGTTTTGTTGTTATCGAGTTGTGTCTTCGGCATATTTTACAATGGAAATTCAGTCAGCAACCAAAATAATGCTAAACCGCTGACGGAACTTTTTTCAGCATTTTCTTTCATTTTAAAATTTGCATTTATTTACGCACATCACCCCAGCATCACAGATTTTCACTTGAGAGGAAATAAAACAAAAGGACCGCATTAGTTTCATTGCCCAGCACTAATTTGAAAAATCAAATAAACAAAAAAAGAACTCACTGAGGCAAGAGCCTTCCCAATTTCATCTCCTGAACTGCCAGCTGTGGTGCCTCGGTTTGCTGCGGAGACAAAAGAAATCACAAAGTCAGATAACCCGATTATTTGTTTTTGAGAAGAAAATAAATAAATAAATCAAATGGCCATGGGACAGACGCTTCCAAGATACTTTGTGCGATAACTTCATTTTTTTAAAAAGCTCCGTACCCATGATGCCTTCTCCGTTGATGGCGGGAGTGTGGTTGTAGGTGGTGGGGGCTGAGTGGAAGCCGTTGACTTCGCTGCCGTGCAGAGGATAGTTCTGTGGGGACAGAGGCAGGGGTTGACGCTTCTGGAAAGGGAATACAAGTAGCTTCATAAGGCACAAACCCCTCACAGGAAAAACTAAACAAAATGTGAGAAATGCTTCACGGAGGAAGATTCATTTATTGATTATTGTTAACCACTCAACCTTATATAGTACCTTAAATGTTAACACATTAATTCATGCATCTCAAATGATACTTCTGAAGAACAGATGCTAAAATCTTTCCTCTCAATTAAATGCTAGCCCCATCAACTTCACCACATCATTTCCTTACAAGCAACATTAGAAGATACGAGCCATTATAAACAACAACAAAAATATTGATTGAGATTGATGCCATTTCTACGCACCATCCTGTCCTGCGGGTTAATTGCAGAGAAGGAGCCCGGCTGTCCAATGTGAGGAGAGTTACCCAGCATGGCAGAGTAGCCAGAGGACGACCAGGGGTCTTCTGAGAAAAGCACAGACACATTTGAAAATATGAAAACACCTTTAAAAAAAAAAAAAAAAAAAGCAGGCCAACGGAACAAATTCATTACAGGGATATTATGTGAAAGGTTACCTTGCATATAGAAAGGGTAGACAGCTCCAGGCTTAGCACCAGGATATCCTCCGTTGTCTCTTGCATACTCATCACCAGATGTGGAAGCATACACCTAAACAAGCAAACACAGTCAGCGGTTAGACTGTGATTCCTAAACGACTACACACTTAAACATGGACATTTTTGTTAAAAAGATAAGTATTCTCAATTTGTATCCCCGAGTATCACGAGAGACAAAGTAATAAGGAATCGATCCATCCTATCCGCGCTTGCTTTCCAATAGCTTCAAGTGGCCACAAGATGGCAAGAGGGAGTCTGCCGGCGGTGGAGGCAGGCCGGCTCCCCCGCCTGTGGAGGAGAACACAGCGGCCATGCCATGCTGGGCACAGCGACGGCTTGAATCCCAGTGCACAGTGAGCACTTCCTCTTGCTCCCAGGACCCCAGTGACATCGCCCTGCCTCGCCTGCAGCCCCTCCCTGTAACACACTCAGTATCAGCCTGCACACATACCATGCCTTCAGCGAGCCAACACTCTCTCTCTCCACCAGCAATACCCTCAAACCAGCACTATCACGTTTTATATGGCATCAACAAGAGGATTGGATTCCAGAAAACATGAAAATGGACAGCTATGACGTTTTTATAATAGCATCTTAAAAAAAGGGTCCAATCGCACATCCTTTCTACATATTGCTAACAGAAATGGAGGCTGGGCCTTAAGTGACACACATCTCTGGGCTCCAAGATGGACATGAGAAGCCCTCAGTTTCCCCCCAAACACCACCAGCCACCACTCAGATCGTCTTTTCCTCTCCTCCTCTGTAGTAACATGGGCACATCGAGGAAGAGAGAAAGAGAATGGAGGCTAGGCTGCAAAGAATGCTAATCCAGAGAAGGGATTTTTTCTGTAATTTGATTTAACAGGGAGAAGTGGAAAGGGAATGGAGAGATGCACTTCTAATTACAGAGCCATCTGCCTGTTCCTGGACCACATCCAACTCCACAGGCAGCTGGGCTGAGGAGAGGGAGCGAAGAGAGGGAGAGAGATGGGGGCTGGGATCCAGTCAGTGAGAGAGAGAGAGAGAGAGAGAGAGAGAGAGAGAGAGAGAGACAGAAAGAGAGAGGGAGAGATTGCAGTGGGTAGGGGGTGGTAAAGGGGCAAGGGGGAGGATTGAGGGGGAAAAAATGAAGGCCCTGATGATTTATGAAATGGGTAGAGAGATAAGGGGTGTTAAAGGGGGACAGGAGAAGGTAATCTAAATGACTTAAACAAAGCTTGATATGGCCAGGGGAGTGTGAAGGAAACAGGGGATTTAAAATGATCACGGTTAATTCAGGGGAAAACATGACGGAGATGGCTTCATTTAACAATAGGCTTTGAGTTGTTCTTTCACGGGGAACAATGTCGAGTGAATCCTGCTGCTCTAGATGGGAACAGAGAACTACACAATGACTGGTGCTGCTGGATAATTGTATTCTCAGGAAGAAAGGGGATTTCTAGGGTAAAATCCTCAACTAATAGGGGTTTAATGTAATTCAGGTTACGACCGTGTAAAGGTCTCTACGCTAGAAAAACATGGGTTGTGGCAAGGGGTGGGGAGTAGATGAAGATTAACATCAAACTAACCTCAAAGCCCTTTATTCAACCACAAGGGTTTTGTGATGAGTCTATTGGACAACTAGGGGGCAGAAGAGAAGTTCCTCCGTGTTGTTTGATTGGTGCAGATGAGAGGAGGTGAAGGTTCACGGGGTTAGGGCAACGCTCTTGTGCACAGGTATTGGTGGGTTACAGAAGTAAAGGAGCTTGGGGGGGGAAAATGACAAATCGCCTTTACAGTGCAGCTATTATCCATCCATTTGATGATTTATGGCAACATGATTTAAGTAACAAAAGTAGATAAAGAAAAGCTAAAGAGCATGTTGACGGGGTGGTGAAGAGAAGCAGGGAGGGAGGGAGTGTGGGAGGGACGAAAGACCACAGGATCATCATCGGCAGTCATTAATCTGGGCTCAGACACGGGGCTAAGAGGCCTCGCAAGCACCGCGCCTCACAACTGGGTCACTCACAGGGGGGAGGCCCACCCAGGCCATCATGTGGTGAAGCGTAGGCAGAGGGCCGGACGAAGTGGGGGAGGGGGGTTCACACACACACACACACGCAGACATCTCATCATTCGCAACCGAAACCACGCGGCCATCGTTCACACTGCAGGGAACGACTGAGGTTCAGACTGTGAGAAAGAGGGGGGCAGGGGGGGGCCTCGGCCAGACAAGAGTGTTTCGCACTCAATCTCGGCGGAGGTTTCAGCAGCCACTTTAACATGACAACACCCACAGGTGGAGGACAGCACTGAAGATAAAAAGATTTCTTAATGTCTTCAGTGAACAACAGATAAAGCAGCGTGTCCACCAGGTCAAACTCTGATCCACCTCCATACTGATCTGATATGAAGCCACCTCATCCATGCAGCCGGCTACAGTTGCATCTGTTGCAACTTTGTCTCAAAATAAGACTGATCGCAACACTGTTAATGCTTGACTTAATTTCCTGCCAGATTATGCATCCGTGGCTCCGTGATTTGGACCTAGCCAGCCATATAAATCCTTTGAATTCACTCCATCCATGCGTTTAAAAAAACATCAGCATAGGCATGAGTCAATCTTCATTTTGACTTTTTCTTGTGAATGTTGCACAGATTTCGATGCGATGAAGAAATTGTAGTCGGGGTTAACGTGCAGGTATTTTTTAAACCCAGTATTTATAAATAACTAAACTTAATCTTTCTCTCCTCCGCTTGTGTTGCTGGTTCACTGATTCAAGGCACCGTGCTGAAAACACAGATGACGCAAGTGAGGAGATGCAAAGGTTCCATATCCAGTTTATCTTTCAGGTCACTCTTGTCATCTGAGAACTACAGTAGCGTGTGGCCTGGGTGACTGAAAATGTTTGTGCAATGGCAGTATTTCATATTGATGATCCAGTGGCAGCTCAAGCAGCACGACTGGACTGTAATAGCAGCATGACAAGCAAACAACCCAGTAGGGTTCTTCTGACATTACATATCATGTTTGCCATTTAAAAAAAGTTGGTTCAGGACCATGAACAACTTTCTGCAGAGGGAAATATTAAGAGAAGTCAGTGTTGCGCTGAAAATGCTTTGCGGTATTCAAATTGAGCAAATGGCGTCTGAATCATCCGCGATCTACAGCAGCTGAGTCTGTACGGACGGACTGGTTGGTAATCAGCACACAGGACTTAGTGGAAATAATCTATAAATGGGAATGATGTGTGCAACTGCTGCCCGGTTCAATTCTTCATCAAGTCGCTTTAAACTAACAGTGAGATTCATTCAGGATATATTCAAACGCGTCACGGTGACTTGTGTTTCCAGCTATGTGTGGTTGCCATCATCCACACATCAGCTGCTGGGAATTCTGGGCCCACTGACAAAATGTGACACTTGCTACAGTAAATCAAAGCACTATATGGTACTTCGGAGCGTTTTTGACCAAGGATTAGAGTTCGTAAGCACACGGTTGAATCCAGTATTAAATCCGCTTCTCAAATTGAAATCCAACTGGATCTATTTAGCTTTAAGTTTCCCATTTCAAGCAACAAGTTATGAATAACCTAAAACATACGTAACTAAAACTCCAAAACTGATATTCAACGTGAATCATCGGGGGAAACATTACAAACTTGCTTAATAACCATTGTCCTTATAGGAATGCTTCGCCCACAAAATGATCATTCGTATATTGTTTATTCACTCCGTGTTCCCGTTAACTCTGGAAAAAACATTTTTATCAAATGTCCACAAAAGGATGAACAAAGAATAAAGGAAAAGGAGAAAAGTTACCGTGTCAAAACGTCTGTTGACACATTCTCACACAACTCGTGCAGTATAATCCAAGTCGTTTGCTCACTACTTCATAACACATGCATCTTCGCTTAAAACGCACTATTCAAAAGACCTTCACATGAACGGTCTTACGCTTGCAGAGGCTCGCTACTCGTCTGTGTGCGTCCGGAGTAATTTAAATATTACGGTTTTAGCGAAGATGTTTGGGAAGTAGTGAGCCTACGACTGTATAAATGAGACTTGGGTTATACTGCACGAGTTGTGTGAGAGTTTGTAAACAGATGGATATAGTTTAACCGTCGTTAAACCTGGCCTTCATTATCTTAACTTCATTCAGACTTTCTTCTGATTTTTGATTCTCTGTTCACAGCGGAGGCGAGCGAGGAAAAACAATGTTTCCCTCAAGAATTCAAGGTTACACGGTGCGAGTATTTGATCTACAAATGGTCATTTTGTGGGTGAAGTATTGCTTTAACAAGTCCAAGTGTCTCATTACAAACTTTGAACTGGATCCAAAATTGAACCAGCCACCACAACCTATACTAGAACCCTTCATGCACTGGCTGCATGAAACACGTGTACCTTCATTACCCAAATCCAGGACCTGTGTGTTCTTACAAAACCTATAATTCAAATCAGGCCACTGAAGAAGGTGAGTTACCAGACTTGACAAAGCACCTCAAAATCCTATAAAATTGCTCGTCTACATGACAACCAGACCCCGAACAACACTTGAAACCACTTGAGTGTAGTGTAGAGACAGCCACAGTGATGATGTTTATTGGGCCCCGAGTTGCCCGACTGTCAGCTCACTGAGAGTCTGGCTGAGCAGAGGGTCTTTACCCCTGTCCGTCACAGACCTGCTCAAGCAGAGTGGGGAGAGCAAGTGTGTGTGTGTGTGTGTGTCTGCCTGCACGTCTGTCTATATGTAGCAAGAGCGTGTAGTGAGAGAGAGAGAGAGAGAGTGAGCGAGAGAGAGAGAGTGAGCGAGAGAGGAAGGACTGTGAGCTGTGAAGGCAAGCAGAAATAAGCTCTCACCGAGGACGGCAGGCCAGGGGGTTTCCGAATCTTCTTTGGCTGGGTTTCTGTATGCGGGCAGAGAGAGAGAGAAAGGTGAAAGAGAGACAAAAACACAAATAAGGACTTAGCAAAGACACATCTGACAATGGTGTGTCAGTTCAGGTGCAATTTATTCCCGTGCTCTAAATCCAACAACAGAGTAGAACACAAAGCACCAAACACACTAAGGCATGTGTGAGGCAGTGTGTGTATGTGCAGGTCTGTCAGTGTGAATGAATGTTGCTGTGCATTCATCTGTATTAACCTTTGTATTGAAAAGAGTTGTCGTATGTAGACAAAAATGGTCAGACAAAACGAGAACATTTGAACAATTTGAAGACAAAAACAACTGTCCAATTATCATACCTATACCTCCATCAGGCGGCCTTCTCCTCGGGTTGTTGGGGTATGACGGATAAAACTGGGAGCCAGATTTCAGGCCAGAGGGGGACATGGCATCTGGACTGGGCATCGCTATGTCGCCAGGAAGAAAACCAGGCTAGAAGAATGGAGAGAGAGATGGAGAAACAAGGTTTTACAATTAACTACTTACGGAGGGCGTGGGAGAGCACAAACCGCTTCTCTTCTAGGAAATGAAGACAGTTAATTCAAAGTGTTTAACATGAAAAGAGAAGTGAGAAAACAGGGCTTCCTTTACATGAATTTAGCTCCTCTCACACACACACACACACAAACACACACACATATATATAACCTTACAGGGAGATGCAAGGAATAAGCTAAACGCTCACATACCTGGCTGACAAAGGGAGGGTATGGCGGCCTCTCATTTTTACCTGCAAGATAAAAGTGAAGATTGTATGAACTTTAATGAGTGAAACCATGAGCTTTATCCAGACACATTAGGAGGCAATGGTGTGTGCTAAAACAAATGAAAAGTAGCTTCCTTTTTTTTTTGTGTGTGTTTAAGTACAAAAAGTCCAGGGATGCCCTCCCCTTTTTCAGTACGCTCAGCTGCATAAAGCCGCCTGCCAGACAAAACCCTGGGGAAGGTTTCTGCTTCAGTGCTCTAACATCCCCAACACTCAACGAATGAACACAGGCACACACGCGCATGCATGTAGACACATACACATTTTAACACCCAGAAAACAAAGTACGCACAACAGTCGGATCGGCCATTATCAACATGATTATTTTAGTGTGACCAGGCAACATGTCCTCCATCACAGAGAAGGAAATTTATACACTCGTTCTGTTGAAGTGCTGAAAAATTTTGTCAAGCATTTATTTTTTTTAACCACATAAGAGTCACTTGTTAAAAAACAATAACCCTAACATACCTGCAACCCCTGCACTGATGAACGGAGAGGACAAGCCTTCATGCTCGTAGTGGGATCCTTCACCATAGCCCTGAGGGAACAATGGTATACACATAACAATATGAGTAACCTTAAAGAAAAGAAAAATGTAATTAAATCATGCCGGCTCTAACATTGGAAAGGCTAACAAACACACCCACACACCCAAATGATAAACAATGTTTAGTGGTCTTGTTAGCGCACCTATGTGGCTTTCTTAGTGAGCACACTCCCTCTGCTTTTCTGTCTAACTAATAGGATCCATGCCAAACAAATCTGCATCAGCTCGGGGGATTCAAACCGACTTTCTTAATTATCAACTTGTGGTAATCAAAGCCTGCTGCATTTATTTCACCCCATGTTCCTTGTATTTACACAGAGTTGTGCCAAGACAGTTACAGCGGATGTGAAGCTGCAATTACCGGTGGGCTTCCACGGTGGTTCTGGGCTACCAGAGAGCTTGCCAACGCAGGATCCTGAGCCAAGGTTATTAGGTAGAGAGTAAAACTACCACTTCAAATCAAACATGGCACACGGCATGAAACGGTACTAAGCTGTTGTGCTGGTAGGGGGAAGAGGGTGCATGTGTGTGTGTGTGCGTGTGGCCGACTGATTAACCGAATGTGTGACAATATCATGGCATCTGGTGTTAATGCTTAGATCTCCAAACTTAAAATTGTGTGCGACTCGAGAGTGCGAGTGTGTGTTTAGATCTTACCCGTCCTTGGCTGAAAGAGGGGCTGTTCTGTTCTGCTGAGCCCCAAGACCCAGAGCCGCTGCGCTCGTCTATTGCTGCAAGAAGACATATTGTTAAGATTGACGGGTAGGGAGATCAGCAAGTTAGTCTGAAGTACAGATGAAAGACTCAAAAAAAGAAAAGAAAAAAGCAGGTTGGATTAATGCAGCGATGTTAGCAATTGCCAAATGACAGTATATAATCATTACCCTATGCGTCACTGCAGATATATAGAAATGCCCTGATGTTGGAGTCATATCAAGGGAACCTGTCACCACGTCCTACTCTACACATTGAATGTCCTTAAGTGGCCACAATGGGCTTGTGCGAGCCAAGAGGGAAGCATCACTATTGATCAAAGACACCGCTGTCGCATTCAAGATGCAATGTTACACCATTTCTGGAAAAAAAAAAATTATATAAAAATAAATAAATCTTGATATGCTGCTCAGTGTACCCATTAGTGTTTATTACGGTCACTGAATAGCACAAAATTAACCATTTACATCCCTAATGTAATCCAAGCGGATAGCTTAAATTCCACTCAAATCCAATTGACACATACAAACATGTGAAGTAACACAAAACAAAAACGCGTTAAGCCAAAATATGAACCTCAATGTTTTAGGTAAAGAAAAGGCCGATGTGTGGCACAAAGGAATAAACACAGCCAAAAGACTGGTGGAGCAGAAAACTCCAAAATACCCCCATCATCCCCTTCTCCCTGTCTTATGCACTAATGCTATCCAGGCTCTCTGGAGACACAAGCCTTAATTGCATGCTGATTTGCATAATTGTGCATATTAATGCGGTTTCCTTATGAATATTCATATTTCGCCTTTGATTTTTGCCTAATTAAAAAAATGTGTGTGAGAAAGCAAAAGAGAGAGTGAGCGGGTGGAAGGAGAAAGCAAGGGGACGAGAGAGAGAGAGAGAGAGAGAGGGAGAGAGAGAGAGGGAGGAACAACAGGGATGGCAGAGTGAGAGGGGTCTGGACGAGATCAGCAGCCTGGCTGACGAGTGAGAATGAGTGATGAGACTAACAGAGCGGTGCAAGCACCTACACACGCTGCGACAGCCGTGATCTATGGAGCCGATGCCAGTGGCATGAAGAATCAGGCAAGCAGGGAGGAGAGGGGACCTCAAAAGATCAGCCTCGCTCACTGTCACATCGGCCCAGCTGAGAGGCCGGGGCGCTAATAAAGCACCGCGCCACCGTCAACCATGTCCAATGGCACAGGACACTGGTGACGAGCTCGCTGCTAAATAAAGATGACACTTTTGTATGAAGACACTTGAGCCAAAAACCTGGTGCCAGGAAGAAGTAATACCACATTTAAAAAAATCTACTTTAGGAAGAGACACATCAACAATGAGCTACTTCTAGTCTTGCAATAAATAGATGCATCTTAACTCAAGTTTCTTTGTTCCACTTAAAGACACTCTGGCTTCTTCCAAATTGCTGGCAGACCACAAAGTATTTTCACACGTACAGGTAACCCCAAAAAAAATAAAATAATGAACCGTCACTGTCAACAATAACCTGCACCGAGTGGCGCTACCAAGCCAACAAGGAGGAATAACTTCACAGTGTTCACAGCCATTTTCAATACAACACTCATTCGCCTCCATTTGGCCAGCGGGGGTGCAGAGGATCGAGCGAAAGCACGACTGTGCAGGAGAAGTCTGACAACATTGTTTCACACTTGCTGGAGTAATTAACTCTGAGGCAATTAAAACAAGGTGGAGAGCCGCTGAGGTGACACTGACGCTCAGCCAGGCTAGGAGAGCCCCACTACGCCAGAAGAGAGACTTTCCTATTGTTGTTAACCTCCCGTCACGTGGAATATCAAAAACACAAAACTGACAACGCAGACAACTACAATGATAAAATAAAAGTTCCCAACAAGCTTCAAATGCTGTAGAAATAACACATTGGGGTCAAATGCAACACTAGCCACTAGATTTGGGATATTTATATCCTCCGGTACAAGCAAGTAAGCAGGTTTTAAAGTCTAATTGTAAAAGCAAGATATGTTCTGTACCATTCAAAGTAGGTCAGAGATGTACTCCTACATCAATTATTTTGGCCAGTACAAATATTTTTAGTACTTCGTTTTAAACCAACCCTTCGCCTGTGACCTAAAAAAAAATGAATAGCTGTGAACACTTTCTGCATTCTCAATGAAATCTAAAAAGGACAAACACAGATCTGCCCCATCTGGGCTTTATTTCATCCTTATTGCATCACTTACTTCACTATTGAACTTTTCATTTCTCCAGTCGCCCAGCACTGCTGCTGTCCAAGATATACACACACACACACACACACACACACACCGTAGATGCCTTTCAAATAGCTGCAATTGATTATCATGTCATACAATAGTCCGTGTGACGCCGACGTAGCGGTGTCACACCTCCTTACGTACTTTGACAGCTTAGCTTTCTGCGTTTACATCTTATTGGTGGAAGCAGACAAGCTTTGAATGCTTCGACAATCTTCCTTTAACCGTGGATAACAACATAACTAGAGTATCGTATCACAATAGTGAGACGAAACCTATCATTACCTTGGATTATAAATACTGGTGGAGGTTAGGGCTGAGCGAGATAATTCAATACGATTATCGTCTTTCAGATTTAATCACATTGTAATGAAATCATATATTGAGATACGGTAATTAACAAGTATGTTGTCTAAATTGATAATAATAGTGAACTCAAGCAAATTACTCAGAAAATCTGATTCTTTTACAGTAATGTTCTTAATTAAATGAGAAAATATTCAGTACTTTTTTTCATTTGTCACACATTTAATTCACACAAGAGTGATTATTTCATATAGACCGTTAAGTTATTGAATTACCAGAAAACATGCTATATTGTGATAGAAGATTTCAGCTACATCGCACAGCTTTAGTGGATGTGCTCAAATGTTTACTGTCTCTGACATTCCCACATTTTCTGATGCTAATTGTGAGGGGAAAAAAAGGATTGTACAAAGCCTAAGTGGCCATTACCACTAAAAGCTTAATTTCAATGAGCTTTCACAGTGTGACATCCAAGATTATTTTAAGACAGCATCAGAGTACTTGAGCACTGCAGCTCATGCTAACTCACAAAATAATACCAAAATCTATTCCATCTTCAGAGAGCCGACAGTCGGCTACACGAAGAACAAAAGTAAAGCGGGTGATGAAGATTTAAACAGTCGATTGACATTGATGGTCAAACTGGGAAAAATACGGTTTAAGATAGAAAGTGTACCCCGTTTTAATCTACTACTTAGAAACACGCATAAGAAATGTTAGAGACATGGGGCTGGCATGAACACAACAGGTTCTCTGGACGTGTATCACATCCATCCAGACTTTGGCATGGCTAGTGTGAATGTGCTTCCAGTGAAAGTCACCCAGAAACATATTTATTCTCTGCCACAAAGCCTTCTTGTGGCTGCAGGCTCTGAAAACATCTAATTTAGTTGAAGAAGGAAAGCACTCTCCTTTGAGATTTCCTCTTTTTTTTTTTTTTTTGGCCGGCTTAGACTTTCCAACTACAACCCACCCAAGCAGAGCCAAATACATGACACAATACTGCAGGCGTGTGTGCAGGTATACAGCCCGAGAGTGCAAAAGTCAAACAACGCAACGAGTAAGCTAGCTACCAGGAGAGACCACATGTGTAAATTCACAATGTTGTTTGTTGTGATCTAAGGGAAGCGAGCCTGTCGCGTCCCGTGTGTGTGTGTGTGTGTGTGTGTGTGTGTGTGTGTGTGTGTGTGTGTGTGTGTGTGTGTGTGTGTGTGTGTGTGTGTGTGTGTGTGTGTGTGAAGGGGGTTGGAGACGTTGCCAGCAGCTGCAGAGGTGACAGAGGGGACGCCTGCCTGAAGGCTTGTTGGCTTGGCCAGCTCCCACCACACACTATCACACTCTGCCTCCCCTACTTCTCAAACATCCCACTTCTTGCCAATCCTCTTCTCTTTCCTCTCCCAAACACACACACACACACACACACACACACACACACACACACTCTCTCTCCCCCTCTCTGGCCACTGAGGAAGGGAGAAGGACGCCTAATGCAATTAGCACCCCTCTGAGCACTTTTGTGTTGATGAATAGAGGTGGTCTGGTGGGCCACTAGGCTGCTTGTTGCCGTTCCCGCGCTGCAGGGTCCCTGAATATACAAGCCGGCTAAGTGACGTCATAGACGGACATTGTTCTTTAATGGCCATCATTTATATAATAGATAGGTTAGCCCATAGCCATATTGTATTTTGAAATAATAAGCTGTCTCTTGGGGGTTTCAAAAGACGGTCCTGTTGACGAAACACAGTCCTTTCATCTAAAAAAAAATAAATAAATCATGTTCACTCAATTTTCTTCCAGTTCCTTCCTAAAACATCCCGTCTGTCTAAATGAGATTTCTTCCTCATATACACAGACTGCATGTTATTGCGTTATAACATGAAAACAGATCGACAAGAAACTCCTGCATTTTGACTCCCAAGTGCTCTTAGATGGTACGTGCAGATTTCCCCCAAGTTAAATGGGACAGCTTGAAGTATTGCATTAAAATAGGTGTCAATGACAGAGGGGCCACACTTTGGGACATGGGGGGTGGGGGGGGGAATTAACTCCTCACTGCTTAGTAATTGCCTGCTGTAATAGAAACAAACAGAATCCTGCCTTCCACAGGCTGATCCCTCTATTCAACGAGCTCTCTCTTCCACTCTGGCCACTCGCTGCATGCTGGGCCAGTTTAAGAGGCTGCGAGCGAGGGGTGAGGGACATTGTCTCGGACTCGAGCCATTTCCTGCAGATCAGTGGGGGTAAGAGCCCTGTGCCGTGTTGGGGGAGGAGTGTTTTACACTTCAGGGTGGAGGAGTCGTTTCAAGTCCATAAGCCCCTTTTTTTGCCTTTGTTCCTCAGTGGCCAAATTCTCACTCTGGGGAACACTGGGGAGTGTGACTCGATTTCACACGCCAGGTTGGAAGGGTGACAGAGGAACGAAAGTAACACGACTTACTAATAACATTCAGGAAGAGAGAAAAGCTCACTTAAAGGCTTCAGGTGCTTAAAGGGGGTTAACTGCAGCTACTTTGCACTTTAAAAAGAAAGACTAGCTGAAGAAACGGGGAAAGAATCAGACAGACGTGTGGATACTAATAAATCTGCAGTATCAATCCTTTATAGGGCTTAAGTATAAATGGATATTTTTCTATCTAAACGTAACAATCTAAACAACTAAACAGGCAGAGAACAAAGCGTGATGTAATGTGAATTCACACTACTCCATAGTTGAATAAACAAATACAAGCACAACTCATTTCCTACATTTGTTCTTTTGTAGCAAATTGCTCCAATGAAATCTGTTATCAGCGATGTCAATGGATTAAACTGGAGGTTGAGTTTTTCTAAATTAATCTTTGTAAAGCTTTGAGCACCACAAATCAAATTTTAAAACTTTTGCACCAACGGAGGAGGCAGCGATCTCAAAACTGGGGCAATCAAAACTGAAACCCTCGGCGTGCCAGATACCAAAAGAGCAACGTGAGAAATGTCTTTTTCACGATCATCTGACATTTTTTGCATTTAATGTGATTACTAATAAACACACACGCAGCCACAGTCATGTCAGTTAAAGTCACTCGGGGGGGGGAACAAGTACATTTACATCAACGAAATGATAGAAAAAAAGAAAAAAAAACGACCGCTGCCAAGACATACAGCACAGTGATTGAGTGTTGCTGCTCTGGACGCTTACCTGATCCCCCAAACTGACTGCTGGCGAGTGTCATTGTCCTGTTCTTCCCATTGGCTACTGGAGACGCGAACATCTACAAGACAAAAGAGGAAAGATGCCTTAACTAACAAAGGAAAGGACGGCACACTTCACACATCCTATTTCCACTAATAAATGACATCACACACACATGTCGCTCAGTCCTTGTGTGTGGGGTGTGTGTGTGTGTGTGTGTGGGGTGGGGGGTGTGGGGGGGGGGCTGCAGGCATTTCAGTTTTAGATGAGTCTAAAGTGAGATATTAACTTTTTTTAAAACATGTGATTCCACCATTATTAAGACGACTTCTAGCGCAACACTAAGACATGCTGATGAAAACAGTCAAGTTATTTATACACATGCAAACCGCCACATTCCAGAAATAACTAATCTCTGTGTTTATTTTCCCGGTTTTAAATGAAACCTTTCAGACATATTTTCATATAAAACGTTGATCCTGCAGTATCAACTTTAAACCCTGTGATGAGGCTGTGGCTTTTGTCAGAGCCACTGTGGGCTTTACCGTGAGGCTGTGATGTGGTCTGAATATCTGCTATGTGGCATCTTTCAGTGACGTGGCCAAACTCTCCTGTACAAACCAAACCCTTTTCTAAGTAGGACACAAAAACACAATCTGCCACAACCACATCTGATCTCTCTCTCTCTCTCTCTCTTCTTTCTTTTTAACAGGGTGACCGATTTGGACACCATCTTTGGTTTTTATTCGGTCGCAGATATCTCCGTTTAGTTTTTCTTTATTCCACGTCCAATCTAGCATGCGTTTCCGTGAATAGCCAGCAAATAACACAAAGAGGAGGACATTTGTTTGTACAATTTGACAGTTTCTCACCCAATTATCAATGTCATATTTAAACGGAACATCTGCTGATACAAATTGGCAGCCGATCAATTTGAGCTTTTCTGACACAAACCGAACTGTCTAATGAGAACCTCCCACAAAGCCCCTTCACGACGAGTGCGTTTCTTTCATGGGGGGAAAAGGTTTCCTATAAATACCGACGGTGTGGCAGAGAATAAAAGGACATTAACAAAAGCAGCTGACGGAATCATGCAAGTCATTATAACGAAGCTCCACCAACAAAATTCATGCACAACAACGCCTAAATAACAAAAGAAAGAAAAAAGAAAGAAAATCACAAAGAAAAAGCTAGTACTTCAGTATTAATCGACTGTAGCCTGTCAGAAAATATCATGGGACATTAAGTCTGCTGACAAATATTCATTAGGAGCATCGGTTTGGAATTACCTGTTGTGTCCCATATATAGTATTTATCCAGAGCTGGCAATTTAGCCTTACCAGCTATTCGGCTTATTTAAAAGGGGGGAAAAAAAAGTATCACAGCTCCATTGGGCCTGTGAGATGTTTATGTCAGCGTAAAGCACAACAACATGAAACACAGGTAAATAAAGGCTGAACAGAATACCTCTATCCACTTTGTAGATAATGTCTGGAGGATTCCTCTGAAAGCATCTCTGTGAAAATGTCTTCCTAAAAGACTAAAAATACGACAAAAAAGAAATGCAGAAGCTGTCTGCGCAACCCAATTCATATAGAACAATATTTCCACTTCAAATACTTTTAACAAGACAAACGAGGGTGAAATTATTTCCGCAGTTTCCTGCGGTCGTTCCTGATTCACTTATTTACATTTTACGGTGGATGCCAGCTCGTTGTAGTGAGGATCCACTTCCTTGTTGCTGTGTCTCTGCATCACCTACATTATTGAATAACCTACATATATTAAAACCTGAATCCATTTTTACCAGTCACCCTGTGGTACAGCAGTGTTTTACTTGCCATGCTTTGATGTAATCAGCACTACCTTTGCATGCCAAGAATGAAGGATGGAAATATCTTGGGCTGACAAAACCTATTGTTAAAAAAAAAAGAAAAAAAAAAAAAAAAAGAAAGAAAAATCCAATTTTGTGTTGCAGATTTTGAGAAATGAATCTCCCCACTGATTCTCCTTGCGCTCCCCTTTCCCCACTTCTGTCATTGAGACCTCCAGCTCTCCCCTGCTCAGACCCAGACCTGTATCGCACTCTCTTTAGCCCTTTTCTCCCCAATGCCACCCACCTACCACTGCCACCCAGAACCACCCAGACTGCTCTCCCACTCGCTTACCGCACTGAAATCCAGGAGGTCGTTGAGTTCCTTGTCAGTTCCCACTGCAGCCATTCTTTGCTGCTGTTCGTTCATACCCTTCAGTCTCTAATAAACCCTATGAGAGAAATTTGCAGATACAGGATTTTAATGGCACTAGCAAGCACAAAGAGAATTTACATATATCTCTTAAAAAAACAGAGGGTGATGGTAATGAATGATTCAAACTACTCTCTCTTTGCTTTATCACAACCCTAGAGATGATTCATATTGGTAACTTGTTAGTCTCCCATAAGGTACCAATGTAGGGCTAAGTCAGCATTTTTCCTGAGAAAAAAAAAAAAACAAAGCAACTTTCTTCTTCTTGCCAACGCATCAAATTTATGTTTGTGATTTTTTTAAAAACCACAACATAATACGAAAAATATACATCCATACATGAGAGGCAAGGATTTATATATATAAAAAAATCAACAATCGTCTATTGAGTCTCAGCTGGCCAAAACATACTGCTCAAATTACTACGGACCGATGAGGGGAAACAGACCACATTAGGCGACTTAACGCTCTACACTTTTAGCTGGGGCGACTTTAAAATGCTAGCTTCAGTCAGACACTGCCTTCCCATCAAAGCAGAAGAGGAGACACTGCCATGAAATGATGAATACTTTGCCCCTTAGTCAAATCACTACCACGTAATGGGGGGAAAAAAAAAAAATCTTTCATTTTACACAACCCTGGCAAATAACACGGCCATATGTCGCTCATCGCTACATAAAAGAGAGTGTAATACATTTACAATTAGACATAATTGGGACTATTGTTAGCCCAAGGAAATAGGGGTGAAAGGCAGCGCTAATGACTGTACGCAAACACGTCATTATCAAATTACCATATGTCAACTCAGAAAGAACCTTGTCAAATGACACAGTGAGCGTGAATACTGGATTTACCCTGTGTTTTGCATTCCAACGCGAGCCCGAGGCCGCTCTCTGATGCCGAGCTGCGGATCTGCAAGCCTTACGGGGGAACTAGTGGTAAGGGGAGCGAGTGGAGGAAGAGAGGCACTTGGACACCAACAGGTGGTGTGCTTTTACAGCCTCTTTTGTAATACACTACTAACCTAAATTGATGTAAAAAAAACAGGAAAAAAGGATGGATTTTATAGAGGAAATGCAAGTTGTAAAATGTAAACAAAAGGGGAGCTCAGATTATTAAAATGTATGTCATGAAATAAAAATATATAAACTAGGAACCACTTGAAAGCAAGACAAAACAAAGGCATTAAAATGTCATAAATAATGTTCTGCATGTATGAAAATAATCCAAGAACAAACAGTGCAGTCCAAGTCTAGTGAACTCAGGCAAGCAGAACTAATGTAACCTTGAGACAAGGGAAGGAAGTGAACACACACACATCAAGTGTAAATAGGCTAAGAATATGGCTGTCATTGCTTTTCCAAACTTTTGGATAAGATGGCCAAATCAAAGACAAAATAGGTCTCACACACACACACACACACACACACACACACACACACACACACACACAGAGCACTAAAATAAACTTAACATTTGCAGACATTATTTGACCACTGGGTTAAAAAAAAAGGAGTAGAGCACACAGAGGGGCTTAATGTAACAAAATGGCATCTTCAGCTACTGCTGGATCAATATTTGAAGCGAGCAGATTAGGGGTCTTTGTCACCCCACACAAGGCAGAGAAGGCAGGTCATTCTCCATGAACGAGCATGCACCTCCAGTGGAGACAACCACTGAGCCAAACAGATGCCAAAAAAAAACACTAAAATGTTTCATTTAAATTCTGAACACGACTTAAATGCACGTGCCTACCTCCGTTTATATTCTATGGCTTTCAAATCTAATTATAATAAAGCTCCTTCTACCTGTCATACAAACATGTAATAACTGATATTGACTTTTAGATATTTCTAATTTGAAAGCACATTTTTTGCCCGCGTGGGTTGTACATGTTTGGGGTGTTATTACCCCTGTCGTATGTAATAAATAAAATTAAAATAAAAGCAAAGTAAGTAACTATAACATGTGTTTATGGCAATGCTATTACTTCGGGAACAACCAGAGAAGCATATTCAACTGTTGATTCAAATCCCGTCCAAAAAGAACCCCCCCCCCCCCCCCCGATGTGAATGTCTCGTGCCAGAAACACATTATAATAAATTAATAAACCACTTTTGGGTGAAATAGTTTATAACAATGACAGTAAACATCACCACAGGATGCAGGCTGTAGCTTATTTGATCATCTCCGCTAGGCCACATCCAGGGCCGAGCTGACAACTAACCCATTCACCATTTATCCTGAAGCGTGTTGACATCCTGAAGACTAACAAACACCCCATAATCTACAGTAGTGGCCTCGTGGAGAAAACAAATGATGTATAATATATATGTGTATAAACAAGTGCAACGGTCGTGACCCTGGAGAATGAGAGCTCCAAAACTTCCATGCAACAAAATAGTGAGCCCTCTCTCTCTCATATTAGGGTTCAAGTCGTTGCAATAGGAGGGGAGTTGAGTGTGTGTGGGGGTGGGGGGGGAGCATGAGGAATTTCCTGCCAAATGTGCAATAAAATAAAAGTCTAGCTGGTGGCCAGACGCTTCCATAAAGGAATGTTTAAAGGGCGACCAAAAGGGGGTTTAATGGAAAGTTTGTTTCTGGCTTAGTGTGGAAAATACACGTTTAGGCCCCCACAACACAAAGTTTAGCCCCCTCCCAAAAAAAATGCTCAGCAACATTGTACACATTTTCATTATTTCCACATTCTGGCTACAGCTCGTGGCGGAGACACGCGATTTAAAAAACAAACAAAATGAGGCTTGTTCTGCAGGACTAACACTTTACGTTAGTGGGGTCTTTTATTGCAGAACAAAGGAGTAATTTCCTCCTCTACCGTGGTCGATGCGGAGACCATCACACACACTTGGCTCGCCACCTCAAACCCAGACAAAAAAAAAAAACTTGCCCCCCCCCTCCGTTTTAACCAACACATTCCCAAAAAAACTTTTCAAAAAATTGCAGGCGTCAAAATAGGTTGTCAGTGAAACCCGTCGAATTCATGCAACTTTCCCCCGAAACGTGAAGTGAAAGAAGGTGTTTTTTTTACCTCTCCTCTCCAAGTGTCTGATATCCAACAGTAAAAAGAAAAGCGGAGACTCGCGAGGGGAAAAACATAAAACTTCAAGAGAATTTCGACCTCAGTGCATGAAACGCATTGGAGCAGCGTAGATGTCTTCCTTTTGTCCCGGTAAAAACCTGCTTTTCACGCGGCGCCCACGTGTTTGCTTCAACGTTACAAGTCTTCAGTGCAAACAAATCTATTATAGTAACTAATCTCGCGTCTTCCCTTTTTTCCCCCTGTTGTTACAACTGAGATGATTTCATTCTTCTCGTAGACATCTTCACCACCTCCGTCCACATTGTCAGACGCAACAACGTATCCCTCCGCACAAAAAAAGTGAGGGCCTCAATGCCAGCGGTGTCCGATTTCAAACGCCTTTGAGAGACGGGGTATTTTCACGGAGGAAAAAAATACAGCTTTGGCGTCTTCCGGCGGCCAAAACGACGGTATTGTCTAATGCCGACGCTCGGTTTTGTGTTGTGTATCTGCAATTCCTCAAAATGCGAGAGCGCTACGAGCACTAGGTCGTCCAGCGGAAGGCTATCGTAAGAAAGTTACCTGCGATTACACAGCAGCAGCTTGGCGAGATGGCACGATAAATGCGAAAGAGCGCAGCCAATGGGAAAGCGTGTGTGCTTGATTGACAGCAGTGGCTGCCATCGAACGTCCGGAAATCCAAGTTGAGCCCGCCTTCTTCTTGACGCTCACTTTCCCTGTGTGCTCAGGGAAGCTGGCTGAGGGGGGGGGGCTCCAACATGCCCGCTGACATCATTTTATTACTTTGGTTGCTGTGTCCTCTTTTCCTTTTTTTTTATCAAAACAAAAAACTATATTTTCAACCCACGGCTTTACATTATTTAGATTTACTGATTTACATTACAATACAAAGGCAACTATAAACTAAATTACTATTTTAATTGTTACTGTATTTTTTGTCTCAACATTTAAATGACACTACATTTAAAACATGTTTTTCTTTATATCAATACAACTGTACGACATAAGCTGATTTATATATATATGTATGTATATATATATGTATGTATATATGTATATTTTATGAATATATCATGATTTTCTAATACAGTTTATGGATTAATATGAAGGAGAACTATTCAGACTTACATGCACATATTTGTATAATATGTTCATATTAACATCCAATTATTATCTGGATCCAAAATAATATTTCATCCATCTGAATATACTTAAAAATGATCAACTGCTGTCATAAACATAATTTCCACTAGGACTATTTTCATCACTGATTAATATATATTTTTTCAATTAATCAATTAATTGTTTATATATAGTTTACCAGAGACCAAGGGGATTTCATTCACATTGCTTGTTTTAACAGTCAACAGACTAAACCCTCAAAATATTCAGTTAACTATCAAATATGACGAACAAAAGCATAACATCCTAAGATTAAGAAGCAAGAACAATACATGATTTGTCATTTTTGCTTGAAAACTGACTGAAACAATTAAAAGGTTATTCAAGTTGCTGATTTTCTGTCTGTCGATTAATACACTAATTGTTTCTGCTCTACTTTCTAAGTAGCCAGTCTTTTTGTGAATGAGCTGTTAAACATAAGACCAACACAGCCTTAGTAACTGCCTGCTCCAGAGCGGAGTGGAGGGGAGGGAGAGCACAGAGTATAGGATCACAGAGAAGGAGGGGGGGGGAATAGTTCAGAGAAAACAGTTCAAACAGCAAAGGCAACGCAAATGTGTCTATAATGTTAAAAATGCTGCTTTTACAACATAACAATACCAAGAGATACATATCTAAAACGAACTGCCACTCAGTCACCATGATGATAAAGAACTATGGAAAAGGTTTGGACCCTAATGTGTTTCCTACCTTTATTTAACACACACACACATCCCTCACACAGAAACACACTTCTTTTTTTTTTTAAGTGTCTAGCTGTCCAGCTGTTGTTTCTAACCGGAGGGCAAACTTTGTGAAAGCAGAGGGAAGTTAAGATGACCCTGCTTTGTTTCTGGTCTTCAACCTCTAACATTATACTGTTGTATATATGAATTAGAAAAACAGAAAACAAAAAAACCTCAGAAAACTTCAGAAACAGACAGATTTCTTAGCACACGGCCGTCACTATATGGACCACTACAAAGGCCCACGGTAACTCACGTATCGTTTGAGTCACTATGTGAGCAGGATGCCAATGTCCTGGGTGTGAGCTGTCATTTAACAAAATGAAGACATGGCACATGAAAATTGTACATAGCTGCCCGGTGCTATCATACACCCTAATCCCTCAAACTGTCTATTTGCACAGAGGTCACCACTGGGGAGGGGGATTTGCTGTCAATAGGACATATAGGTAAATAATCCATCGGGTGTCCCCTGAGTGAAGGAAAAGCCTCGGCACAGAACATTAATTAGTCTCATGGACCGTCTTAGGAATGTAATGGGGTTACTGCTCGGAACAAACGCACATATGGGCCATAAATACCTTCACAAACATACCATGCATACATTCACGTTTGGTCACACACACACTCAGAAAAAAAGAAAAATCAAAAGACAGCCGTAGCATCAGAAAATAATCACAGCTATCAAAGAAAGAGCATCTTGAGTTATTTATCTAACACCTATTTGGAATCCTTTCATTGAGGAATGTATTAATCAAAAGATTAGATTCGAACAGATGGAAACATCTGTTTGGGGAAATGAATTTTTAGTGGAGGCAGAGAAAATCTCTCATATTCTCGCTTTTTTTTCCAGTAGACGTTAGGCCTTGAGTAAGAATAGTGCTGTTGTCAGTATTAGCAATGAGGCTTGTAAGCCATCCAAGTAGTTTGTAGTAACAGCTGGGTCTGACATGGAGAGCATGTACAAGGGCAGCCAGGCTGAAGAGAGGGAGGGGGCTGTAGAAAAAGAATTAAAAAAAACATATATATATAGTGAGGATCTTCCCCTTAATGAACACTGAGTGCATCGGTTGACACGGGGTCAAACAGCAATCCGTTGGATAACAAGAAGCTGAAGACAGAAGAAATATGTTTCAACGCATTATCCTCTCTTAAACTATATTGACAATCAAATTTCTTTTTTTTTTTTTTTTTACAAGTAAATTAGGGTGGTTACCACTTTGGAGCCAAGGGCAATAGCTTGTTTAATATGTTATTCCTGATATTGAGCGATTGCAATTCTACATTCAGCTGTTACAAAATAATTAGCGCAGCCTGGAATATATGAACGTGACGATGTTGCTGTCCACTATTTTGTTTGTTTCACAATTAACAGAGGCATTAAAAAAAACAGATAATGATCTCTAAAAGCTCAATTTTTTATGCTAAAATCATGTTTCATTATCCACAGTGACAATGGGTAATCTACCGCATGGCAACCTCAAAGCTTACAGCATCATTATACAGGAAGGACCAAAGAAAAAAAACACACACATGTCATCTGTAATCTCAAAATACGTTCACAGTACAATGGACAGTTAAAGGCAGAATGGGGAGGGATGCTGTCCCACATGCCCTCAATGATTCCTTCCAGCCATTCCTAGCCTCATATGTGTAATTAACAACAGATGCACATGGAAAATTAGCATATGTTTGGCACATTGGTGCTAAGCGGTCATATATTTGTGCATATTAATTACCTATCTATGTGCACATATTTTGAATTACATAAATTCATAAAAGGAATAATAATGTGTAGTTAATCCTCTTTGGATTTTCTTTTTTTTAATCAATAATGCTTTGTGGAGAACAAATAGAGGGCAATCCTGCATCATAGTAAAGATGTCACCTAAGATTCTCGCTGCTTTATTATCCAATCAAAACACAATGTTTTTTTTCCGAACACACTCTCAAAGCTGGGTTCATTTCTAGCTACCTGCGTCAACACTCACGTGTTATCCACCTTTAACCCTCATTGCCATCCTGCCCAGCTCATATAGGAAGCCAGTCATGCAAGCCAAACCACATCACCAGGTTATATCACACACACACACACACACACACACATGATGATAAACATATAGCATAGGCAGCAGCACCACGCATAACGCACACAGAGCTCGGTGGCGAGGCAAGCTGCTCACCTCGTTCCACACTGAGCCCCTCACAGCCTGTAATAGTAGAGGCTTAGGTTTGGGTGGGGGAAGGGCAGAGGTGCACAGGTTTCTGATCAGACAAGAAAACTAGGCCAAGACCAACAATCCCTCTCCCTGAACAACCTCCTATATGCTACAACTTTGTTTCAGGGCTGTGACAATCACTAGTGAGATTGTCATTAATGGCGAAGCAACAGAGTCGGGTTTTTTTGAGCCACAACACGTGTATTTAGAGGCATAACAGCTTCTCATAGCCGGGCTATGATTCATGCTTCCTTGCCCCTTTGGAAGCTGTCCTCCAATAAGAGTTAGAGGCTGGGGGTAGGAGCGGATAGATTGATAGTGTTGGCTGAGTGCCCATGCTCCGAGTCTATCTGTGCTGAAGGGGAGGAGACAGGGGGAATCTATCTGTTGTGCTCTCTGTGCTCATGATAAACTGACTCCCGTCAAGCTTCTTCCCCCTATTACAGCTCGCCTGGCAGAAAACACCCAAACTTCCACTGACTTCCAACATGTTAAACAACAATAAAAATGTGTGGAGTGAGTGATTTGAGCAGGGCAGCGGCCCACAAGGTTACGTTTCCCCCCCCCCCCCTTTCAGCTACTTGGAGAACACGAGCGAAGCGGTTGTTTTGGAACAAGTGAGGACAGCATTATCTTCTTGAATTGGAACAAGTATTCAAAACAGCCAAACTCAAAGGGACACAATGAACCCAGATCTCACTTCATCACTAATGGGACCATCGCCAGCAGAACATGCAATGTGTGTCTCTCTCTCTCTCTCCCTTATCCTGAAACCGTAATTCCCACAGAGCTCCACAGTGAGAAAGAAAATGAGTTTGAGGGATTGTTCATGACATTAATCCTCCCTAACACTACAGTTCTAGGCTGGATCCAATACAGACGGAGAAAACACGACACAAACCAACAATCTATTTACTAAAGGAAAAATTGAATCAACAATCCTTTTGACTTCTGTCTGTTCTCATTTGACAATGGCTCTCCCCCCCCCCCATTGGATGCTGCCTTCCTCTGTTCTCTCTGGTGATTTTATGGGACCCCTCCCTGCCATCTTGGATTCCCATTACTGTGCATTTGTATGGTTGCCCCTTGTTCTGTCACCCACGCTCCAGGTAACAGCGAACAGAACACCAGCTTCCTGTTTACAAAGCCGGTCAATTGAGAGCCTCCACCGCCAGACTGTACAGCTGAGGGAGAGAGCAGACAGGAGACTGTGGGGATGGTTAAGTTTGAGTTATTTTTTTGTTGTTGTTGTTGGTGTTGAGAGATGAAGAATGGGAAAGTGAGGGAGGAACAGAGAGACTGAAAGTGGCACAATCAGACAGAGAAAGTGGAGAAAGTAGAGAGAAGCATTCCTACCTGAGCCAAAAAATATCTCTACCCCCAATCTGAAAATAATACAGTAGTCATATATCGACGGGGACATGTGCGAAAAGTCACACGATAACAATCGGATCAGAAGCTGAATTGACTCTAAATCAATTGAAGTAGGCATGTCAGTGCTGCCCAGGACAGGAGGGGGAAGAGAGGGAGTGAAAGGGAGATAGATGTGAGCCTGTGTGGGGGAGGGAAGCAGAGATTGTTGGTGTCGTGGGAGCACTGCAACAACAATAACAGCAGTGTATGTGTGTGTGTGTGTGAGTGAGTGACAGAGTGAATGAGTTAGAGTGGAAGTGGGGATGTGTTATGGCTCACAAAAGTGATGAAATGACATCTCCTTTACTTCGGCACACAGCTGCTATTGCAGCAAATAACACACAGTTGAGATATCTGACCTTCTATTTTCTTTGGTAGCCGCCGGTCAGAAGTGTCTGCCCGCCTGTCATGTTCACCTCTAATTAGCTATATCCACACAATGACTCCACTGTGTCCATTACAAACAGAGCCCTGCCCACCGACGCTCATGTCACCAATATAATCTGCATTTGGAAAACGTGACTTCTTATTTTCATTACCGAGAACGAAAATACAACAAATAAATCTCCGAACTTGATTTAAATGTGTTTTGAAGGCTGTTCATTATACATTTATATCCCCCAAAATACTCTCGGCCTGTATGCATATCATGTACGAGCTCGTGATTTAGATTACAGCTTGCAGGTAAAAACAAATCCGATATGAAAACTTATGGATATGACAAATTTCGGGTGGAGGCTTCTCTTTTTCGTTGTTTTCTCTTTTTCTTTCATCTCTTTTTCTCCTCCCCTCCCCCCTTTCTTTGCAGATTAGAATTCATTAGCAATCAAAGAGCCTCCAGAGAGCTCCAGCTCTTAATTACCTACTCATTTGCATTTTTGCATATTAATGACTGCAGGGTTTTGGTAGGGTTTTTGCCGCAGTGGTTTAAAGGCACCTCAGTCCTCTGTTCTCCGGGGAGGAGGGGAGATGGCCAGAGGCAAAGCTCCAAGCCTGTCCAATCCCCCCCCCCTCTATCCTTCCTGATGGGAGCTGGACAGGGCAAGAAGGGGGAGTGTTGGCCGGGGGCGCGTGGGACCGGTGGGATGCGGTGGTGGTGGGGTGTGGGGGGGACGACAGGGGTGCACAGGTTAAAGGTCAATGTCCCTGATCAACATAAGAAAGAACACATGTCTCCAGTGCTGCCTAATTATTGTCATATTGAGCAGTTTAAACACCTGATCTGAACAAAATATACCCTCAGAGAAACTGGAAATCTATACTGCAGAGATTGCTCACGTGGGTTTTTATTGAGGACGGCAGCTAGTTTGGATGAAACTCATGTCCCACAGTGTGCAGAGGCAGGGGCATTTTATATCCCTGGAGAAAGGTGTGTACCGGTGAAAATGAGGCTAGTGTGTGTGTCTTTGTGTGTGTGTGTGTGTGTGTGTGTGTCGCTGTTTTCCTTTACATTACAGCCTGTCTCTTAAGTGTTCATTGTGAGGAGGCTCATTTACTGTGAGCCTTAATGACGATGGCATGCATGCACATGTGCACAAGCAAGTAAAATTATAAAGCCACACCTTTGCGCAGAAGCATATAGACAAACATGTCAACAGAAACATTTTGCAGGCACACGGGTACACACACACGCTCGCACATTCACATGCACACAATTGGGGGAATAATACCACTAGAGACGACAGACAACAGCTCCCAGGCATCTCCCAGCCCCTGAAGTGCTGCTGTTCTTCTTATCCAATATGTTTTGACTGCAACAGTGATGTCTGAACATGGAAAATAACACCATATCCCACTGTGTTTTTAGATACCTTACAAACATAACAATTAATGACTTGGAGCCCCGAGACATCTGGCCAACAGGTTCAGCGTGACAGAATAAAACATCTCATACTCTAATATATTACTCGGTGTGGATTTGGATCATATTAGATGTAAAAAAAAAAAAAGGGGGGGGGTTTATTTGAAGAAAAATGCAAACTACGTATCAACTATAATCTTTCATAGTAAGGAAGATGTGAGAATGCCAAATTTATGATGGAACGAATTCAAATGCAGCGATGTTAACATACAAGACACATACGTGTCTCATGGTGCGTCCCAGAAAACATACTGCTTACAGAGTGAGCTTAAGTCGACTTAAGTGCTATTAGTGGAACATTATAAAATGTGTGTGTGAGAGTGTGTGTGTGTGTGTGTGTGTGTGTGTGTGTGTAGCCAGGGCCTGAGGACTGCAGCAATGTGTGGGCTGTCGGGGTGGGGTTAATGAGCTGTTCTGTGACCTCTGTCACCCCACAGGACCGCCTCAGGGAGACAGGCCGAGACAAACAGGAAGACAGGGTGACAACAAGCCCATGGTTGCGGTCTGCCGCTGGACTTCTGGGACGAATCAGATTTATAACACTATCGGTGGCCTAACCTCGATTAAATATGTCCTCACACAAGACCTCAGCCTCTATTTGTAAAACATCCTGTGGAACCAAACCGGTTAACTACAGTAATTCTTATGCAAGTCAGGCCAAAACACACCGTGTCTGCAGCAGATATGGATGCGTTATTTGTAATGTTACAAGGCCGAACGCAGGTCCACGTTTACGCATCGGACGACATGTGGATACGAACTTAATCTGTGCTGTCATGGTCAGCAAAGGACGGCGAGTGATCGAGCTAAAGAAAGAATGCAAAAGACAGCGAGAGACACAAACAGTGATGTGCGGCTGCACTGTGATGATCGCTGCATACTCAAAACGATAACAGTGATAATACTGCCACCTTCTGGTGGGTGTGGAGAACTGACTCGTCCTAAGAGGTCGCATTCTGTACAGTAGATCACAAGAGAACATTATAACATAAACACATGTCAATAATCCCAAGTAATCCCATGCAGCAGTCCTGCTTTTATATAAAGGACTACACACCTGTTGACTGTTATTGTAACTCCACAAATTAAAAAGTGATTAAATAATTAGACAGGATAACGTAACACGGTACAATACTGACCGTACATTCCTTACTCACTGCCTACAGAAACCAAAGACTATTGTTCTTGTTATTGTAACAAATTCATTATTTTGTTTGACGAGTTAGAATAAGTGACAAAGTTATACACGCGTGCTTTTTTGCAACCATTGTTTTTAATAGAAAGATTTTATATTCTTTAAACCAGACAACCAGATGCCAGACATTTTTTGGATATATTAAAAAAAGAAGAAGAACAGAACAAAAAAAAAAAATGACACAAAATGGAATTATATGGTTTAGACTGTGTGGATTTAGTGGTCTCATATACAATACAATTTATTTTCATCGCCAAAAAGTGCAAATTCTCCAAAAAACAAATCCCCCCCACCCCCCACCCCCCTGCAGCTTCCAACAGATACGGACTGACAGACTGCTACGCTAAGAAAAAAAAAAAAAACCTTTGATAAGAGAAAGGGGTTATTTAAAAAGTACTGAATCACATGGGGGAGAAAACGGCTGCTGCAGTCTGCGGGTTAAAGCCTTCGATGGCGTTGCACTTTCTGGCCACGCTCCATTCAATTAGCGAGGCCACAGCAGGTGCTCCTCCTTTGGGAAACACTTGTTGTGATGCACAGAGTCGGGCGTCAGATGTGCAACAAGGGAGAAAGTTTTAACGCACAGAGAGAAGTGGAGTGACGTTTTTTTTTCTGCCTGATGTGATTGTGTGCATTTACATTAACGTCCAGGTTTGAGAACTGGGACAGATTCTGCCATTTGTACATCAGAAAGAAAAAAAAAAAACTCTGCAAAGGATTATCATCATAATCACAGTTACAAATCAATCTATTATAAATACTAGCCTATTGCTTTCTCTCCCACGTCAAACCATTGAAATATGGATTTACCGAATGTTTATCATGATCATTATTATTATTATTTCCGTTCTAGTGTGATAATCTTGATTTGACAAAGATGTTAAGGCCCAAAAGAGAAATTCTGTACTGATTTGCAAAAGTGCATGATGGTCGTTTGGCCATTTCATCTGTCTTTCATAATCATTGAAGCTCTATATGGATACCAGATCCAGCTTTTAACTACAAACAGGGCGTTATTGCAGACAAAAAAAAAAAGATTCTGCAGTGGATACAACACTGCGTGTTTAACATTCAGCACAGCTAGCCTTCTCAGAAAGCTTTGCAACTGTTATACAGGTTTCTTTTTCAAGAAAAGGAGTCTCCCAAAATGAGATCACATGACCTTTCTCCCAACAAGATCCGAGACAGTAAGCAGAGAGCAAGTAGGGGGGGGGGGGGTCTGTCCAGTGCCCCCCCCCCCCCCCCCCACCTTTGTGTGACTATGCAACAAGCTGCATATAACAGGTACGGTGGCAATATAACAGAGATGTGTTTATGTCCAGATGAGGTGGAACCTTCAGGTTCATCAAATTGTTTAGTTTTTTTTGCATTTAAATAATGATCTGCACTGAGAAAACAAATAGAAACATCAACAGGAACAACAAAAACAATAACAATAGTGACAACCATAAAATAAAAGCACACAATATTCAGGATGGCCTTTCGCAAAAGTGCTTTTGTTACAATCGCAGAAGCTGAAAAAAAAAAAAAAAAAGGCTGTTGGATGGCGGTTCGCCGGGGGGGGGGGGGGGGGCTTTTAAACCGTCTGTCTGTCACACAGTGGAGGGTTTAGCCAGGCTCGACGGACTGACTGACTGAAAACAGCCAACTGCAAAAAGTTGACCATTTCCTCCGGCCGTCTGCATCCTTTACACCGTGCCAAAAACTCCAAAGTGGGAATCACAGTATGAAGTGATGGAATGTATCCTAAATTAGTTTAGGTGACTGAAAACTGAAAACCGTGTCTTCTCCCTCCGCACATCAACCGATCCCCCTCTCCCTCCTTTTCTCTCCTGCCGATTCCCCTGCTGAGGGTGTGTGATCTTTGATCAAAGGCCAAAGATGTAGACTCTGAGTCTGGAGAGAGGGAGAGCGATGGGAGAAGAGAGTAAGAGAACATACACCCCCCCCCAACCCCATCTCCTTTCAAAAATGTTACAGTCTGACTAATAAGACTGAATCTCCAGTGGCTTCCTTCCCTCCAACAAACAATTCACTGGATCAATATCAGATGGAGAAATAGGCCGGTCGCAGCCACTTTACAACGAGGGAACCGTTCCCGCTTTCATCTTTCTGGGAGCTATTGTGTTAAATATTGGTACGAGCAAGAAAGGCGAATACGGAGAAGTAACTTGGTGGGTGATTAGACATACCATGAACTTAGCAGACATTGAAACCCAATGCATAGCAGTGTATTTTCCACCTGAGTAGTACTTGCATTGAGACAAAACGAGGTCAAAATCTGTGGCGACCTCCTTTGTATTACAATTCTTATCATATTGTGGCCATGCAATTCCTACCAGCTTAAGAGGACCAGCGCTGAACCGTGGCTCAGTGAAGAGTCCCCTGGATCACCTGGGCTTTCTATCCCTGAAAAACAACATCCAGCTTTCCCCCTACCACCCGTATTTAATCCTCCTCCCTGCAATGCCAACCTTTTGCCTCCCCAGAGACCGAGAGAGACTCCAAGTGCAAACTGTCCCCACTTGGCTGAGAGCAGCCAATAGACAGCAGCCTGCCTCTCTGAAGGACCCAGGGCTGTCTGTGTAAGTGCCAGAGCCACGCTGCGCATACTGCCGTACTGCATATGCTGCGCTCAGCTTGCTGTGCATCAAGAGCCTGATGGAAAACGCACAAAAAAAAAGAGAGAGAGGAGAAATTCAGGTGTGCAGGAAAATGACGACGCAAAGCAAATAGTCTTCCGCCACCAATCTCCGTATTAACAGTCACCCCGTCCTGCTTCGCTTGATTATTTACAGTTACAATTGTTATCATAGTTGTTGGTCGTCTTTGTTTTATGGCCTTCTCAGATAGATTCACCGAAACTCTTTGATAACAGCATAGGAAAGGGAAAAAAAAACACAAAACATATCAAGGTCAATTTGGAAAAACTCTTGCAATGAAGTTGTGAGACTGTCTCCGTGTAGCCTGGGTCAGAGTAACCTTGGTCTGGGGCTGAGGCTGGGGACACACCAGTGGATCCAGAGAGAGAGACAAAGCTCTGAAGTAGTGGCTAGTACAGACACATTATCATAAATTCATTCAAGTAAAGCTTAAACCGCTAAATTATCCTTTTTTTTATTTTTAGTACCAAGCCAATCAGCTTTTACAATTTGTTTTTAAAATATGGAAAGAAATTCATGGTCAAAGAAATAAATAAAGAGAAGTGAGTTGTTGTCAGTTCCTGCCCACGTAAGGCACACCGTGGCCCTTGATGTTTGTGTCGTCCACCTGGTGGGAGTGAGCCTCAGCCCCACACTGCACAATACAACTGTCTGGAAACATTCAAACAAAAAGAAATACAAAAAAAAAAAAAAAACACAAGCTTAGTGCTGCTCAGACAAGGCCACAAAGTCCCAGTCTGCTTCAACTAGAGAACATTTCAATTCAATTAAACCTTTTCAGAAAGTAAACTGAATCCATCCAGCTCGGCAAATGATGAAAATAACAGTGTTCAACAATACCAACAGTTTGCATTATCATTTCATATCGTCATTCATCAGTTGACTTAATAGGAGACAAACGTTGACAAAATCCCATCATCATCATCATCATCATCATCATCATCTGGAATTTAAATAACTGGATTTAATATCTCTGGCACCTGCACACAGTTGCACCTCAGCCATCAAACGAGGACAGAATCAAAATGTTCCAACAGGTTTCGGAGGCTTTGCTACGTTCTAAGTGCCTAAATGTTGTAATATTTGGAATATTTCTTTACAAGAAGAGCAAATACAATTTGCAGTTATCACACCATTTGTCCATCAAAAGATCTCTTTTCAAGAGCCTTTCAGACTGAATAAAACTCTATTCATCCAACGGTAGCTTAAAATGTCCAATGACTTTAACGCAAGCCATTTCTTCTCCTTTGGTATTTGTTGTTGTTGGACGTCTCTGTATATTTCTTAATATACTGTACATGATTATATCTCTGGAGGGGTTGGATGGACTCTTTTAGAGACCATTGAGTAGTAACCACACTGCTCTGTGCTCATGGAAACTCGCAGGCCTTTCTGAGGTCTCCTGCCCTTCTCCCATAAGCAGGACAAGGACATTAAACATTAGTGCAAACGTTTGCTCTCTCAGCTAAAGCACCATTTCCAGTGCTATCAGGCTTTATATCCATAACCCCACCCAAGCACCCATTTCCCCCACCCTCCTGGCACAGCAACCCAAAACCATGACCCCCCCCCCCAACCCACACATGCACGCACACGCACACACACACACACACACACACACACACACACACACACACACACACACGCACAGCCATGTAAGATTGTTAGAAAAAAAATGTAGCACAACACGTTATTTTAAGAAAGAGTGTAGACGGACAGAAAAAAAACAAAACTATACATCCTTAAACCTCTGATTCTATTGTCTACAAGGATACAAAGAGCGAGAGAAAGCAAGTTAATATCTGTATGATTTCACACGCACGTCTGCATATGTATTCAAGAGGAGGACATCTGTGTGTGGTTAAGTCAGGTAGGCCCAGTCTGGATAAGTTATAGACACACTATCAACATCTCTACCGCCGACTAAGATTGAGGGCAAAGAAAGCTTTGGTTAATCAACAAACATAAGACTTTTGGGGAAGATATTAAGGTCCAAAGAGAGTTTAAGATGGCAAACAGGTCCTTACCTTCTGCCACATCAAGACAAAATTGGTTTTAAGCATAAAGATCACATTCCCAGCTTGCATTGGTCTGCCTTGTGAGCGTCAAACTGTGCATTAATAAAACGCCATCTTAATCATAACAAGAGGAGCAAAAATAGAAACGGAAAACTCTCAAGACCTAAGCCAACCCCTGACAACGACCAACAAGGGTAAACAAAGAGTTATGCAAATCTGCACCGAGAGAGCCGTGAAGTAAACAAGCAACTGTCCAATGAGTTGTTTTACAATATGGTATTTCTGCTCGTGTGGTGCCGTGGACCCATTATCACTGCGGTTCCTCGGAGAACACGTGTAGTTATGAGAGTAGCTGGTGAACAGATGGGGCAGACACAAAGTTTGTTTATCCAAGCTTGTTCTGAGGCCCTCCAGCCCGCAACACATGCACAAAAAGAAAACGCTTGCACACACACACACACACACACACACACACACACACACGCACACACACACAGTGTCCTATCTTCTTCTTCTTGTCTGTCTCCTCCTTCTACATTAAGACACGATCTTTAGATTCCAGCAACACCTAACTTCAAGTTCTATCAGTTACATGGATTCATTTAGTCTTTTCTCAAGGTGACAAAACCCAACGTGTTCGTATCGGAGCCTACCCAGCGTCTCTTTCAGAGACCTAGAGTAGTGAATATTTCAGTTCTCTGATGTTTTTTTTTGGTTTTTTTGGCAGCTTGTCTTCAAAACCTGAACAGAACCAGTGGAGGAGCTCAACTTCACCACCGCGGACAAGAAGAAAAGGACTGATCTCATTTGCAACTGGTTTGTTTCAAAGTACCCGTTTCGTTGACAAAAGTGCCCTCCTCAATAACAAAGTGCATTCATAACCTGGCTCTATCCAATTAAGATGCAAAGGACTGATAGTCAAACTACAGCCCTACTGCAAATACTACAGGGTGCAATGGGGGGGGGGGGGGGGGGGTTCTCTCAAAATGTGCTAGTTTTGCACAATAACACAACTTGGACAGACTTACAAATCCAGAGTCACTTACAACATTCAAACGGATATATCAGCTCTGGTGTTTTCCCCTCCTTCTCTACAGGATACCTGGACCCAGTGAGCAGAGTGTGAGTGTGTGTGTGTGTGTGTGTGTGTGTGTGTGAAAGACAGAGAAAGTGCATTGGGGCTGGCAGCTCAGGGTGCATGTTTGAACAGGCCGTGGCTGACTCACACAGTGATGATGTGGCCAGAGCGACCCCGGCTGCCACGCACACACACACACACACACACACGTACACACCCACACACGCGTACATATAAACACACTCGCACACTAAACTGCCAGCACCAGGCGTCCTACCCACAGTAACACCAGGCTCTAATATAATAATATCCCCTCCAGGCTAGTTCGGGGGCATTAGAGGACTACAGAGGGAGAGAAAAGGCCTGATTTGATCCCCTCCTGCCTGGAAACGTGGCTGAGCTGGGGGAGATTATTTTTTGGAATGCAACAGACATTGTGAGATCCCCCTCCCCTTCCCTTCCCTTGTTCCCCTCCCCCATCAACCAGCTGCAGCTGCGCTTCTATTTGGCCTCCCAACTTGGACAGGTATTTATTGCTCTCTTCATCGTACAGGTTGCCTCACGGTTGTGTGGTCCCTAGGGCAAAAAAGATTGGAATAAGCATGATACATAAACCTCCTCTCACTCCCTCCCCAACACCAGCCCACTTCCTTTAAATATACCTCTGTCTCCCCCTCTCTCCCTCTCTCTCTCTCGCGCTGTTGGATATCTTTAGTAAAGCTGTGCAAACATAGAAAAAAAAGGTGCTCATCTATCTCTTCTTCGTACTCTTTGTCATTCTCTCACTCGGGCTCCCTGCCATTCCTTTAACCTGCGGTTGGTTAAATGCTACCCGCGCCTTGTCACACAAGGACAGATTCCGAAAAAACTGCACAAAGTTAAGCACATTCATTCATTCGACCTCCTCCTCCTCCTTTGGGTAGGAACTGTACAAGTTAAGTGTTAAGTTTGGGACATATGGGTGACTCAATGTTTTTTTTTTTTTGTTTTTTTTTTCTCATCGAACAGTCACACGGGGTTTTTTTTTCTTTTCGTTCACCCACAAGCTTCACTCTGTGAGAAATATGACATCAAGCCTAAGAGGAGAAAACCCGATTGGTAAGTAAACCTCAGCATTAAGAAGGGACTAATGTCATATCACCACCTGCTGTATATACATGTATACAATTATAAAGTGTCAAGTACCCGAAGCAGTCAACAAAAAGGAACGACGACAAAAAAAAAAAAATTAAGACAGAATCAAAAAGGGAAAACAAAAAACAAAACAAAAAAAGCTGAAATTAGCAGGGCTGTGAGGGTCAAGAGGCAACGTAGTCAAAGCCAACAGGTACATCGACGATGGTAGTGCTTTAGAAACACAAACCCTCCACCCCTCATATTCCCAGAGTCCTGCGATTGAAGAGCCCCCAGTAAAGTGGATTTGACTCGACGTGAATTTGTTTTTTGTTTTTCAATAAGACAAAACCATAGATGCATTTTATAGAGTAAGTAACACTTCAATCAAACCCTCGTCTGATTCTTTCTGGAACATTTAGAGAGAGAAAAAACTGTTGCATCAAAATTGTGGTGAGTTTTCCTTGCATATGCCATATTGTGGCAATGTTGTTTCTATGGTAACTGTACATTTCAGACCTGCAAAAGAATAGAAAAAGAGTTGTTTTTCACTGGGAGGATTTGTCCTCGCTTCACCCGTACAGCAGCCAGAAGGTGCTTGATAGACACCTTGCTTAGAGCTTGAAGGCTGTGAGGACAAAACCAATAAAAATCTAAATCAACTGCATAGTTGCTCCGCGTTTCTTTGTATCTATCATACATTTGCCTAAGCACATATGCCAATGTATAAAACCCCTAATATATTATAAAGAAAGAAATGGCCCAGAAAGTGGACGTCATGGGTACATGATTTGAAGCGTTCTTTGCTCTTCAACAGATAAATCGACTCAAGTGCTTGCAAGTCTACTCCATTTCCTAAACAAAAAGGAAAAAGAAATATAAAGATTAGATTTTTTGTGACACCCTGATTTGGTTTATAGAGGAATAGTTAGTTGTTGTTTTAAAGTTTGCCTTTGTGTGTTCTTTCTCCTCTCTGTTCACTGGCCTGTCTCACAGGCGGGTGCAGAGTGACTACGGTGTCCAGCAGTGTCCTTGTCGCCCCATGCAGTCTCAGGGCCCTGCCTCCTCTGCAAAATCCTGCAGCTGAGGACTGTGTGCATGGGCTCCAGCAGCCCCCTCCAGCTCTACCGCTGAGGACGCATCCAAGCGCCGCCGCCCCCTGATGGTACGAGGCCCGGGGGGCCCCGTGTCGGAGCCGGGGCTCAGCAGGCCCAGGGGGGCGTCGAGGAGCCCCTGCTCCCGCACCCGAGGCTTTCGGCCTCGACGAGAGGGGATGCCGTTGCAGCCGTCCTTCTTGAGGTGGCGGTGCAGGTGATCCGAGCGCACGAAAGTCTTAAAGCAGCTTGAGCACTGATAGGGGCGCAGGCCGGTGTGCACGCGCATGTGGTTCTTCAGGTCGTAGTTGTGAGCAAAGGCGGCTCCACATTGCGTACAAAGGTAAGGCTTCTCTCCTGTATGCTTCCGCATATGAACCTTGAGCTTGTCCTGCCTGGAAGAAAGAAAAGTAAACAAAATCACAGACAGAATACACAGACAAAAGAAATAAGACGATCAACCCACACCACTCAGCACAAACAGCCAGCTTCAGGTTTTCTTTTTTCGGCTACTAATCAAGCTAAGTAACATCATGTACAAATATATAATTAACTTGAAACACATTATTAATTCTCATATGTACAGTGGTCAGCTTAATATGCTTCGGATGGTTTTATTTCCTATTTAAACGGACATCTTTTGGATCTCGTCCAATGAGATTATTCTGTGAGGGCAGCCAGGCCAACTGAGGAGAAGCCATAAAGCTCACATCTTTATCTGTGTAACTGCACACAAGAGCGCAACTGTGGACTGACGAGTAAGCTCAATGTGCACTGTGTCAGTTGCCACTTTTACGATTTCGGTTAACTTTGAGGACGACGCCGTAAAACAATTGATAGATGAAAAAAAAAAAAAAAAGAAAAGAAAAAGAAAAGCATGAGTTTTGTGAATCGAAAATGAGGACTTCGAGCTGAACGGTTCCAACATCATTTTGAAAACTTGACGTTTAACGTCGAGTCGTACTGAAATCTAGATGAGTCTGTAAAGCGTCATCAATTTCACAGCCTGCTTCTATCCCCACGAGCTGTAATCTGATAGAATTTTGCATTAGAGCAGTTGTCACTTCAAAGATGATCAAATAGCTCATATAGAAGACTCATTTTCCAAAAAAACATCAACTCCACTTAAACCAACACCAAACTGTGACTTCAACTTCATCGCATGACATCCTGGAGCATTTCTTTACTCTGCGATGGTACACCAAACTTTATCAGGCTGCCTGCACTCGTCTGACTCTTGTCCTCGTCTCCCCTCCCTCCCCCTTACTATCTCTCAAGCTCTTTAATCGTCTAACCATTCGGGGCAGAGGGCTCCTAAACAAACAAGCATAAGACAAGTCCATTTGAACACACACACACACACACACACACACACGTACACACACACATGCCATGTAAGTGGATTAGCTGTCATACAAGCAACAAATACACCGGCTGCAACCCATCCTGGTCCGAACAAACGATGCCCCAAATAAATATAAAAAAAAAAAAAGAAACATGTAGTGAGGAGAAACACACACATACGCGCGGGGCCGAAGCTTCGGAAAAAAGTGGCACACTGACAGAGGTGAATTATTTAAAGGACAGGAGTGATTTATTACCGTGCGAGGCACACTCTTAACCCTGATCAAACAGGATTAAGATTACAATACCCCCTTCCCACTGCCGAACAAATTTAGCTGGAAGGCAAATTCAGATTGGTCTTCCCTACCTGCCATGCCAGCAGAGGTTCTGGGTATTTCTAGCCTACTGCATCTATTTCCAGCACAAGTCCACTGATTAATTAATTAATTAAAGGAATGATTTCAAGGAAAAGGCAGGACTCCCAAATACAGGGAAACCACAGTCCACTGCTGTAGACTAGCCACATTTTACTGAGTGACAAATGGCAGATTTCATTAGAGGTAAAGGAGTGAGAGGGAGAGAGGGGGTGGGGGTGGTGTAACTGCTCTGCCGTGGGCAATAATCAACATAACCAGAGATCAAAAGTTCAAATTATTGCTTTGGAGCACACAGAGTACCATCCAGGACCTGTAATCCCCCTCTGTATCAGAACACAGAGGTTTATAGCAGCCCTCCACTAGATAACACTACCATGGAATGGCCTTCTTTTATAGGACCCCTGTGTTCCATTTCCAGGACTTTGCTATGAAGGCTGTCCCAATAAAACAGACCTTTATAACTTTTATAATCCGACCCCCTCTCTCCCTCAGCTTGAATATTCTACAGTCCATTTTGAGCAGCATTTGGCTACAATGTGACATTGAAAAAGCCTGGTCAGGGGATACTCTGTCAGCCCACGGCCAAGGTAAACATTTAGATTCACTGCGCTGCCTCCTTAATGCAAAGCTAAGTTGGTTAGCGCTAATACTCCTGGCTGTGGTGTTTCCCTCTGCTGGGCCATTTGTCTGCAGTGCAAGACTATTAGTACATGTGACAAGGGGGAGTCACTTCATTAATTGGGCTTACCTGGTAAAGCGCACTTTGCAGATGGCGCATTCGTAAGGTTTCTCTCCCGTGTGCGTTCGGATGTGGCGGGGTAGCTTGCCTGCTCCTTGAATGACCTTGGAGCATATGGGGCATTTCTGGAAGGCCTTAGAGCGCATCTTCCTCTCGCCCCCACCTCCTCCTCCTCCTCCTCCTCCTCCTCCAACCCCGCTGCCTCTCTCTCCCACTCCCCCCTCGCCTCCTCCTCCTCTGTCTTGGCCTGTTCTGCCCCGTGACAACCAGAGCGGCGGCACTCCCTCGGTTACAGCCGCAGAAGCTGGATCCTCGTTCTGAGTGCTGTTAAAATAATTCAAGTAAAATTCCATGTCGGGGTCGTCCCCATCTCCCTGTTCCACCCCGGTTGTTGCACGGTCCTTCTGCCTCTCGATGGAGTCCATCATCTGCTGCAGGAGGGCACTGGCAGAACCCTTTTCCCTCGCCACCGCCACCGCCTCCCTACTTCCATCCTCCACCTCTGTCTCCTGCCTCAGCCGAGACTCCGGGGGGAGGTAGAAGTGCCCGTTCTGGGACGAAGGGAAGTAACTCACTCCGTTCCCCTGCACCGCCTCCCCGTCCTCATCTTCCTCCTCGTCCTCATCCTCTTCCTCGAGCTCCTGTGTGGGGGCCTGGGCCAAGGCGAGGGCCAGGGGGGAGTAGTACTCACCGGGGCCAGCAGGAGCCCCGTTGCTGGGGACCCCGCCATTACCGTGGTTAAAGTGCAGGTGCGTGGGCAGGTCCCTGAGCTCTGGCGTGCTGCAGCTGCTGCTCCAATGCGCCCCTCTCTGGAAGTACTCCAGGTACTCCCGGGCCCGCACCCGGTTCCCCTGCTCCCTGCCTCCTCTGCTCTCCCCCTCCTCATCTTCATCTTCATCTCTTCGCTCACTGCCCGCCTAGTGAAACATGACGGGGGGGAACAAAGAGAGTGAGTGCAGGAGACATTTAAAAGTCAGTGAAAGTTTGCACAAAAAACTAAAGGGGAAGACAAAGAGAAAGACAGAAATGAAAAACAATATAATTAAATTAAAAAAAGCACATCAGCTAAGGTGAAGGCTGACTGGATAATCTACAACTGTAAAGTCTATCAGCATAGGCAGATCCCTATCTGGGTATCCTGGATGCACACCCAGGGGTTTATTATACCCATGAGCACATGCATGTGCATCTCACAGCTACGCTTGATCACGTTGAAGTGTAGCTGCGATATGCCGTGTCCTGAGTTAGTGGAATAGCATGCCGTCCTTCCACACACGCTATTGGCTCAGAATGAGTAAGTGTTGAACCCAAAGGCTGTGGGCGTGTGTTTGGCATGGTGAGAGAGACTGATAAAGGCCATGATGTAAGCTTGACTATGCTGGCTATTTAATGAGGGGGGTGGCATGATGCTTAGACACCTCATTCCCTGAGTGGCTGAAGCAAGAGAACTACATTTTAAATGAGTTATTCCAGTTCCAAAACACATCATCTTAGCATGAACTGCTTCTTAGATGGTGTGCGCTTTGCTATACATTTGTTCAACCCGTACAATGGATTGTTTATGGTGTCACTAACTCAAATGTCATCTCAAAGCTTAAATTTGACTTTAAAGATCTATAATGGTCTTGTACCGGCGGGGAGAGCACTTTGGTGTCCAGCAGGTGCGTACAGACGTCCTTGACAGGCGGGACTTCCAGGAGGCGAGCAGCAGCGAGGATGTCAGCCACACTGCTGTGACTGACTGTCAATGTAGCTGTGTAGGCAAAGTCCAGCAACGCTCCCAGAGCCTCTGCTGCCACAAAGTCGATGTTGTAGACGTTCTGTTGGTCCACGGCGGCCCCCGAAGTGAAGAGCTTGTGGAAGTAGGAGCTGCAGGACGCCAGGACGGAGCGGTGAGCCGGGAACTCCCGGTCCTCTGCAACCAGGAGCACGTCGCACAGCAGGCCGCTGAGCCGCTGCTTGTTCAGACTGCCCAGGATGTCTGCGCTGTGCTCAGGGAACGGGATCCCCACGGGGCCTTCTTCTGCCTCTCCTGCCCCTCCCCTCCCTCCTCCGCCACCACCGCCGCTGCTCGCCGTCCCCCTGAGCCGCCTTCCACCCCTCCCACCGGCTCCTGACGACATCTTCCACCAGCCTGCCGCCGAGCCGCCTAGCACAGCCCCCACCCGTGTATCCGTCCTGCCGTCTGTCCGTCTGCCTGTCTGAGAGCAGAAGAGTTGGATGGAGGGGAGAGACGAAGAGGAAATAATAGATCAGTTCATGACATTCTTTATGTGGATTAAGGAAGAGGGAGGAATATTGATTTATTGATTCACCACAGTCACACCGGGATGCTCCTGAACACAACCCAGTACACACAAAACGTGAGGACACGGAATTTTAAATCTTAAGTAGTACAAGTGTAGGGTTTACATCAATTGTGATGATTAAAAAGAACACTGAACCCAATCGATTCCAACCCAAGATTTTATCGTCACGGCCGGGAAACAGACCAGTATATAAATACATGGCCCTTCTCGTATCCTTATGAAGTCTTTCTATATATCCAAACAAGGGACCCCTCTGATACCATATACGTGAGAACCACGTAGATACCAACATACCAACAGTAGCACACATGGTCATAGACAAGTAGACAAAATGCTCACATATACACTCTGAAGTATCTTAGCAAAATCTACAAAGTGGGTCATATCAGGTTGCATGCCAATTAGTATTGTGATCAGCTGTAAAACATGTTGGTTGGTAATCAGTCTTTTGATGGATGAGCTTTCAAAGCAAGATGTCACAACTCAGAAAAAAAAAAAAAGACTGCAAAAATGATTTAATATGTCAAAAGTCATAAAAGTCTTTAAAAAAAAAGAAATCATGGAGACATCTGGAAAACGGACAAACTGCAAATGACAATGAGATACCGCTATAACAAGTTCAAACGTATTGTTCCTCGACCCTATACATCGTATGCTTATGACCTTCATTCAAGGGGAACTGTGTACAGACTTGTTCAGTCTCTAAATAAAATCTAAAATGATTCACTCCAACAAGTGATTTTTATTACTCAGCATATTAGCAATGCAAAAACGTCTCTTCTGATTTTTCACATTGACAGTTTAATGAAAATATGTGATTTCATACCTCAGCCTTTAAAATCCGTCACCATGATTTCTTACTTATACCCAAAAAGGACTAATTAAAGTCAAGACGTTTAATCATTTTGTGCCGAGCTGAAATTTAACTTGTCAGTATAGACTTTTTATTTGCCACATATGTTGAACCCTGCATTCATCTTCTTTGCAAAGGAGTAGCTCACGTAATATAGTGGCACCAACAGACAATTCAAACATTTCTCTGGACTCAAGAGCCTTGAGCGCGTGTCCGAGGTAACTAGAGATATGCTACACAGTAACACTACAGTGCTGCACGTCACAACTGCTTGGAGCTGATTTTAAAGCAAATCGACTGGCACAACAGGTGTATTTACAGATTTACTACATCAAGTGTGACAATGTGCAATAATGACAGTTTCTGTGTGGCTCACAACAACTGTGAATGCATCATTTGGCCAGGCATGTTGCCTGTTAAAACACTGAGTGGATGAATGACTAAGTGAGGATGTTTATGTGCTATATTTGTGTAGGCATTTGTGTAGGCCGGTGTATGTGTGGCTGTTTCCTTGTACACGCCTACATTTACTCGCGTGTGTGTGTGTGTGTGTGCACCCAGTCGTGCAAGAAACCAAATAAGAGGACGTGAAGGACAGATAGGCATAGGGCAGCGGGGATCAGAGTGCATGCTGGGAGCTGGACTGTGCAGCTTGTTCACTCTGTCAGTCAAGAGTTGGGGAGGGAGGTGGAGGAAAAAGGTGGGGGTGGGGGTGGGTGTGCTGCCAGAGCAGACCCTGTGGAAAAACTCCACAGGAGGAGGAAGAGGACACGAAACAAGCAACAGTATTAAAAAGGGAGGTTGTCAATCCGGTCTGAGCTGGTTACCCCACCCTGTACTGTGTGCCAAGTTTCAGGAAAGGCCGTCCCCTCGCTCACGTGTAGGGGGGGAGATTAAAACGACCGGCTGAAGCCTGCGCAGTGGGAGAGGGGTTTCATCAGAAACAAGCCATCCTCGATTTCTCCATTAACACACTCGCACAGTACTCGTACAGCAAATATACTGTAACATCACGGAGACGTCAATAACACGCAAAAAACGCACATAAGCACACACACATGTAGGACATCCAACCGCTCCAACCCCCCCCTCCACCCTTCTCCATCTGCCAGGGAGACGCAGCAGGGGGTGAGGCCGGGGGGGGGGTTTGGAGGGCGCATGGAGTGCGTTGCTCTCGACAAGAGCGAGGCTTTCAAATGACATTCCTTCAGATCAGCCCTCCTGGTACGTGTGTACGCTACCACACTATCAAACCTGTCAAACCTGGCCACCCTCTCCTCTATGCTACCTGTGCTCACCTCTCCTTTTCTCCCCTCTGATACTTGTAAAGAGAAACGCCCATCTCCACACCTTGGGATCTGGCAACATGTCGGCTCTACCCACAGGTGAGGGTAAGGTAAAGCCTTCATAAAACACATCTCTAGAGAGGCGGGAAGGAGGGCGGGCGTTTGTTCAAACTCATCATGATCCTCCAAATGGGTCAGTGGCTGTTTTTATGATAAAGTTTGTTCATTCAAATAGCACGGGTACTGCTTTGTTTGATTAATGGTAAAAATGTTTAACAGCTCCACCGTCTCTCGCTCCGTACTGTACGTCCCCCCCCTTAACTCAATTAAGTTCTGATGGGCAGCTGACCACAAAGCCTCTGCAAACACTGCCAAAGCTCTGGTGAAAACGGACCGTCATACATGGCAAATTTTATTATCCAAGCCCTCATTTCAATATGCTGAGGTGAGGGAGACAAAGAGAGATGGCCCAGGAGGGAGAGAGAGAGGAAGAGGGAGAGCAGAGTGGAAGAAAAAGCAAGACAAAAGGGCAACCGCATTGGCTACTGGTCACGTCCTTCACAGGTGGAAATAGATCTCTGTGAGCCCATCCAGACCCGAGCCAACCTGCTCTTCTCTTATACACAGACAGACAGCACCTGCACTAGACCCGGCTTTGCTGCAAGCTTGTGTAGCGAGTTATCCCCCGTACATATAGCTGACCCTGGGTCACGGCTTTGTCAGGGTAAGACGTTTAGCTGAGGAGGAGATAAAACACAGTAACACACGCACACACACACACACACACACACACATATACAAACACACACGCATACAAACACACGCGCACGAATGCGATTCGGTGCCAACGACGCATGGAGGGACTACTCTGTCCCCGAATGACCCCCGCAAAGAGCACTAAGAGAGAGAGAGAGGAAACACAGTGCAACAAACCTGATCCCGACACCTCCTCATGGCTTAAAAACATTCCTTATCACTAATTCATGCCTGTGGGTGACGAGGCCCGCAACCCAGCACAACGCGGCGCAGCAGCTTTTAAGAGTCCCGGGCGCTCCACTTCCAGGGAAGGTTCCTTCTCTCAATATTCACTGGAAGAGCACCCAGGCCTGCTTTGCAAGTCAAACAACTGCAGGACCAACCCCTCTCCGCCCTCTTCACCTCCACCTCATCCGTGACGGGACGTCCCTCCTCCCATATATCTCTACACACGGCAATATCAAAGTCACACTTAAGGAACAAAACAACCCACACCGGTCTTCAGTAAACCAGTTTACTGTTACTTCAGATGCCAGTGCTGCGTGTTCTTACCATCCATGACAAGGCAGTCACACCCAATTGTTCTTGTCATTCACTGACAAACACATTGGCATCAGGCTGTGGCAGCAGTTAGTAAAAGTGTTTTCATAATGCCTGAGATGTATCATCTAAGGACTGCAGAATTTCCACTCTGGGAGTATCTCTGTCTTTGGCTGACTCATACCAGTCATTCCTAAATACAAAAGGAACAAACTGTTAACCCTGTGTAACCTCGGATGTTTCTTAGATAGAAACAAAAATACCGAACTGGCACTTTTTAGTTTATTGAAGTGTAGAAAAGCAGCAAAACATCAGGTATTAAATGGGTACTACAACTTTTGATTCAACCCTACTGAACTGAAAAGCAAATATCCTCCCTTTGGCTTCTTGTTATTAAACATTTTCAGTTGCAAAAAGTGATTGGCTCATGAAAAATAATACACAACTCATAACTAGTGAGAAACCCAACTTTCAGCGGGAGCAATCAGAGCAAACACAACTGAATCATTGATCCCTTAAACCTTAAATGTTGATGGAGCACAGGTGAGCCACATTTTTGTACTAAAATACAGCGCAGTTATTAATTTTATATCACCGTGTGAATTGTTATTAGCTTGGTGCTTTTACAAGAGAACAATTCTATCAGGATACTCCCAGTTTTACTCAACTTAATACAGAAATACAGAGGCAAAGTCTGGACATTAAACAAGTTGTTTGGCCCTTTGCTCTCCATGTCCTGACCCTTTCTTTATCATTTCACTGACTATCTCAACTGGTGTTTAAGGCAACAAAACCTGCCGACCCCGCCCTGCTGCGAGGAAATCACCTACTCGGGTCGAGAGGGGATCAAGGTCGGACCGAGATAATGCAAGATAATCGGAATGGGGAGGGGGGGTGGCAGTTCCTTGGAAGAGTGGCCACTGCTTGGCCACTGCCAAGTGACTCGCTGGTGCCAGTGGTGGAAGGAAACCCGATTGGTCATATTGGAAGAGAAGCAGGAAGAGGGCAAGTGACTGATAAAAACTGAAGTTGCATGGGCTGGTCTAGGCCTGGCAGCTTTTACTGAAAAAAAAAAAAAAAACGAACCAGGAAGTGGAGCCAAAACGCAGACACAATGCCAGTGAAAAGGTAGTGGGCGAGGCAGGGCGTTACAACTCACAAGCTCAATCGTAACTCCTTAGCGTTCAGTATAGATGCCGAGGAATCCGGCTCAGATGTCAATGATAAACTCTCCTTCTGTTACCTGGTGTAACCTGCTTCCATAAGAGGGACGGTCACCACCCACAAGTTGAGCAAAGTTGAACACGAGGAAGCTGGCGGGGGGGGTTTTATGATGTTATAAAAAAGGTCTATGTTTGCACTGCCAGATAGCAAAGGAAGTAGAAAAATTAAACCTGGAGCTGCTGCTAATTACTCGTGGAAACTCTCACACTGTTCTAACCGTGTCAGGATTTTTGTTTTCTTGCTCATTTGTCTCAGTCAGACCAACTGTACAGCAAATAAAAAACACATAGTTATTTAATCCAGTGCAACAGCTACTTTTACCAAACTTAAGTTTTGACACACTAACAGAAATATGGTGATTAAACTCTAAGGTCTGTAGTTTGTGGTGTTGGATTGCATCATACTGTAATACTGTGCTCCTCCAGATGTAAATATCAGAAACATAACATGATAATGTGAAGTAGTTCCATGCCACTCCGCTGAAATATACAGCTTAAAAAATGACAATAGAGTTGAGACAACTTACAAACAACTAAAAGAGTATTCCCAGCAAAAAGTGATCAATTTGATGAAGATAGTATTTCATGTAAGACTGTTGTGCATTTCTATTCATCTAGTCACTCCAATACGGAGAAACACAACAATTTACCTAATTCATTCATTTCATAATGTCAGTTTTTGTTAAGTAAATATATCAATAAAAGCTATAAACTTGAACACTGTTTTAGTTTCATGCCAGTTCAACTACTGTCTTTTCATTGTGAAGTCTCGAGTCCTATGACAGGTCTTGGGACAGTAGCCTTTCACAAGCTGCAGTGTAACAAAACCACATCCACGGTCTGAGTTCCTTTTAGCTTGAGTAACACGCTCTGACGCTGCCATGCTGCCAACCAGGAAGCGTAACAGAATCTAACACATGGCTTCAGAAGCGGCGCTTACAACCCGACACAGCGTCAACTCAACTCAGGCGGGCCGGCCGGTCCGCAGGCCCATCGTGCCCTGCGCCGCTTTGTGCATGCGCAGCAGAGGACTTCCTGGGAGTCTTTGACAGGCGTGTAACAGAACCCGCTCTGTTATCAGATGACCAGCTCTCTCCCCCCCCCCCCCCCCTCTCTCCCTGTCTGACCCTCTCTCTTTCTTCCTCTCATCTGTCGCTCTCATCTCATCGTTGCTCCATCTCTGTCTCTCAGACTGTGCACAGTAACCCACCACAGCACCCACTTCCCCTTTCCACTGCTGAGAAGGCAAAGCTTTGCGGACCCACCCACCCTCCCCGTTGTCTCGGCGTCCTTCAATGCAACCCACCCGTCTTCTCTGCGCGCTTCATCCTAAACCAGTTCACTAAATCAACATGCAGACATGTGTCAGGTTAGTCACAGTTGAGTAATTAAAAGGAGGTTCTGGTACATCTCTACTACAGTGTTCAACGTCATTAGAACAAATCAGTTATAATGCCTGAAACTATTATACATACTATATATTGAAAATGTAAAAAGCCTCAGTTAACATATCCCCAAAAGACACCATCCAACTCCAGAAGTGTCAAAATCCAAGTGTAGCTCTACCCACAATCTGAAAAACATCCCAGCCTCTTCCTCTCACACTCTAATTTGATCAGGTTGTGTTAGCCTCTCCATAATAAATGTCCCAGAAGAGAACAGAAGAAGCCCCTTTACTCCCCCTAGACTTCAGCACAACAACAGAAAAACAACAGAGAGGGGTCTGTCTATCGGCCTTGCCAGGCTGGAAGCTGTGGTGCACTGAGCAGCTGACCAGGGGAACCAAACATTAGGGGGAAGTGAAGCTGCATTCACCAAGGAAGAGGCAGATGAAGGGATTCAAAAGGCTTCAACTTTTACAACTGAAAATATAAAGATAGAACGGCGGCACAGAAATTATGTCGTTTGGTATAAAAGTACAAAACAACTTAAGTTTTGATTCCACCATATGGGCCCCAATGCATCATTTAACCATATAAACAAAAACTTTGAACAAACGTAATGAGCGTTACATGTTGTGCATTGTATACAGCCAACATTTCACTCTAAAATAAAAGCCTCAAACTGCCACGGCGACATCACGCAACCTGTCCTCTCCGTCTGTCTGAACCTGCTAGTTTCAGGCCATAGTGGTGGAGGCACAAACATACAGGAATATCAAACTGTATTCAGCCTCACCGCCAAATTGATGGGTGGTGTCTTGGACCTGCCCACAGCCACTGAAGTCCCCTGCAATTCCCCTGGAGTCTATTGTTGGTAACACAGACACACACACGCATGCATGCACACCAGCACACACACACACACACACACACACACACGGCGTCCTAGTTTAACCTCTTGCTGGAATTTACTTAAGCTAACGATACTAATCTTCTATAGTGGCACCTAGAAAGTAGCCCAGAGGGGTAGAATCAGGACGACTGCAACTAATATCGTCTGTGACATTGAACCTTTTCTTCTACCGCCTTCTGAGAAGCATTCCTAACACTTTCCCAGCATTTGGGCGTCTTCATGTATCGTGCTCTTCTTGTACCCTCTACGTGCCCACATGTTTAAAAAAAAAAAAAAAAAACGGGTTGAACAAGTATGTGTAAGCCAAAAAATATGCATCTGGTTATCGAGCAAGGCAGTCAAGGTTCCTGTGAGGTCTTTAAACCACGAGCCACAAGCAAGCGCGACAGCTCGGGCGAGATTAGAATCTGCGTCTAACAATATGCAGGGAAGTAAAGGGGTTAAGTGGACAGGGAGGGAAATATGTCATGAGATTGACCAGCTGAAAAACATTTAAATCAATCAGCAAGTACACAAGTTCTCCAGCATAGCTAGCAGGGCTTACGTTGTATTTTAATGTTGCATGGATGGAGCGTACCCTACCAGTCGTCACAAGATGTGCCACATATTCTTCCCCTCAGCAGGAAGAGGTTTCTCAAATAAACTATTACTCACCGCCTCACCTGTACTCTGTCAACGCGATCGCTCTGCCACAGTCTAGCAAACACTTGATGCAGTGGTTTTAGTGGAATTACTTCAACACCCCCTAAAAGAAACGGCAGCACAGGCTGTGCAACTGTCTTCATCTTGTCCCTCTACTAATAATAGCAGCAGTGCCATTTAATCACAGCAGTAGACAAAAGCATTCAAAGAATACTGTGCCTTAAGATGGAGACAACACTGATGCACAACACAAAGTTAGCCTGATGTGGAGGAAAAACTTTGCGACACAAACTCTTCCTCTGAGCAGTGTTGTGTGCAGCACCTTACACTCTGACCTATTTGCCATTCCCTCCTTTATCTGCAAGTGGGTCAAGAACTCTGAACTCTATCAAGCCCCATCTCTCTCTCACACACACACACACACACACACACACACACACACACAACACGCTATGGTATTTATTTCCTCCACTCGCCTCTCTTGTCCTCTCAGTCACAGTCTAAATACACAGTGTGTGTGTGTGTGTGTCTTTGGAGTGCTTACCAAATAGGCAGAAAATGTTTCCTGGGCCCTACTTGCCTCCCCTGCCTGCCGGCCAGCTCTGCTGCCTCCGTCTCTGGGCAGGGCTCGCGCTTTACCAGACAGGAAACTTGCGAGTGGCCCTAGTCATACAGGCAAGCCCTTGCCTGATCCCACACAAACAGACACCTCGCCCCCCACAACCCCCCCCCCCCCCAAGCACCACCACCAGCGCCGCCCCCCCCCCCCCTCTCCGGTTTTAGCCCACAACTCGGCTCTGCATCCCCTGCTCTCATTGGTTTGACAGCTGCTCACTCACCACACCTCCTTGTCGGGATAGGCTGGCAGTTGTTCCCTTTCCTGGATGGCCAAGGGCAAGGCACTCTGGGATATGGAGTTCTGAAAATCATCCGACCTGCTTTGCAGCCCCTTGCTGTGGACTACGAGTCCCAGCTCTCTCTCTGCCCCCACCACCCCCACTATCTCCAAGCCTGCTCTAACGTAAGCACTCAGGGCTGAATTATACACTACAGTATGTTGCTAGCAGACTGCCAGGTATTAAAGTACAGACCAGCCATCAAACAGGGCCGAGCTTCGTATGAAAAAAAAGAAAGACATTTCAGCCTCGACTGTCAGAGCAGCAACATCAGCGGTGGATTCTTTCATTGGCTCACACTCCAGTGACATTTCCGACACACTTAAAAACTACTGACCTAAATTATGACTTATTCCTACAGTCTGGTGCCACCACAACATGCCCTGCGCACACAACACACAACTTGCCCCGCACTGAGCATTTCAATCGCCACTGTCTCGCAAAAGTTGTTGCTATATACCTTGTCCAATATAATTATTTTTGGTTACTCCTTCCCCTCGTTCAGTACACCCCCCCCCCCCCCCCCTCTCGAGAGCCCCCCCTCCTCCTTTAAGTGTTTCCACCTGCCTGAAAAGTTAATGCCTTGAAGACATCCTATAAACTTTATCTCAAGACCCCACAGAGGTAAAGAGCAGTACAGAGGAAGTACTTTAGGAGGATTTTTTAAAAATAAAAAAAGAGGAACCTTGAGTAGGGACTACTGCCTGCGACCCACCTCTCCTCTCCTCTCCGGCCAACCCCCCCACCCTGCTCTCCTTTCTGGCCCCCCCTCCCTCATTCCTCCTTCTCTCCTCTCCTCCTCTGCCCTGCTCCCCTCTGGTCGTCAGGCCCAGGGCAGACAGCAGGGGGGGGGGGGGATGGCAGGGTGCCTTTAGCTCACCTGCGATGGCCGTGGTGAAGCTTGTTGTGGGTTAGCTCAGCCCTCTCCTCTCCTCCTCTCCCTCTCACTGTTGTGCAGCTTAAAGCCCCGTATGCGCTAACCAAGCAGCAGCAGATCAACTCAATTCCCTTCCTGGTTTCTGGAGGGCAAAGAGGTCCCTCCCTTTCTCTCTCTCTCTCTCTCTCTCTCTCACTCCCTCTCTCTCTTAAAGAAACAGCATTCCCCCTCCGTCTCCTCTCCCTCTTGCCTCTGTGAAACAAAAGCGAAGTGGAAATTTATTTTGCGCTCAAAAGTGGACAGTTGTCAAAGTCATAAACTCATTTGGCGATGACACAAATCATTAACCCATGCCTTTCCACTCTGTCGTTTTACCGTACATGTCTGCCAATTTCTCCCATCTGTGGACACTCAGATGTTTGGTTTAAGGGTAAATGAACTGTAACTCTTGTCAATTCTCACCCACCTCGTGTCTCACTGCTCCTTTCCTTTTCTATGCGAGTCGAGTCGCACCCACCCTTTCTATTGCCTGAGGTCATGGTGTCCCACCCCAATAGCAAGCCATGGCACATTCCAGCACATACAGTAGGGGCTGCCAGCAACCCCCTTGATACACTTTCTGGCTCGGCCCACTCTCTGTACACAATACCTGCCAAGCTCCAACAGGTGAGGCATCAGAGTAGACATTACTAAGTCGACAAATGTCTTATCCACAGTGGGAAATGGCAAGATCCCATGTGTGAATTTTAAAGCGATTGCACTTGATGTTGCGCCACTTCCAAACCGCCCACCCGCACGCCCCCTCAGTGAGCGCGAGCCAGCCATTGTACCACGGAGTGGGATGGAGCACAAGATGTATTCGGCGATTCTTTTTGCACCATCTGAAAGCACCGTTAAGTCACGTATTTCATGCACAAACTATTGCAAAACAATACTTTACACAATGTTGCATGCACCAGTCTCACGGGAGCCGTGTCCCACCGTGCAGCAGGGTTTGACACTGGCTTGGCACTGCACAGACAACCATCAAGAGGACTCAAGGGGCTATTTGGCAGGGCGAGGTAGTGACACACCCTCTGCCTTAGAGGGCACTGTTAAGCACCGTCTCTGCTTTAAGCACAGGAAAATGGCAGCTTTCTGAACTTCAGAAAACACACATGAATTGCAGTTGGACGTATGGTGCACATCAACTTGCTGTAATTTGCCAGGCTAAGTGAAGAGGAATGCAGGTGGATAAGTTGCAGCCTGAGTGAAATGAAAACCGCAGGATACACTGTCACATAAATACAGAATATGTAACACAACTTGCCTTCTTATTCAGTTTTGGCCTCAGTCAGAATGAGTTGAGGCCTCTTTACACATCCATGGAGCCCATGGCTGAGATGATGCTCTGTCTTCTCTTCAGTATAATATGAAGTGGTCCTCTCCAAGTCCAGACACCCACTGCTCCCTATATACAGGGATGGGTCAAATGCAGAGAAAAATGTCCCCCATAAAGGGATAAATATAGTGTAATAAAATAAAAAAAATAAAAAATCTGTGGAGCCAAAAAAAAAAAAAGGAGGCAGTTGGCAAGAATCCCTGGATTCAGATCGTCATTTGACCTAAATATAAAGTCTGAAACAGTTAAAGTAACGTGTACTGACGTCAGTAGGAAACGGCTAGTGCTCGCTGCATAAGTAACGTTAACTTTAGTTTGTAATGTCGACATTAAAGTTCAGTTACTTTTTGTTGTTCACGGTAACTTTAACATGCTTTCCTCGTATAAGCTAGCTAGCTAACGTTACCCATTTTAACGTTAGCTGTTCGGCGCTGAACTGAGATGGAGCTCGAGTAAAAGAATATGATAATATATTTTATGAATATGTATTCAAATTAACACTTACCAAGTTTTAAGTTAGAACACGTGGTATTCCATCTCTCAAACTGTCGCTAAGCTACTTTGTTTGTTTACTGAAGGTTAGCTTTCTTCATGCGAATTTGTCAGACACCTGTCAGCCAATCAGAAACGAGTATCGACTAAAAACCTTCTTATAAAGAGTCTTTGGGTAAAACATATCAGAGAAATATCAAAGTCATCCAGGTGGCTATGAATGAAAACATGTGAGGATTATGAGACAATGGGCCCCTGGGAACAGACATGCAAAAGAACCCCAAAAGTTATTTTGCCTCTTTTTGTTTTTGTTTTGTGTTATTTTGTTGTTGTTGTTGTTGTTGTTGTTGTTGTTGTTGGGCATCTCTCTGTGGTTTCGTGTCACTTTGTGGTAATTTTGTGTGTCGTTGTTGTTGTTTTGTGTCACTTTGTAATTGTTTTGTTGTTTTTATTGTTATTTTCTTGATAATGGAAGTTGTGTCCCTTTTTTGTGGTCGTCTCTCTGTGTAGTCACTCTTTGAAGTTGCTTTGTGTATCTTTGTAGTTGTTTTGTGTCACTGTAATTGTGTTGGTGTTTATGGAGTTATTTTCTTGTCTATGGATGTTTTGCCCTGTTTTATAGTCATTTTGAGTCACTTTGAAGTTGCTTTGTGTCTATTTGTGGACATTATGTGTATCTTTGTAGCTGTTTTGGGTCTTTTTCTAGTCATCTCTTCGAAGTTGCTGTTTCTTTTTGTAGTCATTTTGTGGTTGTTTTGCCCCTTTTCATAGTTGTTTGTGGGTCTCTTTGTAGCTGTTTTGCATCTCTTTGTAGTTGCTTTGGTCTGCTTTATAGTCTTTTGGTGTTTCTTTGTCGTTGTTTTTTGTATCTTCCTGGTTGACATGTCTCGTTGAGTGTAAGTGAAGTGCCCTGACACTTTGGGCCCCAGGAAGACATTTTTTTTATGTTATTGCATTGCCCCAAATTAACCCAATCTAAATGATGAAGGACATAACCTCCGTGTTCTCTATGTTATCTAGGGCCCTGACTACAACCATATGAACATATAAACTAAATAAAGTAAATCATTACAGAACAATTGACGAGTGGCAGCTACTCTAAAATAGCTAAAAACTGTAAAACATTTACATATTTGTTGCTTCAGTTGTCTGATGGTTAAAACGATTTCTGGTAAGTCTGTTAGCGACACGGATGTATAGTAACAACATGGCCAACAGCAATGGCTGCCATAAATAAATAACACCTTACAGTACATTGACAAATAAGTTTTATTTTAATCTTTTTATACATTATAACCATATCCAACACATTTTTATATTATAATAAAATGACTCTTCTCCCTTGTCATTTACATAAATCAAAAATTTGTATATTAAGACTGCAAAATAGTACTCCTGTAATTTTTGTATATAGCTTTGTACACATACAAGTGACAAGGCATTCATTTTGCTCTGAACAAATGCACATTTTTGGGGGGGGGGTGGGGGAGAAAGGGCAGCCATTAGCAGAGAGAATACAAGAGCTCTAGCAAGACGGCAGGCTAGCGAGTAACACCACCACCATGTGACCAACACTGACCTGGGTTCAAATGTTCACTCAAACCCTTTGTACTACTCGACTCGTCTGAAGTCTCATTCAACGTTGGGTAGTATTTCTTTTTTTTTTTTAACCAGAATTAATTGGGTTGAATCACAGAAATTATTGCAACCCAAGTCTTTTCCAAAAGCACGCCTCTCGGCTGGTTGTGTCCCAAAGCTTGGAGCGCCACACATAGCAGTACAGTGAAAACATAACCAAATACACTTCAGGGGAAAGACCAACAACAAAGAGAAAAAAGAAAATACTTAAATTAGTCAATGTGATTGGAATATCATATCGACATTGCAGAGATTCAGGCTTTTGATAAAAAAAACACCAGCAAATCATCCCCACCATGATCTTGGGAAATAAAATACACATACAGTATTATAATAAACCATGCTATATCGTCCCTTGAATACATTTCGATCGTTGTTTTTCTCAACGTCAATAATGACATTTATCAGGCCTCCACAGCATACGCCTCTTCCCATGTGAGACACGGTGTGGGATGCGCATTGAAATGTATGTTGAGGAAACAATGTCAACTCAGTGGAGCTCACCGAATGAAAAAAAAAAACATTCTACGTACACCGATATACTGTTTATGAATTTGCATACAAAATCAAAGTTCTCAGGCGTTGAAAAACTTTCAGTCCCGAGGACCCTCTTTGGTTTGTGACATTGTTCACAAAGTGGTCTTCAGAGTGATCGCTCACTTACCAAATAGTGAAAAGGACTCCTTATACGCCTATTTGGCCGGCACTCTCTACTAACAAATTGTATTACAGTGGCGGTAATTGCAAGGCCTCTGCTGAGAACATGTATGCACGAGTAAGTTTGACAAAAGGATCTTAAATCAAAATAGCTGCATTCACCTTCAATAAAACCAATTTAGAACTTGCAAGTAGGTGATATGTTTGGATTTCTCCGTTTGGAAATCTCTACAGCAGGTCATTTATTAAAATACAAGTCCCACAAGCCATCAACTGTTGCCATACAAAAGATTAATACAGAACATTTGTATATTCGACAATCAACAATACAAAAGAAGTTTTGTCAATCAATCCAAATTCAGCTGACGCACCGGCAGCCCTTCAGTGCTTTACATCCTCTGTAGCGGTGTGGAAAAGTGAGCTGTCTGACACTCTTGACACTGGCATGGTGAAGCTGTGGTCTTACTGTACAACGACTCAAAGGGCTCTGCTGCTGGTGAAGAAATAAATGGGGGGGGGGCAAAACCGTACCCAAGAGCAAGATGGGAAAAAGATAAGTGCCAATGTGTGTGATGGCTTGTGTACGTGTATGTGCAGTATATTTATGTGTATGCAAGCAAGACCCAGGTGTGTGTCAGGGCAGTTGGGGGGCCGGTTCACTCAGTGCCGCGGGTGGGAGTACTGGGCTGGTTGAGGCCCATGGTTTTGCACAACCAGCCGGCAAAGTCCACTCCCTCCACTTCTGATCGTTTGATGAACGTGTGACTCTGAGAGAAAAAAAAAAAAAGAAAAAGAAAACCGTTGTTTGTACCGCTAGCATCATTAACTAAAGAGAAGTGAAAATGAAGTTCAGGTACCCACCGTCAACATCTTCAGATCGGCCCTCTCAGCCGGGTTTTTGATCAAACTGCGAACACAAATCACACCAAAAAGGTTACCGACATGAGACTGTAGAACTGCTTCTGTCAATGAAGGATTAAGTTGGATTTAATGTTCCCAAACAACCACCTCGTACATAACACAACTGCATTTCAGTCAACACTGCTGTCTTCATGTCACATGGAATTAAATACGCTAAGTGTAGGAATTTAAGCTCTCTACATGATCTACTTCTCCTGATTCACTTTTGCGTAAAAGCAGATAAGAACAGTGTGCTTTCTTTTCCTTTTTCTTTTAGCTCGCTCTAAAAATGTGGTTGCAAAAGCTCACCATTTAGTCACAAAGTCCTGGAAGTCATTGGTGAAAACCCCAAGTGGCAGTTTAGGGGGCGGCTGAGGAGGAACCAAGAATTAAAAAAAAGGTAAAAAAAACGGAACAATTCATGCAAACAAACATTTTGTGCAGAAATTAAAAAAAATTGTGCGTTTATGCAAATCAGCTCTTTCTCATACCTCATTCACAATGTAGTCCAACAGTTCAAAGATGGCCATGGCAGGTCTACTGTCCATCCCATGCCCTGTGGAAAAGTTGCATAACATATTAGAATTATTCACGTAACAAAATAATTCAAAGTCATATTAAGCAAGTTTTTTTTATTCAATTATGTTTGACAGTCTTTACCCTGAAAACAAGAATGTAAAAAAAGTGTCACTTTACAAATCCACACGTTTGGAAATGTTTTTCCGCTCCTTACCGCTCACGGGTCGGCCCGGTGGTCTGGGCCTCTGCATGTTGGTGTGAGGCTCTCCCTCGGCCCCGTCCATAATGGCCCGTCCGAAGATGGACTCCAGCTCTTTGGATTCTGGTGGGGGGATGGGGTAGCGGCCAATCGCCAGCTCCACCAGGGACAGACCCATGCTCCACACGTCAGACTGAACGGAGTAGTGAGTGCCCTGCAGTCTCTCCGGCTGTTGAGAAACACACGATCTACGTCAGAAGGAGCGGGTAGAGCCAAGACGCCAGGCAGGAGAGAGGGTTGGGCAGAGGGCTGGGTGGGGAAGGCACAGGAAGCGGTGGAGAGGATAATGGGAGGGGGGGGTGTTATGGCAAGGAGAGTATGGGTGTAGTGAGGGCAAGAGGACAGAGGATGGGAGGGTTTGGCAGGAAGTGAAGGGGAGCTTTGGACTGTTTTAGTTAGAAGGGTGGGCAAGGACAGGTGTGTGTGTGTATGCGTTAGGAATTATGATGAAAGAGCAAGCGTCTCTACACTACTGGTGCTTTGTGGGTGAGACAGACCGGATTGGGACAGACGAGCGGCTTTCGGCACTGCACCCACCAGGTGTCTAAGAGTGAGGGGAAAGAAGGACGAGAAAGAGCGAGCACAGTTGCCTCGCTCTTTGCCAAAGAACCCTTCCCTGAGCACAGCCCTCGGCTCTTGGCAGGGGAGTGAGGGAGGGCCAGAGGAAGGGAAGGCAGAGGGGGCGGGGCCAGTGAACGAGAGCAATGTGAGAAAAGAGGAGAAGGAAAGTGGGGATAGGGCCAGAGGAAAAAGGGGTGGGGGCGCAGGCGTGCAGAGCTGACTCACCGACATGTAGGAGCGTGTTCCAACAAAGGAGTTGGCCATGGAATCTATGAGCTGCCCGCTCACACCAAAGTCACACAGCTTGATCTCACCGCGAGAGTTGACCAGGATGTTGGAGGGCTTGACATCTATGTGGCAGAGGGGACGTGGGCAAACAAACTAAATGTGAAACGCGTCTTTAATGAGACCCGTCTTCAGACTTCTTGATCATTTGAGCTGTACATTTTTGGAAGACAGTAGGATGAGAGGGTAGTGCTTATAATTGGAAATCATGACTAAACAGATAGCTAACAAGAACACTGCTACACTGGTATGTGACTATATATATATATATATATATATATATATATATATATATATATATATATATATATATATATATATATACACACATGGGCTTAGGTATGTAAATATTATGGTGGTAGGGGCATGAATGCATATGCATATATGACTAAGTCTATGATGACAGATTTATCTTTGTTCAAGCTTTGTGCAAGCTTTAAAAACCTTTTGGGACGGAAAAACTATGTATATAATAACAGCCGCTTTCTGATAGATAGAAATATATTTTGTATCTAAAAAATGTTCTTTGCAATATAGAATGACTTTAGAAACAAAATATTTAGACAAGAGCTAGTCTGCCATGAGGCCTGCAGGTGGTACACCCCCCCCTCCCCGGCTTCATCTGTGGTGCCGTGTTAGCGAGGGAGAAAATAGCTACAATCAGGCTGAGCCCCCGTTATAAACAAGCCCGTTCCTTCACATTCCCCGCTCATCGCTGAAAAACATCCTGCAAAAATAACGGGGTAAGACTGAGCCCTGCAATCTGTCCTCTGTGGTGTGACCCTCCCCCTCCCCCCCCCTGCCGACCAAGGACATGTGATGAGTGACTGAGAAAGAGGTGGCATGAAAGAGCGGGAGAACGATGGAGGGAGACACGGAGGGAGGGGTCAACAGGGCGCGGCTGCTGTATAATCACATCTGAGAGGCTGTAATTACCGCCCGAGCTCACAGACGACTGTCCTGGAGCACCACCGACCCTCCAGCACAGCGAGGCCTCACTGTGAGGCAACTGTGCAGGTCTGAGCCCCGCCGTCACCGGTACTTTTCATAACAACACACCCGTGGTTCCTCACCGGGTGTGCTGTGGGAAAACTTGCCTGCCTTTAGACTTTGCTACGGTGCGACTTGTGATTTAGTTTGAATGCAAAGATAATTGTTTTTACCGAGCCTTTTATTCCCCCGTCATGCTACAAACGCCTAAGATGAGGAACTTGTGATATTCTTCAACAATAGCGTGCCTTGTGGCGAGCGTGTTCAAACCCTTAAAATGTGGACGAAGTGCAAAGGAGGAGGAAAAAGGATGGAGACAATTAATACAAATTTGAAACCAATAGTACGAGGACGACGGTCTAATTAACGAGGTGATAAGACGAGAAGAAATTATACCAAAATGCTTTTAGTTCGTGTGTTCGAGTCTGTTTCAGAGCAGAAAGGATAATGTCAGTGGAAAATTAAGGGATAAACCTGCATTTTTCTTAAATGTGATGTTTAGACGGGAACATTTGCAGAGTCTCAGCTGGTTGCCTCACAAGCATGAGCAAAAACTTAGCTGCCACTAATACTGAAGGGATGGGACTCATTATATTAACCACAACAAAAGTCCATAAAAAAAACATCTCCGTTGTATTATTCCTAAATGAGAATGGCTTTTCTGAAATCTGGAAACAAGGCAGAGTGGTTCTAAGGCTTTACACGCGCCGCATTTCTATCTTCCAACTTTGAGAATATACTGAATTACAATAATTATAACCTCACACCTAATGGGCTTCCTCGTCCGAACACTACACAATAGTGAAACTGTAGTGAACAACTATAATTGAGTAATTAATCACTATGCCATTAAATATAATTAGGAGCGAATCCATCACACTTTTTTTAGTAATCTTGCTTGTGGGATATCTGAAGTCAAAGGCTCAATTGTTTTTTTTATAGTTTTAGCATTCGTCATTCTGGAAGCAACTGACCGGAGTTAAGCTGATAAATAACCTACAAAGTGATTGTGTGATAAACATGAAATATAATGCATGAAATAAAATTCACTCCACACCTTAATGTCCACATATTCCCTGATCATCACTTATTATATTTTGCTAACTACACACGCTGTATCTCTTGTACCGCAGTGATTTTGGAAATGTTGCAGAAGGGGTTTGGAGAGCAAATGTAATTTAGTGCGACTAGAGAACACCCTCACCTCTGTGCATGATCTGGTGCTTCTCCCGCAGGTATGCTAATCCCCTCAAAACCTGTAAACAAGAGAGGAAAACGTTTAACTCAACGCACAAAATAAGGGCCGCATCACATAAAAACAATAAGCTTTCCCTACATAGATATCAATGAATAAAAAAAACAACAATCCTGTTATTACACTTAGTTTGGACTTGCAACAGCAGTGACTCATGCATTACAGTACAACACACAGCTAGTTAAGCAACACCACAAGAGAAACACACCCACAACGAGCAGCGCTGTTAAAAAAAACCTGCACAGTAACGAGCTTTAAGGATTTTCATATCACTGCCAAATTCAAACTGCCAACGATTTTAAGATGACAAACATGTCATTAAAAAGGAAGAAGAATTAGTGAACTACATACAGCTATGCTAACTTTCCCCAGGATTTCTTCTGGGATTCTTCTGGCTTCCTTCAGGACCTGGTCCAAGGATCCACCATCCTGTAAAAGACATTTTGCACGATTTAAAATATGACATACCACTTTAAAAATCAATAATTAAAAAATGACTGGTATCCAACCACATCATTCCGTGTCCAATGGGAGACTGACTAACAGTCTTTGTCTCTCACCATGTGCTCCATGCAGATGCTGATCTCCCCATCGCTGTAGAAGGCCCCATAAAAGCCCACAATGTAGGGAGAGTTGCATTCATGCAGCACCTGCAGCTCTCTGATAATCTGGTTCCTGATGGCAGGCTTGATTTCAAGGTGGATCAACTGAGGAGGGAAAGGATGAGACCATCAACTGCTGTTCTGACAAAAACAAACGCAACAGCTGACGTTTCATCATTCGCTGACTTCCTATGTACATTGTATATTTCAACACATTTTAGGGGTGGTTGGTTAGCATAACAACAACGCTTTCTTATTCATCCGTGTGCAGCAAACCAAACACTAGAGTCTAGATACACACAGAAAGTCTTAGAAGTTACACCTGCTTTTGAATAATGATAACCACAATATAGCAAAGACAAGTTCCCATATTTCCAAATCGTATTTTTCATAATTTGCAGAACTTTTTAGGAAACTGCCGTGTCAGCACATAGTTAAAGGCTTGACAGCCTACAAGCGGAGTGTCTGTCTGGAGTCCCGTTAACTTTCTGTCTCCTAAACTGAACACCAAATTAGAGGGGAAATAAACAGATACAACAGAAAAATACTTATGATAAGGATCCCCTTGTTAAAAATTGTGACCAGGATGTGTACTGAGAGACATTTCACAATGGGGGAAAAAATGCTGACAGAAAACTGTGATCAAAAGAGCTGGTTACAAGCTCCACTTTTTTTTTCTGACTTCTGAAGTCTACGCCACAAATGATTTATCTGTGATAACTTAATATTGGCCAATATATAGGATTATGTAAGAGGACATATTTATATCTCGGTCAAGTATATGTGATGAGAAATAAGTATGTAATAAGAAAGTCAGTGTGGCTCCATTGTTTGGGTGCCAGCACCAGGAATCTGGCGCGTAGATAATAATCTACACCTCTGGAATGTGTTTCGATTCACTTCAGACGCAACTGTCCCAACAAACAAACAAACGAACGGGTGTTAATGTTCACCTTCCGGGCCATGACCAGACCCGAGGGTTTGTGGCGGACCTTGTTGACCACTCCTCCATTCCCAGCACCCAACTCGCATATGGGTTCAAAATCCTCATCCTTCAGCTCCCCGACCTGAGCTTTCTGGGTGAGAAAGGCCTCCAGTCGTTTCCTCTGCTGCTCGTCCAGGTCCAACTCACCCAGTTTCTTTTGTAAAGCCTCGAGGTTGGCTCTGTGGAGGAGGAGGAGGAGACCGTTAGTTCAGCAGGTTTCTAACAGTCATGGGGGGGAGAAGTGATAAGACAGGGACATTAAATTATGTTATAACGTTACATATGTGGTATATAATGATAACTTACACACACAGGGCAATCCTAAATCTCTCTTTAACACAGGTACAATACATCTTAACTCACTCAGATGCAGCATCAATGGTGTTAATGATGTGCTAACGTTACATATGTGGAATATAATGATAACTTACACACACACAGAGCATGTATAAATCTCTTTAACTCACTCAGATGCAGCAACGATGGTGTTCGAGGTGGCCTGTCCCTCCCCGATGGGCGTTATGTTCAGGGGAACGGGTCTTCTTTTAGGAGCCATTTCAATAAATCACCCGAAAAGGACTTTTCTCCAATAACGCACTAACCTGGCAGTGAGCTGAGAAGCTGCTATTCTAAACCTTTTTTTTTACTTGTTTGAAACTCTTGTGTGGGGAAAAAAAGCAACAGGATCAGCTTCTTGGTGGCTAGGAACTTAGCTAGCTAACGTTAGCAAAGTTAGTATACTTTCGGTAGCATGGCAGTCAGCTATTTTTGGGTAAATCGTATCATGCCGAGGCGATATTTAAAAGTCAGGTAGGTTTCTATAGCTTTTGGAGTGAACACATTTCTATTTTTCCTTCTTCTTCTTCTGTTATCTACCTCCTGCTACTAGCTACTAGCCAACTAGCTGCTACTAGCTAGCACCAGCTCCAGGAGAAGAAGAAAAAACCGTGCCCTGCGTCTCTCAGTCCGAACGTGCAAGCCTCCTCGTTTCTCAGCGGTTGTTACCGGCAGCGGACACCGGGGAGACCGACTCTGGTGTCTTTTTTTTCTTCCGCAGGCTCGGCAGCGTCCGAGCAACAGATTCCTCCGTATTTCAGCTCGGTGGGGCTTCGGTGCTGTGGTGGTGCCTCAATACAGGAAGCAGCAGCTGCAGCATCAAACCTGTGTGTGACACCCACAGGGAGAGCCCTTCAAATAGAAGTAGCGCGAGACGAGACCGAGGCCGTGTCTGACAAGTTGATACGAGAAATGCAGAAACATCTCATGGGAGATGAGTTTGTGATGATAACACCTCCGGGATGCAGTTTTTTAATGAGATAAAGGTTCAGTTTGAACCATTTCTTATCCACACCGCTGCTTTCTTATGTGTTTTAATGGCAGTTAGTAAACAAGCTGCGAAGCACAGCACTGCCACCTAGCGGTACGAGGAGGGAACTGAAGATTAAAATACATTATTATTATTATGAGTATTTAATTTTTTTTAAATCACTACATTTTCAGTTTGAACTCTTCAAAGTAAAACATGAAGTTGTATTTATTTATTTAATGATTTAAAGCTTCCTCACTCAGAACATGTTTTACTTTTTAGATCATTTTGTCTGTGTTAATGCTACGGCATACATTTTAGCAAAGTATATTTTTTTATTTTTGAAATTATACTTTAGCTCCTATAATAGTTCTGTAATAAACTATACCCAAACCCCAAATAAACCACAGAATAAGACCCCATTTTTTTAATCTTAAAAAATATCAGGCTTTCAATCTAGAGCCTTGGTTTAAACAATGCAACTTTTACATTGGTAAAATACATGCTATCATCCTTGTTTTCACTAGAGGCATTTCTGCTTTATGCGTTTGATGCAATGCATCAAAATCCATGTTGTTAATCATTGGCAAACCCTTCTTGCATTCAGTATACACAACATAATTAAATTGTGTGGGGGGGTTTGTTCCCCATAAAGAGACAACAGTGCTATTATGTAAACAAACCGGCATTTAAAAGGATCCAATTCCGTAAAATGAAAATGTTTTATGACACAAAAAATTCTTCAGTAGCCAGAGATGAAGCATTGTGGGACAGTTAAGCTGCTGCAGTTTCAGGCTCCTGGTATTGTAACTGTGCTTTAGGTCTAGAGAGGCTAGATTAAAAGTGTTCATTTCTCAGTATTTCGGCAACTGGGAAATGGTTAATATATTTTAACAACTTATGTGAATGAATACTGAGGACTAACCGTCATCATACAGGTGATCCAGACTGAGAGGTGACAGCACAGCTAACTTAGTATTTAATGCTGCCTTCTAAAAAATATACAATTACTTTTATTCCATATAGGAAGTAAAACTAGACGTTTTTTATTTTTATTTCACTGCACTTGACATAAAAGTAATTATGGGGCTGCCAAATTAAACTACTTGAATGTAATAAAGAACCCAAAGAAGACTTTTATCGACTCAATTTCACAAAAGACTGAATTTATTATCAGACTAGTTTGCTTTGAGTTTGATCCCAATCATTTTTGGAGCACCTGCAGACATCAAAGCTGAAAATAAGATGCAATGAATTCATCCCAGTGGATAAATAATAATAAGTTAACAGTGGCTGTCTGGCTGAATACATACAGACTATTTTCAAAATAAAACAATGGCAGACATGTTTTGTTTTTTAAGAATTGATTTTAATTAATTCCACACGTCAATAACAGCTGTTAGAATACGATCATTTGAAATTTTACAGTTTTATCCTCGACAGGCATCAAATGTGTCCCCAGGTCTGAGCATTTGGTACAGGCCATAACAATGTCCATCTTATAACCAGTCCTCCCAGTCCTCTGTGGCATCAGGTGCTGCTGCCCTCAACAGCATTCTTATTGTCTGTTTGCCTGTAGGAACAACTGGAGGCGATTCAAGGCTTAATAAAATATTATTTTAATTTTATTGTCTTTTAATATGAACATATAAAAAAAAAAAAAAGAACACAACAAACAAAAACATTTACATCATGGATTGTAAGCCTCTGCCCTCATGCTACCTTATGCATTATTATAAGAAGAAGAGATGCCACTAGAAGAAGAACAGACCCTCCACTCTCGCTCGCTCTCTCTCCCTCCCTCTCTCTTGCTCGCTCTCTCTCTCCCTCTCTCTCTCTGGCTCCCAAACAACCTGCAAACATATCTGGCTCAGTTCCACAGAAGCAACCTGCTTCACTTCTCTCATCTTTAACCATAAAGCAAAGAAAAGTTCCGGGGACCACTCAAACAATTAACCTTTTACACAGAGACAAGTGAACAATGTAATTTTTTATATGTATAGCAGTTACTTACAAATACAAATTGCCTAGTTAAAGAAAGGTATTAGAGTTCTTTACATTATATAGCTTCAGAGCGCCTTCTATAGAATTTAATTTTCAGGGACAGACTGATGAATTACTGGCAAAAGTGCCATCAACCAAATTGTTTGTGGATTATCAAACATTTATCAACAGTATATTGATTCTGTAAACCGTGTCAAAGTGTCAAAAGAAGGAGAAAAATGGAAGACCAGTTCGACCTACTTTTCCAATCATCAGCCTCGTCGGAGGATGCACGAGCGACAGCGAGGCCTGGATCGATGTGAAAACGTCATTTCTCTGTGCTCATGAGCAAGGCGAAAGAAAGCCAGATTCTGTGCTGATCAAACCGTAACAAAAAGGGATGATGAGATAGGCAAACGTACAATGCGGAGTTCATCTGAGTCACTTCTACTCTCCTCCCCAACTGATCACGATGGTCAGGGGTCCTTCATTAACACTCACTAGGGCGTTTCGATAAATAAGCCTTAAAGTTGGGATGACGTATCAGATGAAAGTGCAAACATCTTTTCTCATCTTCAAACACTGATGACCTTCCTAAAGCCTACACATGCAGCTCGAGTATACTTCTTTGTGGAGCAGCCGTCACACTGACAATACTAGTGCAAGGGCAGAGGAATATTAGTTTTTTTCCAGTCTACAGCGTGTAGCAATTAAAGTCCAATTCTTTTCCAGCAAATAGATGTGACCGTATCTACATCGAGGGGATTGTTGGTTGAAGCAGAGCCACTTGTTCCAGACAAGACCATTTGTAATCCAATCAATGACTTTAAGCGTGGTGGGGTTGCACTCATTGACACTTGATTAAGTTTCGTCGTGTCAGGCATGTTGAACCCGAACGCAGCGAAGTACTCTGAAAGGGCCTTCGACTCAGGTCGGATTCATTCAGAGGAAAAGAAAAGGGAGCGTTCATCAACAAGCACAGCCATGAAGCCCGGAAAACAACTTTAACTAAAACACTCAAAAACCACAGCAGCAGTTCTGTAACCAAAAGCTCCGGTCTGCACAGAACAGCCAAATGTTAAGTCAATTGATTACACACAACTGTTAAGAAAATGTGAAGCTATTAAATAAATATGATACTTCCAGACGAGGACATCAAAATGTAGAGGAAAAAAAGAAAAGAAGGGATGACAGCACTTCTGATTCCTGCTCCATAACTGTCCTTTACCACAGATTGTATTCTGCCTCTCTGTCAATTTCTCCAACTTGAAAACCATCAAAGAAATAAAACCCCTTCTCTCAGACTGGGGTCTGATCTGCTGACCAGTTCAGCTCGCCTAAAAACAACGGGCTCCAATCTTCACCACTCAACAATAAAAAAAAAAAAAAGGCATCAAAATCTCAAGTTCCTGTGAGTGAATTCTTAAAACAGATTTACTTTGGCACAGCCGCCACACAGTCGTTTTGATGCGTTTCGTCAATATGCAATGCTGCTATATCACTCCTAACAAATCCTTTTAACTGCAAATGATGTTTCACCGAGTCCACCCACAACTGTTTCCATCACGGACACCTACACCCAGCTTGGTTATCCACAAACTATCTCAACCTTTAACGGAGATCTTGTTGCTGCGGAGGGAACAGAGCTGTACGGGACGATGGAATAAAAGAAATAAAAACAAAAAAGTAGGAAAACAAAAATATCCAGTGTAAAATTGGCTTCAGAAAGACGCATCGATTCTTCTGTCCTCCACTTCTTTCTAAGCTACTCTCTGGTCAGTCTGCTAATATTGTATGACTGAGGTAGGTTCTCTTTAGCTAAGGACAAAACAAAAATGGAAAGCATCACACATTGAGGCCAGTACTGTGATCTGCCCTTTCATTTAATAAAAAGGATAAATTCCTGAAAAAAACCCTTTCAAGCTTTGAATTCATACTCTGAAGAAAGAAATAAACACAATAGGGAGAGATTTTAATTTGCATCACACTCCAGATATATCTCTGCCTTGTCCTCCCCCAAATTCTCCATTCATTGTTTTTGACCTTTTACCAAAAACTGCTGAGGAGACTCCATTTTCAACTTGCCTGTTCGTCACAAATGTGACAAAAAAAAATAATCTAAAGACGCACACATCGGACGCCTGTGGCTAAAAGAGCCTGTAATTCCAAGTAAAATACAAAGAGAGATGAGGTGGTAGAGCGGGACCAGTCTGGAAAAAGAGAGGAGGAAGGAGAAGGGGGGAGGGGCGGGGGGGTTGGTGGTGCACGATCCATTCAGTCTCTTTAGGTAGAGGCAGGACGGTACAGATATTCACTGCAAGGTGACTGTTGGCCAGAAAGAGTTAGAGTTGCTTCCAGTGGTGTACAGTACAGAGAGGAATCCTAATCCCTCTAGATTGAAGCTTTAACAGTGCTTGTTTGAGTGTGTTTGTTTTGACTGGATACAAACCAGAGAGCTGCTAAAAGGCTCTGACGTTTGGGCAATTAGGGAGGGTTCGTTGCATCTAGTGGATTCCTGTGTTCCTGTCCTTTTAAGCCCCCTGCCTCTCGGTCTCTGTGTCAGTCTACGAGGGGACAGAGCTGTGGGGTCAGTAGGCAGTGACCAGGTCCTTGTCGTAGTTGTATCGGCCCCTCTTCGGGGCCGGACTGTCGGCGCTGTCCTCAGTGTCCTCGCTGTCTCCTCCTGCCCCGCCCCCTTCCTCCTCAGAGGAGGAGTCAAGAGTCAGATCTACCACCGCACCTCCTCCCGATGCAGCGGTTCCTCCTGCCATCCCCACAGAACCGCTTCCGGACTTGCCCGTCAGGCTGGTGCTGCTGTGGGCCGGTGAATGACCGTTTGCCTCAGGAATGCCTGCACACATCAAGGCGGTTTTAAAAACTGAACGCGTAACGATTCACACGAGCAAACAAAAAATCCACACATTGATGACGAGAGGTTGAATTGACGGGGTTCGACACTTACATATATCAACAACAGGATAATCTGGTGTGTTGCTGCGTTCTCTTTCTCTGTCCCTCTCCTTCTCGTCGCTGATGGGTCGCCAGGATCCGTCGGTTAAGTACTCGAGCTCCTCGATGTCCTCACTCGTCTCCTTCAGAATCTCTGTTAGCAGCCTGAAATACACGATGGGGTTGAGAGTCGCCTCACGAAACAGATTTCACACCAGGAAAGGAGCAAAATACTCAAAAGCAGGAGCAGAGATCCGTCATTCTAAAACCTCACAATTACCACCATGAGGACCATATCTTTATAATCTCACTAGACTCGGCTGCTGAAAGTGAAAGCTAGACAGATGAGCTAAAGAAGGGACTTTCACACAGGCTTAATTTAAGGAATGCAAATATAACTCAAAGCCAAACTGTAAGACAATGCTTTCAGTGTTTGTGAAAGTAAGGGAGTGCCTGTGAAAGTAGCTACACGCCCAAATGTTTCTATATTTATTAAACGGTGTGCAGGTTCATCTGTGTTTGTTGTGCTATTCTGAGGAGTTAAAATGCAGTTCTCATTAGTACAAACAGTGCAGGCCGATTATAGATGAACATGTTGTACCTACGGCTTTGTGGACAGAACAAAACTTTCAACAACTGACTGGTATTGTTGTACTTGTTAGACTACTACATTTTTGGGATGTCACAATACCAGTCAGTTGTTGAAGGTCGTTTGTTCTGTCAACAAAGCCGTAGGTACACCATGTTCATCTATAATCAGCCTGCAGTGTTTGTACTAATGAGAACTGCATTTTAACTCATCAGAATAGCACAACAAACACAGACGAACCTGCACACCATTTAATAAATATAGAAACATGATAAAAACACTTTCAGTGAAAGTCCACTATTGTCGATACCTTTACTGTATTATTAATCTCTAATAACCCGCCTCATGTTTCTCGCCAACAACTACATTTTACATGATTACACTTGAACACATCCTAATAACGTAATGTATCGTCGCCCCAATACTCATTCTTACTGGATAGAGAATGAACGCATCATAATGTAACTCAATACAACGTCCGAACGTTAGCCGTTAGCTTCCTTATCTAGTTTAGCTGGACTGTGATGCCGGCCGGCTGCTAACAGCAAACGTCAACAGGATTTGTTCTTTACAATGTAGCATTATCATCAGGGACATTTTGTGCCGTTGGTGTCAAGCTCTAATCTTGTAGAAAAACAAGTACGGTCACATTTTTTGAATTTTAGACTTGGTACCCGTAAAATCCTTCTTCTCATGCAAAAAAACATTAAAGCTGTTAAAATGAAAACACAGTAGGTTGGTGCATGATTCAACTTTCATCAAGAGTCCTTAAATTGCCCCAACGTCTCTGCAGCTTGAATAGTTTCCCCTAACCTGGCTTCAACACACTAAAGCGTACATTTTCTGCATGTATTGGTGGAAGATGGTGCTGCAGCGGTGGGACAAGTCAGAGCATGCTTCTGTCTTCTTACCCATCAATAGTAAGCAGCTCAAAGGGGGCGGGCTTGTCACAGACGGGGCAAGTCCACGTGGGCTTCTTCTCATTCATCTGCAGGAAGAAGACCGCGTCGAAACACTGAAGATGGGCGCAAGTTAAAACTCGACAGGGCACACCGAGCCGCATCTTCACCAGCTGGGAAGAGGGAGAGCGAAGAGGAAGCATGTTAACAGTAATCAAGCTTCACAGTAAAAACATTTGTGAAACTAGCCTTTGATACTGCAGAACAACTGAAATAGAACATGTGCAGGACATTGAAGTCTGACCCCTCCACATCTTAAAATGAAGGTATACTCACAGGACAGATGAGAGACACCCGGAGGCCCGTTGTCGCAATTTCACTCTCTGGGTCAAAGCGTAGTTTGTCTTGGACTGCAGATAACAATGCCGTGAAGTGTCATAATAGTTTATCGGACAGTATATTTGAATATTTTAAACATTTCGGCAGAGGTACAAAGGTAGCACTTACTGCGTTCACGACAGCGTTCCGCACTCTCCACGGAGCAGAGTTTGAGTTGGCTGAAGAGGTCTGCTGCAGTGAAGACCCTCACTAGATACACGGCCACAGAGTACCGCTGAAAACACACAGTCACAGGCTGTGAGCACTCATTTCAAAAGACAACCAATCTTAAATAGAGCAAACACACCAGTGTCAATTCTGTTAACTAAAGCAATGACAAAATACCTTTGTCAAAAAAAAATTTCATGACCTAGATGATACAGCACCGACGTGATATTACTCTATGATATATGATAATATATTGGCGAATTAAAAAAGTCACACCTCAGGAAAACCTTACACAGCAAATTAATTAAATGTTCACTATCTCTGGGATCTTTGTTATAATTCGCTAGACACTGGGAGTACATTAAATAAATTGTTTTAAGCTTCCATGCAAATATGCCTTTATGCTTAAAAGGTAAGTTTGCATATTTTCAATCTCATCTCTACGTATCGGGGTTATGGATGTAGTGTGACAAACGCCTGCAGCTTTTGCCGATGTTCTGCGTCTCTGGGGCGCAGCTGCAAAGTCTGTTCTTCCTGCATCCAGAGACGGCAAGGAAGAACTACAGAGAGCTACTTCAGCTTCGGTAGCTGTGCTCTGCCGTAATGCCATTCAAACATTTTTACGGTGTTTCGGCTGACTCAGATATTTAGCCTGAGAGAGGCCGCTCGAGGCTGCTGCTGCAGCAGGGAGGATATCGCCGAGGAGGACCCTCCAGAACCTGATCTGCCGAGAGCAAACACCGTCAGGTGGGGCCTTTGCTCAGATTGACCTCAGATGCTGACAGAAACGGAGTCATTCTGCTGTTTTGCTGTCACAGTCGCAGACGAGAACCCGGTGAGACCGAGCCGCGTTTTGCGTTACTATGCATCAAAGTTTCCCTCCTCACTCGGACAGAAGTGTGCTGGAGACCTTCTTCAGAATCCCGAAGATAAACTGGAAAAGGCAACCAAGACCAGCGGTGCGATCTTTGTCACTGTAGGAAAAAGAGTCGCTAAGGAGCTGCTGCAACGGAGAAGCTGGAACGGGCTCATAGAGACAGAGATTTATTCAACCAAACTAGAGTGGCTGATTGTTGGAACAGTGGAGAGTCAAACCAAGACGGGTTTGGTGAGTTTCATTTGGTTTGTTTGAAATATTAAGCTACTCTTAGATCAGGACAAGAGAAAAATTCAGAATTCAGAAGGTCTACGGTCGTATGTTTCAGTTTAGGTGTAAGAATATTTTCTTTTTTCATTTTGTAGGTTTGTTTATCAGACTAAAAAGACAGCTTGTGTAACATAGTTAACGTGCACAATGCATCCTGGTACATGTAGGCACAGCCGGCATGGTTCGGCAGCAGGAGAAATCAGCTTTCTCGGTCAATATAGCAAATATAGGTACGTGGGAATTTATTACTTTAGTGGAATACATTTGCCAAAAGGACTCATTGGACATCCAGAAAAAAAAAAGGTGGCAAATTTTCCCTTTAACCAAAGGATAAAGATTAGGCTACGCTAACAAGTGTTTCCCCTGAATTCATTCTGCAGCAGCAGTTATGAACTGCGGGGCGCAGCCTCTGAATACACACAAACAGAGCGCAGCAGAGAGGAGACGGGTCAAGATAACGTTTTCAATATCAGTTACAGACAGGCTCCGTAGTGAATTGTTTTATACTATTTGTAGAATAAGATTCCAGTGATGGCTGCGTCTAACAGCACCACAATTTCACATATATTTTAGGTTAATTATGTCATAAAACATGACAGACATTCAGACTTGCATCTATTATGTAAGCAGAGCAATCAATCCTGTATTCCTGTGTTCCACTTCAAAAACAAACCAAAAAGAAATGTTCGTTTCCTCTAAAGCAGCAACATTTCTCAACACACCTCTAAAGTGCTGAAGTTGGTTTAAAACTGCAGAATGTTTTGATCGTGTTGTGGCTAAAAGAGAACAGATCTGTAATGACACTCCTCTCTCTTCCCCATTATACAACACACCACAGAGCTATTAAGCAGTCAGGCAACTTTAGTGCAGGTTTACTATCTGCTATCATGATCTGGTTATTTCCAAAACTCTGGGATAAAGAAAAAACTATTCACACACAAAGAAAACTGAAAAGAAAAACCAGTATCTCACTGTGTTTACTTTCACGTTGCTCATCTCTAATTGCTTTACACACAAGCTCTAAAGACGAGGGAGCTAACAGAAGCAGAAGCAGACTTCCAGCTGCTTATCTAGATCAAGACGCTAGGAAAAGTAGTTCAGCATTTTGCCCTCAGGAGCTTTATCTTTTATTGTTATTTATTTGTAGCATTCACAACTGGCCAATGAAACACAAGAAGAAAGACTTGCATGTCCCAGTTTGCGTCGGTGCACAACCACAACCCTAAGCTACGTCAAAATATGTGAAATATTCAGCATCAGACTCTGACCTTGCCAAAGTTTCCCCAGGTGACGGTGACTCTGTTGGTGGCACTGGAGAGATGCAACCAGGGAGTGATGTTTACAGGACGACAAGGACGGCGGGGCTCCACACCAGGCTTATTAGAGGGGTAATAGCCCTGTAAACACACACACACACAAACAAACAAATACCAAAGAATGATGTTAATTATCCAATATATCATCTTAATCAAATTGGTTTTGAGTCATTTGTTGACATAACAGACATCAGAACTCCCCCTGAAGGGCTTAGATATGGAATAAAAGACTAACTGGGCTCTTGATTGTTAGTTGTGCCGTCACAAACTGTGAAGCACTAAAATTAGAAAAGTGAAAAGACAAGAAGCTGTTTGATTGCAAATAGTTAAAATAGAAGTTGGAGCAGAACTGAAGAAGGAGCGCTGAGCTCAGAGCATTAGATTACAGTCACTCTTTCAGTGTTTTCCTCTGTATGTGCTTCTTGTTGTTAATTTATCTACTTCTGTATATCAGATTCATACCAAACAAAGAAGCCTCTGTTATTAATACTTGATTATATGTGACTGAGAAAAACTCTTTTTACCTCAGCACCCGTTAAAGGTACGGGGGTGTCTTTGGTTCTACTCAGCACAGTTACACAGCTTATGATAGGTGACAATTTTGTCCAATATTTAACAAATTGATCAATACAAAGACTCAAAGAGAAAGCCAGTCTCTCCATATTTTAACTATATTTATAATTTGTCTTTGGCCCAGTTTGAGTAGTTTATTACAAAAAAATATATATAGCATCAAAACCCCAACTAATCCCTTATTTGTGTGTCAACTACGGTTCAACTGTTCAAGTGACCTTTTCAGTGAATGTTGTCTTTCCAGTTTGATGTACACACCTCGTGAACACCACAATGCAGCAGCAAAACACTCGTCCGGGATGTTTTAGCTTCCCACCAGCACATGAACAGTTTGAACACAGACTACCCAACACTTTCAGTACCTGGACATTATTTATTCTTGCCATATTTAACATCCACCTGCATTAGGTTGGCGAATCCATCACCATCATATATTATGACGCTAGTTTGGCTGTGACAAGGCAGTAAGTCTGCCATTGACACCCAAAGTAGTGACTCATTGACTGTATTAAAGAATAAATGGCTTACAGGCATGACTGAAGAAATGATTTACCATGAGCAGTGGAATAGCCAAACTTTAGTCACATTTGTACTCAGAATGTGTGGCTTGTCTCCAAGAGAGGTAAATTAACTCACCGGCACGTGACAGTATGACTGGTTGACTTTGACAGCAATGTTGGGAGGATACTGGTCTTCCTGGACACCGATGGAGTCTGTGTAACAGATTCTGCAACAGAGACATACGAGAGAGAAAGTTTAGCATCTTGACAATGTCTGATTGTTTAGCCAATCAACATGCCTGAATCTTTATCAGTCAAGTAAATGAATCAGATAATCCAATTTTAAAGTAGTTTAAAGGGGGAATTCAAATGCCATTTTCCATTTTGTCCCTTGATCATTTATGAGAGAAATTCTGATGAACAGCACAGTCACAGATATTGAAATAGGATATGGATACATTAAGGATATTAAAATATGTTTCAATGGGTTCTAGTGGGAACTTACCTGAGAACCACTTGGATTGATCGCATTCCTGGACGAAGCTCACTTTGAGAGTAAAAAGGTCACAAATAGAATTGAGCATTAGTTACAGAGTTTGTAAATAAAGCTAATGTTAACAATTCAGATCGGAGGAGAAAGTTTGGATTTCCTTACCTTGCATTTCTGATCTGGTCTGCTTGGTTTGGTGTTAATTCAAATATGCATTGACTGTCCTGCAGTTTCTCATTGTTCTGGGCAACTGTAAATATGTTTAGAGAGAATCCATCACAACCACAGCACAGTATGTAGACATAACATTCCTACAAAACAGATTATTTAAATACAAGGATACAGAAAAATCAAGCTATATGCACTCACTTAGCTCTGTTGGTAACAACAGTGTCTCCAAAGTTTGGTAAAAGGGCAGTGGCACCAGCTTGACCTCGACTGCAGGTGTGGGGATCGGTTTGGAAATGCCGTTGAGGTAGTCTGCGCCCTGAGAGGTGGCCGTGGGGGAGGAGCTGAGGGATGAGTAGGCGACTGGGACGCCATCTGGACGCCGCGCCGCAAGCCAGCCAGATGTTTTGGGGAAGCGCGACTCGTAGAGCTGCCTGACATTCTTCAGAAGCTCCGGGCTGTATTCAGTCTGCACTAGCCTCAGTGCTCGCCCCACCAGGTCCTGTTTCAGCCCACTTTTGCTGCGGCCCATTGAGGCCAGCAGCGTCTGCAGGTCTGAGACCCGGAAACTTTTGACCATGTTCTAAAGGGAGGATAAGACAAAAAAACATTAGAAACACAATACTGGGACAATGAAGTCTGTAAACGGGGAAGGTTTGGGTGACAATGCATTGAATTTAAGTCCAGAGTCATTCTGAGAGACATGTCCAAATCCAAGGGGTATTGATACTTGATCATAACGCAAAACCAAGCTTTCACGTTGAAGTTTTTCTGAAGATATTTAGTCAGATTTTCTAAAAGGTATAACTTGCTGTGAGGGAAAATCACTGTCCAACTATATAACCCAGGGTGGAAAATACATCCCAGTATCTCAGTGTTAATATTCTGTGAATTGTAGGGATGCAATGGTAATGATATCGGATCAATATTGACTCAAATAGCTGGATCAAGTATTGATGACAATAGGGCAAATCTATTGAATTCAATTCTATGTTTGTATACCGTCTACGTTACACACTGGAATTTTGATTGTTTACACTTGAATAGCAATTCCTAAACATTTTACCAAGTTGTTGTGCGACTTATTATTTCAATGATAATTCAGTAAATTTATATTTATTAGTCACATTACGTTTCACAAAGTAAAACAGGCAAAGGTTAAGCCAAGACTAATTTTTCTTGACATAAAATAATGATTCCAGTCACTTCCACACAGTGAGGCACACGGCTTATTAATTAATCACTGGTATCGGATCAGTACTCAGTATCAACCGAGGATGCCCACGACAGGCTCCACACAAATATTTACAATTAGTATGCAGCATTTAACATGACATAACGGTGTATCACACTATTTGATTCTTGCTAAAATTAGCTTCTGTCCTTAGTCACTTTAATCCTACAGCAATTGAACCTGCCTCGTCATAAGTCAGATATAGTAAGAGTCACCTCCTTATTCTGACCACTTGCAATATTACCCCGTTCTTAGAGAAATTGGGTTACCATTAAACAAACAAAAGTAATAAAATGTATTACTGCACCTCTGCATTTCACAGCATTACATACACACATCACAAGTTAGGCACACAGAAACTACAGACAACAAGGTCCAGCAAGCCTGAGAAGCAAAAGGCATGACTACCTTGAACAGTGTTTAGTTTAAGTATATAAATCTTAAAAACTTAGTTTGGATCTTTATTGATTTTTTTTTAAAATAAAGAGACAGGTATAGTTTGGCTTGCACAATGTTTACATGTATACCAAAGTCTGTTGTCCCATGAAGTAGAATACACCTTAGATGTAATACTAACGTCTGCAAAACTTTATTTAAAATATGGTTATTAACTGATGGACGCCATGATTACCAAGTATTCCCCGTTACATCTTATTAGTATCCGTTTGTGCAGCAGTAACAATCAAACCGTAATAAGCACAGATGTTTTCTCTTTGAATGAACAATGAACACAACACGGACTGTTGTTGTTACTAGCAAAAACCTGAGCCGTGTTAACGTTTCGTGCTTTTAGCTTTGTGTGACATTGTTGAGTTGGGCACCAGTTGCACAATTTGCTGTGTCTAAGATTAAATTTGCACAATAACGCAGCTGTCCATTAGGCTTCTGCTGGACGTGTAGGGCAAAAAAACAGCCATAAAAGACAGTAAAGTTGCCATTTTATCAGGATCACTTGAACAATATAGGCTGCGCTAATCGGCTGGCTAGCTTCTCCACAGACTGGGCTGTCGGTATTCAATCATGGCTACTGGACATTTTGACAGGTGCACAGCTTCATAAACTAACCGGCTAACTACAGAGAGACATCATAAGGAGCCAAATAACGTCGAATAGTACCACGCCGGGAAGCATGCTTTCAGCAAACCCCCAAGTGCATTTTTATGGTCCCCATCATTCATTATCGGTGTCTTCCTTTAGAGCCAGCGTGATGCTAGCTAAACCAACGCACTTGCATTAGTTAACATTACCTAGCATGCTAGCTATGTTAGCAACACAAGCTAGTTCGTTGAGTCGTGACTGTAATACGCCACATTTCTAAGAGTACAGACTCGTAACTATATCTATACAAAGCCCCCAGTTTCCCCTTGACCAGGCTGAGTTTCAAACCCCTATCCCGCGCCATTCTCCCGTCAAACCAAAGCTAGCAGAGCTCTACTTGCCATCGCTTCCACCAGTTCGGCCGCCATCTTCGTGCAGCAGTACCGCGAGAGCCAGAGACGACGGCTAGTCTTTCACCAATGAAACGCAGACCCTGCTTTGACGGATGGGCAGCCTCAGCCAATCACAGAGCGGATGCGACCAGAGCCCGAAGATCTATATACAAAATGGGCGGGACCTAGATGTTTTAAAGTTACAGTGCAACTTTTTAATAAACACTAAGAGACAGGTCTCATTTCCAAATTAGGCCTTAGTGTCCATCAATGATACCACGTGTAAAAACATTTTGTAACCCTTGATAGTTCGGTTTTATAGTGTCGAGATATTGTGAACGTGTGTATTGAAAATGGTTTAGATTCAACGTGGTTGTAAAGCATGGGATGTCAAGTGGATCAGGTCGCATGGTCTGTTCAAATCCCGTCCGAACAAAAGACTCCGTTACAGGCTTTGTGACCGGCCGTGAGCTGTGTAGTTAATGCTTTGTCTGTGGTATATTCATGATTGAATTAAAATGAGTAACTAATGAAATACACTTTCACGTCAAAGTATAGACCCGCCACACCCTGTCCAAAGCTCAAATACCATGTGGTGTCAAGCTTTTAGCTAAATGGAAACAAGTATGCTGTGGACACATTCATACTCCCTCTGGGGATCCAGCCCGGCTTTTCCAGAAGCTCCTCATATGAGGGGCAAAGAATAGCCTCATGGAAACACAAAAATCAATCGAAGGAGTTGCAGTATCATGTAATAACATGGTTCGTTTTGTTTTGGCTTTGCTTTGGATGTGAAACATCAATAAAACAATACAGTGCGCTCAAAATGACAGCTGGTTTTGCCACCATGGTGCTTCAAGGAAAAGATTATCTGTGATTAAGATTTATAAATAAGATATAGGAAATGTACTATTCAGCGATTTTCAAACACCTTCCTAAATTTTGTTCACAAATACAGACCCAAATCACATTATTGTTCCCTACAATACATGCTATGTTTTTTTAAATTCTGATATTCGTTCATATTTTTTAATTAATAGGACATAATTTTGCATAGAAGTTGATAATTAAGCTAATTACAATACAAAAGCTTGCTAATATAAAGGCAGAATGGTTCTCTCTGATGTGTATGTAGGCTATAACATGTTCCTTTATTTAAACAGAAGAGGGCAATATGGTCCATGATTTGACCTCATTTAATTCATCATCTCACAAAAAACACAGAACGAAGTAGGTACAGATACTATACTATTACTGTTATCTGCTCTAATGTGATGACGGCTGAGGGGAAATGGTGTAGGACAACATTTATATCTTATCGTTGGAAGATTTCAATCTTTACAACTCCACCATTAACAAGTCCATCAGTAGCCTATAAGCTAAAGCACACAGACACTTTTAAACCTTTATTTGTTTCAGACACCACAGACTTTACAGATACAAAACATTGAAATAATGGACATTGATAATTTGCCATTTGATGTAACACTGTAACTGTATAACAGGACTTTGAATTTAAATATTCCACACACTGAAAGTGTGACAGTTTCACTGAAGCGCTACAAGAAGCAGATACAGAATGTGTATTCTATGCTGAAAACATTTTAAATAGTTTGTATGACTTTGATCTTACTTAAGGAGAACTTAAAGGCAAATTACACAAAGTGGTTGAATGACATCACGTTTTATGGGGGATTAGGTGCTTTATCAAACCTCTTACTTGGTCAAAACACTTAAAGACTCTTGATTCTCTTCATTGTAAAAATGCAGATATTATTAACTGAGTGTAAAGATTAAAAAACACAATTCATTGCAACATTCAAAAGTATAATACACAGGATGTTTGACCTGTACATAAACAGCATAAACAAGTCTGCTGCATTTCAGCTACAACCCTGAACATAAAAGTGTGGCATAAATTCATCGTTGACATTGAAACATCATCACAATCAGAGCACAAATGATACAATTTCAGAGGTAAAGTTTAATTAAACATTAAACAGATAGCTAAAGTCAGTAGTATAGTCCTAACACACGATTAGAGAGCGCTAGTCAATATCTGAAATGTAGCGTACTTTTTGAAAAATAAACCACAGTTAGCTAGTAAAATATGCATTAAACAATTAAACATTACAATATTATACAATACAAAGAAGTAGCGTAGAGGCATTTCAGTTTTGATCACTGAGAGTTATCTGAAATTATATTTAACTCACTCACAACCATATTACTTGTATATTCTATTGTTTTTTATGTGAATTTTTTTTCCAATGGCTAACAATAAATAAGTCTATTTTAGAATAATGGTTAGAATTGGAATAAAGGTCACAGGACACACAAATAAAAAACATTTTATGTCAAAAACAGGGATTTTTCAGTCATGCGTTTTACTGTTCTGTTACCTAGTGTCTTCAGAGTACATTTGTGCTCCTTCCAGAGAAGGAGACCGGAATAAATGTGTTTTGTCTCCAAAACATTGAACTTGACACATTAATTACTGCTCTATGGTAATTGAAGTAATTCTTTGGACAGCATCCCCATAGACAAAACAACTTTAACAGGATAACAAGGGTATCTAAAAGGCCTTTGATCGTAAAGCATCCATCCTTTGCACACCATGTCTTGCTAAATCTTGAGTGTTTAATCTCCCGTGATTACAAAGATTTGCTTAGGTTAATAAAAATAATCCGCCTGAATTGAGACCCCCTACCTGGACCTCCCCTGTGCCTTCTTTACCCCTTTCTGTGAGGGATAAATTCACAGTCATATAAATAGAGACACCTTCACAACCGTGAAGCACAACTCTTCGATCAAGGAGCAAAAAGGCTGTTGGATATTGAGAAAGTGTTTTTTGTCGTGAGGTTTGTCAGAGAGGCGAAAACTTTTAATTAAACTGTGTTACGAAACAAAGTAGCTGTATTTAGTCTTATAGACTGACGTCATTTCCACAGGTTGAGATTGTGTCGCTCGTGAGCGCGTCAACGTTAACAACAGTTGAGAAGCTCATCTTTATCTGTGATCTTGTCAACAGTAAGACTTCAGCGAAAGAAGCGAGGGGCATTGAGGCGTTCAGTTTATGAAAGGGTCCTGCACTTTACAAGAAAATTGTCATGCTGTGAAACTCAGGCACAAAAGAAGGACTTTTGGGAGAGCGACTTTTCATTTATCACCTGATATTTATTCAACAGTCAGTTTGGAGCCAATTAAACCTCCGTAATGAGTCTTAATTCAGAGATGACAATGGAGGACAGAAGCAGCCGCACCGGTGGCAGAGAAAGGCTGGGACTTAGCTTCACTATTGACTATCTTCTGTTCAATAAAGGAGTCAAAGGTTCTAAAGAAGAAGCGACAGGAAGTCGTACAGCAGAGCAGACGGCGAATAACCTGCTAAATCATCAGAATCCTAAACCCGAAGAGGTGGGGATTCGCTCTGAGACACAGGAGAAGCGGCGGCAGAGGTCAGAGGCAGAGACTGAAGAAAGGAAAGTCAAAGAAGAGGAGGGGGATGAAGAGCAACAAGAGGAGGGGGAGGAGGAAGTGACCACTACCACATCTACCGGCAGCAGTCCGGAGAAGTCTGCGGACAAACCCAACCAGTCGTACATCGCACTCATCTCCAAGGCGATCCTGGCGTCAGAGCAGAAGAAACTGCTGCTGTGTGACATCTACCAGTGGATCATGGACCACTACCCTTTCTTCAAGAGTAAGGTATGTTCACGTTGTGTTACTCTAATTACTGGCAAGACCACAATAGTTCAGGGGCAATTCAGAAAGTCAAACTGGGGGATAATGGGAGGTAACAACCACGCGGCGGGAGACAAACATACTTTAGTTACACACGTACGACTATTTAGAAAAGAATCATGCTGCTTTACTTTGTTAACTCGTCACAGCTATCAGTAAGATGATCACGAGGCAGATAACAGGAGTTTGTGTTTTCCCAAAGTCTTCCACGTGTTTCATTCGGTTGCTGAAAAATAACCTGGGCGCCATTTTTCGCAAGCGAAGTAACCTACTTGGCACAGGTAATCTGTCAGAGTGGTTAGGCAATTAGGTGCTCGAGGGGACACTAGATGATCTTCTTGTTGGCGAATTCACAAATAAAGTAATCCTGTCGCTAGGTTGTGAACCGCCTTTGCCTTTACCAGGTGCAACAACAGATTGGACGTAGCTTGGATTATAGTTGATCACTGGTTTGACGTGCTAGAAAGGTAACCGAGGGTGTTGCGTCTTGCTGCGATCATATACGTTCTTGACACGTTATCTCACATCCTGCCAACAACAGGACAAGGTGACATCCTGACGAGGATCAGTGATACTTAACCGCCACCTCTGTTAATTTTCAATTGGGGACACCCATTGTTTAACTCTTACTTACGGTTTCAGGTTTTATTTTCGGCCTAATCTTTTTTTTTACTTGCTCCAACAGGATAAAAACTGGAGGAACAGCGTGCGCCACAACTTGTCCCTGAATGATTGCTTCATCAAAGCAGGCCGCAGTGACAACGGTAAAGGCCACTTCTGGGCGATTCACCCAACCAACTACCAGGACTTTTCTAACGGGGACTACCAATGTCGGAGGGCACGGCGGAGAGTACGCAGGGTGGCAGGACAGCTCCCCTTTTCCTCCCTGAGCTCCCCCTACCACCCTGGCCTCGCCCGGCCCCACAGAACGACCTACTGGTGCTGCCCTCAAGCCCAAACACTCCCTCTGTCCTGCTTGGCTCCCAGACTCTACTGGCCCTGGTCCAGCATGCAGCCACAAGTGAGGTTCCACCCGAGCCTTCATGCCTCTGTACCCTGAGAGTGAACAGTTTAACCCTGAATTATTGTTGGGTAAAGAGAAATTTTAGAGTCTTATTTGCTAATGAATACATGATGTTGGAATTAAAGTGGACAATGTTACATTATATTCTGCAAACTAACATGATTTTAGGGCGTTCAATGACTTGTTTCGAATTTCTTTCATTTGTATTCTGAATGTTTTTAGAATAACAAAAACCCACAATGTTTTGTTATAATCTCATTAAATCATATTTAATTCAACACCTTGTGATGTTTTGACTCAGCTGCCTCAGTTGTGATGTGTGTGTGTGTGTGTGTGTGTGTGTGTGTGTGTGTGTGTGTGTGTGTGTGTGTGCACTTGTCTGTGTGTGTGCGGGTAGCACTAAAAGTGAGCCCATTGCTAAAATACCTCCCGGTGTTAGATGCTAATTAGTCAAAGCTGTCGGGATGCAAAATCTTCTGCCTTAAGAGACTAAAATCGGGCTTTCCAAAGCCGACTCCCAAGGATATGAGGCCAGATAATCTGAGCAATCCCCAATAGTTTCAAGAAATAGGAAGCTTATCACACAGTGTAATCCATAACCGCTGCTGCAGAAAGAGGGGGACAACGGGAGGTCAGGGATGAAGGAAGCAGAGGAAAGGGAAGGAGGCAGGGAGAGAGGGAGGGGAGGGGACGCTGATTTATTGGAGAGAGGGAGGGCTCTTTTAGGGACTCTCTATGTGTTTAGACGAAGAACCAGTCGGGGAAGACACATACTGAAATAATGAAACATATACAAAGTCACTTTCAAAATATATATAACAAAAGCCACATATCATTAAGGAACACCCTATAAATAATAACTGTAATTGTCTCTAAAGCAGGAACACGTCAGTGATAAGATGACTCCAAAATACCAAAATACTGCCATAATAAGAACAAAGTCAATTTTTACCTGTCTGGCTCTCACATCAATAGTGAAATTCCTCTCTGACTTGCAAAGGTTGGCATTTACATCCACACTGCTCCAGCCTAAGAGGATTAGGTCATACATTGACTTTTCTGAAGTTTGTTTGTCTCGGCGCATGTGGGCTTCCTATTTGCAAATTATTGAATATTTGAATAAGGCAATATTTGACATGAAATTAGACTCTAGACCGACAAACAATATGTCAGAAGGATGAAGCTTGAGAGAGAGAGAGAGAGAGAGAGAGAGAGAGAGAAGGAGTTATTCACAACAGATATTTTCTGGCGATGCTCATTAGAACAATGACAAATCCATCTAATTAATTAATTTTGTCCACCAAATCTTCCTCTTCAATGTCGGCAGCTAATTGGAGACCTAATTTGCTTAAATCAAATCCTCTTCAATTCACCAGCTTTAAGGCTTTAATTTGGTTGCATATGTTTGCTGTACACACACACACACACACACACACACACACACACACAAACACACACACACACACACAGGCATACAAATGCCCGTGTGCAAGAGTTTACAATTCACACACATACAACTCCTAAAACTCTTGCAGTTACACACACACAATCGTCCAAATAATAAAATCAGCGTGAAGCTTGTTAAGTGATGGGGTATTTGTATCTTTTTTGGTTCATATTTTAAATAATATATCAGCAACCTTAATAAATTTACCTTAAAGAGCTATTTTGGTCATGTATTTCCTGCTAAAATACTTCAAATATAATCACTGATGTGCAACACACTCACACAAAATTGTAATTAACTACCTTTCTATAGGAGAAAGAGATTGAGGTCATGAGGTGTGTGTGTGTGTGTGTGTGTCTCTGTGTGTTCATATGTGCATGTAATTTTGTTAATCTAATGGGATGAGCGGAGGGGTGCAGGGGGTCGTAGATTAAGGCACAAAGATTTGTTCCTGATTAGCAGAGAGTGAGGTAAGAAGATCAGTCCTGCTGAGATGGCGATGAAACATTCTGGCTGTGTTTTAATACAACACATTTACAGCAGCATTCCAAAGCTGATTCCCTTTAGCTTACATGTATCTCATTGATTTGACTGTGGACGCAACATACAACAGTTCACACAGGATGAAGCCTGAACCTGCAGATAGATCAAAGAGATGAACAGGAAAAGGGAAAATGTTGGGTTTCAGCTTGTAGCTCATTTTTGTGTGAATGTATTTCATTAGCAGCACTGTAGATGATGTATCTCTCCTTTTGTCTTCATGATTATTATATTAAATGTATTAGCCGTTTAGTCAGTGACTCTGGCTGGTTACACTTACACAAATTACAGCTAAATAACTTGAGATAATTGTATAGCCGTAACTCCTTGAAAATGGCCTCCTGAATTATTCAAGAAATTCATTTAAAAATGAATGATGACAGGAACATTTAATGGTCATAATTCCACATCTGGGGTAGGGTCCAAATATTAAAATACTTTGTTTGCATGTCTCCAAGCTCACTTTTAACTCAACAAACAACATCCTTTTAATAATTAATTTGGTATTTGGTTGATATCTAGACCTGACTTCAATCGTCCAATGAACAGAGCTGCGGAGCTCTATAGCACACCTAATGTTAATACATCATCTTTGATTAATAATGTCTTAGTTGCAACTATTTTTTAGTAGTAACCAATCAGGTGTTGTTGCCCAGCACTAATTTATATATTATTCTTTCATTTTTATTTAGTTTGACTGAGATTGCTGCAGTTTATTTTAGGTAAGTTGTAAAAAGAGTATTTAAAAAACATTATGGCCGTTCTGTATTGTGTAAACTATTATCAATATTATTAGGTTTGATAACAAAAAGCAAACATGTAAACCCAGGGCATTTATGTCCAATAATTAAAAAGACTGTTACAAAAATATATGAAGTAGACGGTATAAAGTAATTAATGGACAACCACGTTTTAAAAAATACAATACTTGCCATTTGTCTGACTTGATTCACCTAATTTGCCTTTCCCCCTCAGAAACAGGCTACGTTTCATCGTCGTGCAACTGCAACTGGATGTGTGAATAACTCTCAATAGGCCCAAAGCCTCGAGGAGTCCAAATTGCAAGTCTATTATAAAGCATGATTGCATAGAAGTAAGTAGTATTTAAGGCTTAGGAAGCGCCATAGTTGAATCAAAACCAGCTGCTATTTCCTGGTTGTGTCCCACCATGAACAATAGCCTGGCGTTACCTCGGCTTCAAAGGCTCCATAATAGTCAATCGATCAGAATGCGAGGCGCTATTCTGCAGATTACTGTTAACAATAATTTGCCTCCTAGTGCACCGTTGCCATCTTTGAAGCAATGTTTTATTGCCTTTTTTTTCTTCCATCTGCATCTGTCATCCCCGAGGTCCACTGTTTGATCTCTCCCCACCAGTGTCTGCCTCCCCGGGGTCGCGTTGACCTGTTGATTGGCAGCTGCGATCAGACATATGGTGGGACGAGGCATCGACCGGAGCTCCCCGAAGACAAAAGCAGACTAGTGGGTTTTTTTCCCCCCTCTTTCACCGCGCCGAGGAGCCGAGCAGCAGCGCCGAGGAAGCGGCCTGATCCGGCCACTAGATGACGCAAGGTGCAAGCGAATATCTCCAGCACTTTTTCGACCATTTAATGTAAGTGGACGTGGCAAAGTTTTTTTTTCTTTTTTTTCTTTAACCCATAGTCAGTTAGTCGTGTTTAAAATAAGATATGTAGGATGCGGTGGCGTGCTAATTAAGCACAACATTATTTATAATTTGTGCCCTTTTGTCTGCATTTGAAATATCAGTATTCCCTCTAATGTTATTTTTCATTAACGCGAATCATTTCCAAAAAGATATTACTTCTTCCCTTTGTAGTGACACGTTGACCCCTATAATAGAGCGGAATGGCAGGGTGGTGCAGCCATCTTAGCAGATCAAATATGGCCTCTAAGACAGGCCAAGTGATGACTGTGGAGGTGGCAAACCAGGGTTCATGCCAGGCTTCTTTGGAATTCGCCCAGCTGTGTGTCAGTTCACTGGAAACCAATTGGGGGCAGCCAAAAAAAAACAACTAAAAAACATATGTTATGTGTGCATACGTGTGTTTCCGTGTGCAAGATTTCAGCATACAGAATGCAAACCCCCCCCCCACACACACACACACACACACACACACATTTCTCCTCCTCTGAAGTGAGCGGAGTGTTGCCATGGCGATGCATCTCTGGCCAGGGTCTTGCAGTGGTCCTCACTGACCCTGGTTGGTGACCTCTGACATTTAGGCCATGGCCAGGGTCAGAAGGTCAGCGATGGCCGGAGGGCAACAAGAGCACTTCCGTGATTGGCACTCTGACATGCTCGCTGCCCCTTTCATCTGCATCGCTCACCTCCCTCCCACAGTTTGCATCTCTCATTTGCATTTTGTTACAGAGCCGAAGAAGACCATCAGCTGCAGGAGGTTGATCCCACTGTTTTACATTTTAGCAGGTAGCCCCCTGTACCCTCACGGCAATGCAAAGGCTCAATATCGTATGATTTGCATTCAATGCCGCTACACGTTCTGGGTTCGCACACTTCAGATTTTAATGTAAATTGTGATGATAAAATGCAATCTCCAGCAGGCTAACATCCTGTATCGTGGTGGTTATGATAGCAGTAATGATTATCAGTATTCCCATGGCTCGTGCAATCCAGTGTATGTGAGGATATCTATAGTTCTTCATGTGTGTGTGTGTGTGTGTGTGTGCGCACGCGTGTGTGCATGTTTGTTCATTTCCAGGGGGGAGGGCAATGCACCACACCGGGGTTCTTCTCGTGGGGAATAATTACAGAATCGTGGGTACTAAAAGTCATGTGACCCTAGCCTTCTGCATCCAAATAATTTATCCCCCCGGCTGATAGCTCGTCAATATCAATTTATTAATTTAACAGTTCTGGACTGATAAAAGGTAGTGCGCACAGTTAGCTTGCTGAAACGAGGAATAAGGATGAATTTTACAGTGCAATGGTGTGAAGGGAAGGAAAGAGGGAGGGACTGGAGGACAAAGCGAGGGGAGAAACGGTGCGGGGGGTGATCAATGGCAACACAGAGGAGAGAGATGCATATTCGCTGTGGAAAAATGTGCCGCCATCGCTCATATTCCAAAGCTATTGAATGAAAGTTATGAAAATTAATACACTTATTATCACCATATTAAAAATTAAGATTGAAGACAGCACGCTCATTGTATTGATATTCAAATGTCTCCAATATATTGATCAGCACAACCCAGTTTTCCGCAAACCTCTTCGGGTGAGCCTGTGCGACAAGCCAGGAGGGAAAAACATGTTTTGCAGGAAAAGCTTCTGACGATTTTAATGAGTAACACAAAGAAAACCTTTTTCGTCTCGGTATCTCAGAGGTGTTATACGAGATGATCGCTTCCTGGACGATGCACCTTCCAAAACACATAAATGCAACCTCTTACATGTGACCCCTCTTGACCTCCCGGCACTTCCTTTGCATCCTGATTTCTTAAAAAGGGTAATGAATACACATCTGGCATAAAGCACAACACATATATCATCCAGTGTCCACCACAAAACAGTCAACCTGGAACCTAACCTATTCCCATAGCCATTACATAATATCCCTGAAGGAGGCTAAAAGGTATTTTAACAAGACCCGCTGCTCTATGACCTTTGACCTCTTCTTAGTTGACCCCGAGCTCCTGACCCCTCTTACACTCGCCAGTGACCGTGGTGGACACACGGATCCTGTACACTTCCTGGTGCGAGAAGACAAAGAGGGCGGAGATTCATTCACAAATGAATGCGTGCCGAGGATTCGGCATTTTTTTGTCAGGGGCCGACAGATTTGTTCAATTTGTTGATCTACGTGTAATTATTTGGTCTCGTATCCGTCCAGGAGCGCCAGGAAAAAGAACCAACCACTCAATCCGATCACATCTCGTCCTGTATGTCGGCGCATTATATAATCCTTTCTTCTCTGCGGGCTCCGAGGCTCTCCACTTGCGGACAATCACTGTAGTGGATTCTCCTCGGGTCTTTGGAGAGCTGCGGGGTAGCGAGTGTCAATAGAAGTGGAGTGTGTGAGTGTGAGAGATGATAGACTAAGGTTAAGAGGTGTCAACACAGAAAGAGAGAGGGCTCAAGGACTCTTCACCGGAGCCAGCCTGACACTCCGACACTCTCCTCAACCTCTCCTCTGATTAACCTCTCTAAAGACGCCATTGAGACGCGGATGGTTCACACAGAAACACACACACACACACACACATGCTGCTGATTCGTCTATACAGACTTTTACGAATCCCCATTCTCTTCCCTCAAAGTCACACACTTCTGTCTGAGGCTACACTTCATCTGTGTGTAAGACACATCAACTCTGAGGTGTGGAAACCTGATGATGTGTTGTTCACAGGCACAGAAACTCTCTGAAAGGTTCTGGCAGTCAGGAATGGATTTGTTACACCTCTGATGTGCTGTATATGTTCAGCCAAGTGTAAGATACAACAGTGCCATCCCACAGGGCTTTGCACCTGTCAGGTGGTGTAGTGCAACATACAAACGGCAGAACACACACCGGCATACATTGTCACTCTCATGCACACAACACGGCTTCTGTCTGTGTTACCATCAATGTATACATTGTTAAAGATTTCTAGTTTTGTCCTTCTTTAGAGCTACACACATCTTTGGGATTGACTCTACTGGGATTTACATATGTAATCATCAAGTGCATGCTAGCCAGTAGTTCTTTGTCATTTCACAGTTTCATAGTTAATACCTTGTAAAACAACATAAGAGCGACACATGTGCACCACTGGTTAAAAAAAAAAAGGTACTTTCTTATTGGTTCCATGTCACTGATGTACATTTCGGTTTACGACGTTTCTCTGCAGGGAATTAGACGAGATTATTGTTAAATCCAGTGAACTATTGGTGAGTTTTGTTGGCTTTGATTTGACTTGGTTTGGCTCTGTAAGGTGTGTTTGGCTGGTTTAGGGGGGGCTTATGAGGGTCTTGCCTAGCTCTACTGGTATCTAGCCATGTGAGATGGCTTTGGCTTTATTTGTTTAGGTTTTTAAAATGTCTGCCTCTGAGATTTTTGATGCCACCCCAATACAATGAAGGTGAATGGAATTTAGTTTGTGGCGCTCACAACAATGGAGAATTACAATTTTGAAAAATGAAGAGCAACGTGTCTTTTATCTAAAGTGACTTACATTTGGGGAGAAAGTTGGTGTTCAGTGTCTTGCTCAAGGACTGTTTGACATTTGCCAAGTAGGAGCTGGGAACTGAACCACCAAACCTGTAAGAAATGCCTGATAATTAGGGAAGTTTCTAACAAATAATTTCTCTGACGTGTAAACGGAAGTCTAAACTTAAACTAGTCGACTAGTCTAAAAGTAAGAAAACACTTTTTCTCCACAAATATGAGCACAATTTAGAGTCAGAATCAGAACCGTTTATTGCCAATGTATGTTTCACATACAAGGAATTTGTCATGGCGGGTGGTGAATAACATTAGACAATAACATTAAACAATCAACAACAATCAACACAGTGCATTTAAGCTTGTCTGTAAAATGATTGTGTAGATTATAAGACATTTGAAATTGTTCATCACATTTTTCCTGTTGTCCGGTTAGGAGTGCGCCTCATGAACCCAGTGTGTGTTGGTTTTGATGAAACGCCAACGGGGACTGTAGTCTAAGAACACTCATGGCTTGGTATTGATAATACCATTAGTATCTTGGCGCGCAAGTTTAATTCGTTGAGCTATCTGGCATTAGCCCGCTTCGTTTATTCATAGCACGCTAAGTCACTAGCTTTGGTCTACATCATATGTTCTAGCCGGAGCTGGTTTCAGTGGGCTGCTTGCCAATCCAGTTGATCAGGAGAGAACCAGACTGACTGCTGAACCCGGCCGCTCTTTCGGAATCAGGAGGTCGTGGCAGGCAGCAGGCGGGGGCTGGGAGAACGTGACGAGGTCGAAGTGAGTCAGGAGCGGCTGATGAGTTCATATCAGAGCGGAAAGCTGATCCACTCCACAGCAACAGCTGAGACAGCATAAGTCCATTGATAAGAGATAATAATACGCTTAAACGACTAGCGAGGGTAGCAACGTTTAATCGACTTATCAATCGATCAATTGAGTAGTTGCGCACATTCCTACTGATAATTCTTCCCTTTGCACGGAAGACCCTTAGCAACAGAAGCTGAAATCAACAGGCTTCCCATACCCGGAGTTGACCTGCCTGGCTGGAAACCAGGGATCTTTATGGGACCATATGGGAACGTTCTAAGAACATTGTCTCTCTTATTCCAACTAGAACATGCTATATGCCGTTTTAGAACAACTATTCCTTTGATAGAAAGTAGTTCCCAAAGTAAGTAAGATATCTTAAACTTGAGCAAATAAATTCAGTACCAGTACAGTTGAGTGAAACCTGTAGAGCAAAATAATTCCAACAGACTTCCTATGTGGGGATAACATAGCCCGAGAGTTGCTCTTACCGACCTTTTCATGGACTATGGCGGATGTGTGCTCCGTGTACAGTTTGATGCAGTTAAATGATTGGAAGGACTTATTACAGTCCTGCTACCAGATACAGAGATATTTGTCCATTGACAGCATACTGAAACACAACCCTATTTAGTATGCATACGGTGTAGTTTGAGTTTAAAGGACTTCCTCTCGTCACTCATCGAGTATGAACATACCACATACTCAAAACCTGCGTAGAATTAGTGTGCCGTATTGATTTTGGTCACAGAAGCGCTCTAGCTGTAATAACTCTTCTATTTGGCATTTGATTTCCTTTGCGTCACTCCTGTGGTTCTACATACTGTTTATGCGTGCGTTACAATTACTAAGGTCATTTTATTTTGGTGCAGCTGGGTTCTTCTGTGTCTGACATTAGGCCAAGCAGCCGAAGAGCTCCTTGTGACACGGCCCCCCTCTCCATCATGCTTTAGCATAAAGCAAATGGCAGTTCTCAAGTGAGCAGACAAAACTGTACAGAAATAGAGATGTAATACACACACTGTGTGGGCTATGGATTGCAGCATGTGAGAACAGTGCATGAGTCAATACCTAAATGAAGAAAGATGCTGATGTGAACCTAGATATATGACTCATATCTGTAAGAGTTGACATGCAAGCAGGCAGCTTCATGAATCTTAATAATCAAGAGATGAGAAGCAAGTCGGTTGAATGACATTACCGAGATATGTCAGCGTAATGACATGTGAGCATATGAAACAAACAGTCACGTTGACAGCGATGGCTATAAGACCCTGACCAACTGGTGCCAAACCAGCGCCTCTTCCTCCCATTCCCTCCCCTTTCCTCCTCAAAACCCGTGAGGTAGAAAATAGGGAGATATGGCGAGGTGGGGATGGAGGGAGATAAGCTGAGGTGGAGATAGAGACAGGTGAAAGAGGTTGAGGGTCGTAGCACATGTTCCTCTCGGCCTTCTCTCGCCAATGTTGTTTTATTAGCCCTGTCAGATTGTAATTTGCCCAACGGTAAACATACAGAACGGGCTTAATTAAGAATTTTTGAACGGGGATACGGTCAAGTCCGGAAACATTAGAGAGATGCAACCGGGTGTCGTAAAGATTGATTGAGACGGAGGATGGAAGGACGTGGTTAGAAACAGAGGGTGGAGGGAGGGAGAGAGGGAGGGGCGGGAGTGGTGTGTATGTTACAGCGGAGGGGTATTCTTGTGTTGCTCAGGGCAGTAGGGCGAGATACGTTTGGAAAGATAGGGACAAACGATTTTTAATGCATTAACAACCCGGCTGTGCGAGGCAATAACAAGGACAAGATCAGCGTTAAAATGTTTGACATCCTGCCTCGAGATCAATGCATCCCCGGACAGGGCACACAGACGCGGGCCGCATATTCACCTCTCAACTACCGGCACAGATAACACACACATGTATACACTCACACATACACCAAACCTTAACAGGGCACGGAGCACGTGGGTGGGTGCACCAGTTAACAGCCTTCAAACCTCAGGGCGATGTGTGGAGAGTAAAAAAAACAATACCTATATCCATAACAATATCCGCAGGTAAAAGCATCTTTAAATCAAAACAGAGAGGGAGCATCTGGAGTAGATTGTTGAGAGCGGCGCGCACTATGTAAAAGCCCAGCGAACTAAAAGAGTAATGAGCTCATCCATATCTCCCTGTGGACCTTAAGTTTGCATTCAATACATTATTTACAGCTGTATTTTTGACTGAGGTATAGGTTTCTCTCAGGGGTGTTTACAGAGCAGTGCTCTAACTGCTTTCCATTGCCTGCAGTTGAGTTGAGCCACCTTCAAAATGGATACTTCCAGCTTGTTTCCCCATGTTTACAAGCCTGTATGTTAACATAACACGAAGCTTGGATTATTGAAGGGTGCTGTTGGACGTATACGCATGATTTTAAGAAGCAGGAATATAATCTTCACGCCTTGTTTGTCAGATTTAAATAAAAAAAGTACTCTCTTTTGCGCACAAGCCTATAACTGGCACACTCAAAATAACCTGCCTCATATTACAGTATGATTCTGCTCTCTTGTGAAAGGTAGCTGAGGAAAAACTTGTACTTTCTCTTTAACTGTTCTGTTTTGACTCCTGTTCCTCTAAAAAAACTGTTCTCAAAGGATATTAAAAACATTTTAAACCAATAGATATGAGAGCAAAAGTATGTGGAATAGTGAGGAATTATAAAAAAAGATATGATTCGGATACCTGCCATTGCAACACTGATCTAAATGCACCAACTGGTATTTTTAGGGTTTCTAGACTGCCTGTCTGTACGCGCTGCACTGTAGATTGCATACTCGTTTTAACCTCTTCGGTGTCTACAAAGAGGGAAAAAGGTACTGGTAGTGTCCTGCGCTTGCAGGTTAGGTTTATATTTGAAGTTAATGTTGGTGACTTTGAGTCAACTCGGGTTTCAGAAATGGCTCGCTTTTTAAAACTTGGTGTAAAGACGTGGCCAAAGAAATCAGATATTGGCAAGAATTCAGGAACTGAAGAGAACACGATCTGCATAAATGTGTAGCTTGAGTGTAGATTTTAGGATAAATGTAACGTCAGCTGCAGGATTCTGGCTTAAACCATTCGTCTGTGTGCTGCTTTTAAAGCACGGTCTTCTAGATCTGAAGGATTTTTTTTTTTTTTTTTTACAATAAGCCCCCCTCCTCCTCCTCCTCTTCCAGCCAGAATGCACACCAGCTACTGTAGCCTGAGAAGTCCCTGCTCCCTTTGTCTTTGTAGTTCAGCAGCTCTCGTCCAAAACACTGGAACTTCTGGGAAACAGGGAGGTCTCAGCTCTCTGCTCAGAGAGCACAACAAGCAGAGACTATTTCTCCATCTCTTCATGACGCTCTGTCTTTGTCTCTCCCTTTTCAAATAGACTATTTGTCATCTCTGAAATAGAGCATTTTAAAAATTCAACCTGGAGCCAACCCCCACCCTAACTCCCCTCTATTCTCACTCTCAATTCCCCAGACTCTGGCCAGCTACGATCAATAGCCTATTGATCAACTCTCTCCATTCCCATTACACACCAGTGCCAAAAGAGCCAACCATTTTCCCTTGAAAAGCTGATCTGGAGCATGTTTGCAATGGTAAGGTTTCTCTAATTTCAGCGGGTTATTATTAAAAGCGTACAGCGTGTGAGTGCTTTGGTGCTCTGTGAGGTTGAGTGGTGAAAGCTGCTGAGAAAGGATCTCAGTAAATGCAGTTACCTTTAAATTGAAAGGTATTGCACTGAAGTAATGCAGAGTATGGTTGTCCACTTAAGTAAAATAGGAAAGGTGAGAGCATTACCACATAAATAGAAAGTAATTCTTTTTCCAGTTGTTTCTACTTCATTTCTCTCCCCCGCCCTCTGTCTTTCTCTCTCACTCTCTCTCTCTCTCTCTCTCTCCATAGACAATGCTACGGGCAAAATCAATACTGGAAAGAAAAAAAAAGAAAGAAGAAGGCATATTTTTAGCCTGTTATTATATGAGCTGTATGAGGAAAACAGTGTTTGTGGGAAAGACAGAAATGCCAAGGTGCTGATAAGAGAAAGATTGGGTGGGAGAGATACAAAAGAAGTGAAGGAGTGCGAATGATGGTGGTGGGCTGTGTAAGGGAGAGCCTAATGGAGATGGATCAAACGAAGGTGGAGATAAGATGGGGTAACTGTGAGAAAATGGCTGATGTCTTGACCAAGGGATGGAGCTCTGTGCAACGAGAATGGCTTCAAAAAGACGTGTTGATGACGTTGATGACGTTGATGACGTGTTCATTGAGGGTGTTAAATGTGCAACGTCAAGAACAAATTGATGTTATCTAAAAACTCTCATTTTGATATTTTGTTCATCTACACGTGTTGCTCCGTCTGCTTTTCACATCTTCAAATGAGCCCTATCCTCGTTCAGTCCTCGCATCAGCCTGAATCACAACGTATTGAACAACAACCCAGCGGTGCTATTAATACCTTGTTATGCAGCTTTGCCCCACCTCTGTGCATGTTTGTGCTCTCTGTGGATCGCCGTGCACTCGGACTACACCGCAGCCCTCGCTTTCCCCTCCCGCTGCCAATGGCTTTCTGATGGACTCCCTCTCCCTATAACCTCTTTCCGGGCTCACCTCTGTGCCGCTTGTCAGTCAACCCGCAACCCTCCTCCCATTGGCTAGAGATGCTCTGTTGATCAAATGGCGGGGCCGTCCAATTGGCCAGAGAGCTCAGGGGGGAAGGAAGGAATTGATTTATCTGTGGTATTAGGGGATCAATTAATCCCCATTGTGTGTGCCAGCACAGATAGTCCGATGTGTCTGATTTGGTATGGCTTGTTTCTGCTCGGCCAAGATAAGAGTCTCTCCCATCACTTCCCTCTATGAGCAACAAATCAAATCAAATCGAAAGGGATGACGGCACGCAGAGGGTTCCTCCCCAGGCTGTGGCTGGCTGATCACAATAAGGAAAGGCCATCAATATGAGAAGTAGTCTGTGCAGAATAAATGCCGCTCATTTGAGGGCCGAGATGTCTGCCCTGTTGCCATGACAATCCGGCATGAGGATGCAAACATCTTAAATAACTTGAATTGTCTCACGACCCCGTTTAGAATTGATCAATGAAGTTTATTTCAAATAACACACGGATACAGTGCGTATACAGCAAGAGCTGCAACCATTAAAGGAAAGGTTCACAATTTTGCTCATTGAAAGAATTCTCTGTAGGTTTTGTACTAAAAACGACTGAGACTGCTGAAGCGTCGTATTGTTTTTGACTGAACTTAAGGATGGTCCGTGACTTTGGTCCCTCGTCACTTACGTTGAACTAAAAGGCGTTTCTTCACATCCAATATGGACTTCCCTTGACGGAGTACAGTACTACGTAAATTAGGTATGATACGGTGTATGGAAGCGTTGCAAATATTTATTATTGTCACAATTATACATTTTTCTTCCTTGGTCTTTTTATAGTATTTCTTGTTTGGAAAATCAGTTTTTTTTTCTTTTAGATATTAAAAAAATATGTCTGTTTGTAAATGATTGGCAAGCATATACAGCTGTCTTTATTTAAGAGTTAGGTGGGTTTCTTTTCCAAGCCCTCAGGGTTTTCTTTTCATCCCACCTCTTGCATTTTCCTTCGTAATTGTATATTTCTTCACTTTTGTTTTATTACATGCACAACTAAAGAAATACAGAAACTATTAAAGTCACCAATAACTCTTCAATATACATGTGGGATTATTGTTTTAATAAAAACTTCAATCGATATGTGATCCACAGAAAAATAATAGGTAGCAATGTAGTCGTTCTTCAAGCAAAAATGGCCCCAAAATGAAGGTTTCAGCTTTTCTTTATCTTATATGACTGTAAATTGAGCATCGTTGCGGTTTTGGACTATTGTTCGGACAAAACAACACATCTGAAGATGTCACCTTGAGCCTGTAATTTTCTGACATTTTACAGCCCACACTCTTAATCCATGAGTGGTGATCGAAGGATTAATCGACAACAGAAATCTTTGTTAGTTGCAGTCCTAAGTCTATGATGCACGGAAAGAAATAGCACCAAACACCGAGGAACCAGGAGGAAGTCAAGTTAACATACTGTACTGCACATTTCCGAGTGGGAATGCAATCATAGCCAGGGGAGGAAGGGAGAAGGGTCAGTGGAGCGGTAGTTGCCGATACTTGCTCCGAGATGACAGTGAAAAGAAAAGGTAAGAGAGACTAGGATAGAAGTGGGTGCTAATTCCTACTTTTCAGTTTAAATAAAGATTGGAGCTGGATAAAAGCCATTAAGGGAGAAATCAGACAGGGCATGCTATGTAGGACAAGAGCTGACTGCAGGGAGGTGAGTGGTGGGATCGATACTCAGTCGATGCGCTCAACACCCAGCTCTGTGCACACACACACACACACACACACACACACACACACACACACACACACACACACACACACACACACACACACACACACACACACACACACAGAGGGGCATGTGGTATTGCCGGGCATCTGCATGTTTGTGTGCACATGTGTGTGTGTGTGTGCAGCAGTGACTAATGGAGAAAGAGAGGGAGCCCGGAGAGAAAGAGTGCATGCAATATACAATTAACTCTCTTTTGAGTGAGGGAATATTAAATACAGGCTGCTTGTGCGGACTGTAATTTGTAGTGATAAAAGTATTAAAGTAAAGCACTTGGACAAAGATGGAAGGGTGGACAGCTGCAGAGATGGATTTATTTTCGGAGGCACGATACAGTTAACAAAGATAGATGTTTCAAAAGAGCGTCTTCAGCCCGAACTGGAGCCTCAGTGCGACTGCAATCACTCTGCATTCTGTCCTCCCCTCCTCTCCCCTCTTCTCTCCTTCTTTCCCTTACCTTCTCCCTCCCTCCCTCCTCTCTCTCTCGCTCTCTCCCATGCCTCCCTTCCTCTCTCCCTCTCTGTAGAATTGATCGACTATGTCTCCTCAATCCATCTCTCCCTCTGTCGCTTAGCAACGTGTGCTCTATCGGGTGTGGAGGGTGGGAGTTTCACTAGGGGAGGGGTGGGAGGAAGAGGGGGAGGAGGGGGGCATGTATGGGTGGTGGTGGTGGTTAGGGGGGGGGGGGGGTTAAGCAAAAGCCAATTGTACTTGATTCCACATTTATTCTGACTGATACATGCTTCCCTTTTATACTCAGACTGTGAGGTTTCACTACTCGGCTGATGAAAATAAAAAAAGATTTACAAGACAGCAAAACGATACTGGCAGAGAGATTTTTCACTATTTATATCATCTCAAAAAAAAACATGTGCTGCAGTTGTAGCACAGCGAAAAAATGTTTGATATCAGAGCCAGGATGACTAGCAGTAGGTCACCGGTTCTGTTCTGTGCATGTGAACGTTACAAATCCGACTGAGCGGTCCATCACTTTCCCTGAAGCTGTGTCACCGTTTCATACAGTGAGCCGTCTCTGTGAAAACACAAAAGCACACTGGTGCGAGCCTGCACTTTAAATGTATCTACGCCTCCTGTTCTCTGTTTCCACAACACGGAGCAAAAACGAGAAGAAAGAAAGAAAAAACTTCCAGGATATTTTGGCTCATACACAAAGTGTTCATACTGGGTTTTTTTTTTTTTTTTTTTTTAAACAATCCACATCCACAGATTCCAATGATGTCACTGTAAAAAGCTGCAGAATTATAATAAACACCTTTAAAAAAAAATACCATATTAAAACTGTTATTTTGGTGCAAAATGAATACAATAAAATGTGTGGAATATAATAAACCCCTGTGGCTATGAGAATCATTGTTGATTGCATGAATACAATTTGCAACAAAAAGCTGTTTAAAGTGGTCTATGCACAATCCCCGCCTTAACATGCATATGGGAATACGAATACGCATCGAGCAAGAAGCATTGTTCTGTTTTTAAGACCTTATCCTTTTGATCTACACTTAATGTCTGATCCCCTTTGAGGAAGATGTGTAGGCTATTCTTTAAGCCTAATAAATCCAGCGTTAGCAGTACTTAAGAGGGGAAAAAGCTGTGTGGTTTAAAACCAGGAGGGCAGGGGGAGAAGAACAATGAATAATGCTCTTAACTAGCTTGTGAGATAATACATGCACATTACAATCTATAATCATTCTAATCTACGATCTATGAAGCTGAATAAACGTATAGATATTAGGGCCTCGGATCAACGCTATCATATGCAGCCACATTTGAAAACTGATCTCTTTAATCCAGAATGTAAAACCAAGGAAATGTGTGTGTTGTGTGTGTGTGTGAGTGTGTGTGCAGCACCAAGAATCTACAATATAAACTTAAACGTATGGACTACGTGTACTGTGAGTTATTTTGATGTGTGATAGCTTTGCATTCATTCATACACACACATTCCTGCAGCGTCAGTTGAACACGAGAGAACTGATGGATCGTAAACACAAGACAACACATTAAAAATGGGTCTAAAGCACTTTCAGTTCATTTGCATTTGGTGAGCCAGAGTCAATTGACTTTTCCTCAATTTAAAAATATGTACTCCATCTATCTCCCTATCATCATATTTACATACATACAATTTATATACATAATATAACAGGAATTCCTAAACATGTACATCAAGTTTATTTAAATATGAAATACAATTCTGCAACAACTAGCCTACCGTTTACAATAGGAAATGACACACACACACACACACACACACACACACACACACACACACAAAACACAGAGTATAGTATACTATGAAACATAAGATGTAACCCCCCCACACACAAACATACTAATATAATAAACAATATAATTGAAAGTCTTATGAAACTTTCTCTCTGTTGGCATTAAAATGTGGATAAGGCACAGAGGTATGTTTTATTTTTCTCACTTTAATTTGGGGAATTTTTCCCCCCACAATTTTTAAATATTGTTTAAATGTAGATAAAAAAGCATTCATATTTCGGCTGTTTTAAGTGCTCCATTATACAATTGATAAATGTAATAATAATAGTGGTATTATATTTTAACTTTGGTATTTTATTTTTATTCCGCAAAGACTAAAATTCTAACAATATAAAAGCCTGATTATCAAGTCTTATCCTGTTTAGATTTGTTTTGCGTGCTGTCAACACAATACATACCCAACCGTCTCATTAGCACTCTGAGGCCTTGCCTGCTAAAGTTGAGGTGTCCGAGAGAAACTGAAAAAACGAGTTAATCCGTATAACATTTAGTAATCCAGCCCAATCGGATCGATATTCTATTGAATGTGTTCGTGATTAGTAGCTCTATTGATTGCAGTGACATCATGTGAACACACCGGAGTGATGGTTATTTCGAAAACAACTTGTCAGAATGAAAATATATCTGAGAGTGTTTCAAATGACCTTTATGACAAATGCATTTTTTTTTTTTTTCAAAATTGTTATTGTCTCAAATTGCGTTTCTTTTCGATAAATTACACGACACATACAGACGGGAACCTTTATTTGAACGCATTTGTCGTCGGACAAATTGAACCGAGCAAAATAGATTTAGATCCAAGAGGAAATAAGCGCACACAATAAACTAACAAAATAAAAGCTGCAACATTTATAACCTCCATTTTTCAGTTCCATATTTTTATTTTAAAACACACACGTGTTTCTTTTTTGGGATGTTTTCCCTCCTAAACTATCCTCTAAATATATATCCACGTGATTTATATTACAACTATTTGAAAATATAAATATATCAAGAGAAATCTTACCGTGTCGATTATTGATCACAGTCTTCCGGAGGGCATGCCAGGCTTATTTGGCACCTGTTGTCCTAAATATTTTTAGAGTCGTCACGCACGCACACGAACAGGCCACTGCTGTATTAAATCCTGTTTCTACATAAATTGACTTCCATTTTGAGTGAAACCAAGAGCAGAGAGGAGATGTGTGCGCCCAATTCTTTCTGCCAATCGATCAGACTGCGGATGGATCGATATGGCACCAGGGCTATTGATCACCACAGTCCTCTATTGCTGGGCGCTTTCAAATGCAAATGCAGCCTAAATAATAATCCGTGGCAACACACTAATTCCTTAACAAACTGCAGGAAAACGCTTTACAAACACAAGTGATTTTTTTTTTCTTCTTCCTTTCAACATTTAGGCCTTTTAAAATACAGCCCTGACTGTGAAACAAGCAGTTTAAACAGTAGGCTGCCATTTAAAGATTTAACAGGACAAACAGGTAACATTCGAAATGGGTGACATTGATTTAGCCTGTAGCCTATATTGAAAGTTTGTAGAAAACATTTGAAGGCAAAGCCATAGTTAAAAGAATTAACTCGGCAATATTTCGCCCAAACAGAAACAGGGAAAAAAAACACCCTGCTGAGTTTGAGTGTTTAATGTGGTCAATAGTTGCAATTTATATGAGAATTATGAGCGTATTTTTACACTTAATCCTGCATCTGTGTAAAGGATATTCATGTAAATATCACACACACACACACACACACACACACACACACACACACACACACACACACACACACACACACACACACACACACACACACACACAGAGTTACTTAAAGAGCCACATGCAAACAAGGCAGATGTTGAGTTTTTTCCCCAACAAGGCCACATTGTGTGTGTGTGTGTGTGTGTGTGTGTGTGTGTGTGTGTGTGTGTGTGTGTGTGTGTGTGTGTGTGTGTGTGTGTGTTGGGATGAGAGCAGCAGCGCCCCGTCCCGCTGACTCTCTCAGAGGCCTGATCAATGCGACATTACTAAACACTGCTGCTTAACTTTTGCCAATAGCCAGATTCAAGTAAATATACTTTAGAATACATTAAGCGTGATGCATCAGCCACGGAGTCATTCAAGAAGTCATGAAAAGATTAGTCTGTCTCTATCGAGTGGTTCCTGGGAAAATACACACGCGTACACGGGAGAAGTTGACCCAGGAGAAACACGTCTCATTAACACACTGTGTTTAATATAAATACAATTAAATAAAAATAGCACTGGAGGGGTTGAACAAATACATTGGGCAGTTGCTGAATAAAACTATGTTCTTGTGTAAAATCATGACGTTTTTTAATTATTATATTTTTACACATACCTTTCTATAATAATTGTACTACTACTACTACTACACGTTTACAATACAGATCGTATGTAAATATAGATTGAATGTAATGTGTCTTTTGCACTGAGAATGTGCAGCACTCAGCCAAATGAAAAGCTCAGCTTAAACTTTCCAGCTGAGTGCTATGTGGTCATTTCCTGTAATGAAACTGCCTGTTGACACAGGTCAAACACATAACAGGATGCACCTATAACTTAAACCATTTCAGCAGAATGCATTTTGGGCGCCATCGATCCTTCAGAAATGCATTGAGCGAAGCTCCGGGTTCAGCATTGATTAGTTGATCAGCAAACGACAGCAGTGCTTAAAGATAAAAACAAAATGCTCTGGGCCTCATAAAAGACTGTATGGTGGTGAGCCCGAAAGCACATTGCACCGAGATGTACCAAAATCCTATTGAAATGATTAACTTTTATCTTATTAACAAATAAATTAAAACACTAAAATGAAATCACTGCAGAGAGAGAGAGTGTGTGCGTGTGTGCGTGTGTGCGTGTGTGTGTGTGTGTGTGTGTGTGTGTGTGTGTGTGTGTGTGTGTGTGTGTGTGTGTGTGTGTGTGTGTGTGTGTGTGTGTGTGTGTGTGTGTGTGTAGTCGATGCCAACGTGGTGCTGAGGCCACCGCCTCGCCCCACCGCCTCGCCCGCTGTTATTAATATGAAATAAATCACCGGGTCTCTGCGGCATCGCCCCAGTCACACCGCAGATATCGACACAGTTAATATTTCATATTGTATTCGCCATAGGATATGCTTATTTACGTATCAGAAAACAGTACATTAAAATACAAATTAAAACTGAGCTCTAGGCGGACACATGGATTTTATTTTTTGAGTAGGGGGAACTAGCTGGGTTGACTTAGCTATCTTTGTTTTTTTATTTTCTTTTAGCTGACTGAATGAACGATTTGACCAAGCTGCATAAAACAGAAGAAAACAACATTGATTGAAAATGGGAAAAGTAGGCTGATCAGTTCCCCACGCCCTGTTGACCCTGCATGCTGTTTTAGCTGTTTTAGCACTTTATTTTGTATCTGCTTGGTGTTAACTTGACCTCGTGTGGTGCAGCGGAGCCCAGAGAGAGTATAAAATAACAATACTGGTATAGGAAGTTTTACAAGTTCTTGGTGAAAGTATAAAACTTTTCAGCGCGCTGTTTTGGGTTGTAAACCCTGGTGAATTAGGAGCAAGGAGCCAGCAATGAAAGTTAACATCCATCACCACCGCGACCAATAAGCTGCTCTGGCCGGCTGGCTGAGCACAGATGACGGATTCGCTGCTGTGCGGGCTTCGGTAATTCATTTTCGATAGCAGTGGTTGCTGGGATCAATACAGGGACATTAACCCAAGCGGACACTGCTGTTCTCCTGATGGCACAAGCCAAAAGCCACCATCCCCCGTTGGCAATCAGCAAAGACACAGTTTTTAGGCTCATTATTTGGAGGGGGTATAGTGAGGAGCCGTGTGCCAAGGCCGCTGATATCACAATTCATCAGTGGAGTTATGGATGGCCTTGACCTAACTGTTGGTAAACACTGGTCAGGGAAATTATTTTATGCAATTTGCACATGATTAGTGATGCCACTTCCTGGATTCGTGGACTTATTTTTTTCCCCCTCCGTGCAGCTCCGGGTCGAAATCCTAATGGCCTCATTTTACATAACATCGGTGTAAATGCCAGGTGTTTGCATATAGTTCACAGAGCAACTTAAGGCCAACTGAGGGCTGCTGTGGTTACACACACACACACACACACACACACACCAGCCACACTTGAAGAGACACACTCGTGTTCAAACATATCTAAAACACGTCACAGAGGTGTTGATGTTGTGACTTCTTACAGTTTTCTTGCACTCTCATGTGTTACATGTCTCAGTAGATCTCACCCTATACGACAGCTGCACGTGCTGGACAATTACACAACAACCCTGCAGTAAATTATGTTTGTGAAGCTGTATAGACTGTGTAAGATAGGTGTAATTTATTTGAGGCCATATGGGGACACAATAGCAAGAAACACCATAAAGCAAATTAGATGCAATATCAAACTAGTCCACTAAATTAAAAGCTGTATTGCAGCCTTATCACTTTTAACTAATTTAATATTGGCTATATTGCCATGGACTGTGCATGTGCTCGTGACATTGCATCCACCCCATCACAGGAAGCAATACCTGGATAAATGAAGCTATATTTACGCTCAGCTTTCACCCAAAACGCGTGACTTACTCGCTAGCCCCTTACAGAATCCAACCCCTCGATCTCAACCTGCTGCTATATATCGCATCCATATTGCGGGCTACTGCAATAGGTACCAGCCTATCGATGCATCTCCTGATCCATCTCCTGATCCATACATACTTTGACATTGATGGATTGCTGACCTGGATTGACGTCAGCGAGCAGCAAGTTTGATATAGAAGTTTTGTGAGGCGCGAAACATTACGGGAGAGTTTCTGAAAATTTATTTTCTTGGCCTGAATCCGAGGAGCAAAGATGCTAAAGGGGTCAAAGCCTCGAGGCGATGATCTCGACAGATTTATTCAGTAACATTTGCTGAAGGAATACAAAAAATAAAAAAAAACAGTGAAAGTTAACGGCGAGACATCAGCCAGACATATTTGATCGTATACTTTTCAGATTGAGAGAGACGCAAATGGAATTTCATAAGCAAGGTGGTTATTTTGTAAAACGTGTCAAAGGTCATCCACACAGTCTGGAGCTGTGAATCTCAAACTCTTAAAGAATTTGCTGTTTACATCATTGCACATATATAGCTACGGCAACTATTTCAGCAAGCATCAAGAAGTGAGGCATCTTCAATTTAATGAATAAAGATACACGGCGGAGGCTGAGAGCTGTGACCTCTTCGAGATAACTTGTGGTTTTCTCATTACACTCGTGGCCCGATGTGACACATGTCAATTAATATTTAACCTTCAACAGAGGAATCACGTGTGCTGCTGGCGCCGTGTCAAGCGCTTTTATCAGAGAAAACAAGGCGCGAGTCCATCTTATCCATCTGAGTGTAAATGTTGCACACACTGCACTTCTGTGTTTTATCTTCACAAGTGTCTAATGCAATCTTTTTTTTTTTTCCTGGGATTTGAGGTCCAGCGCGCAACATGAACAACCCCCATGACATCGGGGCCAGTGACGTCAGGTTGGCCCCAGACAAGAGTGCGCGGACACACCGCGGGGGCGCGCACATGCGCACAGGCTCGGGCTCATCTTAACATGAGCGCAGCCACGTCAATATACACACAGAGAGCGAAGCGGCGCTTTGGGTATAGTAGAAGGTGCTCTACAGCGAAAGAAATCCAGGCAGGCGCAGACACCTTCACGCACTGAAGCAGAGGTTTTTTGCGGCGCAGTTTGTGTGGCGGCCGGGACCCGATCTTTTAAAACCATGCTGGATTGACTGCAGAGAGGCAACTACAATCAATGGCTTGGCTTTGAGATCGTTCACAATTTATTGGAAAGGAGTGTGAGATAGAGCGACGGTGAGAGAGGGGGAGCAGCGAGGGGAGAGAGAGCGAGAGAGTGGCGAGAGGGGTGGAAATAAAGATCCTTTCAACGATGGAGCTTACAATGGAAAACATTGGAAATCTGCACGGCATGCCTCACTCCCATCAAACGAATGACTTAATGAACTCCCCGCACGCGCGCCAGTCGTCGGCGTCGCATCGGAACTTGGTGTCGCACGGACGGTCAGCCATGGTCTCCAGCATGGCCTCGATACTGGAGGGAGCAGGGGACTACCGCACGGACCACGCTTTGTCTGGCCCCCTGCATCCGGCAATGACCATGTCGTGCGACTCCGGGATGAGCCTGAGCAGCACCTACACCACGCTGACGCCGCTGCAGCACCTGCCCCCCATATCCACCGTCTCGGAGAAATTTCACCATCCACACCCGCACGCTCACGCTCACGCTCACGCTCACCACCATCCAGCGCACCAGCGACTCGCGGCCGGGAACGTCAGCGGCAGCTTCACCCTGATGAGGGACGACCGGAGCCTCGCCTCCATGAGTAACCTCTATGGCCACTACCCCAAAGACATGTCCGGCATGGGGCAGCCTCTGTCCCCGCTGTCCAACGGTCTCGGGTCTTTGCACAGCTCCCAGCAGACTCTCAGCGCCTACGGTCCTGGAGCTCACCTCTCCAATGACAAGATGATCTCCTCGGGGGGCTTCGAGTCCCACGCAGCCATGCTGTCCCGGGGCGAGGAGCACCTGGCCCGGGGTCTCGGAGGCCATGGGGCCGGACTCATGACATCCTTGAACGGCTTACACCATCACAGCCATCCGCACTCTCAGGCAAACGGGTCCATGCTGTCAGATCGGGACAGGCAGACGGTGGTGGGAGGAGGGCAGGGAGGTGGGTCAGGGCAGGTGGAGGAGATAAACACCAAGGAGGTGGCACAGCGAATAACGGCAGAGCTCAAGCGCTACAGCATCCCCCAGGCCATCTTTGCTCAGAGGATCTTGTGCCGGTCCCAGGGAACTCTGTCTGACCTGCTGCGGAACCCTAAACCGTGGAGTAAACTCAAGTCTGGCCGGGAGACGTTCAGGAGGATGTGGAAGTGGCTCCAGGAGCCCGAGTTCCAGCGGATGTCGGCGCTCAGGCTTGCAGGTGAGTGAGGAGACAGCTCCCAACCTGAGTGATGTGGAGGGATCAATTAGAAGTCAATGTGGCGAGACTGTCAATAGCTGCTCAAACAGACATTACTAGAAGTTATTAGTCGATTGTATCGAGTAAAACTTCATCATGACAGTTGGGGTGTTAAATGTTGGGGGAAATCTATATTTTGATTGATGCTACAATCCATGATAGTATAAACAGACGCTGTGCAACACTGGAGGTGATATAAACAAAAGGGAGGACGCAACTCTCAAAAGTAGAGAAGGTGCAAACGCAGTCTACACAGATGTGTTAGTTCTTACGCACACATGCAGCGGTTTTACGCACCAGTACAGCATGGAGACATACATCCCTCTCACGCTGTCTCACTCACTTTCTCTGTCTCTCTCTCTCTCTCTCTCTCTCTCTCTCTCTCTCACACACACACACACACACACACACACACACACACACACACACACACACACAAACAAAAACGCACACAGACAGAAGCCAAACAAAACAAATCAAAGCAGGATGTGATCAAAATTGATTACATCTTCCAGCTGGTACTTAGGTAAAGTTAACATACACGGACAGATCACTGCAACGCAAATACTCCGTTTTACTTTGCACTCATTAGTATCAAACAAACTTGATGTAGTAATCTGGCACTCCCCCTGTCAAATAAGCGCTTCGTCGCAAACAAGGATCGTCTGAGGCCTGGCCAAAGAGTCGGGGGAGCATGACCTCCTATGGATCAATATTTCAGGTCCAGGCGTCCCCTTTCAGAGCAGCACACTGATAAATGATCGATTTGGATCTGAAAGACAGAGACACAAACAGATGCGTCTTTCTCTGGCCTGTGTTGTCTCCTCGGCACTCTGGGGGTATCTCGTCTCCAAAGTTGGTTCAAGGCCTGTTTAGCGCTAAGAAATTGGAATTATTGTGCTTTGTGAGATTATATGTGTGGGCTCATATGATTGCAAAGAGGTCTGGACATCCCTTATGTTCAGCAAGAAACAAATTGTGACACAATCGCTGTTTCTGCACTGTGTCTTTCTCAATGGTTCATGTCTTCCATCCATGGTTTGGAGTTTTATTGCGCAAAGATTATCACACTAAAAGCTACACCCCCCCCCCCCTCCATTTAACATTTAGCACCTGATTAACAGGACGTAAATGAAAACGAGAGACGTCGCAGTGGGGTTAAAACAGATGTGAGTGAGAGGTCCCCTCTCATTGATGTTTGTGTAAAGGCCCCGTTTAGACGTGCTGCGCTTCCAAACGTCAATCAGCTCTTCTGTGTCGTATTTCAACCAACCAGTTCAATTAAGCAGATATAGTGGCATATTTTAGTTCCAGTCAATGCCCTATTGAAAAGCACTTAATGGCATGTAAATTGTTCCTTTGCGCATTTAGTGGGGTTCTGGTAAATAAAGATTTAAACACTCCACAATTGTCTCTTTAAGTGCCACTGCTGTTAAAGCTAATTGGGCTGTGGGGTTTTATATCTTCCACACCCGGCGTCAGGATAAACCCCCCCAATTCAATTGACATGTTGGAGTGGCACAGTCCTACGAGTGCACACCTACTGCATATTTTAATGTGGTCAGGCCCAGGGCCGCCTAAGGCGTGTGTGTACGTACGTGCGTGCGTGCGTATTTGGTTGTAGAATGTAAATTAGGGCTACACGCGATAGATGGTATTATTTATTCTATTGTAAAATACATTTTATTATGTATCCACTCACGTTATGTTTTCCGCTTCGTAACAGCAGATTTTTGTGCGCCTTTTGTGCAAAAGGTTTCAGATAAAAATCCAGTTGGGCAAAATGACAAATGACTTGTATGCAAATGCACCGAGCAACATTTTACTTATTGCATTTAAAATCACCATTATCCTCGGTGCAGCATGTGGGCTGGGAGTGGGAGTTGGGGGTGGGGGGGTTTGTGATGCTGAAAGTGAGGCTGGGCCATACTCGCTCGGCCACATCAATCAATAAATTCAAATTACTATTCCAAATTCATCACAGTCACACAAATCAATGCAGCTGCCCTGCTTAGCTAATGTGAAAATACCAGTGTCTGCACACACACACACACATGACAATCCACCCCTGAAACGAAAAGCAGAGCAAAGATGGGCCTGGTTGGGAGGGGGCGTGGGGGTGGAAATGTGTGCCCTTCACGCTCAACATCTCCTAATGCAACGAGGGCAAAGACCCACAGGCGTCCCACCTATTGTGTTCTTCCCATGCAGACTCATGGCACCCGGGCACGCTTTAACGTTTGGATGTCTCTTATTCTCGGAGCATCTTAAAGCACATGCATCAGTCCACTACTGTACAAATAAATAGGCGACTTCATTGTAAAGCTGCACAAATAAGAAAGACGTGGGCAAAGCGAGGTTGGGGAGGCATTTAAAGATCGCATTAACGATGAAAACAATTCGTCTTTGCATCTGTGTTGAATTCCACACTCCATCTCAATGTATTTGGTCGGGTCAATACGGCCCTGATCGATAAGGATAGCCAGTGCATCTATCAATTATCCCGCCTCAGCACTCTCTCCCATTGGTCTCTCCCCCGGAGCAGAGGAGTGGGGGAGCCGGAAAAGTGGGGGAAGAGGACAGCTGTTGAAAAAAAAAAAATGCTATTGCACACCTTTTTCTTTGCTGTAATCATGTTCCGTTTGTTGTGTGTAATGCACTCACTCATTTGTCCTGTGGGCCTTGGGGTTATATGGTATAATATTCTATACCATATTATAATATAATATAGTATTCACGCCTAAGACAAATGCTGCAGACCAAAGAAAGTATGCAATTATAGCACTAAACCTCCGGTATTTTCCCACGAAATGGTGCGTCCTATTTCTCATTTTGGTGCATGCCAGGGTCCCCTCTCCCTAAAAAAAAGCGCAGTTGGTTTATTACCATTTGAATGTCCGGAGCACGTGCCAGAGTGTGCAGGTCAAGACCCAAGGGCCACGGAGGAAAAACATTGTTGAGGGTGGGAGGCCTCTTTTCATGTTTCAATGGACTACATGCAGTTTACACGAGCCTAATCCTGGAGCAACCCCCCCCCCCTCCTACACACTGCGCCCTATCCCCTCCGCGCGTGCATCTCTGCAATGCCTATGCTCCTTGGTAAATATATTTGTATTGAGTTGACCAGTAAACCGTCCTTAACTTTAAGCTGGGGTTGATGGTTTGAGAGGGCTTTAATTATTGCTTTTCTGCTAATTAAATAGTCATGGTATGCATGGTACTAAAGGAGGCTACAAACTGTTTTTTTTATTTCCCTTTACAAATCATTAAGTATGATGAGGAGTTTATTCCTGCCGGTCAGTTTTCTCAGTTTAACGGTTTCAGGGCGCTGTCCAGAGTGCTGAAATGTGCTGCCCCATCCATCCACACTGGACTGCAGGGATCTCCTCTCTGTTTTGAGGACAGTTCAAGGTGGTGAACTGAGTTGTACCGATACATAGTTAATAGCATTCTTGTAGGCCCTAAACACCATTATTTCATCCAACAGCTTCCATCCATCGATCAATATTACAATCCACAATCGCGTCAATCACACCACCCTGCACCCATTCCAGTCCAGCACGAAGCCATTCCATTTAAATCACATCTCTAGCTTCTTTTGTTGTTGTTGTTGCCGAAAACAAACTGGAGGGTCGTCCTTATTTTGGGATGCTCACCAAAAATATCCAAGAGCCACAAAAAAAAAATCTTCTTTTTGCTCATTAAAGACGGGATAATTGGTTTAATTGTATAGGGCACCAAGATGTGACTGATGCGGGTTAATCTACAACATTTTATTTTTTCATGAAGAGATGGCTTGATGTTAGCCCGCGAAATGATCGATTGGTACTTTAATAATTGATGTGTGAGGGGAAGATAGGGGGGGGGGGGGGGGGGGTGGTAAACAGTGCAGCTGCGGTTTCAGAGCCTCGTTGTTCGTTAAGCACAGCAACGTGTGCTGCAAGTACCGAGACACGCATGTACAAGCATCGCCTTTGAAATCCTGCGGTGGGGAGAGCAACAGTCATTTTCTTGAGGTTATACCTCGAGGCTGTTCTGTTTAAATCCCGGGATCAGCGGGGCTCAAACCAGATGAAATGACATCTCACGCCTTTGCATCATTATTGGACGAGGAGGCTGGTTGTATTTGGTGGAGGGGGAAGGGAGGGGGGGGGGGGCGATTCCTCCAACTTTAAATTAGCATGAATCTTCATGTAGGCTGATATGAATATTCATAATTGGATCCATCGTGTGGGAAGTTATCATATGTAGGAATGGGGGGGGGGGGGGGGGGGAACTGGGAAACTCCTACACATGCACCCTTGATTCCGTTTAGAAGACTGCATCTAAAAGGCTGCAGCTTCATATTCTTATCCACCACTGCATAACACGAGGACAATATCATAGCACGAGCTTCAGCCTGCGTACGTGTCGTGTCGCCTCCCCCGTTTCTTCTCTCCTGTGTGTATGTGATCGGGATGTAGAGTGCGTCTGCGCCACATTGTTAAGGCCGATCTGGCGAGCCCTGAATCTGTATCGATTTCCATTCCCCCGGCCTCTGCTTTCCATCTCTGGAGCTGCGCCATGCAGCCATGCACCCCCCCCCTCCTCCATCTCCACCATGCAACACCATTTCTCCCATTAACGGCTCACCCTTCATAAACACGCAGCAGCAGAACGACTAATAAACGCATGCTCTCGCGCCGACTGACTTTAAAATCTTGAGAGGTTTAGTAGCCCCTCTCCAGTTCTGCGATAGAGAGACGGATTAGCAGCACCAGGCGACTTTAAAGTTCACAGTCGCGTGACCTCCTTCCGCTCATTATACATCCCACCCACACGGTTCTGACCGAGTCGACCTTATTATTCAAAATAATGTAATTTTAATAGAAATCAGATTAGCGACAGAGGCAGGAGTCTGCACCGTCTCCCATATCTTCATTCGTTTCTCTTTTTAGCCACACACACACACACACACGCGCACACTGTTCCAATTCACACGGGGAGGGGGGGGGGCGTGCCTGGCAATTATAAATGCAGTAGAGGTCTGGACTCTGTACAGTCTCGAATACCGTCTCTTCTATTTTAGATGATCAATTCCTACGCTACTCCGTCGCCCCCTCGCCAAACCGGATCGATAGGAGAGAATGACCTTTAAATCAAATTGCTGGCAGAGTCGACTGAACGCACGCGGCTAGCATCAAAGGGTTAATGGCACCGCGCGCACCCCTCCTTCCCAGGCAAAAAAAAAAAACACACACAAAGGGCCCAAAACCTTAGATAATCATAATTAAATCTCCGTATTCCTCCATGTGCTCTGGAGTCGAGCACTGTGTGGGTCTGCGCGTGAAGATGCCTGATGAAGAAACAAATCACACGGTGGCTTTTTGACCCGCCACAATCTGAAGCGGCGGTTCCAAAGAGCAGACTGTTGAGCAATTAAAATGTTGACCAGAGCACATTGTGTCGATGGAGCCTCAGCTCACTGTTATGTAACGTGGGGATACCCCCCCCCCCCCCCCATCCCTCCCAAAAAAACAGGGTCTGCTCCGTGCTCCTAAACACACTGTTTTTCATGCAACGAATCATTTGTCACGTTTTTGTCATGTCATTATAACGTTTTTTATCCAAACACCAGCCTCCTCAGATTGTATTCTCACTGAGCAAACATTTAGGTGTGATTGTGTGCTTTTTGGGTTAGGTTTGTTTTTTGCTGATGTAACGTGTCAGATGTCGCTGCTCCCACAGAGTGAGGAGTTTAATACTTTGGGGAATAAGTAACGGATTACTTTTTTGGAAGCGTGGTTGTAAATCTGTGTCCAGCGCGCGTCGAAGCAGCGGTGGTGTCCAAACACTGGCTGCTTATCTGACGCCCTGACAGGCCATCGGTTATTAAAGGCCCCATAATGGCTTGTTTAATGCGCAGTTTAAGAACACAAGGCAAGGACATTGTCCGCGCGATTAAAGGGAAGTGAAGTCACATATCCAAGTTAACACTGTTCGGGTTATTAAACAGCAAGAAGTCATTTAATCTCCTATTGGGTGTTACAATATATACTCACACTGAGAGAAATATGTCTGTCTGTGGAGGCGGATTATTCCACTTATTTCTTACAATGATTGATATGGTTTTATTTTGAAAAAAAAGCAAGTGTCACTATTTTGGGGCGAAAAGGGAGAATAGAAATTATATAAAAACTTGCTAATTTGTTTCACTCGTTGATTTTTTTAAAAGCCAATACGTGATTAAATGAGGTGTTATAATCGACACGTTTTTCAGTCTGTAAAGTATATTAGACGTTTAGTCTCGTTTTGGTTTCAATGATTAATCTCTGAGTCGTGTAAAACATTTTAAATAAAACAGCAGGTGAAGACAGCAATGTTCAAATTCTCCTGATGACAAGTCGTGTCTCCAGCTCTCCGGGCCTTTTTGAAACGAGAGCCTGCAGATGGTTTGTACGGAACCTCTGTAAGTCTTCCTGCAGGGTCGATCTCAACAAAACCGCAAACACACACACACACGAACACACACACACACAGCTTATCGTACCCACAGATGCAACCCGAAACTCCGGTTGGGCAACCCCACACAGATCAACAAAGGAACAAAACGACTGTGAAATCAATTGATGAATGAATCGATGCAGCGCACATAGCCTTTATATTTCATGTTATTAAATAGCCTGTAACGAAGAGGCTGCGGGTTATTCTGAAATTAATAATTTGTTGCTTTACTGAGCCGATATGAAAACGCTGACTGTTGTTTCTTCTGTTAGTTACTCAGGTTTTCTGCAGTGTGTGTGTGTGTGTGTGTGTGTGTGTGTGTGTGTGTGTGTGTGCGTGTGTGTGTGTGTGTGTGTTTGTGTGTGTGTGTGTGTGTGTGTGTGAAAGTTGATTGCAACATTGGTCTTTTGACAGACAAAATAAAACATTTATTACAAAAAAATATACTGCAGTCTTAATAATGTGAACATATACAATGCCAAAATTATAATTATTTACATTCTTATTTTTTATCCTATTTTATTTTATTATTTATTATTTACCACATTTTAATTAGTGGTCACACCGAACTAATTGTTAAAATAATTTGCCCTGAAATACATAAATAAATACTAAGAAATAAATACAAATTTTAACAATTTGTTTTGCTAAAAGCGACAAATGAAGCATTGAGAAAATAAACCCTATAATAAACGCTCATATAAAATAAACCCCACAGAGACAAACGTGATACAGAATAATAAAACCACTTTATTTACTTTAATCAAATATACTTGGTTTAGCATTGTGAGAAAATAGACCATACGAATGCAATTAGTTCGCCGCAATAAGGGTTGGTGTAGAAATATTTCTGTTGACTCTCTTCCCATGATTGAGTGAGAACTGTATTGAATTGAATCTGGAGAATTCCTGCCTATTGAAAACCTGTCTCGTCTCTCCGTGGAGAGTAAACAGTATCATCTGACTGCAGATCAGTTCGCAGCTTCTCCTGCGACAAATAAGAAATTAACAGCGAAGTGGCAGCTGACATTTGAAGAATATGAAGACATTTCGATAAATCATGTGATGTAACTCTGCTAAAATCTGCACCCTTTCTATATCCGGTTGGTGTTAAAATATCAATTAGTTCAAGTTCACTCTTCATTTTCGTCCTCACATCTGTTTTCTTTGTGTTTCACCATAAACGAGCCTCTGACACATTTAGGCAGCTTTTTTAAAAAAAGTGTGTAAACTCTCTTCAGTGAATTGAAAAAAAAGGAGCTTAAAGGGAGTTTGAGTCCTGGCACACATGGAGGTTTCACATGAACCCCCCCAGACGTGCGGGTCTATTGACCGGCCACATCCTCTCACCCCACACCGCATCATCCAAAAGAGACCCCACAGAGGCGTGCATTTCTTTAAATGTTAATGACTTGAAATTAAATAATTAAAGCAGTTAAATAGTTTATTTATGGGCAATTCTTTTCAAGTAACACCTTTGTGAGTATCAAAGCTCTTTTTATTTTTTATAAGCACTGATCCAAGATTTCGGGCACACTCGCCACATTTCAGTCAACCAGGAGAATAACTCGTCTGAATCCCTCAAAGTAAAGAATTTTCTAATAAATTCACAATTGACATAAAAACGCACGCGGCGGGCCCACACCTGTTGTTTGTGGGAAATGAAACCTGTCTCGTCTACAACAAAATAAAGCATCATGATCATTACTATCACGCATAACTGGTCAAAGCAATTATGAATGAAATCAATGATAAACGCAGAAAGGAGTATTGCTCCAACAATGGAGCCACTCATACAAATAAATGCGGACCAAGGCTGCTATTAAACTAGCAAAAAACAATTATAATAATAATGCAGGTTGAAATGTAGTCCTAAGTTTTCTCTCAATCATGCGCCTAAATGGCTGAGTGCATTTAATTATCTAAAAACTCATAAGGAGCGTGATCATCGCAGGCGGCAGCCTTTTGATTATTTTTTTAAGCACTGTGTAATTTCTTAGGTTTACCACTGGGTTGCTAATAACACGTTGGTGTGACAACAGAGCTGAATAAAATGATATTTCTCAGGTGCATTTTGTGCATCTCCAACTGACAGAAAATACAGTTATGTATTTTGAATTACAAATATAAAGTGCGCACAGGACTGTGATAGATGACAGAGCAAATGAAGGGAAAATGACGCAGGAGACTTAGACCGAGGGGCGATGTGGGCGAAGGTGTAACTGAGTTCAGGTTGAGTGTTATTGAAGTGCTGCAGAAGAAATACCTCGCAGCTGAGTCGCTGGAGAACGCAAACAAACAAATTGTGTCGCTTTATCAGTATATTAACACCAATTCTCACTCATTACATTAAGGGGTATCGAGCTTGGAAGTGTTTCGGCCTGGCGATAGAGAGAGCGACAGGGAGAGAGAGAGGGGAGGGGGGGGAGGGGGGGGGGGGGCTTGGCATTGCCCTGGAGCTCAGCATGAGATAAATGCCACAGTATCCAGAGAGGGGCCGTGCGGATATACATCAATCTTTAAGGCAACAGCGCATGCGAAACAGCAGAGACGTTACTTAATAAATAGACTGAAGCCTAAACATCAAACTGCCCAATCATCATGCTTCTTACAATCCGGAGAGGAGAGCAAACTGTCCCTGCATATGTTGTAAGTGCCAACAATAAACGGACTGCAGTGTGTGAGTGTGAGTGTGTGTGTGTGTGTGTGTGTGTGTGTGTATACACGCGCCGATCCGTAACCGGTAAACATGTTTATTGGTAAATTAATTAAATGACCTCGTGTGCTTTACAGGGCTGCGAGACTGGAGGTTTTGAAACAGAGGAGAATATAAATATATATGTAGATGCAGATGTGTAATCATGGTTTCATAAAAACACGGTGGGCGTAATATTAAGGCCGTTAGACTTTCTCATAATGAGCAGGAAGGGCAGGGGTGATCAATACACGATTAATGCTCGAGATGGACTCACATCTGCAGGGACGGGGGAGGCCCGAGACAGCTGTGAACACGCGGTAAACACAGGCAGAACAGGTGATGATCATTTACTCATCTTCCTCTCCAACCCATCTCTGAGTTTGTTTTTTTTAGTCCGCAAAGAGAGCTGGATCATCACGCTTCCTTCCTTCCTGCCCGGCGTGTTTTTCGCGTCTCTCCACCCCTTCATAAATCTCCTCTCCGGGCCCACTCCCACTCTCCCCCTCCACCAACACCTCCTCCCCCTCCCTCCGAGGCATAATTAATTGGACGAACTGAATTTCACACACGAATTATTCACGAATCTATCGATCGATATCGAACACCCAGGGCCTTTCTCTTAACCTCGCTTGGTTTGTCGTGAAGCGAAGAATATTAATGTCATCAGTGGAAAAGGAATAGGCCCAAGTTATCCCCGTTTTCATCCCGAGCACAGAAGGAGTTAGATGAGAAATCACTCATTAAGGTATTTGATATTAAGAGAAAAGACTCAGGAGGCCCTTGATGTGACATTCAGGGGGGATGAGAATAATATTATAATAAAAAAAATGTAAAACGTGCACTAAAACAAGGAAAGCCAGGATGTCTTTGTTAATCAGCCTTAGTATGTTTGTGGGGAGCCTAAAGGAGGCATTCAAAGTAGGTCAGCTGCAGTCCACAGACCTACAGAGAGAAATATAAATCACATTTCTCTCTGCCCGCGTGTCGCAGCGGGGTGCGCGCCTCAGAAAACACTCAACACCAGACTAGGATTTCTGCCCTTGTCCGGTTGCTCTTTGTGCATGAGTTTATACGTCCGTCTCTCTGCTCGGTGCCTACTGTAGCTCTAAAAGCTGCAATGATCGATTCCCCCCCCCCCCCCCCCCCCCCTCTCTTTTCTAACGCCGAGCTTGGTTCAGTAATCAGGGCCCCCTTCCTCACCGATCGATCGATATTGATCGCTAAATCCAGCGCCTGTAGCAAAGGCAGCGCACCACACGGCGCCCCGTGCAGCCGGGGCCACGGCGAGAGCGACACCTGCCGACCGGAGCGGCACAAAGCACGCGGTCGATGAGGTGGCAGGACGTGACTCTACGGCGGAGGGATGTGGCGAGAGAAGCGGCGACTGTCTGAGCTTGTTGTGGAGGCAAATTAAGAGAGAGGTGTGCCCCCCCCCCCCCCCCCCAACCCCCTATGGCTCAGTTATTATTGCACACAAAAAAGAGCTGATTTTTGTGTCTTTAATCTGAACCTTTTGGGGATTTAAAGAGAATGAAGTCCTAACAATTGTAATTAAAAATGCTGACCAGCAGTTAGTTTCCAAAGCATTTACCCCACAGATTTGTTGGCTTCTTAAAAACAATCCATAAATAGATTTTTGGGAAGAATCCCCTTTCTGTTACTAGATAGATCCATGTTGGTTCTACTGCCTGGAAACAGTGACACTGAGACTATTCACGAGGAGTTAAATGTTCTCTACTCAGATGAAAGTAGATCAAATAAGCAAAGGAAGCCAAAATGTTATGAAGCATATTTGATCCGATTTCATGACATGAAAAATAGTGCATTTATTTTGTTAAAATAGGGTAAACATATCCAAAAGCAAACACTTTACATTTTCAGGTGTATAGCCATAAGTGTGTGTTGCGATATCAAATATTGACGATAACAGTGATGTTTAAACATGAAATGGTGATATCATGCTAATAACACATATGATGATATTGTGTTAATAATCCTGCACCTCTTAAATAATTTAATATATATATATTACCATTATATATATATATATTATAATGGTTGCAGACTCTCCTCGCCTCCCTACATTTGTGTTTTGAGTGCAATTTACTGTAAAAAATAGGGAAAATGCACAATAAAAATCACAGACAAATTTAAATGACACCATCATCATTTTATTTTTAGATTCTACAGATATTGCGATAATATCGTGATCATGAATTATTTTTTTCTCCCACAATAATTGTGCAGTGAAAATTTGATATTGTGACAGCCTTTGTGTGTGTGTGTGTGTGTGTGTGTGTGTGTGTGTGTGTGTGTTATCATATGCATACCTGTGCAAGGTCGCACATCTGGACGACTCACAGGAGAAAAAGGTCACGCACTGGAGGGAAGTGAAGGTATCCTGGTCAACTGGAAGCTGCACACGAAATAAATGGAACGTCTGTGCGGACTGAAATATTGAGATAGCAATAAATCTATATTGACAATAATATTAACTGCATTGCTGCAGAGGAAGTCGTTCTAAAAGCAAAGTCCAATATAAAAAATGCTGTTGCGTCAGTTACTGTACCACTAACACACATTTGTAATCAAGTTGTATTTAATACTACATATAATTATACAAGTTGAAAGTGTCCACAAAAAGCTGTCCACAAAACCAAAGAAAACCCTTAAAATGGTGTTTTTGTATTTTCACCTTTTGTTCAGTGAGGTGGAAGTCTGGTGACTGTGGAGGCAAAGCAGTGCACTACCTGCTGCTCCTCCCCGGTTCTTCAAACAGACTTCACTGCATGTTTGGGCTCATTGTCCTGCTGGGAAACGAATCCTCTTCCAACACAAGTCAAAGCCAGAGGGGATGGCAGGTCTTTGCCGAGTAGAAGCGGTATAGCTACACTCCTCGGTCAGTGGGGAGCTTACGCAGTACAAGTCCCTACATGTGTGGAAGAAGCAGAGCATCCTCACGTGTGGGCATTTTGTAGTTGAAGAAAAATGGTTTGAAAGCTGAAATTCTCTCCATCAAGGCTGCACATTCACAACCACCGTGTGACTAGTTTCACTCACTACAGCATGTGTTTGCTGCTCAGCTGGTTTCTTGGATGTAGATATTCTGTTTTTGTAAAGACGTCAGCTTAATATATTAGTCCCCAGTTCCAGCTGGAGTGCGTATTAGTTTTTGCGTTGGAATTCATCATAAATGTTCAGCTTAACTGCAGGTTGGTGCTGGGATGGATTTTCATCCCTGTGGAAAATCATTTGGTGACACTTTTTTTATGACTCCCATGTCTATAATGCATTCTACACATAAATAATTAACTGCTTGCAGCACTGTATAATTATGGGGACAAGCACTCATAAATGTCCATCTTGCTTTATAACAATAACAGTAACATATAAAGCATTTCATTAAAGATTTATAATCTCAAGTATCATAATACTTCATAATTGCAGGTCTGTCAGGCAATGCTCATAGTGTATTATAATTCCCGTAGTTGTAATACATAATTGTCTTAAATAATGCATCGTAATCCCTGTTATGGGATTATAACTCTAAGTGGTCATTGTTCGCTTCAAGAAAAGTCAAATATCATTACATCTATTTAAGAACACACAAAACATAAATTATATTTTACTTCACTTCAAGCAAACAAGGACCACTTTAGCGTGAGTTATGATCACATTATAATGAATTATAAACTTGATTATGATGCTTTATAAAAAGACGTTAATGTATTACATCTATAAGACGTACAATATACTATTATAATTATGACGTCTTATGACATTATAGATATTTATGACGGCTTATAACTACAATTATACAGTGCTATGAGCAGATTACAACACATGTTTACTATGCATTATTTATTATGGTTTATAAGTAGTTAGACAATCAAAACAATTCACAATGATTATTCGAGGACCATGCATGCAAGAAGACTTGCAAAGTAAAATTGTTATACTAGCTTTTCTTAAAAGTTGGATGTCTATCAGCCACAATTGATGTATGCTTGAATAATATGACCCGAGTGAACTGATGAATCTATTGTCTAATAAATCCATCACGTCGGTCGGAATGCTGGATAATATTTTGCTCGGCATGTGGCTGTGGGTTAGTGTCACTTGAAGACATCACGCATGTTCATGTTATAAGTGCTTGTCATTGCATTTAGAGCATCTTTGTAAGAGAAAAAGATAGATGCAAAGATATATAACTACAAATTGAAGTGACGCCTCCCTACTTTAATGCTCTGTCCTGTTCGTCTTTTATCATCTGACCTACTGAGACTGAACTCACTGAGACAATGTGAATAATTTCAGCACCAAATCCAAATGATTAAACTAGCATCCTCCTCCTCCTCCTCCTCCTCCTGACCATCATCATGACTACAATAAATCAACGATGTATGATGATATGCATACTGCACATACAAGCATGGATTTCAATTTTGATGTGGCATGTGTGTGATAAATATAGCTGCGGCGTTGATGTGAAATATGAATATGATGGATGGGCTGGTGTGCAGGTTAGACATCTGTAGTAAACAGATTGGACTGCAATGGCTGATCAATGGGCTCTGTTCCACTGTAATTAGACACACAGCGCCACTGCTTGGCTCCAGCCACTTCAGCATAATCACAACCTCCACACACTCACGCTCCACACACTGAGTGTGTGTGTGTGTGTGTGTGTGAGAGAGGGCACAAAAACATTCTGTCCTTAAATGCATCACGACACATACACACATACACACACAGCGTGAGAGTGAGACATTATTGAAGGCGAGCATGAAAAGTATCGGACAATACCGACGGCAGCAGGTGGAGACCCCACAGGGATGGCATCTTTCTCTCCCTTTCTCTCTCCAATTTGCTCTCGTTTTATTGAGACAGTAGGGAAGCTGAGAGGAACACACAGTCCATTCTGGCAGGATTCGATCCTCGGCCAGCAGGGGAACATGTGGCTGCAGAGGTGGTGCCTTAACCTTCCACACACAACTTCCACACACACACACACACACACACACACAACTCCTCCTACATCATCTCTGGGCGCCGTTTTTTTTCTGTTTTACCCTGCACCTGTCTGCTGTTTTCCACCAGTCTCCTACGAATACTTCGAGTTACAACACACTTACCCACAATACAGCACTCTATTAACTATTAATTTCTGTGTTCGCTACCCCCCCCCCCTCCCAAACGTGGAAGAGTACACTCGGTGCGTTTTCTTTTGAAAATTGCTCTGTGCATGGGAAGGGGCTCATAGCAGCCGTTGCATGCACCTCTCGAGTGTTTCTGTTTGGGGAGGTGGGGGGGGGGGGGGGGGGGTGGTTGGGTGGGTTATAAATACCCTCTCAGAGCTCAATAGAGTGGGCTCCAGTGGGCTCTGTTTGAAGTAGCAGACTGTAGACCTGCTGGGGGGAGATTCTGACCTCAGTCCCTACAGAGAACCCCCCAATTCCTACAGCAAAGTCGGTCAATATCTTTCTTTCTCCTTCACTCGCCGCCCCTCCCTCCTCTTCTCAGCTCCTCTCTTTCGGCTCTTACACACACACACACACACACACACACACACACACACACACACACACACACACACACACACACACACACACACACACACACACACACACACACACACACACACACACACACACACACACACACACACACACAGAAATGCACACTTTGTCTTACTCCTCCACCTTTTCTGTTCTTTTCTCTCCAAACCTTTTCTTTCCCTGCGTCTGCCCCTCCTCTATCTCTCATTTCCACACACCTACACACACACACACACACACACACACACACACACACACACACACACACACACGCACACAAAAACACAAAATGCTTACTTTTGTGCAACAGTCACTCAAGTCCCCCATTGCGACTCAAACTGCATTAATATTGAATCAAACAGCAGTGTCTCCAGCTAGCAGGCAACAGCCAGTCTCAGCCCCCCCACCCCCCTCCTCCTCACCCCATCTTTCTCTCACCGCAGGCTGGCTCCCTGTCTGCACTCTGCAGGATGGAAGGAATATTCCCACTGGGCAGGAGGCATGGATTAGCTTTAAATCAACTTTAATATGGCAATAGAGATGGAGCTGTAGAATCTCTGCTGGTGTATAAAGTAGTTTTTATGTGTTTAAGTATTGGCTAATGATACATTTAGTTACTTTACTTCCCTCCACCTTCTGTCTTTGCCATCTAATCAGGAAAAGAATCACTTTTGTATATTTACCTTGCTTTGTGTTCTCTTTCCCCTCTTTGCCTCCCACTCTCATCCCCATCCCTCCCACCGCTGCCATCCACACCAAGCCTGCAAGCGCAAAGAACAGGAGCAACACAAGGACCGCAACACGGCGCCAAAGAAACAGCGTCTGGTCTTCACCGACCTGCAGCGCCGCACTCTCATCGCCATCTTCAAGGAGAACAAGCGTCCATCCAAGGAAATGCAGATCACCATCTCCCAGCAGCTCGGCCTGGAGCTCAGCACCGTCAGCAACTTCTTTATGAATGCGCGGCGCCGCTGCGTGGACCGCTGGCACGACGACCACGGCGCCAGCCCCGGGCAGCCGGGCACATCCGCCACCACCTTCTCCAAGGCCTGAGAGGACCTTCAGGGGGTCGGGGAACCAGGTTGGAAGAATGGGCAACATGGAAAATTGGCTGTGAAACCTGTCTATAACAGCCCCACCTGGCCTGGACCATCTGACTGCGTCCTCTGCCGAAAAAAATCCTTTGTGCCATGCAATCATCTCTTTTGTCAGTCAGAATTTCAAGCTCTCACCTGAAACAAGCATAATCTAAAAGGTGAATCGTGAAGTCAGGTCCACTCTGCATTACTCACATAAGGACAATCATTGATTCTGTCTTTTTTGAAAGAAAATCATTTTTATGGCATCTGACAAAAGTAAAGAGACACCAAAGATTTAGATGTTTTTGTTGGACGGGCATCAAGACACATTTGCCGGCCTCCTTCACCAACCCAAGTAGCCACAGACTCTGCTTTTTCTTCCAACTCACCTCCTTTGTGTCTGCCTCTTTAGTCCCTCTCTCATCCCCTCCATGCCGGCACACGGAAGCAACAAGGGCGAAAGAACGGCAATAAATCTGACAACAGAACAGCACATAGCCTTATTATCCAAGCCCCATCCTGCACACACAAGGCCGTCATAAAGAAAACAACGCAGCCTATGAAAAAAAACAACACGGCTTTCCAATTCACCGCCTCTACCGCTTCTACTCCCCCCCCCCCCCTTCCTTCCTCCCGTAGTCTCCTTCATTCCTCGGCCAAAGGTATTCCCTGATGGCCAGCCATTTCAGAGAGCAGCTCAGCCCGATCATACGGCAAACTAATGAATTGAAAAATGAATCGATGCAGACAGAGAGAGCGGGGCCTTGACCCCTCCTGAAGGTGAAACTCAAGACGCTCGGCAGGAGATACTCAGGTCTTCCAGGCCCAGGTCTATATATTTTTGCACAGATGTTGGAGGCCTGTAGGGAGACATGTCATTGTTACTCTCTGCCTGAGCCTAGAGTCTGTGTTTCTCTGACCAACAGGAGAGGCGGGCGAGATGTCTGGGCATGCTCTTTGTTCTGCTGGGAGCTTTTCCTCTGATCAATAACCGAGAACCAAGCGACAACAACACGTTCGGGCATCCAGCCAACTACATTACAGCTGCATATGAAAAGCAGAATGTAAGAGGAGCACATGGAACCCACTGGAGATGGGGACACAAAGGCCTCATAACAGCAGCAGCAGCAGCAGCAGCAGCACAGCTCTCCCTCCAAAGTCCTGCCTGCGCTGGCAGAGCAACAGTGCCCCCTGCTGTCGATAGCAGAGACCTGTATCCAGCGGAGCAATGGGGGGCTCAGAGCGGAGGAGAGGGAGGGAAGGAGCCACTAGATGCTGAGGAGAAGTCACGGCACAACACATTCAGGCCCTCGCAGCTCTTTGAAGGCAGATCAATAGCTAACCATTATCCTATTGTTGTTCCTCATCCAACCAGCACTGGTGAAGCCGGAGGAGGGGGGGATGGTTAAACTGAATGCTGAAAACGCAAGGATTTAGCAAAGGCAGGGATTTGTTTAGCCGATCCAAATCTTCAAGAATCCACAAAATAGAGTGCAGAAATCACACAAAGACGGGATAGAGAAGTACAACAGAGTAAAAAGTAACAGACAGGCTTAGTGAGACAGACACATTTGAGGTGTACTGGAGGTTTAATTTATATTATTTTGGGAGGCTTCATATGTTGTCAAATCATTCTTCCATCCCATCTGTTTGCAAAAAAAAAGAAGAAGCTTTTAACAGATGTAATTCAAACCAAATCTCCTGGTTATTCCCACACAAGGGTTATGAGTAGCTAACCCAAAGCTATACCACCACACTCAGCTGTCAAAATGCTACAATAATTAGTGCCAATGCTTACTGCCTTAATGCGAATCAGAGAATATGGTACTAGGGTTCACACACAGCTACAGTGCGCCCCACTGATGACGGGCGGTGTGTGCCATAGCAACCAACAATCAGCTTTTATCTGAATTAAAATATACTTTTTTAGTAAAAAAATGAAAAAAAAAGAATCAGATTTTAAGGCATACAATAACCAAACCTCAAATGACAAAGATACCACTCATACACACACACACACACACACACACACACACACACACACACACACACACACACACACACACACACACACACACACACACACACACACAGACAGAGTATGTGTTACAAATGAAAATGTCTCCAACACATAACTGGACACATTTTGAAGCAGAAGAAAGATCTCTCATTCTATCTTTGGTTCTCTACCTCCTCTGTCCCTGTAACCCCATTGCCCCCCCCCCCCCCTCTCTTTCTCTCTTCCTCTCTATATTGATGCGGGTATTTAATTAGTACCATAGACACAAAGTTTCTATTTCTTGTTACTATTGTGCTCTGTTGTGCATAAGTAAGGCACCTTGTTGATAAATCAAAAACAAAAAAAGGAAGGACTTTTTAAAAGGAAAAAAAAAAAAGAGGGATGCAAGGACCGAGGCCAATGAAGGATTTTTTGTTTCGTTTTTTGCATTCTATGTGAATAAAGACTCGGAGGAGACATTTACCGGGAGCAAGAGGAGAAAAAGAAAAACAGGGAGCTGCTGAAGAGACAAAATAAACGACGGACGCTCTCTCTCTTTTGGCATTTCACGTCAGAACTGTGGTACCCTCAGCCCCCTTTAAGCTGAGCCCCCCAAGAACCGGGTAAAACGGAGGGGGACAAAACATGACCTCCAAATGTCCTGGCTGATTCGGTGCGTTTTTATCGTAGGGCGGGTGGGGGTAATGCTCGGGACTCAATTGTTATCTGTATGGTCTTAAGATGCAACTGTAGCATTTCCAACAATGTAGTCAGATTAGCGGTGCAGATTAGATAAGAGATGATCATTGTGGAGGAGTTGATTGAGAGGTACTGACTAACTTCACGTTGCTGTAAGCAGTGAGTTAACGTCGCCAAAGGATGATGAGCGAAAATCGATTTGTGGTATACAGTTCAGTGAGCATAGGTAAATAGCTAGATTCAGCTCTAGGTATTAGGCTGACAAAATGACATTTGTTTGTAGTGAGAACCAATGTGGCTACCTCACTAAGCTGAGTGGTTTGTGAAACCGCCACTGATACCAAAGATATTGCAGCCTACCGGTCCCAAACTGCCTAGGGGGACACAAACCAAAAAAAGAAAAGAAAAAAAAAAGCCCCCCCCCCTTCCCCACTTTTTGCCCAAAACTGTACAGACAGACTGATATCACACACACACACACACATACATACACACACACTCATACAAACAGCGCAGTCAGACTGCATCGTGCCACACAGGAGGAGGTGGCTGCCTTGCAGACAGAGTTGAGTGCCTTTTCCCTTCAACCACGGGTGGGACTGCACTGGACACACACACACACACACACACACACACACACACACACACACACACACACACACACACAGCCATGCGGGTGCATGCACATAGCTGCACACCCATTTACAAACATGCACTCACATTCAGACAACGCACCCATAATTGGATGGACGGAAAGCAAGGGGGAGGGGGGGGGGGGGGGCAAAGAGAGGGACACAGAGTGGGGGCTGTGTCAGCATTTTCTCCCATATTGACTTTCCATCTTGATACACTAGAATACAAGCACTTTATCATGTAGAAAGTCTATAAAACATTTTCTATACACTATTTATTTGAAACAAAATTATATGTTACTCCTTAATCTGTCAGAGTCTTTGTTACTGTATCCTTGATCTTCTAGTAGCTCAGAGCCTTTACGTTTTCTTTCTTATTTTATCCTCTCCGCCCCGGTGTGCTCAGACTCTCGGCCACTTTACCTCTCTCACATCAGAGATATTTTTGTGTAACAGAGAAAGAGGGGGGTAGAAAGGCCGAGGCTCGAAGGCGCTCGCAGGGGCTGTAGTTGTGAAACCTTAACACTTAATGTCTCTCTCTATCTCCACTGCGTGCAAGCACAGAGGCTTCACTAGAAAAGTGTGGAAGACTCACTGACAGTTTATAGACACAAATTCTCTCCTCCCTCCACCCCGTCTGTCCAGTCAACCTCTCCCCCTGGCTAGTGCTAAGACCCGGTAGGCTTGTGTTGACAATTAATTCTGAAATACCTCAAAAACCTTTCATGTAAACTTTATGTAATTTAAACTGAAAATAATACTGCTAATGATAACAATGATTATGAAACTATGATACTATGATAGTTAGTTTTGGAACTTGTGACTTGAAGCTTTATACTGTTAAATTCCTTTCATTTGTTTGCTCATTTTTCTCGTACGTTCTCTTGTTTGTTTTTGCTACGGCATGTACTTACTGTTTTCATAAAGGAAAAGACATTGTGAATGTTTCTGTGAAGGGTTACGTGAGAAAAGAAGAGACAGAAGCGAAGGCTAGAATCGAGAGCGAGAGGGAGAGAGAGAGGGGGAGGCAAGAGCTGCTCACTTTAGATGTTTAGTTCAAAGCTCTGACCAAGGAGGGTACGTTTAAAGGAAAATAACAAAAACCAAAAAAAAAAGAAATGACAAAAATATGATTTGGGCTGAATTCTTTACCAAAAATGTGATGTTAAACCAAAGGAGGAATAACCTTTTACTCATTGTTAGCTTTCTTCTGCCTTTCATTTTGTCTTTTCTCTGAAAAAAAAAAACCAATTTCACAGTTACTTTTGAAGGTTCCTGGGTGTGTTCAAGTGCTCCTGATGTTCTTAGAATATTAAAGACCAGCACCTCCTATTGAAAAGAAGGTGCGCTTTTTTCTTTTGTGCATGGATATTGTATAACTGTATAGAAACCAACAGGAATGACCTGTGATTTTGTGGGGAGAGGAGGAGGATGGAAAGGCGTGGGAGTGGGTGGAGAAGGGGTGGGGGATATTTTGGTATTCAAAACAAACAAAAAAAAAAGGGTGGGAGGATTTGGGTTTTAGGCGTTGGAGGGGGTCCTTGTTTTTAGAATTTCCGTCACTGTTGGATTCACTGGTTGTGTGCATGTGTTGTTGCAACCCTTCCCCTATCCCCCTGTTTCTTTGATGTATATAAATCCAGACAGTAGGGGGCAGTGTGTGCTGGGGGAGGTCAAACTCCTCTCCTCCCAATCAATAGCATTCAATCTTCATTCCTCAGCTTGCGGTCCTCACTCGGGTCCTGAAATGTGTGTCTTGCTTTTCCAAAGACGGGCTGTTTACTTGGAGTTAATCAGAGGGACACACACAGGCCCGAGCGGCCTTGAATATACCTGTATGTCTGTCTACATGCTTTTCTTCAATCTGTGTATGTGTGTTCATTTGTACCTACGTGGAAGACAAAGTGTTTCTTTTTTTTTTTTTTTTTTATGTTCCTTTGCTATGGGTTGCAATATTTGTCATGCGAAAAATTTGAAACCATTTCTTACTGACTGACCGACCAACCAACCGCAGTACCATTTGGCAACTGATGATCCGGCCCGAAATGTCGCCAGCATTTACTGTCAAACAGCGTATGTGCGTGTCATTTCACTGTGGGATCGAATGTCGCCAATGGGACTGGTGTAGACACCCCCAGTCACACTGTGCTCTCCCTCTTCTGTTACCTGTTAATCAATCAGAACCAAGTGTCTTTGTGATGGTAGAAGACAATCAGTTTCAAAACAAGAAAAAAAGGTAGAGAGAGGGCAGGCCAGTGGGGAGGAGGAAGGGGAGGACGAAAGAACAAAATCAAGGGAAAAGAGGCTCTCTGAATTGTGACGAGCTGTAGTGCCCGACTGCCAAACGACTGCCCCATTGCCCCCCCCGCTCTCCCAAAACACCCATCTTCCCATCACACTCGGTTACACAACACTCCAAACCGAAACATTTCAAATTCACTTCCTCCTCATCTGCTGTCACTTTTCACCCCCCCCCCCCCCCCCCCCCCCCCCCCACCTCCCCCCTACTGCCACAATGTAGTGCACTGCAGGAGTAGAGAACAAGAGCTGTGGTGCAAAGAACATACTTCCCATCACCCGCCACGACTTCCTGCTAATCTAACGATGATGTAACCAGCCGCGAGGAATAAAAAATGGCTCCGGTTGGTGGCTTTTGCACAGAGAACTATGCAAACACCTGACCCCCCCAATCTTAATCGTTGCTGCTGGGTCAGAGTGTATAACCCTCTACCCCCATCCCCTCCCTCCCCTCAACATTACGACACTCCCGCTCACACTTTGACCTCCATGACCCCCCCACGCCCCTGAGCCCAGAGCGGCCGGAGACACCCCAGTCACTCAGGGTACAGTAGAGAGTGGCTGGGGAGAGGAGAGCACTACAGCGCCCCATGTTTCACCACACTGATGTCATACAGCGTTTCACGAATGCCCCATACTGCCATTGACATCAAAATGGAGTCCATGTTGATGTTTGCAAGCTGATCCTCCCCGCTCATGGCTCCATTGTTCTACAATGTTCGACTGTCTTTGTCCCCAGCGCCAAGGAAGGGCCACAATCAATGCAAAGATGCTTACATTGTACTTACCTAAGTTTACAAAGTCGTCTGGAGACGGTGGCTTATATTGCACTCGGACCGACAGACAGACACACAAACAGACACAGGCACATGCTGGAGAGGGTGAGTCTGCCTTTTGAGAGTGTTTGCTGAAACCAAAGATGAAATCAGAGGTATGACAATCTGGCTACCTAACCTAGGAGACAAGGTTGAGCTCTCTGGGCTGCTCTACGGGTCCTGTGATTTACCGGCCATGTGGACATTCCACCTCTTGCACTTAAAACACACATACATATACATACCCTGGTGTAGTCTCCCCCCTCCCCCCCCCCCCCCACACACACACCTTCAACCACACAGAAACAAGGGGTAAACCCACTCACTACGTCTGGTCAGAAAGCCTCTTTTCCCTCCTCCCACTGCAGAAGCCGGAGAGCCTGTGGAGGACTTTTAGTTTCACTCTCGTTGAGACTTTTGTGAAGGAAAAAAATCTGAGTAATAACTGTTACAGAAAAATAAAAACTTAAAAGGATAATATGGGTAAAAATTGCGTGTTTTGAAATAAATTAACAAATAAAACAATTGTAAAACAAAGATGTGCTGTCGGTTTATTGTGTTTGGTTTGATCTTCAAAGGAAATCCCCCGAGACCCCCGCAGATAGAAATTTGATTTTTACCACAACAGTGTGAAACAGGAAAGATCAGAGATGTTCATGTCGAGGTAAACTGTCTATGTAAAGACAAGGAACAAGATGTATAGTACAAACTGTATTTTGTATATTATATCATATACTTTATTGGAAAAAGTAGCAATACAAAAGATGAGTGCAGGCTCTACTAACAATGGCCCACAAAAACATGTTTTCAGTACAAACACATGACGAATCATCTTTTAAATCCTATGTTGCAGCAACAATCTATGTTATCAAATATTTGTTTCATGATTATTGTTCTTCATGTGAATCTGGACTTGTGAGTCAGTGGGGTTGTTACTCCCAGTCACCTTCTCATCCACCGTCGGCACGGTGCTGCGGATGCAGGTCCCTGAAGCGATGTGGCGTCCGGCCCCGGCCCCCTGAGAGAGGGCGTAAGAGGAACGGCGAAGAGACGTCCCCCTTCTCAACTTTGACCTCAGCTCCACCGGCTGACGGGACGCGCTGTGGACCTACATCACAGACAGGTGAGAGTGACCATTTTGCCATGATAAGCTCATGCTTGTGTTTTTATGGAAATTAAACACACAATGACTTGTTGAATTGGAAACAACTCAGATAAGGTACACAGCTCCGCCCTCTTACGACTCAAAAATAATATGAAATGGCAACTACATTCAGTATCATGTCAGGGTGGTCCTAAAGTCAAACGGTTATGTTATATAAATCATCAGCAGCACATTTTCCTGTCAGAACCCAGTAGGATGCACACAACTGGACAATCGTCACTGAGAAAAATAGTGAAAATGTTAGAGACAAAGGTTTTTACAGATGTAATATTGGATATCTCTTTCTATCACTCCATAAATCAGAAAATACTGTCAACCTCCATAAAAACAAAACATTCTCTCCATGTTTTTAGGAGTAAAATGTTGTATGAATCAGGCTATGAATATTATATGAACAAACCCCACTAAAAACCTTCAGAATATAGATAGGAATGAAACTAGAACGTTTGCTGTATGTAAATGCTACTGAAGTGGAGATTTCTGGCTCAAAGTCAGAGAAAAAAACGCTTGAGGAGAAAACGGCCTTTAAAGTGTAAGACACTCAAATGAATATGGTAATAGATTTGAACTAATACATATCACCATGAGACATCCCCAGCTCATTACTTATATTAAGATGATTCTGAAACGTTATGTTTAAATATGCAAATGAGACATTATCTAATGCTAACTTTTAGTGAATTTCGGAGAAAGTAAAATCAAACACCTAAATGATTATTTTAGATGTTTTCTTTAAACTAGTCTGAAAGAAGACATCTTTCAAAATCTCAAAAATGATCAGTGCATTAAAAAAAACAAAAAACATTGTTTTTGCCTGTAGCGTCTCGCCATCTTGCAGATTACTCACCTTGCGTTTGTCATGCGTGGTGAGGATGACATTGAGAGCCAGAGCGGTCAGTGAGGGCAAAACAGCCGTCCAAGTAGTGAGCAGAGCTGCGAGCCACACGAGTGGATCGATGAAGGCCTTATCAGACACACCTGATGAAAAGCACACACAGAGCAATCAGACCTGTTCACAGGGATGATGACAGATCATCGGATCAACATTAACAAAATCATTAAAATTGACATTTTCTTCTTGTGTTTTGATTGTATGTTTTTTTCAACAATTGTTTTGATATTATTTGTCTCCAAGTGAATCAAGCCCAGCAGTTTCCTGCAGTAATGGATGTTAAAATGGCCACAGAGAGGAGCAACATCCCTCAAATGACAGAAAGTAGGCGTGCACTGAGATGAGCAGAAATGTACCGATGAAGAAATAGTCTGCGGGTGATTTCTTAAACAGCATGGTGCTTTGGGTGATCCTGGTACAGATGAAGAAAAGCACCACAGACACCAACACGGATGCTGCATTGAACTTCGTCCAGTATCTGGTCCTCAGCGTAATCTGGAAGATGAACAGAAACACTGTAATCAGAGGAGAATGGCTCATCTGGACAAACAGCCTTCCTCCTCACCCTCTGTTCCCAAACAGTCCCCAACTGGCCTCCTGATTAGTTTTACTGATCACCACGTTAGCAAGTATTACCAGCATGCTCCTGTATTGAATGTTCAGGTTAATACATTGTGCTGTAGCCTCTTATCCATTATCTCTTCAATACAGACCAATTTGGCTTAGTTTAAGAACTAAGCAAATGATAATTTTCCATAATTTCACTGTCTAATTGCAAAGAAAAAATGTAATTCCCGCACTCACTTATCACATCTGCATTGATTTATTTTAACCAACCAACTCTTAGTATAGTGCATCTAAAATCTATTATGTTTAGAGTGTGATAGTAAGCTGCTAAATTTCATATTCACAGCATTAATACAGCAGCAAACAACTATTTGCTATGTGAAGATATAGTGGAGTAATGTCTACCTGAGCAGAGAATGAGGTCACTATCTCTTTGTGTGTGTGTGTGTGTGTGTGTGTGTGTGTGTGTGTGTGTGTTGTTATCCAAGCTTCCCTGTGCTTTGTTGCACATGCTTTTTGTTCATTTGAGCGTGTCCCACTGGCTATCTCACTGCCGCCGCTCTGCACTGGTGGTAACAGCTGATAACTCCGTCATGATAATTGGAAGTGTTGCACCCACCCTCCGGGTTCCCCTCTCAGGTAAACACTGTACCATCTCTCAGCACTTTTGACGTTGTTTACACGGTTAGCGCTGTTAGCACCGTTAGCTGCAAGCCACCGACTCCGTGGTCACCAGAGAGGCAATTCGAAATGCTCCCAATTTCATATACATCAACATGTAAATATAACGGCAGGTTTAACAGCATATGTATTGTTTTCTATTGTATTGTTCTATTGTGTCTTATATATTAAATACATACGCACACATATACACCATTAACTTGGAAAAAAAGTTTTAAATTTTTTGTTCCTCAGGGGAATTGAGTCCTTGCACCACAAAGGAGACAAAGCAAGTGGTGTGCATGTTGCCTTCTACTCATCATATCATTTTAATTGTCATCATAATTTGCCTTGTTCTTTGCTACTCCGGCTGCAGTTAGTAAAATTAGATTTCATAATTTCAAAAATTAACAAACTTTTGAATAAAAGCTCTTTTTACCGTAATAACATCCCATCATGACATCAACAGTTCATTTAATTGAGGGTGTATAGCAGGTTATGTAATAATAATAATATCAAACAATCCTCTTCTGTTCTCACATTACATTTTAATGAACTTTGACTTGTGAATACGAGATGTATGACATGTATGAGAAAGTGTGATCCTGACCTCAATGTTGGCAGTGAGCGTGGCTGCCAAGGCAACAGTGACTGCCATGGTCTGGTAGTCATAGGCCGTGTCGTAATAGACTCCAAACGGGATGAAGAAGAGTACAAGTGATGTGTAGACAGCATACAGGAGTGCTAAAGACAGCATGAGAGGGCTGGAGAGCTCCTCTCTCTGTCCAGCCTTGTACAGCTCCGGCCACTTCAGGCTGCTGTCTGCATTCACGTCCTAAAACACAAAAGACGCAGGATGAAGCATTATGACTTAGAACTTAAATATTTCAAATAATATCAATAATGAAATATCCTTCGTAAAAAAACCTCCATCTCTTCAACCGACTCACCTGTTCAAAGAAGGCCACACACATAACTGGGAACGCTGTGTAGAGGACTGTGTAGAGAGCGATGAACCAATTCTCATACAAAGACTGCAGGAGAGAAATAGATGATGGAATAACTCCAGGTTGCTGGTCTACTGCTGCCTCGATCGGTTGGTTTGTTTGTGTCATTGTGTGACTTTGGTGTTTTAAAAAGGTTAGTTTGGATTCATCAAAGTCACACAATAACACAAAGAAACTGACCAATCGAGGCCTGTGTTCTGTGAGGTAACATTTTTCTTTAAATGGAGTCTTTGTGGCTTTGAAGAGAACATACAAAAACATACAAAACGACTTCAGTTCCCCGTCGGAAAGGTAAAGTGGTAAAAAGTTTCTGAATATGGCAACTCAAACTGATAATGATTTTTTTTACCCATCTTTCTTTCAGGTGGGTAAAACACGTTTTGCTGCTGCTGTCCACAGCAATAGATTGCTTTGCTCACGTGCCAATACTCCTGCCAGTTTCTCCAAACTACGAGTGTGTCGACCGCCATCCACTGACTATGGGTAAGTACCTCATGCAAACCAGTATAAAAAATCCTAACAATCCATTCAACTCTCATCCATGTATGTCTAACCTGAGCACTGAAGCCGTTGAAGAAACCGAACCATATGTGCACGAGAGCAAAGCCACAGGTCTTAAACAAGAAGAAGAGCAAGAAGAAGGAAATGCGCCGGTAGGACCAGCGTCCATGGACCAGTAGCAGCCTCTGTAGAAATCTGAACTGGGACAATGCAAAGTCGGCGTTCTGCACCGCCTGACCTCCCTCCACTCCTGCTAGTCCCACACCAACATGAGCCGCTGGTGTTGGGGAACAGCAAGAAAAGACACGGATCGAAAAAGAGAAAGAAAATGTAAAAACATGTTACCAGAAAGCACAATGTACCCAAATTTAATTAGTACACCGATGAGTAAGATTTGGCAAACAATTAACAGCTACAAATCTACACATCTGTGTCATCTTCTCCTTCAACCTGACTTACTCTTGATCATATTTACATCATTGGCACCGTCCCCGATGGACATGGTGACAGAGCTGGTGTGTTTTCTGACCAACGTGACGACGTCAGCCTTCTGTCCAGGTGTGACACGACAGCATAGCACCGACTGACACTGTTCTGCCAGGCTCATGAACGAGGCCCCCCATTCTGGTCTCTGGTCAAACTCTGCCTGGAGCACAACAGCATCAAACAGCTCCGTTTTGGTTATAATATTACTCAGAAGTTGGTCGAGACAAAAGCAGAGCTAAAAGAAGAGTGAATATTGGAGTGACAATCATCAGGTGACTCCAAATTAATGCTAATTTGCCTCCTTATGTAGAATCTATTTATCGACTAGGTGTCTACATATGCAACTGTTTGTTAACCAGTTTGCCGTATCAATTGAAGTCAGTGTTTTGTTTACAGCTCGTTTCCCCAAGTGGCCAAAAAAAATCAAGTACAGTGGAAACCGCTCATAGTGATCACGGTTACAATGATCAACCGCATATATTGATCAAAATGCTTGGGACAGAATCATTCCTATACAAATGTTGTTTAAACATTCGCTTATAGCTGTCAAAGTAGTCAGCTTAAAGTGTTCATTTTGGGTCTTTTCACACATGACAACATGTGATTTTTTTACTTTACACCCATGAACATTTACCTGACTGTAACCGGTTCGTCTTCCGGTTGGCTACCTGAGGTTGGTACATTGAAATCATGACGTGAAAAAAAAAAGAAGTAATTTTCTCTAAATGAGAAACATAGTCTCCTCAAAGCTGATGACGAGCCGAAGATGCGGCAGTGAAACTTGTTCTTCAGCCTACTGTGTGAAGTTTACTAAAACAACGAGAAACAGTCAGGCTGCTCGTGTTGAAGACAGAAAACAAATGCACACTGGGAAAAGCACCCGTGTTTGAAGCCTCGTTTCAAACCGCTGTACTGTATTGTGAAACAGTGAATGAAATTGAATAGGATTCTACTTGTATTGCAGGTTTAAGAAAAACTTTAGATCTAAAAATTCTACTTTGTGACCAATACACAATTAAAATGTAAACAGCACGAGAGCCTTGAATTTCCACCGTCCTATCCCATTCTCTGACATTAACAACACGGTGTTTCATCATACAGAGCCATGTGTAAACTATAGCACGACAGCTAATTGGCCTTTTGAAAACTATTTGAGTAACCCATTGCCTGCATGTCCAGTGTTTACCAGCTCAGGTCCAGTGAGGACCACGGCGGTCTTTGCTCCAGCCGACTGCTTGTCTACAGCCCACAGCTCTGTATGTCTGGCCTTGATGAAACTGACCCCTGGGTCTGGGGACTGGAGTATCTGTCTGCAGGGGCAAACATACAAAGATCAATGAAGCTGGTGTGAGTGTGTGCACGAGTGTGTTTTGTGTGTGTGTGTTTTTATTTTATCATTGCTAACCTCAGCTCCTGCCATTCCAGTAATCTGGTCTCGGGATCCAGTAGCTTGCAAGAATATCCAATATTCACTGCAGTCTCTGCAAGGATGAAGAAAGAGCGAGCAGGAAAAGACAGAAACCACAGTGAGACATGTAGGCATGAGACAAGTGGCGTTGCTCCTATCTCCTGCTACAGTGTGTCACAATACCTTTTTTGTCCCCAGTCAGTACCCATACTTTAAGGCCAGCCTGTTGAAGGAGTGCAATAGTCTCAGGAACGCCGTCTTGAAGCCGATCCTCTATCGCTGTCACCCCTATAAGCTAGAAACCAATAAGCTTGATTTAAAAGACTTTGTGTCAATGATCAGCTTTACCTCTAAAGTTAGTAGCAGACTGAAAATAAACATATTGCGGGCGAGCCCACCTGCAGCTCTCTCTCCATCTGATCGTATAGCTTTTCCAGCAGTGCGTCACGGTCAACGGTCGCCATGGCAGCAGACTGGGCCAGAGTTTTACTCCACTGCTCCCATGATGCCTCGGGAACAGATCGAACCGCAACACACAAAGTCCTCAGACAGGCCTGGGCAAACAACTGACAGAAGATAAGTTAACACATTATTATAGGCTGCACATTATTTACCGAGTGATTTTATCGGCAAAATTGAGGAACTGACAAAGGAAACACGAGATAAACACTGCGGTTCATGCCTCGACTATCTCAATCCGAGATTGCCGCTCCTTTCTTGAAAAGTCTATTGATCAAGAACTTTTAACTTCTCAGATGCTCAACGCAGTGTGTACACACGTTGATAATCAGACAGCGATGGAAGATATTGCACGTTGAGTACAGATGATCACGATGAAGAGACTCTATAAATTATTATTTGACTGATTACTATTAATGGAGAAACACCTTTACTGCACAAAGGTGGTCTTTAAGTACATATGTTTCAGCCATGCTAGCAGCTTGGGACCAGGAATGGCAATGTTGGTACGGTCGGTCGGTCGGTCGGTCCACCATGAAATTGTGTTCATATATTCATTGTCCCCAGAGGATGAACCCTATAGTTTTTGGCGGTCCTCCCTCTAGCTTCAGCATGAGGTTGACATGTTGGGCTTTCAGTGATAATCTTGACAACTATTGGATAGATTGAATTTGGTAGAGATATTCACAGAGCACAGAGGATACATCCTAATGACTTTCCTGATGCCTTCGTCCTCTAAAATGACACAGTAAAACAGTTAGTTAGGTTTTATCACTGAAAATAGTACCATACTTTGTCTACTCAGTGGCGGCAACTAGCCCAGTGCATTCTAGTTGTTGTAAGTGTTCTACTTTAGAGCAAAAGGGAAAAACCACAAACCTATTTCTCCGTTTTGTCTGGTCATGTAGTCTTAATTTCTAAAATATTTGCACCTTTCATAGAAAGCCTAGTTTTCTGAAAAGCCTATCTTTCCAGTGGCCAAATGCTTCTTTAATACTGAAATGGAAACCAAAAGATACTAAGAGTGTCATATAAAAAAGTAGGCTCAATAACAGCACACAGTAACGGTTCAGTAGAAACTCCAGTTCACCTCCAGGGCACTTTCAATCCTTTCCTGATATGGAGAGTCCTTCTGCAGTCTCTCCAGGATCACAATGTCTGCCCCTTTACAGTACAGCTTTAACCCGCCCTCCGGCTCCCGCACTGAAAAAAAAACAAAAACAGTATGGATACATTTTTCAGAAAAGAAGTTGACATGGAAGAACTTAGCATAAGTACAATTATAAAACATAAGAAGAAATTGTAGATATGTTGTTAGTGTGTATTCACAGGGCTACTCTCACCCAGTACAGACATGCGTCTTCTCTGGCTGGTAAAGTCCAGCAGTGCCAACAGCTGATATTGGCGAGTGACACCCAGCTCGGAGACAACGATAAAGTCTCTTGTCCTGGAGAGAAAGGCCCAGCCCAGCTCCCTGGCTGCACCAACAAGAGCTTCCTCATCTGGGGACGCAGCCTGGTAAACCGGAGCCTCTGGAGGAATGAAGCCAACATGCAAGGTGGATGTTAAACAAGTTGTCCTCCGGAAAAACCACAAAACACAGTAGAAGCATGAATCCCACACACATTTCATCAGGAATAAACCAGTGTTTTCTGAAGTTTGACACTTTTTTCTCAGATGGAGGATGAGAGCTGGACACTACTTTGATCTGAATCACAAACAGAAGTGGATACTCTCACACAAACACAACCTTCTTTCCACTCTGCCATGACGGTGTGACATAGAGACAGCGCTCTGAGGAACTGTCTGCTGAATGGACACTGCTGTCCTCTGAGCTTCTCCAACAGGTCGGGAGCCGACATGAACAGCCCACCGCAGGAGTACGGATTCCAGCTCAAGTCCATGGGCTGCACACATACAGGGGAAAAAAGATGCACCAAATGTTACTGTGCACTGATATTATATACAGTGCTGCAGCTAGGGAGGAATGATGATGATTGATTCTTATCTTCTACGATTCTGAAGCGATTCACAGCGATTTTCTTTTCCTCACTTTATTTTATTTCTTTTCATTTTGTTCTTCTGTAAATGCCTGAACATCTGTGCAAAATCTGACTTTCATACTGTGTACTGTTCTAATTCATTAAAGAACAACATCTGTACAGATTTTAGTGTCAGAGATCGTTCTTTCACTAAACGTTTCACCTTCATGTTGATATTTGAGTCACCGCCGGATAAAATAACCGTCTTTGTTTTGTTAGAGCTCCTCTCGCATAAAACTATTAATTATAATGTGAGGATTGATGAAACCTCCATCTTCTAACATTTTGGTATTTCAGGGGAAATACTATTTACAATTTCCCATTGAGAATTGATTTTGTATCAGGATTCAAGAATCTATTTTGAACTTGACATAAAACCAGGCACATAGTGGAGAAAAGATTTACCCTGAAGAAAGGTTTGAGAATACCTCTGAATTAGGTTGAAACATGTGAAGAAGAGGCAAAGAAAGAACAAATTACAGTTAAAAGAAGCCGATTTGAGAGTCGTTATACCTCCGTGTCCTCTGCCGTGACTGATGTATCACCTGTGAAAGTCAGTCAAAGGAATTATTATATTTAATAACTTGCAAAAAGTATTTGAAATGGAGTTAAAGTACATGATTAGCATATGCAAACCAAAATAAAAAGAAAGGAAAGAAAAAAACATCAACCAGGAAGTGACTCACACATATGGTTGATGTGATTCTGACAAGGTATCAATTACAGTCTTCAGTGGGCAGAACCGGTGTTAAATATTTAGCAGATGGACTCTGTTGTGTCTGTTGGATATGAGCATGTTAAGTGTCTCCCGTTGTCTCTTTCTTGAGGAAGCCGGCTCCCCAGAGGGATCTTTGCTCCACTGTGAGCCAGCGACGAAACTTGGCTCTGTGGTCATTATCAAACTCCGTTACAAAAATGTATATGTAAGAAAGTAAATAATCATCAAAGTCATGTTCATTTTTACAAAAAGGGATGAGAAAGAATTATATTTTTGTATAATATAATAGTCAACATGACTGCTTCCTGATGACAGTCAAAGTTGCTTAAAGGGAGAGTTTGGATTTTTTGAATTGAGCTAATGATCTCCTGCTGGTACTGTCTGTTTCTCCAAACCGGGGACGTACCGAATGCCATCTGTAAGTAATACACCGACTGTGGATCGGTACCTCATACAACCTCACTTCAAAAAAAATCTGAACAGTCCCTTTAAGGTCCTGTGAAGACGCATTTTGAGAGCATGTTGACTTCATAATTTGATGTGCATCCTGTTAAAAGCGTAAGATAAAATTGAAAAAAAACTTTTATTTCATTTGTTGGACGTGTCAGAGTGAGGTCGTTCAAATGGCTGAGAGGTTGGACAATTAATTTCGAGCTAGCCGTGCAGCTTGAGATCAGATTAAAGTACTTTGTGCTGGCATTGGGTTGTTGTTTTGTTCTAAGAAGGACAATTAAAATCGAATTAGATGTATAGTAAAATATAGATTTATGTATAATAGATGGTTTGGTTTCAGCTGATGTTTTACCATAGACCTCCCCAGCTATGCAGCATTGTCTGAAGAGCAGACGGTTCTGTGTTAGTGTCCCAGTTTTGTCACTCAGCAGGTATCCCACTTGGCCGAGCTCCTCGTTCAGTGAGGTATTCCTGGCTTGGGCCGGTCTGTCTGCCTGCTGCCAATACATCTCCATATCCCAGCCGATAAACAGGCTGTGGACCGAGTGGATCACCTCAAACCTGTGGACACACAGACATGGAGGACACATATACACAGTGAGACAGTATACACACAAACACAGGTGTATTTCAGACTTCTTCTCTTCCCTCAAATGAGTGCAGTGCTGTAGGTGGAACTAACGAGATGTAGAGAGAAATGGGCATGGCCGGGCTGAGCAGGATGATGTAGCTCCAGAAGACGAGGAACCCGGTGTAGACGGGATTGCCGTCAACCACCATAGGAGACAGAGCCCCCGTGTGGCTCATGACCCAACTCGAAAACACGCCAGCGCCGATGGCAAGGAGCAGAGCTGTGAGCAGCACGGACAGGACGATCTACAGATCCAGACACACACAGTTAAGAATAACTCCTCGAGTTGTCGTGCTCGTCACCCACCTGCCCTTTACCCACTCACCCCCATCACCACTCTATTGAAAACTCTTTCCGTTCGAGTCCTCTTCACTCTCAGTTTCCCGCAGTTCCTCATGATCTTGGTGTCCGCGCCTGGCACAGAGCAGACAACTATTAGATTGCCATCGCTCCGGCGGCCTGCCCGGGCGAAGTTGTGAGGCCATCCTGCGTCCGGAAAGGTGAAGGTTCAAGCCCTTGTGTCAGTGAGCAACTGCTGACGTGCCCTTGAGCAAAATGCTGCATCCCTACTAGTTCCCGGGGGTGTTTGACCCGGCTGCTGAGAGGTCAGAGAGAATTTCCCTTGCAGGGATTAACAAAGTATCACATAGTGTGTTCAAGTGATGTTTCAATCTTTTATAGACATACTGAGACAACACATTCTCACTTCCAACTCAAGTCATATGCAGACACTTGGTCACTTACTATGATGTTCTACATACCCCTCTAGAGTCAGTTTTGGACTTTTCAGGGACGGCGTGTCAGTTTCCGCTTATTATAAGCATAGTGTCTTTAAAAAAAAAATAGACTTCCATCTTCTCAAGAAATGTACAGTTTCCGCTCATTACATGCAAACAGACTCTTTTCACAATACACAAATAATAAAGTAGGTTTACTTAGTTTTTAGGTTACGCAACAAAGCTACTTGGTTAGGTTTAGGAAAAGACCGTGGTTGGGGGTTAAAAATAATTACACTTGTTCCATACATCCACGGCGCTGGTTAAGTACTGAAGTTACGTGACAACAAAACTATGGTAAAATAACCTCAACATTGACTTGGTTTCATAAACACAACAAAACAGTGGTCTCCTGGGTGAAAGTCTTGTGTTTATTTGACCCATCCAAACCACCCTTTCCAATTTTCTCGCTCTTTATACTACGCCAGTTGCTCTGACCATCTAATAATGATGCGGATGGATTTACTTTGGAGTGAGTCGAAAGTCGGGTGCCTCTAAAGACGCTAAAGGATCTGCAAGTGTGTAAAAAGTACGTAAAAGGCATCCGTATCAGATGCCGAGGGCTACTGGACAAGCATCGGTATTTGACGAGTTAGGAGTGAGAACTCAATTTGCCTGAGAAAGGTTTGCCATATCTTCAAACTGTTCAAGGACAGAAACTGACTCCGACTTCATCTTACTGCAACAACATCAACCTTGATCATGCATAATCTAAAGTAGGCCGTGTCAACCGTGTGTGAGGGGGGGTTAAGAGTTATAATCAGGCTGAACCGGGCTCACACCAATAGACAGTCTCTGATGAATGGTATAAAACCCATCTCTGGAAGAATTTGATCTATTGATCTGCTTTACCAGAACGGAAAAGGGTCATAGTAGCGAGATCCATGACACCTCCGCCTGGTCCAGTAATCTCCGATCAATGATCACTTAAAAAGACAGGAGCCTGTAATCTGCCAGACGTTAACAGACCCACATTTAAGACACAGCTGCAAGAGTTAAGTACTGTCCATAATTAGCAGTATAATGTATTGCACATAATAAAATTTGTCATTGAAACAAGCGGGGGCCACAGTAGAAGGTGAAATGAGGATAGGTGGCATGGACACAAAAACATTTTTTATCTTGGTTATCATACACCTCTAATGGGCATTGTGCAAAATACGAGAGCTTCTCTTCACCTTGTTTGCCTCAGTGTCATATTTAGACTCAACAGACCAGTTAGACGGTAGCTAGCAGCCATTTTCTGAACAAAAAATGTGTCGTCTATCCGCTCACTAACATCTCTCCCCCTTCTCAGCGGTGAATAAATCCTGCTACATGTACCAGTGTATATGGCCAAGCCGTAGGCAAACTCTGTGTTGCGTAGGACTGTTCCCCTCAGGAGGACGTGCTCATTTTCCAGCAGAAAACACTCTCCTCGCCAGTGCAGCTGGCCTCTGAAGGTGTACAGGCGATTGTTGGGCTCCTCGCAGAGCACGACACCTGTAAAGTGAGCGGTTACATTTGCTCTTACTTCGGCCAAGTAATGCAGTTCTGTAAAAAAGGGCTTACTCGTTTGCTTTTGCTCCATTTTAAAACACATCTGAATTTGCATTCTTAATAAGAAAAACATTTATTCACCATCAAAGGCAGCGAGCGTCTCCTCCGAGGGGTGAGAGGTCAGCTCATTGTGCGTGGCACCGAGCGCCTGCCGGAACTTGAGATTAGTCTCTCTGTCGGAAGAAAAGACATTTTTTTTTTTTGGACATCTCTATTGTCCACTCGTGTGGGAACTTGTCTCCGGCTTCACAGACATACGTACGTTTAAACGCTTCCTTTGCGATTTATGGGGGGAAAAAAAAGAAATTTGTTTTGTAAGATGACAGAGGATGGAATGAATTATCTATTAAAGTTGTTAATCAAATTCATTAAACAAAGGATGTAACGGGTCCGGAACTAGTTAAGTTACATTTGCCAATAATATCATTATTAGGCATGGTACTGATACCGAATACCTTAATTATATAGACTCATTAAAAGGTATTTACTTTGCAATGAACCACGTATACCTCCCAAACTGGTTCTAACTGGTAACAAAGAGTCTCATGTTGTGCAAACGGATACCACTCTTCCACTGATCCCACGCTGTTTCGGACTCGTATGTATTGTAAACCTTTTACACTTCTTTAAGCCACCAAGAAGCCTCTGAAGTGCTGTCCCAGAGTGTATAAATGATTTTAGACCTTTAGAAGTGACCAAGGTTCTTGTTGTCCCCATGGCAACAGAACAGGAGCCTGATGATCTCGGGCATCGAAAATCAATATAAAGTATAGAAATCATATATTTTTACACTATACTGTTTTTTTAATACTATAGTTTTTTTATGTTGCAGAACTTAATTGTTGTTACTTGTTTTAATATACTACTACTATTACCAATATAATCATCATGAAGTACATAAATGATATATGATGAATTAAATGTTGAATTTGAGGTAGATTGAGAGAACAGATTATTTTCCTACCCGTCGATATCCGCTGTCTCCACATAACACAGACTGTGAGGTTCTGAACTACACAGGAGGAGAAGGTCAGCCTGGGAGGAAATAGATGAAAACAGTCAAATAAAATAAAGAGGGCTATGTAGAACGTTACTGGACACACAAATAGAGCTACGGGACGTTTAGCAGATTCCTATGCTTTTCAGGTTATAGTTTAACAAGTAATTCATGCAGTCGTATCCTATTCAAGCAACAATTATTCCTCAGACACTTTTGTTTTCTCTATTTCTGTTCATTTCTGTGTTTTATAAATTGAAAATCTCACAGGGATGACTTGGTCTTTGTGGATCCGTAGCACATCTCCCACATGCAGATCCCTCCACTGTCCTTTGTTGAAACTGAGACAATGGACAGACGAGGGGTGAGCAAAATAATCAACGGCTTTCATGTGATGGCATTTTATCAAATTTGCTGGTCACAGATCTCTTAAATATGCAATGCTACATTATACCATATATATAAATATATAAACACAACAACTTGGTTTTCATAGAGCAGAAGTAATGTTTTACTAGATTTCATATAAGAAAATACCCTAAACGAAAACGATTTACTTTAAATACAGAAACTAACCCGACATGCCAACTATAACAACAACTAATATGATGTTTTCTCATCAAAAACAAGAGCAGAGCTGGCTTATATATTAAAACGTTACAAGTTCAGGAACACAGAAATGTTTTCTTTCCTTCTCTAAGTGAACTCTTTTTTTTTTAGGGATGCACAATATTCTTTGATATTCACACATTTTAAACAAAACTGCATCCCGCTTTAACAGGCTCGGATGATGCGGCCACTGAGACAATCGTGAGAACAGGCACAACTGGGGCAAATTTGACCGATTTCACAAGTTGCAAAACAATGCACCTCCGTATCGCAGACATATTTGTTTTTACACCTGCTTCGTTTGACGTGCCGATATCATTGTGTATTCTTAATATATGTGACTATACTAGTACTTTACAGCAAAACATGTCCTTTCACTGAAATGATATCTGCTGGTGCTAAAAAGCAACGGTCTTTATTGCAGTTCTCAAGCGGTTACTACACTTGAGGGTAGTCTAGTGAACAAATGATCTTTTTACATCGTCTCTTAGTTCACAAGGTGAAGCTTATCATCAGGAGTGTAACAGTCTCAGAAAACAGACCGAGGCCAACGTATCTCTGAAGACAGGGAGAAGATGTCATCAAGAGGTTGGTCAAAGTTCGTGTCTTCCAATAGGTGTGGAAAATGTTTTTGCCCTGCTCTAATGCACAAAGGGACCATTTAGGGATTCACTCATTCACACTTCATTAGAGCTTCATTACAGGGCCGTTTCAAACTGGAAGTCCTGAGAGAATAACAAACTGTCTTTGTCCTCACCTCTGGGAGATGAGCACGTCACAGGGTCGGGAGTTAATCTCAGCGTCACTGCGTCTCCTCGCCTGGACAACAGGCGGAGAGAGAAAGAGAGACAAAAAGAGAATGAGAGAAGAGACGGAGATGAGACTGAGGAGCGTGAAGGATGGAGGAAAAGAGTGATGGACGGGGAGCGTGTGAGCGGGAGTGAGGGTGGCCGTGAAAGGTTGAACAGGAGAAAGGAGAACCGCCATTACGGGGCTCTACAGTGACACCAGCTGGGAGATTTACACCCTCCACTAAATGATTAGTCAATAGAGAGGGGTCAAGCAAGCGTTTCACCCAGAGCTGTTAACGACCGTAACTCAGTGATGCACTTAACCAGAGAATTCTCCATGCAAAACATCACGCCTGCATATAAAAGGAAAAGCTTTAATGATAGGAGAGAAAATTAATGCTACTGGGATGACTGGTTTTGTCAATGAGGAGAGGACAAGGAGTCAATGCGGACAATGAAGGAGGGAGAAGAGTGCACACATTCTTAAGTGCCAGGTGCATAAATGCATGCGCGAGGCCGGTTGTATATTCGTGTTTAAGATCATGCATTTGTGTGTGGAACGGGTGGATTCATCGCTGAGGGGAGCACTACGGAGTGACTGGCGGTCTCACCATGTCGTTGGCAAGGTCTTTCATCCCTCTCACAGAGAGTACGATGGTCAGCGGGATGATGGTGATGTACCAGGGAATGGCTGAGATGGCAGGGACACACTGGAAACCACACGCAAGCACGGATATACACATACACACATGGAAACAAAGTCACACATACTGTATGAACTATACGCACACACAAAGTGCTTCCACAAGTGATGATAAACCCAAAAACTAATTAGGAAACAGATGTGGACCTTGAGTTAAGAGGATTTTGTCAAACTGCCCTAATGGAACTCATGATGTCCCGATTAAATGAGATGACATCCTGTTGAAGAACTTTTTAGTTGAGGTGAATGAAAAGGAATTTCCTCATATTTTTGTTAGTCCCCACGATTTGTTTTTAGCACCCATTGATTTCTGGGATTCACTCATGTTTTCTTATTTTTGCTCTTTTCTTCGATAACAAAAAGGTGTCCGAGAAAATTATTACCAAGATAAGAAAAAAACATCTTGTTTTCACAGTCCACACATTTTTGTCCAATGCAAAAGGAAACCTACATTTAAAATGTTACATTACATTAAAAAAAACAGCAACAACACATTCATTATTAAATATGTGGGTTAAAGAAATACTATTGGTCCATTGATCCCAATTAAAAATATAAAACACCCTTGGATGATATTTCGTGTGCTCAGCTGCACTTCCGATGCTTTTTCATTTTCCTGAACCACCAGTGCTGGAAAATCACAGGTCTACTTTGTTTAAATTTGTTTAACAGTACCTTGATTTTACTACTGCTGACGTTCTTCTTTTTATTGACCTTTTTTCGGTTATCGGAGTATTTGCACACGGCAACAACACCTTTTCTTATATAGTGTTTAGGGGGCGTTGCATATGCTAATACACAACAGGCCACATGCCTCTAATTGGTGATCAAGTGGGATTCATCGTTCAGCACACCTGGGTACAAGCCAAAGAACATTTGGTGCATCTGGAGTTTACTTATTTTTTCTCTCAACAGAAAATGAAGAGAAAATATAAAGGTAATGTTGCAGCATGAGGCCCGTCACAAATCGCTCATGACCCACCATGATGTTAGGTACATTTCATCTTAAAGAACTGCATACGTAGATCACAGTGTAAGGAACATATCAGCATCATTTCCATGACTTCAGACTGTCTTGCGCATAAAAAAAAAAAGATTGTCGAGAGTCAACGCATGAGAGACAACAGCAGAGACTTCATCTGACCTGCAACACCATCATGAGGAGGAAGTAGAGATTGGCCACTCGCTGAAACTGTTCAAACAGTGTCAGGGGCAGGAAAGTCAGGGGGGAGTACTTGTAGCTGCGGATCAGATTGTCCTGGCAACCGACACCAACACCAACCGAGGGAGAAGCACAAGGGAAACGCACAGTGTTAGCACATTAACCTGTTCCTCTGTGCATCAGCATGCCAACAGGTGTTAGATTACCCTGTGGAGGGAAAGAGGCGCATGCGTGAGTGACTCACCGCGTATCTCCCCCAGCGAACGCACAGGAAGGATTTCTTCTGCCTGTGGTAGTGAAGGCTGTTCGCCCTCACCTCCCATGTAAGGCCTGTCAGACACACGGAAGGCCGACTATTATAATTTCATGTATCATTTTACATCTGCAGACAACAGGCGGACAGAAGTGTGTATGCGCGCTTCTGTGAATGTGTTTTAATATGCAAGTGTATGTGGTGGGCTAATGTGGATCTCAAAGGGAGTCTTGCGTTGCCTCAAGAAGGCAAAAATTACTAATAGCATCTGTTGAAGAAACGTGATCCCCAATAGGAGACTAGTTCAATCTACATTAAAGATCACATACCGGCTGCCGCCTATATATGACACTGACAGTTTGTGTAAATGGATATGAATGTTGTTGCAGTACGTTTCATTTCAAATCAAAGACGCTGAACTACGCTCGCCTCTGAATGCGTGTCAGTCAACACGGTGAGAAAAAGAAACAGAGAGCATCAGGTGGAGGAAAAAGGAAAACGGAGGATGGAGATCAAAAGAGACGTACCAGATTCAAGGCTTTCCATGGCCATGATGCAGAGGAGACGTTTGTAGACGTGGGTTTTGCTACACGAAGGAGACAACAGAGTGAAATGGCTGCTCGTGTGCCTCTCTAAGACACCGTCTTGTTACTCATTACACTCATTTACCATGAAGCCACAGACAAAAGGCATAAATCACTGATGCAGATCTAAAAAGACACCCTCACCTCTACAAACTGTACCCATCCTCGATTAACCTCTTGACTGAATAAACAAAATGTTACAGAGGTGAGGCTTGTTTTTTTTCCCCCCCATTTGATGAAATACTTAGAAATGCACCAACTCTTCTGTCTGAATCCCTTCTGGAAGCTGGATGAGCAATCCTGGTGAGAGAGACCCGAGGCTGCTCCGATCTAAGCATCTGAATCAAACCTGCGAGGATTAACATGGAGAAAAATCAGCACGCTACATTGTACCCGTTGCTAAGTCATCAGAACACATTTGTCGACAATAAAATAGTCTATTTTACTTTTAATGAATCCTGCTGGCAAGCTGTTAATAGTAATAGCTTTGAAATAACGCACACAACTTACCTGCATTGTTAGCCAGCTCTGTCGGTGGGCATTGTGGCGTACTCGCAGCCAGGTGATGCAGCCGAGTCATCAATCACCAAGCTCTACTGACCACAGATGTAGATAAACATGGTTGTTTTCATAACCATTATTCAGCTGCTTTTCATAAACACACACCAGTTTCATCCATCCCCCCCTCGTTTCTCTGTACGCCCCGGGGCTCCGCCTTCCTCTCGCTCCCAGGTGAAGGATCCGGTATCACAGACTGTTCTCCCTGTGCACCTTACCTGAGGAGAGGAGGAGGAATGGAGGAGGGGCTCCAAGGCCAGTGGAGCATAAACATATTAAATCACAGTTTCGTTTGTCATTTTCCGCCCGCAGCTATTACAATGTAGAAACAGAAACATCTTTGGTCTTTAGGAGCAGACTACCACAAACAAACATTGGAGACATACTATCTGGGGGAACTGTAACTAACCTAGATAACTTCGGTGTCCCAGAAAATCTTTGCAACGGCGGGGAAGTGGTGATACAGTGGGAGTATTGGTTTACAGTGATGTGAAAGCAGCAACACTTTGCATTCTCAAACTCGGATTCTCATTTCCAGCTTTTTTTTGTCCTTTCTCCCGCAATCTCTATCTCCATACATTATTATCCTCATCATTATGTTTTGTATAGAAATCTAATCTGACAAAAAATGTGTATTATGCAATATAGTTTAAATAAACCTTGCCACTAGTCTAGATTAAGTTTGATAAACTACTACAGTGGTTGAATGGTTGTGTATTTGAGCAAATGCCCCTGACCTAATTAACATTGTGCTTCCAAAAACACTAATAAATGGTATTTTATACATGACATGACTAGGGGCATATTCACAGTTTTATTTATACTGGATGTAAAAAATGAAACACAAAAACACAAAGAATAAAGTTTGGCTTGGCCTCTAGTGTTAAACTAATCAATTATATAAGCAAGTAAGTAAGATTTATTTATAAAGCGCTTTTTACGAACATAAACAACACAATGTGACCATATAAGGGCCAATAATTTACATACACAGAGAAAGTACAAAATTAAAACATGGTTTAAAAGCTAAATTAAAACATGGTTTAAAAGCAGGCCTAGGACATGAATTTTCTAGTCAAATGCTAGTCAGGTGTGTCTTGAGCTGATTCTGGAATGAATTCACATAATCTGAGAAACGTAGGGGTGCAGGCAGAGCATTCCACAACCTTGGTGCTACTGTCTCAACATGCTTGACCTGAGAGCACAGGCGGGTGAATAAGGGTGAAGTAATTCATTCACATATGTGGGTGCCTGACCGTGTAGTGCTCTGTAAATGAGAGTGAGAATTTAAAAATGGATCCTAAATGCTACAGGGAGCCAGTGGAGAGATCGGAGTATGGGGGTGATGCGAGACCGTCGATTTGTCCTAGTGAGTAGTCTGGTGGCAGCATTTTGGATTACCTGCACACGGTTAAGAGCAGCTACACTGAGTGACGAGAAAAGTGTGTTGCAGTAGTCGATGCGTGAAGAGATAAAGGCGTGTATAATCATCTCTAGTTCAGCTGTTGATACCACAGATCTCAGTTTGCTGATATTTCTTAGGTGGAAGAAACATGATCTGGACAGCTGCTTCACATGGTGGTCAAACGACATGGATCGGTCAAAAATAACCCCTAGATTGCGCAGGTTGCAATGGGCAGCAGTGGAGAGTGGACCAATACTCTGCTTGATCGTAGGGACAAACTCATCTGGTGCAATAACTAGAACCTCCGTCTTGGTGTCGTTAAGTTGTAAGCAGTTTTCTGCCGTCCAGTCTCCAATAGCATTTACACAGTCCAGCAGCCGAGTTTAATGCGAAAGCCTCACTGGGTTTGAATGACAGATGGAGTTGGATATCATCTGCATATAAATGATAGGCAAAATTATAACTTTTTATAATCGGTCCCAAAGGTAACACATATAGGGAAAATAACAGAGGCCCCAGAACCGAGCCCTGCGGTACGCCACAAACACCCACAGAGACATTAAAACTTCTGTCAGCGAGGTAAGATGTAAACCAGTCTAATGCTATGCCAGATATGCCAACCCAATCATGTAGCCGCTTAATCAAGATGTTATGGTCTACAGCAGGGGTGTCAAACTCATGTTCCCTCTGGGGCCACATCAGCATCATGGTCGCCCTCAAAGGGCCGGTTGTAAATGTAAGACTGTATAAATGTAACTACTCCTAACATATTGTTAAACAACTGTCTCTACATTTGATTATTGTTTATTCAAGTGTAAAAAGATTGTACATGCAGTTATATGAATGTAAAATTATATTTAAGCACATTTCTGTTATTATAACATAAATCATTTTAATTTAGGGTTAAGAAACCCACATTACTCTATCAAAGATCAAACTATTAAAGAAAATAACAAAGACTAATATAATCAAGAACAAGTTATTACATTAACTTTGTTCAAAGCTATTGTTGTCACCTCTGCATCACTAATGTCTCCCCGTCATCGTCCCGTGCATGGCAGCTACATCCAAGAGCTCCTGAGAGTCAGGTCTTATGAACACGGATAGATGATGTGTCCGTGTTGTCTGTGCTTTCATCAACAGCTAATGAAGAAGACGAGTACCTGCTCTTCTCTTAGCTAGCTGTGTTGTTAGATTAGCTGCTAGTTCCTGAACTCGGTCTGCGATGGTGTTTCTTCACAAACTGAACTTTTAAAAGTCTGTATCTGGTCAGAGCACAGCTGCTCACACACCTTTAAGCATGACTGGGCTGTAGCGAGCCACATCCGGGCATTTGGACCGTGATTGGCTTGATGTGAACTTTGAATTGGAACAGTACTTAGGCTGAGACTGATGACGTTTCACAAGTCCACGAGTTTACAAGTACAGAGAAGTACGCATGTTGAGAAAGGCCTGATCACTTGTTGGAAAACCTCTTTATGGGCTGTTGCCTCTCCTGTCCACCTGTTGTGATAGTTTTAATGTTACACAGACAACATGCTATCTCATAATTTCGACTTTCTATCTCATAATTTCGACCATGGGGATATTTTTATTTTCAAGTCTAACTTTAAATTTTTGTAAAAAAAAAATGTAAAAAAAATATTTTTTTTTTTTTTTTTTGCTGGCGGATTCGCGGGCCACATAAAACGACGTGGCGGGCCGCATCCGGCCCGCGGGCCGTATGTTTGACACCCCTGGTCTACAGTGTCGAATGCAGAACTGAGGTCCAGAAGTACCAAAACAGAGCAGTCACCTGCATCAGAAGACATGAGAATGTCATTTGAAACCCTCAGGAGAGCAGTTTCAGTAGAGTGTTTTTTACGGAACCCAGACTGGAATTTGTCATACATGTGCCTCTCCAGTGCAGCAGTAAGTTGTTTTGCCACCACTTTCTCGAAGATTTTTGAAAGGAAAGGTAGTTTTGATATGGGCCTGTAGTTCATAGGCAATGCCGGATCTAAGTTGGGTTTCTTTAATATAGGCTGGATAGTGGCATGCTTAAAATAGGAGGGGACAATTCCTGTAGACAATGAGGAATTAGCAATAGATGTTACAGTAGGGCCAATAATTGGCAGAACTTTCTGAAATAGAGAGGATGGTATAACATCCAGGGGGCAAGATGATGGCTTTGTTTTCATGATTAAGTCCATCAGGTCTTGAAGGCTGATAGACTGGAAAGAGTCCAAAACAGTAGGAGATTGAGAGGAGCTACAGGAAACAATCCCAGGCTGAATACCAGACCTAATAGCTATTACCTTATCAATAAAATAGGTAAGGAACTTGTTACAATCGTCAACAGAACAGCATGGTAATGTAGAGACAGATGGTGAAACAATTCTATTAATTGTGTCAAACAAAATCTTGGGATTTCTCTTTGAGGAAGAAATTAAGTTGGCAAAATAAGCAGTTCTAGCTTCCTTTACTCCAGCATTAAAAGAAACTCTGAGGTCTATACTTTCAGATTAAAGTGAAACATTGAAACGATGTTTTTTTTTTTTATGACAGCTTTTCATTCATATGTTCAAACTCATCTTTGTCTTTAGATAAAAGTAAAGCCATGCTGTGTGTATATCTCTCTCTCTCTCTCTATATATATATATATATATATATATATGGGCTGTAGTTAACCTTTCTGCCTTCTTCATGAATCTAATGCCACCTGGTGGAGGTAAGCACCCACTGCAATTTACCCATCAGATGAAGGTCAAAAAGGGTGAATTTGACAACAATGGCTCCTCTGAACAAAAGGCAGCTCGCTGGATATATATACGTTCTCTCAATGTCAGTTAAATGTACTATTTGTGGTTTCATATCTTTGTCTCATTTCTCTTTCCTATGTAAGTGAGGTCGTCCCCACAAATGCCACATATCAACACCTGAAGGTGTGCGTATGTTACGTCTTATATATGTGTGTGTGTGTGTGTGTGTGTGTGTGTGTGTATGTGCGCTTGTGCATATCTAGGCCGATCTTTCCTATCTATTTTTACAGTTGGGCTGTGCAGCAGAGTGGTTAGGGAGATGTGCCGATGGTGTAGCGCGTACGCTCTTAGGCCTCCACAAACAATGGCAGTCAATAGGCCAGGCGTTCCCACCACAGTGTAACCGTTGCCCATCACGGCTGCCAAACCTCACAACCATCAACATGTAGGAGAATGGTCTCGTGTCTAATTTCTACTCTGATATAAATTGATCCTATCTTTCTTCAAATTAGCAAACATGAGTATCTCAACATAATATATATATACATATATATATTTAATCAAAGTCATAAATCCCAAACCAAAAATGTAATTCCTTCTCTTCAAAATAGAGAAATACAATATCCAATTACATCTGTAAGCAGAAATGAGCAGCATGAGAAATTAAAAATGTGATCTTAAAGCAAAAAGACAGACGATGCACAAAACACTAAAAGAACAGGTTCACATTTCTTAAAGTCTGTCTTAAATCACATATGTACATTGAAAAAGCTCTAATCATTCCTCCTGTCCAACCCTGCCCGAAAAGAGATTGAGATGATTACAGCAATTAATGTTCATACGGACATGCGAGTAATGTTTTGAGAAAGACAAAATGTGAACATGTACTTTAAATACACGTGTATGCTATATACTCCTAGTTCGTCTCTGCTAGAAGTAAGAAAGTAAGAAAGAAACTGGCAAGTCAAAAACAGAGTTCCTTTAGATAATCTTATTACTCATGCTGGTTCTTGGGCCAGCTGCCAACATTAGCAGCACTTCTTATTAATCTCTGTACCTTTTAAATTCTTGGAACCAATTGCCAAAGACATCACTTATTATATATTTAAAAATGAAACATTTCCAGTTCACATCTAGCTAAGATTCACATTCTTACCGCAGCATCAGCAGCCAGTGAGAAACACACAAGAGGAGGCGATGACACGTTTAACTTCCTCATGTTTTGTTCATTAGAAAATGGCAATGTGAACAAACTGCTAAACCAGAAACAGCTTAAAGAACCGCAATGCCCGTCAGAAATGTACAACAACAGATTAATTTCTCGAAATCTTGAGGAAGTCACTGTGCTGAACTCCAGAAATGTTGACATATTATTTGACTCCTTTCTTTCACTTAAAGTGTGTTTTTTTTTAAACTGCCACGCAACAAAGCATTGATGTGCACAGAGAAATCATAATTACACACGACCATGAAAACCCAAATCTGCAAGACCCACACACACACACACATGCATTATCTCTCTGCATTTTGTCACACAGTTAGAAACAAAGGCCGATTTTCCACTACGTATGTTTGTTCTCATCTCGTTCTGTATCTCACAGGATCTCAGCAGTGCGTGACCCTGAGACTACCTCTGACTTCACTACAGTGAGTGTGAGAAAGCTCTGGGCTGTGGGAAGCTTCTCAATGCTGTTATTTCACAGGGGACCTACATTACAACTGTAAAGGTTTTTTAAGTGGCACTGTGCAAGAGTCACACTGCAGCCGACAAGGAGGAGGCGATACCCTCAACTCAACTTCCTGTAAAAAGTGGTTAACTGCTCAGTCGTGAGTTTGAGGAGCAGGAATCAGGCCAGCAGACCCCAAAATATCACACATATAAACCCTTTAAAAGGGTTGTAAAAATATACAGGGTTTGACATGACATACAAGCAGATGTGAAATAGGTTAAGATGAAGCAAAGACAAAGCAGCGGTATTTCTATTGAAGTGGAGTTTCAGTGTACTGCAGCTTGTTGAAAGTAGAACATGGCTAACCCCCAATGATGACTAACCGAGCCATTGGTGACTTTACACTTGAGCAAAGTGTGACGGTGCATAGAAATATGTCACTAGTGGTGTAACGGACCACTGTCGATCCCTGATCCCTTCAGATCCCCCCTCGCGGTTCGGCACACATGTGAACCGCAGAATTAATTACACAGTTTAACGTTAACCATCACAGTGTGAAATAAAGTTTGACTGATTATCGTTATCTGCCAATATTCAGTCAAATATGTGATCAAGGCATCGGCATTTCTGCTTTTCTAGTCGCCGATCTCTGATAATGTTACATTGTAAACAACCAAGCAGTGTTTAAAGTGACACGAGGAGAACAAAGGTTCTGTTCGGTTACATCGTGATGCGTTCAGGCTCTGTTCAGTGAAAATGAGTATTGAGCGAAGGTAAATTATAAAGTTATGATGTGTTCACATGTGATCTCGTAAAATGTGGTGTTGGTGAGAAACTTGCATGAATCCAGTTGTTTGAAGGAGACGTTTTCACAACAACATAAATTTATATTAGAGATGAATTATGATGTTTACACTAGCTCTAACCAGCATATAATACCTCATTAAAACTACTGATGACAAGCTCTGTTTTGATCAATAAATAAATCTTGTATTTCCTAATCATTTGAATTGTGAGTTTTTATAAAGAAAAAAAAACACTATAGATGACTATAACAAAGTAAAAGGATAACATTTAGAATTTGTTATGGTTTACTGACTTCAGAGCGGTTGAAATGATTTTTGGGACGGTGGCAAAAAAAGAGCCTTGTAGACCAGCTGTATAATCAAACAACACAAAGGGATCTGTATCTGCCAATATGGTTCATGAACGATCGCAATTAGTATCGGCGGCAAAAAACATAATCGGGGATCTCTAAAAGTTATATTTGTCTCCTTTTTCTCGACTATGCTGAACCGAAAAAGGACGTGACTCATATTTCTGGAGAAAACAGTGAACAGTGTCCCCTTTTATCACAACATTGCTTCTTCTACTTAACAGATCATATATTATCATTCATCTTGACATCTTAATAATAAAATGCAGTATGCCAGCCCAAGGAAAGACGAAACCCCACAATGACCTCATCCTACTAACAAGTATTGTCCATGTAACTAACACTTGAAATATCTTTTTTCTTTGTGCCATCGGTCTTGATGGTTGTCTAAAACCCACCAATGAGGCACACTGTTCAAACCGTTGTACGAGGATACGCTGCACTGGCTGACATGTTGCTTCATTAAAGTTTGCACTTCAGTTTGATTTGAGTCGATCCCACATCCACATTTAACTTGGCTGAATTAAGGAAAAAAAATCAACCCATAAAGGGATGATTCAGATGTTTTGAAGTGGGTTTGTATGAGGTACTTAACAATAGTCAATGCATGGCGGTCTGTACGCCCCCGTTTAGAGAACAAAGCAGAAGTACAGGAAGGGAGCAAAGCAATGTACTGCTTTAGCCACCTAAAAGACAGTCAATATCAATTCAAGTGTATGTTATGTACCGCTGCCTCAATTGTGTGACTTTTGTGTTTTAAAGGGTTAGTTCTGATTCACCAACAAATATATATATTTAAAAAAAACTATCTTAGCTTCCATGCTGGTAATTCTGCCTGCTTTTCCAAACTGGGAGCGTGCCACCTTCTACTGTAAATAATACACTGACTGTGGATAAGTACCTACAACTCCTCTTAAAAAAAAAATCTGAGCTGTCCCTTTAATAACATCAGCACAAAGCGCGAAAGCCGGTTTGGTTGGATCTCCCTTTAACTCCTGGAAAGCATGGCGAGTAGCAAAACTGAAGACTAAATCAATAAACAATAACTGAACCAAAACAATACTTGCTTTCAATCAACCAGGAAATTATGGAAAATGTGGCAAAACATAATCCTAAACACAAACAAACTCAGTATAGTAAGTGTTTGCGATCATACAGATACAGTACTGCCCGAAAAACTTCAACAAGCATGGTTAGAAATACATAAAAGTGTAAGTCAGGTCCCATCCACTTTGTCAAAACCAGCACCATACGTGTATTAATCCACAGTTGAGATTAGTCCTGTTTAGCTTGTGTTTGCTGAAACTACAGTGCTTACTGTGTAAGGAAAATATGTAGCCTTTAAAAAAATGAATCAATAAATGTGTGATCCGTTTTAAAGACCGATGTCTTCTGTATGAACAAATGAGTGCCACAGGCCGGCTGGGAAGGTATTGAAACTAATTGTTGGGTTTCAGGCTTTGTTTTGCTGACAATAAGAAAAGTATAATTTAAAACCAGCCTTAACCTTTAACAAAGGCTCGCGAGGAAGGCCCACTGCATCTTTATTTTGGATAACAAGCAAAGCTATACAAGCAGCAAGGTGGTCATCGGACAATCTCCCGTATGAGAGAAATGTATACGAAACGTGATTAGCTCTCCGACAGAAGAGTTTACTGAACCGGGCGGTCACTGTATTGTTATAAAACCCCTCTACTGCTCAAGATTAATCATCCACACACAGACAAATCATCTGCAACAGGATGCGGGTGTTGCCACACAATGAGAAAGTGTCAGTGGTAAAATTTATGCCGGCATACCTTGATATACCACAATGCTTTCTGATCGCACTCATTTGAGCAGTGAGTCATCCTCAAAGGTAGCAGCTGCAGTCAGTACTGAACAACAGTGCAGTCAATCAAAGCTGAATAACTTATTAATCAACCCTTACCTGTATCATTTGCCATTTGTATTAGATGGCATGACCTTCATAAATACACCTTAATTTTTCCACAAGTGCTCAGTCTGTGACACTCGCGTGTTCATGTGCGACCATAACTGAAATCTGAATCATCTGCTTTTTTCATTTTACTTTTAGTACGTACTGCAGCAGCCCTTACAAAGTACGTACCGTTATGTTGCGTGCAGTTATTCTTCGTCATAACATTGCACCTTTAACCCTTCACCCTCTTGCTCCTCTTGTTTATATGTTTACTTCTCATCAAACCCTTCAGACTAATCAGCATGAATCAATGCAATCTGATATGTTGCTACCTCTTTAGAAATCTGGAGACTAACTTTGACTGAGAGACTAACCTGAGCATGTCTGACTGCGGTGTCTGTGGTTACAGTGAGTCAGAAAGAAAAATCTGCTGGAATTTTCTGAAAACACAGAGCTGGTGGCTCAGAGGACATCCCCCCCTACTGATTTGGTCAGCCCCCACACTTGGCAAGCCACAGTGAAATGCACAAACTGCAGAAGAGTGATCTTGTACGATGTTGGTTTGGTTTTCCATTTTGGTGGCATTGTTTAGTGCTGTTCAGATCAGTCTTTCATGCTCTGCTGTTTCTCTTTAAAAATGACAGAACTTGAAATAAGAGGTGGTCATGATGGAAGACTGAGCACGTCAATGGTGCTTCTTGTGTTGACTCGATCATGCTAAGGTCTATAGTGGTGGGGAGGTTTGCAGCTGATATTTCGGGTTTTCTCCAACGACAAGATACCTTGTTGTACACCCGAACAATTACTGAGGCGATGAGGACGCACTCGATTGAGGTCATACTTGTATGCGTTAGGCGCCAGACTTTCGAATAAAGACAATGCAAGAATTGAACACACAAGAAGATCACACAATCTGACATACCACCCGAGGATGCAGTGGATGGTATCTGGTCCAGTGAAGATGGATGGAAATTGCAAGAGCTAGATGTAACGTCTGAGTTGCATTGTAGTTGACAGCTAAGAGCCAGTTGAAACAGCTGAGAAAAAAAACACTTTTTGTGTGTATAGTCAACCATACAGCTTTTGGCCAATCAGCATTTAAACAACACTAGTTTTCTGTAGCACCACTGGTGCCTTGAGCCTTGGCTCTAATGTCCATAACACACCAGATAAAAGTGAGATTCTTACCACCAGTAGAGCAAAAAATGTTTAGTTTAAAATGTTTACCATATTAGCTTATTTTATTACAAGTATATTTAGCATGTTATCATGCTAACTAAATGCATAGCACATGTCACACACATGTTGGCAGTATGTTTAGCATGATAGCATGTTAACATGAGCACACGTAACATTTAGCATAACATGTTAGCATTACTATCAAACTACAGGTGTGGCTCATTGGTTTTAAGGCCAACATAAACTCTCTCTGAAGTGTTCTTTGGACTGATGGATCAATGGACTAGCCAATAGGGACGGACCATGCGGAGCATCCATAATTCATCCATGTGAGCCGATGTTTTGCTTTAAAAAAATGGTCAATGCACCGCCAAACAAATGTCAAAATCTCTCAATACTTTAAAAAAATGTACGAAATTAAGAGGCGTCAAAGAATTGTGCATCGCGTTTGACCAACGATGACCCTTTAAGGAACTTCGCTAATTCAAAAAAATCTTGAAAAGCTAGAATGCAACACATCATCTAGCCGGCGGCTAGCAGCTAGCAGTGCAAACAACGGAAACAGCAACACGACTGAGCTAACAGCATTAGCCTTCCACAACGACAGCCAGCAACATGTGTAAACTTTTGCTCATTACATGCATAGTGTCTTTTCAAAATACACTTCTGTCTTCACAGGAAACTCAGTTATAGGCTTAGGCAACAAAACCACTTAGTTTAGGATCGTTCAAGATTATGTGGATAACATACGAAAATATTTGGTGGGATATCTACGAATTAGGGCTCATTATTTTTTTAGTAGGTATTGCTAAGAACGCTGGATTAGACCAGCCTGCTCCACTATGTCTTTACATAGCAATTAGTTGTTTGCTGCTATATTAATGCTCTGAATCCCAAAGTTTGCAAACATACAATTTGGTGACATCCTTTAAACACTGACATTAGGTTAGTATGACCAATCAAAAGCCCTCTTTAAATGTCACTGTGGGCACATGTGTTACAGAGGGGAGGAGTTACAGATGCACAATTTACTGTTGGGCATTCAGATTCAGCAAAAATCATTTTCCCATTGAAATGGGATCCACAAGTTCTTATGCTGAGCAACAGCGCATTGTAGATTGAGAGCAACTTTGGAGGATGTCAATAATGTTTTAAGGTGCAAACAGGTTCATTTATCACTAAATTACCATATTAAATAAACATTTCTAATTACATCTCTTATACCTCATTTATTTCAGATTTTATTTTCAATTCAGTTAAAAAAAAATCATGGTTTCTGATTAATCAAATTTCTGTAAGATATAGAATTTACTTTTTTTTTAATCACTCACCAATATTTATTATTTTTTTTTAATGCAACTCCTCGTGCAATGTCTGCTGTATAGGCTATACTATTAGGCTTAACCAGCTGCATCAACATACTGTTCAGCAGCCAATGTGCAGTAACAAGAACGATAAATAAATTAGGGCAAATGATCCGAAGTGACTCATCTCGCTGTCACCTGTTGGTTTGGTCGTGACCACACATGTTGTCTTGGACTTCCGCTCTCCAAAGTGAACTTGCCGATCAGTTTCCACACATATTAAACTAAACAGCACGAGGACACAACGCGATTGGCTGCACGCATTCGGTATAATGTGCGCGCGGGGCCAGCAGCTCTGCTCTCTCTTCAGCACCGCTGATTGTGATTGACAGGTAAGCGCAGCCTTCTCTGGGCAAACACGTAACATCCACACACACACTTGTTGATATTTAATTATTTTGAGTATTATACGCCAAACTCTGTACGTTACTGTGTGTGTGTGTGTGTGTGTTGCAGAATTACAAGAAGCTCTCTCAAAGTCGATCCTGTCCGCCAAATCATCCCACAAGTGTCCTCATTTGTATTCAGGTCAGTGCTGCGAGTTTAACAGTGTACCAGTCTTACCGTCAGCTTTCACTTGGTTTGTGGGAGACAAGACATTAAATGCTATTAATCAATACTCACTAACATTTGGTAACCTGTTACCTGGTTACAATTTTTTTTTAGCAATAATTTCCAATGCTTTATTCTCGTGTTTTCTGTTAACCCAAAATAAAGATTGTTGCGATCCTTTCTATACCACAATGCAAAATGCTCCACCATGTTCAAATCCTACAGAAAAGGTGTATCCAAGGAGCCTAAAATGTACTTCAAACATAAAATGTACGTTCAAGTGTAATGCGAAATGTACTTTTATGTTAAACGCTCTAAAATGAGTTATATAGAATTTCATAACTAATACATTTCCTTTTGTAACTGCTATTGGTTATCAAATCGGAATACATAATATAGTAACTTAAATAAGTAGCCTGCAGTTAACATAGTTTTTTTTTTTATAAAATAAAAAAAACTTTTTATTGCAGTTCCATGTCCACCTCGAGGAGCCCCGACGGTCACGGGGCAGCTGCTCCGTGCCAGCCTTCTTCCTCCCCTTCCGCCTCCTCCTCCTCCTCAGTCGAGAGCGGCGGCTACGTGGAGCCCGATCCGGACCCGGGACTCCTCTTCCCGGTGACACGGTCCTCCCTGACTCACCGTCTCCTGCGTTTGCGGGCCAACGCGAGCGGCCCCGTCGCACGCCGCAAGAGGGAGATGATCCCCACGGACAAGAAGGATTCTGCCTACTGGGACAAGCGACTCAAGAACAACGAGGCGGCCAAGCGGTCCAGGGAGAAGAGGAGGCTGAGCGACCTGATGCTGGAGGGTCAGCTGCTGGCTCTGAGCGAGGAGAACGCGCAGCTGCGCGCTCAGATGCTCAGCATGCAGTATCGAGGCGACCTGAGGGCAGAAAGGAGCAAAGCGGCCTCCGCTTTTGCAACGTCCACTGCACCGGGTTCTACGTTGCCCCCTTCACCTCGGCCGGTTCACTCCCCTGCCCTCTTCCAGCCACGACTCTGGGGCCACAGCAGTGGCGGCGGCCTGGCTTCATTCCTGGGCGTGAGGCAACAAGACGTTGGTGGTTTTACTCCACACGGTTATCACAACGGTGGCACGCAGCGAGGCATCTCCCCCCTCTACGGGCCCCACGGCCTCTCTCCCGGAGCTGCGTTGGAGGCTGGGAGGTCAGCAGAGATTGAGGCTCAGCGACAGGTCTCCTCCAGCGACGACATCCACAACCCCGCCGAGGCATTCCCATCCACGCCTGACGCACTCCGCCACGCGTCCATCCTGTCACATAGGAACTGGCTGGTGCCCCATCTCAATCACTCGGCAGTGATGTGCAATAACTTTCTGCTGCCATGGCGGTCGTCCTATCTGGCCCCACCGGCCGTCTACCCGGACCTGCCTCTCTACATACGGGAGAGACCAGGCCAAGGTGTCGGCGTGGAGGCGGACACTCAGGGGGGGTTCAAGAGCCGTGCACCGGCGGGGCTGCCCCCGCTCGGGTTGCACCTCAGTCCTGATGGACGCTAACAAGACAAAGCCTACTGTGCATTTGATGTCTTATACAAATGTAATTACAGCTGTCGATTATTTAAAAAGCAGCCAAATAATACAAAAGAGCCTTCATAATTTGATAACAAGGGTTTAAAAAGTTCAATATTGTTCAATTACTTGGTCATATTTGCTCAGATTACAGCTGTAGCGTAATATACAACATATTATAATGCAGCCCACTGTGTGGATTTGCTGTCTGACTTTCTGTGGTTTCAAACGTGTTTCTATTTTTTCCTATCAGCGGTTACATTGCACGCACAGACCAGTGCTTTAGAATAACTCTGTGAACTTTGCTAGCAATAAAATAATGCAGCCAGTTTCAAATATTTTATTAAGTATACTTTGATTCATGAAAGTAATAACTGAAGATTAAAAACGTCATTCCAGGTCTTTTTTGTTGTCATGAATATATTAGAGACATATTGGGTAGATTGTGGTGGGGTTAAGATTCATAGTTTGTGATTTTTTTTTTTTTACCGTTTATCTGCAGTGAACAGCGAAACTGAGTGCGTGGTATTTCCCTTTATCCGCACTGCGTGATTTCCCAGCAGCCTGTGATTCAATGGAAAAACGAAACGTTGAACCGTTAATTTGTAGACTTGCAGCTCTGTAACATCATCCTCTGTTGCATCAAGGGACGCAGTTCTTTTGTGCTTTCATTTTTGTTTAAGTCTGGATACAATGACTAAATGCTTGCAACCATGAGGTTCCTTAAAATGACTGGCATGTATTGCCAAATACATGAAAACACCTGGGGTATTTTTTTTCACCTTTAATGAAATTGTCAACAGCTTATGCCATATAGCTCTGCAAAATGTTTCTTCAGCAAAGGTTGGAGAAATAAAAGACTGATTGATGATATTTTAAAGATCAGCAGGTCCTAAATGACATTTCGGGGGAATGTTACTACCATGATGATCCAAAATAAAGTAATCTCCTACCATATGTATTGTTTATTTCTGGTATTTCAGGCCTATATTACGCATGTAGGAGGCTGCAGCAAGATTGGTGCAAATGATGGCAACACTGTTGAAGCATCTAAGCTTTTATTCCATTGCATGCACTTGCAGGAAAAATCCATCCATTGAAAGTCTATTCACTGACACCGCCTCTCTCAAATAAACTTGAATAAAACGGTACTAGCAGGCAGATGAATTTTCACAAGCCAATCATCTTGAGCCTGCTTCAAAAAAGTTTCACTTTTCATTAAAGTTTTTGTAAAGTAGGCTAAAGCTCTATGCTTCATATGCGGTGCTTTGGCTATGTTTATTGTGTATTGCTGTGGTAATTGCCTGGTTGTCATGTCATCTCTGAACCATATTCTGTAATGGCCTCGTAACAGGTGGTCCCGATGTTCCCGAGGCCACCAGCAGAGGGCGCTACAACACAACATTGGTGGAGACTCAAACCAGAGGGCCATTGTTTCCTAAAAATACAGTTGTGTAATTTCTGCCTCTCCCATATCTATGTATCTTGTTATTGTGGGGCAAGATGCAAACATGCTATTATTAAGAGGTGAATAAAGTAAACACTGGAAAACATATGTTTGAACAGAATTTCCAAAAAAGGGAAGAGGTAGCACATGCTGGATTTTGATTCAGTAATATACACAAAGGCAAAGTTAACACACAGCTGGTGTTGAATCCAATACCTTTTTAGAACAATTTGTATTTAATATCATCTGTTGCACTGATGACAACGTTTGAACCCTGAATACAACGTTTGAACGTTTGAACCTTCAAGAAGAACTACCCTGAGCCTTCCACTCAGCACTTATTGTATTCATATTAGTTTGTTGCACTTACTGTATTCATATTAGGTTTATGCTCTTAGATGCTCGTTTAAACAAGGAGATGCACTTATGACTTCTGGTGACTAGTAGTTCTCTTGAATACCAATGTTGAATACACTTATTGTAAGTCGCTTTGGATAAAAGCGTCTGCTAAATGACTGTAATGTAATGAATATTTCTAACCGGGTTAGGTTTAGTGCACAGGCGTTTGTAAAATAACAGACCTTGAACTTGTTTTCTCAAACTAAAATCAATTGAATGTGTTTTGCTGATGTAGGAACTTTGCAACAGGAGATAAGGAATGTGAGGAAGATTTAGTCGGACTTCATGGTACGTCTCAATTTGGAAACCAATACCGACACAGAACTGTCTTAATTTGCTGGTTGAAAAATGTCAGTCCATTAAATCATCAATTCTGGGTGATACGGTTCACATATATGTATTTTTTACTTTGTTTTATGTCAACTGATGTTGAACCTAAACAGTTATGTAACATACTTAAGACTTAAGAAGTCTAAACATACACGTATGTCTGCTCCAAATACAAATACGAGAGCTTGAAAATGACTTTATAGACGTGCAGGTTAGACTACAACCTCTTAGCCGTATGACTACAATAAAGGTCCACATGGACCTCTATTTTCTTCTAACATTAACACGTTAAGCGCATCACAACAGGAAGCAAACAGCTTACCGGTCGACATGTGACGATGTCTATACATAGAAACGGGGGTTGAGGTAAAAGTATCCTATAATGCCAATATGTCCATTTTCTTTAATATATAACAAGTGGTTCTATGGTGTGTTGTAAAAAGCAGATCAGTGAGAAGATATCAAATGTAAACAGTTAGTTGCAACTTTGACATCTACGCTGATAAGTGACAAACACTTCTCTTTTTGTTTTTTCTGTGAATCTGAGGTGCCAAAGATTTATTTAACACATACAGAAGAAATGATCAGACGATCACTTCACTTTACTCGTCTCAGCTACGCTTCACCGTAAATATCTGAAAGACACATAACTCTAAACGATATCTTTTCCCCTGGTGTTAAGGCTCTCTCTCGCTCTCCCTCTCCCCCTCTCTCTCTCTCTCTCTCTCCCCCCCTCTCCCCCTCTCTCTCTCTCTCTCTCTCTCTCTCTCTCTCTCTCTCGTACTGCTGCTACATTTAAGTTGTTTCTGGAGAGAAGCATCAGGTAAGCACTGGACATGTAGACATGTGTGTTTAAAACAAAAAACAATAATTGAAACCACAACACGTCATAATGCAGCGACGGTACAGTAACACACTGCAGAGACAAAACAAAATGCGTGGATTTACTTCATTAAATAATGGTGTATTACTATACTCTGGGGGTGTTAAATGCACACATCCTTCTGCAATATTAGCATTCAAAACACAAAACGTGTCCGTTTGAAACTGACAGCATGGAACAGGTGAGAACCCTGTGTGGGAAAGCCTCTGACACCACAACACTATCAAGATCAAGGGGGCCAGTCAGACACTTTGCATGTGACAACAGAGACAGCAAAGAAGGAGATCGGACCGAGAGCAACAAGACACACGATGAGCCCCCCTCTGCTCGTATGTGCATCAATCTCTTGACGCCGTCTCAAAGGACAGTTCACTGCTCTGAGTTGTGTGTTTATCGCCGGGTGAGAGAGAGATAACGCTGAATTAGGTCGCGGACTTTCTGCACACTGCAGTTGAAGGTAAGGCCTCCAGTTCATTTTCACACCTAGAGCGGTTTGGACCATGTATGTAAACGGACAACAGATAAAAGGGAGGAAATGGTTTAGGCGTTAGTGACCAAAGAGTAGGCGTTTTCTTTTTAATACACGTATACTACCATTCTCTTGTGCTGATCGCAGCACAACTCAATGTTGTGTGCCGTGAAGTCGGTGGTCAACTCGCTAAACTTTTAGTAAGCGTCAAACATTTTTCATGTTGCCAAAATACAGAATTAAGAGACCAGGCTTTTCAGTTTTTAATACATACGTTATCAAAACAAAATCAATCAATTCAGAACAGATTAGAAGAACGTGTTACTCTATATTATCTGTTAAGTATCGTTTGAGGAAGAGGAAGTGTTAAATATCAAGATAACTTTTGGACATGGAGAGTTCATATTGCAAAAGTCCTTACAGTCAAATCTTGATGTTTTTATAAATTGGCCAAAGCTGTGATTAAGTAACTGAACTTGTGAAACCAATTAGAACAGTGTGATTCTAATGGTCATTATTGATTTTTTGGGATTAAATCCCCGTATAGCTCGATGATACCAGAATAAGCTCTTAACACAAAAGTCTGTCATGCAAACTGTAATATTAATATTTAATTCGGGGGGGCATTTTTACACTACAAAAGTAGAATGATGTTCTCTAGTGTAACAGGTCTGCAAAAAATCCTTTAGAAAGATGATAGTGTCAACTTAATCATACCATAAACATGGATTTTTGCACATGCAAACAATATTTAACACAAATAATACATACAAATCACAATAAAAAAAATTAATAATTAATAACAAACCACCATTTAAATAAATTAAATTAAATTAAAAAATATATATTAAAAAAATAATAAATTACGGTCTTCTTAGCTGCAGTTTAACCTGCAAATATTGTCCAAATCTAGTTCAAGGCCCTGCCCCTCGAGGTCACGATAGTAATCAGACACCCCAAGATTGTTGTGTGTGTGTATATATATATTTATATATATATATTTATATGTATGAGGTAGAAGAAATATCTAAAAATACCTCACCATATATCAAGGTCCAACATAACCAAACATTTGCTTTTTGAAGTTAATTCTGGAAGTAAGGTGGTGTTTATTGCCGTGCTATTGTATTGTAGGTAGGCGTTTCCACTGTTTTGGTCACTCAGTATGAATTATTATGAAAGATATTTTATTTGACAGGATATTCTTTGGTCCTGGTTGCACAACACACGTGTACAAAGACTGAGCTGGGCTGCAAACACCACATGAGAAACTGTGATTCTCTGTTCATAGGCTGCAGCAGCCACGTGTATTCAAACTGAGAAACAGAGGTCCTCGTTCTTAACTCTATGAAAGGAATTTCACTATTTCAAGGAATTTGGCTTACTTGAAATTTCACAACCCGTCTCACACCGTCTGACAGGTACGTTCATATCTAGAGCTTTCAATTCATCACATCTATGGTTTTAAGTGCAATCCAGAGTTTACAAAAAAACTAAGTAAACATGTAACTATATAGATTATTGGGGAATATCCCTTTAAAGCATCATACTGTATCGTATGATGGTAAAACTTTGACTTTAGAAGACTTTAAAAAAAAGATGCTGTCCATCCATCCATGAATAATGACATCGTTAGCTTAGTACCATACTCTAGACGGTGAGAACATTTCAGTAACACTTTCTATGGCGCCCATGCCTTTAATGTATTATAAACATACTTATAATTAGTTATTATTTGATTATAGCACTGTATAATTATAGTTTAAAGCACTCACAATGCTTTATAACAATAATCACAACACATTATACAGTAGGTCAAGGTTATCAGAGATGAGCTGGTTACCAAAGATTCTTGGAAATAAGTCATAAAAAATGACTCAGACCAAACTAACCAATTAGTCAACTACTCCGACTAAAAGACGGAGGCCCTACTAGATTAAATTATTATTTTTTTACCACTGAGAGCAACTTATAATAACAGTTATTATAATGTATTACCACTATGGGAACTATAATACACAAAAACATATCAGTGAGTTACCAGCAAGTATAAAGTATTTTAATACTTGACTTTATAAGTCATTTTAAAATGCTTTATAATGTGTTATGATTATTGTTATCATGCCTTATGAATATTTATGAGCTCTAGAACTTTAAGCTGTTTATATATAATGCATTATAGACATAGGTGCCATAGAAAGTGTTACCAATATTTCATACATTTGTTTCCTCTTTTCTTGACGCCATAAATACTTCGATCTCAGTTTAATTTCCATCTTTAGTAATCAGTTTTTAAAAAAAAGTGAATTCTGTGGTTTTGTGGGGCTTTCCATTTAAAAAAAAGATATAAGATGGTGCTGCGAGTTAAAAGCGCTGCCCATCAAGGAATTCATCCGTTAACGGACAATTCAAGCCAAGAACTGTGGCAAATTATTTTATTCCCCCCAAGAGAGCATTCATTCACTCAAATGTCCACAGTGGCAGTTTACACAAAAAAACTAAAAAACATGCGAGGTGGAAAGCCACAAAATACGGACTGACCAGTTTCTCCTCTATAGTAGAGGAGGTATAGTTATTTTAACAATAGCTGCCAGGGTGCACAGCAACACAACAGCAGATGGTAGAGTAAGAGAAAACGGATAGACACACACACACACACTCACACACACACACACACACACACAAAAAGAAGAAGTTCGAGAGTTCCTTACTAAAAAGCAGGCTGGCTATAATTAGTCAATAAGAAACAGGTGCAAATGTGCAGCAGAGTAGTGAGCACAGCTCGGCCTCAAGAGAGATTTCACTCAGGAACCCTCCCTTTTTGTCATATGCTCTCTCTCTCTCTCTCTCCGTCTCCCTGTATGATTATTGTGTTCTCTCTTCCTGCTGTTGCTTTTTTTGGGTTTGCTAGCACAGAGCATACAACGCTTAGTAGTCTTTGTGTCACACACACACACACGCACACACACACACACACACACAAGTATGCAGGTGTGCGTGTTCTCACACAACAAACAAACGCACCGGGGCTTCGGCTCTACGTTCTCGCTGGGCACAGGCTTGAATATTTTTAACCTGATGTGCGCTCTCACCACCGCACACAGAGTGCAATGGGCTCTTTGAAACTTTTGTTTTGATGCCTCTGGTCCTGCCTGACTGGCACGAGACTAGATGGTTTAGTGAATATGCTGAGAAGTTGCTCGTAGTGTGAACGACAGAAATAAAAATGAGAACTGACTAACTAGACAGGACACTGCATGATAATTTTAGAGGTAATAGACTGTGAAGTGATGGTTTCTGCTTCGGTTCCTCTTGTGTGAACTTTTATAAAAAAAAAGGTGTCTGCAAGCATGTATGATGTCCAATTAGAAATGGACTTGTCTGCTATGGTGTTTGTTCGCAAGAATAAGGTGAGGGGGAAACATCAATGAGTTGAAAGGCGTGTGTGTCAGCGCGATATGTGTGCGCGCCAGTCTGTGTGCGCATACGATTGCACGCACAGTGGCTGTGGTTTCAACACAACGTTCATCTTTCTCGCACAGCTTCCCATTAAACCACGCACAAACCCACGCGACTAAAAGATTAAAAAGCTGACAGCATTCCTCTCAAGACTGGTTATCAAAAATATCTTCCTGTTCGATTTCACCTTCGGCCTTATGCAAACAAATGGATAAGCCCTTTATACTCACTGCCTCTTCTTCACCGCAGTGAAGAAGAGACAGTGTGATGCAAATAGATAAAAGAGACGGAGCTGGTGACAGGGTGGACCATCAAGTCCATCAGAGAGGAAGATGGGGGCGATAGAGTGAGAAACACAAAGCATTCTCAGACTCAAACTCCAATAAAGAATGGGCTTGATGGTGAATAGCTACAGTATATAATTTCCTCTACAAAATATGTTTTATATACTTTGCAGTGAAGTCACTGTTTTGGATTAGACTAATCTGTCCAAATCGAGCTCTCGGCAGTCTGTGGTGCAGATCAGTGCAGTAGCTGCTGTTTGAAACAAAGACGCACTAGGTTTGGTTATTGCTGCATGAATTCACGTTTATAAACCACTGTATATAACAGCATATTGATTATCAAACACATTCTTCTATGTCTGCTACTTCCCCCCCCCCCGTCACATGTTTCCATGTGGTCTAGACCGGTAAGGTGAGCCGAGGTCACAAACGGGGTTTGAGCACTGGAGGTGCTAGACGGAGTCATTGGGTGCAACCGAGTAGTGGCCTCCGCAGCTTTTTCGGAGAGAAAAGAAGCGGAGCCTTATACTGGTTTTGTGGTAGACTGGCGTCCTTTGGTGCTTTACATGGCAAACATAAGTGGATGTAAAATCACAAATCAGGGTACATATTCTAAATATTCCCATAATCTAAGATTCTATATTCAGCATCTCGTTTTTCCAAACCAACTCAGTTGCAGTATTTGTATTGTTGCGGTTATACAGAATAAACTTCAACGTGACCCACAGCAGACAGATGTGGATATCAGGTGTAAAAAGATTGTCAGCAGTCTCACAGACTTCAGTCGCCACCGCATTCAGAAATACGATGGTGCTTTCACCGAAGACAAACCAAGATAAGATGAGGTACAACTCAAATCAGATAAGCCGTTACACAATAAAGAAGTAACTGTATTACTCAACCTCCCACACAAGACTAAAACCTCTCCTCTATTCCTCTTGATTTCAGGTCTCTGTTACTCATTGTTGCTCTACCATGGAGTCCTTGTCGTCACCTTTTCACGGAGGCCAAGACGACCACATTTTACAAGTGGAAGAGGAACTGGTGCGTAGGGGCCACCGACGCAAAAGGGAGTTCATACCTGAGGAGAAGAAGGACGCCCTCTACTGGGAGAAACGCCTCAAGAACAACGAGGCGGCAAAGCGGTCCCGGGAGAAGAGGAGGATGAACGACTACGTGCTGGAGACTCATCTCACCGCCGTGAAAGAAGAAAACAGCCGGCTTAGCGCCGAGTTAATGGCCATCAAGCTGCGCTTCGGCCTGGTCCACCCTGCGGCCTACACTGCCCACCAGAGCAACCAGCCGCAGCACCACGTCCACAGCAGCACCCAGCCTATCACTGCCACTGGCACATACCACCCGTCCCTGCAGAGGGACTACTACTGGGGTGTCAGAGACTCTTCCGTCATGCCAAGACACCAACCTCCGCTCCCCGTCTTCATCCCCGCGTACGCCCTCCACACCATGAGAGGCTATTCATATTTGAACACGTCCGGTAGTGCCGGGCCTGGTCTCCTCGCTCCCCTTATCCTCCCTCGAAATCTGCCCACCTATTCATCCTTTCCTGGAGCTCCCCTGCTGAAGCCCATTCCTACCAGAGCTGGCTCAGATGACGAGGAGGAGGAGGAGCAGCAGGTCCCGGGGGTGTCGTCCCCGACCTTCCCTGCTCCACCTCGCAAAATCATCTCAAGAGGACACAGAAACTACTCTCCACCAAGACAATACATGTCCGACTGACTGAAGGGTGTATCTACTGTACAGATTGATTGACTAAAAAAAAACAAATTCTTAATTTCTCTTCAAATATCCCTGCTGAAATTGTAACTTTAACAGCTCTATTTTTGTGATTTAACAGTGCCTGCGTGTTGATTTCAAAGAAGCACTATTTAAAAGTGTACACACTCGACATTTTTTTTCACAGCACACATTGATGAGGGACACCGCACAATCAAAAGAACATGATCGACTGCGATATTGACGCTTAAAATGCCCGCTCCGCTAATTAAAAACACTGCTGCTATCACTGCGATCGAGATGTTTCGGCTTCACTTTTTTTGGGGGGCTGTATTGCTCCAGATGAAATCCTTTTATTTTGTTTATTTAAAGAGATAAACCTGCAGACAATAAAAAAAAGACAACACAGGGTTTAACCCCTGACTGGCTCCAAATGGAAACAGAGAAGTATGACGATGCATTTGTTTGGTTTTCCTGTGTAGGCAGAAATTGTCACCTTCCTCCGTACTGTGGCCACAGTGTGTGTTTGAATCATCTAATATTCCAATAACCTTGTGTTGAATACATATCACATTAAAAAAAAGATTAAAACAAATCAATCTTTAAGTTTATCATTCTTTTTCTTTTTTTTTTACGTATACCTGAAAAAGCAAGTAAAAAGTAGTCCTCCCTTCATTCATAACCCAGACACCAATATGAGTGTCAGTGACTCAGTAACTGCTACAATGCTGTGAAGCCTTTGGGCAGACTTGAAGGCCTGTCCATGTTCCAGAGACCAAGAGTAAAACTATTGCAGTAGGTACAGAGACAGTAGCTTACTGCTCTCTTCTCCCATTCAGTGTGTTTGTGTGTCAGCAGCACCGCAGCCTGCGGCAGGTTACCGGCTCTTTAACAGCCCTGATATATATATATATATATATATATATATATATTAGTGCTGGGCAACGATTACAATGTTTAATCGCGATTAATCGCATTGGATTTTTTGCATCAACGTAGTCTGAAGACTTCCTCCACCGCTGCCAGTGAGTAACGACTTTCAAAATTTAAAAAATGCGATTAACGCGCTATAAAATAATTGACGGCGTTAATTAATTAATGCGTTAACGCGATAATAACACGTTAACTTGCCCAGCACTATATATATATATATATGCTGGTATAGTAAGTAAATGTAAGTACTATGCAGGATTAACAAATACCACTATTATTACTAGTAAGATTCTGGCCATATTGCCCAGCCCTACTTAAAAGCTGCATGATTTACACGCATGTAAATTGCATGAAGGAGACACTGGTTCTCTCCCACAGTCTCCTTCATTAGCTACCACATGTCAAAATCACACTCTGTCTGGCAACTTACAAACAAACCTCTATTTCACTCTTAAAATCTCTTTTGCATTCACTCTGGGCGAGACTCCATCAATTAGACCCGTTATTGGAGCTTTCTTGCTGTGGAAAACATGCCACTGGCTACGTATCCATCTCACCCCCCCCCCCCCCCCCCCCCAAAATTAAAGACTTTCAAGACTTTGTCCATCTACCTCTTTGACAAACTCTCGACCACTATCAAACTGGATCGTTTTATATCGATCAGTTAAACTTCTACCACTTCCTTCTTAATCCATCTCGCCGGTTGCCACTGTGTGCTATTCAGACAGAGCTCCACATCCAGCCCCTACTCTCACACCACGAAGAATTGAATTTCTCTACAATGCAGGTCGCTATATAAATGCTGTTTTTGGCTGCTTGAATCTTAACGGTGTTTCCATCCTGCTTTCTGTTGTCACCTCTATAAGTTACATTATAATGAATACAAAATGTAACCAGAGGTGGAAAGAGTAGGCCTACCACAATATGTAAAGTACTGTTACTTCAATTCAGTGGCGGATGGTGGAACATTTTCTAGGTTAGGGCCATCCAATCAATTTCAGCAAACATCCCAGTATGATTTAATGCAAAAAAATGTAGGTATCAAGCACGCATTACTACTTTGCAGTTAAATATTTAACATCTATTCCAACACGAAAAAAAGCAGTAAATAACACTTTGATAAACACGTCAGGACATCTTATTTTAGTCACCCTCACAGGGAATTCAGTATAATATATATATATACAGTATAATATATATCATATAATACTATTCAGTATAATATAAAACACTCATACATATATAGATATAAGCTATGATGAGTTGTCACTGTTAATTTACCATCTCTATTAAATGTTGATGCCTCCATGACCAAGTGAAGCAGATGAGACTGAGGACAACTATGTAGAAGAAAAGATGTTCACTTTGCCTAATATGTAGCTGACAGAGTTCTCCATGTGTGCCCTGGTGTTCTCATGTCTCCTTACCTCCTCATCTCTCACTCCCTAACTGTCCATGCTGGATCTGTCCTCGTTGTTTTAAAAAGCTAAATACGTTATTAGCATGACGTCATCCAGCTAGCCAAACCTGTCTGGTGTACAGCTAGTAGAGAAGCTTCGCATGTACTGCTTCCCTTTCCCGCTAGTCAGGCTGATCTGGGATCAGCTCTTTGGCCTGCAGAATCTCCACCGAAGTTCTCCTCTCAAACGGGTCTTGGAATCCAAAACGTTTTGAGCAGTATGAAGCTCTAACGTCACACCAGGGACTTCGCGTGCTAGCTTGGTTCATTTAATGTCATTAAGAAGAATGCAACATTTTCCAATGCTAATTATAACCACGCCTCAATATGTGAGCCTTTAATTTGGTTGCATTGTTGGTCATATTTTGCACATAAGCGCTAGCCCGCGGGTGAACGCAATCATTTCCGGGGTGTCTCCTCTCGCGACCTCTGCCCACCTGCGGCCGCAGACACACCTGCAGCTTCTGCTCTGCTGCAGCTGCTGATTTGTCTCCTTTCTTCTGCTCATCAGGACTTTTTCCTCATGTGGCATTTCATTTTTATTTTGTGACGGATGCGACGTGAATGCAGCAAAGAACAGATGTTTATCACACCCACATGTGATAAACAGCAGGCTACTTAGCCAAAGTTAAAGTACTCAAAAACATAAAAATAGGCTTATACAAAAACAAATAGTGACAGTAACAAGAGTAAATGTAAGTCTTGTGACTATGTACCGTAAGATAACTCGCCATTTCCATATCCCTGTGCGGTCATGGTAATATCTTATCCTGATTTTATATGCAAACTAAACCCTAGACAACATATGTTGATTTTTGACCACCACTTTGTCTTATTTTGATTTCTTAATAATAAAATAACCAGCATGGTAAAATACTATTTACTCAAAGTGGATTTTAACACAGTCAAAATCTCTTTTGGCAACTAAGTTCAGACAGACTCCCTATGGGCCCCATGATGTTTTAAATGAAACAGAATAATAATGTGAAGCCATGGCAGTGATCCAGTGTTGTATAAAGATACTGGTATTCACTGACAGACATGAATATTAAAGATCGGTTATCTAATCTGCAGTTGGCTGATCTTTGCTGTTAGTAGGCTGCTACATGTTTTAACCTACTTTCAACCAAAACGCTTCTTGGTTTCTGTTTATTCCGACTATTTTTATATATCTTGAAACATGACGGGAAGAGATCTTTGTGATATTTCCTTTTGTACATAAAGGTGAGTTAAAGATGTCATGGATTCCTGCATGTTGTGGCTTTGAAGAGCGAAAATGTATCCAGTCCAGATCAATACTTGGATTTACATATTGTTTCATCTTTTTCACTCTTTTGCAAACTCACCATCGTCAACACGCCGACGTGGCAGCTACAAGTCACCACTGAACCTTCTAAGTTGAAACTTATGACTCACAAAGTTCCAAAACCAAAACTAAACTTTGGGTTATGGTGCTGAGCTCCAAATTCAAGAGATGATTTACACGACATTCGAGTCATTGTCGTGCTCCTGGCACATAATGACACTTTGGTATGTCATCAAGTTTCAGCTGATGTAAAATACACAGAGTTAGAGGGTTTATATGAAATATCACAGATTAAAAAAACAAAACAGAAACTGCCTTTGAATGATGACCATTAAATCCTGATGATGTGCATGCACAGAGATGTGTTCTTTGCCGGTGAATTGTTTGCTCGGCATCTGCTAAACCACAACAGTCCCATTTAGACCACCACGTTTCAACACCATGGTAACATAAAATGTGTGATTACTACTCACACACACACACACAAACACACACACACACACAGTTACATCATTGCAATCAACCATCAATGTTCCCATTGCATAGCTGGAAATAGTTGTGGTGCAGCAGAAGTCTGTGTGTTAAAATGCACTCTGACATCATTTCCTGTCTCAGGCAAATGAAAGAGATACTTGACGGGAGGGTTTCAGATCTTTGTGCACTTTACCGCTGCTGTTTACTACAAGTACATGAGGTAAATTATGAAACAAATTAAAAGGCAGCCCGGACTCGCCCGGTTGCTTGTAAAGTTGCCGTCTCACAGTGTGACGTTGGCGTCTGATGCTCGGTCGATGACACATCTCTCAGTGGCTAATCCGAGATGTTGGTGACACATGTTGATTCCTCTTCAGAGAGATCGCCTCCTCTCCACAGTCATCTCTGAACCGAGAGGGAATTTCAGGTGTATAACTTTGAAGAGTGCACTTACAAACTGGAAGACTCAATCGTTCAGTGATTTCTAGTGAAAAAGAAATCCTGTCCCGATCAGATTCCATTTCAACAGAGTTTTGTTTGTTAATTGGACGGTGTCCATTTCAGTCTTCACAGGGAAGTAACATTTAAAAACAGCAACAGCATAATGCACATTACTGTACAATGCAGTATATTCATGTAGGCCTACATCATTAACTAAAGTGAAACATGGCACGAAAGGTTTCTTCTAAGTTGTGAGAGAAACAAAGCTGTGGGCACCAACTCACCGTCTACATCAAAGCAGCTTTCAGGAGACTCTTGTTCATATGACACACACTGTTTTCAGATATTGATTTCAAAATATGTCAGACATTCTGTAAGTGGTGAACGAGGGGCTCCACGATCATAGAGAATCGTAACAAGTGTAGTGCATGATACAATTAAGACACTAACGTCCTATCATCATATGACTTTGATTTTGGATCAAGACAACTAGAAGTTCAATCAATCAATCCAGTTAGTTTTTTATACACAGCACATTTCAAACAAAACAAATTCAATTTAATGTGCTTTACAAATGATTGACAAGACAAAAAGGAGAGGAAAACGGAGAGAAGGTGAAAAGACTAATGCACACCAAATTAAGTTAAGAAAAAATAAAAATACAACACTAAATAAATGTATCTGGGTAAAACAGTAAAACGTTAATAAAGTTAAAATTACAAGATGTAAATAAGAAATAAAAGGTGTATAAATCCTATACATAAGATACTGTATACAATCTGAGTTAATAGTCAGCAATAATAATGAATAAAAAAAACGTCAAATATTAAACCACTAGATAAAAGCCAGACTGAATAGATTGAGAATATCAATATTTTCTGCTCTTCTCAGATCCTCTGGAAGGTAAAGATCTGAGTGACTCATTGCAAAGTCAAATGCTAATTTTAGAGATCAGAGGTGTAAAAACCATGCTGGTCTACAGAGGTGTTGGATTTAAAAAGAAAATTGCTCCGGTCAGATGAGTCATTGTCGGGTGTGGGTGGGTGCAAAGCGTGACGAACACCCAGCGAGAGGTTCAGACGTGAACGCTTGACCCCCACGGGGAGGTGGATCCACCCGTCTCCTGAGAGAGAAGAGTCACTGCAGATCAATGCACAGTCACTCCGAGTGGTCACCTTCATCCTCTGATGAAACTTTTCTGAGAGGTCTGATCCAAGGTGACAACACCACCACCCACAGGACACGTGCTGTCGCTGTGTGTGTGTGTGGGGGGGAGGTTTGATGAGTGTGATGAGTGAATCACAGGATGTGGCCTTCATGGCATATAACTCAGTGGTGGGCCGTCAGGGCCTGCAAGGCCTTCTCTGCTGGCCTAAACAGAATCACAAAGTTATAGCTATTTTATCATTTAATATTTTTTCTTAAATACACTACATGTATTGTAATTTATAAAAATATTTTTCCCATTATCTTATTTTCTCATTGCACAGCTACTGTCTTCCTCAGTTGCTCTGCTTCCAGTGCAGCTTGTTTTAAGTAGAGCTTTTATCCAATCAGATTTCACCTCTGTGTCTCTAGGTAGAGGCTCGAGGCCTGCAGACTCACAAGTGAATCCCTTTGCAGTTTAAGTGAATGGGGACGATATTGTTGATTGTCATAGTGTTCAACCAATCAGATCTTTAGTTTGACATGTTGGGCGTATTCTTTGACATGTCAGAGCCTGCTAGCTGGCCTAGCCATACGTGATTGGTCAGTGGGCTAGCGTGACATGTTGGGCGGTGACAATCTGCTGCCTCTGTCGAGCAGACATTTTCAGCCCTCAAACGCATTAAAACGTATTCAAGAAATACAACTGGGGAGGCTCGACTGTCTTCACTGGCGTCCATGAATCGAGAAGGACTTCTTACTGGAACTAAAACGCACGGATGTACTGAACAACCGTGAGATTAAACTCTTTATTAACAAAGAAAGGAGGATGGACCTTGTCTTTAAATAGTGAACAGCAGCTCTGGTAAGTTAAATGCGTTTGTTTTTACATCTGCAGTAGCTTCAATATGCTTGTTTGTATATTATTATTTGTACAACTTGTTTTTATGAAGATGGATTTTTGTTTGGTTTTATATGTGATAGGAACCATTGTTACGTCCAATGTTGCTCTGGGGACATATTTAGCCGGTGCCAGTGTTGGCAACTTGGCGACTTTCTCGCTAAATCTGGCGACTTTCCAAACCCTCTTGGCAAAAACCCTTTTTTAGCCCAGATTATATTAATATGCAAACTAATGTTAAATTTAAAGTTGAACTACAGGACCGTGACAGTTCACCTAAAAGTCCTGTCTCTGTTTGTACACTGGAGGTTTAAGGTTTCCACATCACACGTTTTGTAAGATGTGATACATCATTCTGCACAGTGAAGCTGTAACAAGTTAAGTAACAATGAGCAAAACACTTCTTTCGAGTGGAGGGGGACTTTTAAAAGTAATTGGAACAGATTTAGATAAATTTCAGTGCACTGGGGCGTCTTCTTCTGAAGAGCATGTCAGGTTGTATTTGTCTTTCCACCTGACCTGCTACCAGTCAGATTAGTACTGTATGAATTCACTTCACCTACTGAACGACAACAGGGCTTAGTTCAGTTATATGAGTTACACCGATCACATTAAATTCAGTCGTTACAGCGTAACGATTCGAGAGTGGGGATCAAGAAACACATCAGAGCGTGAACGCCACACTATTTTTAATCTGCTCACGAATGTCATTTATTTCTGTAACTTGTGATGTGATGAATGCATAGGAAATGAACACTGATAACTCTGCTCATACAGTGTAAGCAGTACCTACGTATACCATTAACTTGAGTGAATCATGACATCTAATGCGTAGTGTCGATGGGACATCCACTAAAACTAAATACGACAGAACCTTGGAAAAAAAAAATAAAAAAAAAATTGCAACACAAAATGTTCACAGTGACGAGGTCACAGGTGTAATGTCGACGCTCAATCGACTTCTCAGACTTCCACCGTAGCTGTTAAGTGACCAGATGACTGCTTTAAAAATAAATAAAAATAGGACAGGTCAAAGACATCATCATAGCAGATAACATAGCATGCTTTATAAACAGTGTGCTTCATTGTTTTATAAAACAATACAATACAAAAACGTCTAGCACAATTCCTAGACACAACTGTTTCCATATTTACATTTTTTCAGTTAAGGACAATTAAAATTATTTTTAGATTTCCAAAAATTCAGACAGGAACTGATCGGTCGCGGAAAGTTAGTCACAGTTCATAATTAATAATTCCATATTTAATCTGTTTAATCTGTAAAATGTGTTGTGCAGTGTATATGTGGATGAAGACAAACACTAAATGAAGTAATATGAGAGTCCTCTTTATCCCCCCCCAAGTCGTGTCATTTGAGTCATAACTACAAATTTAAATTCACCTCCAACACAACTGGATCCAGGTCAGCCCTCCACCCCACCTTCACAGCTGCCTTTAGGGGAAACTGAATTAATTGCTTGCTAATAAGTCTCAAGGTTGGGGAGGTCAAATCTCATTGTACTCCAATTCATCGTGAATAATTCAGTACCATCTCTAGCCAGCAGAGGGCAGCAGAGTAACACTGCCAGAGCTGCAGCAGCTGAGCGGACAGGAGGAGTGTATCGCTTAACCCACAGATCAAGAGATGAGGTTAGAATAGTAGCAGCAGGTCACCTGTATTCTCACTCTCTCCAAATTATGTTTGAAGTTATGAAGGAAACTCGATTCATTTTATAGTATTGAAACTATCACAGACTGACTTTGCAAGGCCCAACAATGACACATTTGCATTTACTTTACGTTCCGTGACTACAAATCAATGTTAAGGATCCAAAAGATTGAATTACATTCCATTAAGTACTAATTGTATTATATAGTATCAGTATATACAGTACTATACTGTATATAAACAGCTTGAAATAACCTTTACACCCACTTCTACTTAACCCTTTACAAAATGCAGTACAGTTTTCTTAGGAGGTGTATATTGTTACAGGTTAACATGCCGCCCTTTGTATTATAGTTGTCTTCATTGAATACTTTGACCGACTCCCTCTCCCCTCTGGCTCAGTTTCCTCACGACCTTTGTTCCAGTCTGCAAGTTTTGTTATCACATTTGCATTTGTGTCTCAAACACATCGAGGTCCTGCGGTGAACCCGCTTAACTCCCCCCCCCCCGCGGGTCAGCCGAGCCTCACACTGACACTGACAGCCAAAAATAGGCAAGTGAGCTGACCCCTGAAGTAAGACGCTCTTCACCATTTGTTTTGTGAGCTCGGGGATCTGACGACATGATAAGGTGGACTGCAAATCGCTGATTTGAAAAAGAGACTTTAACCGTAGATATAACAGTAGAACAGAAGAATCGGATTGATCACTCAACAGTACTATAAACAACCACACGGTTTTGATTACAAAATATATAATACATCTTAGACAGCCTATATCCGACCTATACAGTATGAGCTATTCAACAGTGGGATGAATGCACCCCAACACAAATGATGTTATTCAAAGTAAGAAGCCAACTCTGTACATGCGTTCATCTTTTACACACAGTCCTTTTCAGATCAAGAGTATATATGGAGTCTTGTACAGTTTGCTCTGGATAAACAATGGAAAACCTAAGAGCAAGTGTACATCTGCATGTACTGGTTAGTCACCACACAGATGTGCATTGGGTCCTTTTAATTGTAGCTTAACCTTTAGTGTCCTGTTTTTGTTTTTGACCATCTTTTGGTGGTATCCAATGAGAACAAACTTCTCTCTACCACATTACGTGGTGCTTTACGGTCAAATTGGCAGTGTTGCAGACTCTCTTGGTGTCTTATTGTACTCTGTACAAACCCACCATTAGCAAATAAAAAGCAGAGCCTCTAGATTTATGTCACAATAGTGCCCTAAGGTCCTGACTGTAAATAAGTCTAAATATGCAGTATATAGCTGGAACTATTCAAATACATATTGGCAAGTCCTTGGCATTCATTGAGCACCACCGGGTTATAATATATTCCTGGGTTTGGGGATGAAGAGCTAAAACAACCTCAGGCGGAGCAGAGAGGTGAAGTCCTTTAGAGACGAGTTCCTTGTAGAGAAGAAGGACGGAATTGGCGAGAGATTTGTCGAGGTTAAAGACTGCTGGGGCTGATTTCGTTGCTTGGTCTTTTAACAGTCTATTCGAGACATCTTTACACTTTCAAAATCCAGGTTCGCTCTGCATGGTAACGTGAACACACAACAAAAGCAATATAAATATATCAAATCCATGCAGATGTTTCCCTTTTCTCATATATACAGCAGTTTATAACAAAACCTTGTCTCAATAAAATGTCCCATAAATAACTTCATTTCATGTTTTGCAAGCACAGAGGTCCACGTCGGCGTCCTGTCCCTTTGAGCTTGTGAACAGTATCAGGGTAAGAATACTAATGAGGGGAATACAGATCCCAAAAATCAAATCATTTTCATGTTGAACTTGCGTGCCCCGCCCTGTCCTCCACTGGCAGCAGGTCCGTCCACCTTTCTGAAGGAATACTCCACTGAGAAATTGTTCTTGTGCTGCCCTCTCCCTCGACTCCACACAAACAGCAGAATGAAACAGAAGAGCACCACCCCCAGGAACATGATGCAGCCCATAGCTGTGGATATGAGGATGGTCTTGAGGTCCAGAGTGAACTTCAAGAAGACTCTGGTGTCATTCAGATTTGTGTCATTAAGGTCCCCTGTGTAGTACGTGCGGTTGGCCATAAGGGCCGCATCTAGCGGCAGCCCGCTTACTGTAAGTGTGGCAAAATAGGTGTCGTTTCCGCCAGCATTGCTGGCTATGCAGATGTAGGTTCCACTGTCGGTTACCTGGGCGTACCGTATTTCTAATGTGCCCTGTGGTAACACAGTCAGGCGGCCGCTGCTCTTTGTGGTGATGCGGCGGCGCTGAGGTGAGATCCAGAATATCATCGGTGCCGGCTCACCTTCCGCTTTGCAAATGAATGACACAACCTGCCCCTCGCGGGCCGTAACCTGCTGCAGTTTCCTGTTGCGGATTTTGGGCTTCTGGCAAGTAAAGTGATCAAAGAGAGCCGAGTCAGAGAAAACGTTCAGAGCCCGTCCCTGCACCTCTACGGGCGTCATGCACACTGGGGAGGCGCCGTCAAAATTGAGGGTCTTGCGGCGCTGAAGGATCCAAAGCAAGCGGCAGTCGCAGGCCAGAGGGTTCCCGTCCAAACGCAGCGTCTCCAGAGTGTTGACAGACTGAAAGGCTCCCTCTTCCAGGGACACCAGGCCGTTAGTGGAGAAGTTAAGAAGGCTGATTTGCCTTAGACCACCCAGCGCATACGGCTGCACGACCACCAGATTTGTGTTGACCAGATGCAGCTCCTTCAGCCTAACGAGGTCCCGCAGGGCCCAGGACTCCAACACGGAGATCGGGTTGTAGGAGAGGTTGAGGCTGGTGAGGTGAGCCAGACTGCGGAGGGCAGAGGTGGGCACAGAGGTGATGTTAGTGTGAGTAATAGACAGCCAAGATAAGTTGAGCCCCTGCAGGCTGTGAGGGGATATGTGCTCCAAAAAGGGCCAGTGATCGATCTCGAGGCCCCTCAGGTTTCCCAGCTTACGGAAGTTCTGGTCCTCTAAGGTGGAGATACTGAGGTGGCGGAGCCGCAGAGCCACCAGGTTATGCAGGTAAGACAGAGACTGGCTGGACACAGAAGTCAGGTTGCACCTCTCAATGGTCAGCTCCCTCAGCCCCACTAGACCCAGAAAGGCCTTGTTGGAAATATAAACTAAATCATTGTCTCCAACTTCCAGGTTTTTCAGATTTTTCAGGTCTTGGAAAGTAAAGTCCAAAAGAATGACAATCTTATTCCCACTGAGGTCCAGCGATGTTAGGTTGGAGAGACGGGAGAAAGCCCCCATGGGGACCAGTTTCAATTGGTTGCCCCTCAGTGAAAGCGACTGCAGGTTCTGGAGACTAGAAAAAGCATTCGGTTCCAGGACACTGACCATGTTCTCGCTCAGGTCCAGCTTTTCAAGACGTGAATATGGAAGCAGGTCACCATGCTCCACCCAGCGAAGTTTATTCCCACTCAGGTCCAGGATCTTGGTGTCCAGCGGGATGCCGTCTGGCAGTGCGGACAGGCGTTTACCATAACAGGACACAGTCTTGAGTTTTGCAATGCACTCACAACGCTGGGGACATCCTTGACTCTGGGCGGGTGACACCGTGATCATCAGTAGCAAGAACAGGAAAGGCAGGAGCCAGCCCACATCCTGGCCCAGGCTCACCCCCATGGCCCTCCTTTCCACTGCTTCGTCCTGCTCCCGAATCACTGGGCCAGAAACCTGAGGAAAGAGAAAGAATGGGGGAGGGCGGACGGGAGGACAGACAGAATGATTGAGAAAGACAAAGAGATAGACAGTGAGACAAATTAATTGAACCCAATTCCCCTCCAACAGCAGCTATCAAACACTCTAAATGAGTGGAATTACTATTATAAAGTCGAATTGACCCGACACAGCAGCAAAATTAAAGCTAGAGCTCCAAGATAATCCTCAAAGGAGCCTCTATTCACTTGAAACTAATTTGCAATGGGCGACTGTGCCTTGCAAGCACAGCAGGTTTTAAAATCATATGCCAGCACGCACAAAGAAATCCCCTAAAAGCGATTTGTCAATTTTATATCTGATGGTTGTTTTGCTCTCCAGTTATTTCATGCATTGTAAATGAAAACAGGGAAACATCTATTGTATTCATAAGTGTTGTACCTCATGAGAGACATCTTAAAATGCATGAAAAAGGAAAACAATCGCAGCCTCTCAAAAGCAATAATATAGCACCACAAAATGCACTGAAATGGTCCACTCGTACTGTGTGAGGAAGCAGAATATTAACTCTGTAGGAGAAAATGCCAGGATGTTAACGGGCTAAATAAAATATGAAAGTGACACAGAACAATTCAAACCACATTGGATCATATATCACAGTATATGCAGTATTTGAGTAGGTGCCTGACAAGGTCACTCACTACGACTCAGTGCATCACAATAGCTCAGTCCATCACATCATCTGCATAAGTCTCTGAGGCATGAGGCTTATCATGAGAGGAGCCTGACCTGCCTATGGGTTTCATGTGACACAATATGGACACACACACACACACACACACACACACAATTCCACCCCTCCGTCTGCTGGTGGATGTTGGCAGCAGTGGTAATCCCTTTGTAAACCCATTGTGAAATACCAACTAGCGGGATGGAAAGTAACTCCAGAACATCGTCATTGTTGACTGGTGAGGCTGACAGTGTGCAAAAACATATTAAAAATAACTGGTTTCACGCATCAGGAGTTCCCCCGACCTACAATATGTGCTGGTTATGTCATTAAAATGACATGAATAATGAGCTCAGTGCTACATTTGCCACCAAAACACGTAGAAACACTGCACACACACATCACAAGAAACCGTTTCCCTTTTTTCTATCCATATATATCACCGTTTAAAATAAGGAGACAGTGTGTTACGATTTTAAATTCCCACCTGCGACGGTAACAGATGACTTCATAACTCATTTAATGTCCCTAACCTCTACACATGTTCTATTTTACAATTCACCCCGGCTCAGAGATGGATATTCCCATTAGCCAATCTGCCACTGAATGAAATTAACTGTCTGAACTGTCTGATAGCAGACTTAAAATGAGCAGAGCTCATGATACTGTGGAGATACTGTGGTAGACGCAATGCATGCCGTCAACACCCCACACATGCATATAGCTGTCAGACACGAAAACCCTTCACACACATTTTATGTCACGCACTATGGTCTAATAAGACCACTAGAAACAGAAAAGAAACCTCTTCCTGCATCCAAAGGCAGTCCTTGGGGTTTGGCTCTTGCTTTATAATTGAATAAAGTTTGTACTTTGACAATACATCATTGCACTTCTATAACCTTAAAAAGTGGCAGCTCCACACAGACACATTGATTTTCTTTATTTTTTTTTTAAGTATCAAAATTGCTGCAGCAGAACCAGAGATATCGTCTTATTTATTTCACACATTCTTCTTCCTCATGAAAAACCAGGCGCCCGCTTTACCCAGTGTCTGTCGATCGCTCAGTAATACAACTTTGAGCTTCTAGCTTCAACCAGAGACGAGGGGCGGTTTACAGAGACCTGGAAATCTCACTTCTTTCATTTCTTTCCATTTTCAAACTTGTAGTCTTCGGCCCCCGATGGACGTTGACTCACGTGACATCACTTGAGGCAATTCATCAGACTTTGCCCAGCTCCGTCTGGAGCCAACCGAAGGCTTGATACAACAATGCAGTATGTGGGGGGGGGGAAAGTCAGTTTACAAGACCTGGAAACTGACTTTGATGTGTAAAATCAGTTGCGTTACACTTTAGTATGTTAAACCATAGTACACATATTGAGTATGTAGTACATAGTATGTCATTTCTAACGCAGCATGTGTGTGTGTGTGTGTGTGTGTGTGTGTCTTCTCTCATTAGGAAATAACAAATAATTACAATTTGTAGTGTTGTGCAAGACTGTAAATATTCTACAGCATTTACCTCTATGATGTTTGTAACCATTGTCATAAAACTGCACATGCACTCTAAGACGCAGTGACGTCTGAAAGTTGTGATACAAAAAACATTTTTTCCCCATAAACAGCAGATGGGCAGCGACCGAAACAGTAACAACAAACTTCCCCCTCCTCCTCCGCCCCCCAACCGCCGCCCCCCCACCCCACATTTTTTAAATGTCAGTCACGTCGGCCTGTTTTTTTCCGAACCCATATCTGGTAGCAGTCCCCTCACTAATAAACCCAGAGGCCCCCGGGCCATCTGATGCACCACAGGTCAACAGCAGCCCTGTGGGCGCCGGCAGCTCCACACAGGCTACTGTTACCTGGTAGTAAGCTGAAGTCAAAAAATAACCGCTGTAATCTTTCATTACGCAGCAGGAGAACAACCTTCAGCTGCTTGCAGGTGACAGAGAGAGAAGCTGCTCCTCCTGAGAACAGAGTGACTGAACGCCACCTTCGCTTCGTCCTCCTGCTGCGTTTCTACTTAACTGAACATTGGCAGTGCATGTGCAGCAAAGTGAACGCTGGGGGTTAGTCCACAGGATGCTCGTCGGGCCGAACTGCACCGGCTATGTCTTGCAGGCAGAATCCATACGCAGCTCTGACATAAACTGCAAAAGCTCGGATCGGCTTCGAAGAGGACAATACTGTAGGTGTCTGATGTTGTCATGGAGACACCTGCACCATCTCCCTAAAAATACCCCCCCCCCCCCCCTTTTTCCTGCTTCCTACTCTCTTCATAGTCTCTTATTTTCCAGACCAGACTGAAACACACGTGTCCACTAGACTTTCCCGAAATGTCTCGGCCATCAGCCACCTGCCAGCACAGATGCTGCTCATTTGTTTGTCAGCTCTTCAGGAAATATCTGGGTTGCTGTTTTCTGTGCCTTAAACTCTACCTGCTGGGTCTCCATGTCTGCATTTAGATCCACTGTCCTGTCATCTGCTCCCCAAAAAAAAAAACCCTGTGACAAAAGACAGATGGCTATTGTCTGTAATAATCAAACAGATGCATTATATATGAAATCATTATTGTCAGTGTGTACTGTGCACTCATCCAGTAGCATTAGGCAAGAGGTCCGTTTTTTTATTTTTTTTATCTTATCATTTGGTTGCCAGGCAACATTTACTCGTCCAGTACTTTCTAATAGAAGAAGTGCCTGAAGTTATGTTCTATTCTGGAAGTGCCTCAATATTTATACACAATTGTTGATTTTTGTCTTTAACAGTTTGCTATGCTGGGCATCACAGCGGTCGACTAACATTTAGGCCAAAAGGCTTAACAGACACTGCCAGCATCATCGGGTAGGTATGCTGTGGCCTTTAAGTGCATGAAAAACAGAATCAGATCGTAATGAACGAAGAGGCTGATTGGCCATTTTCACAGCAGACATTTTGACTTGTCATTGTAAGACGAACATGAATGACTCCGTTCTATTCACGTGTCCAAGTAAGACACGACAGTGTGACAGTGAGCCAACGTGCACAATACCAGGACCCTGATACTGAAGCAGCTAAATGGAATTCATTTCATCATTCAGACCTGTGCTACAGTGACTGTCAAAATGCCAACCAAAAAAAAAAAAACCCTCTCTAAATGTAACAGTTCTCACACAAATATCACCCCCCCCCCAAAAAAAAGAGGCCCAATGTAAGTGTGATGATAGTTGTGACATATTAAAATGACATGGCTACATTGGAGCCAGAAACAACACCCTGCGTACACACTGCCGACTCACGGGGACGTCCTCCGTGACAGTGAACGACGGAACTGAGCTCAGATCAAAGAAGACGCCTTCGTACTGTTGTCGTCCGCTCTTGAGATGCTTGAAACTGCAACCCACGCTTGTATTGTGATACAAATTTAAGGCTGACACTTTTGCAACAAGGAACAAATTCACCTAGCCTGAAGCATTCAAATACTTAAAAAGGATGTGTTTCTGGCTTACAGGTGCAACATGTAAGATCTGGTTTTTAGTTTAAAACATTTAGATTTTATGGACCCAGTATAGTAGAGGTGAAATGCTGACCCCTATTTGTTGAAGCCAGATATTTTTAATAAAAGCAATAGTACTGGAAACGTCTGCTGTCCTTATGGCTTCAGTCAAAGATTCTGTCACATGTAGTGGTGTTGAAGCTAGCTATGATTTACGCTAAACACGAACAAAACACTTAAGTAAGTATTCAAATTTAATTCAAGAACAGCTTCACATCTCTTTTTTTAAATCACTAAAGCACAGTGTCATAAATCATTTGACAAGATTACAATATTCAGCACACGTCTGGGTAGTGGCAGTGGTGTGCAGTGGTTGCCGTGGTATAAACAGTGAGCAGTCTTTAGTCATGGGCTGATGGAAACAACTGGGAATATGATGTTATTAAAAATTCATTAGAGGAGGTGTTGTTGATTGCCCCTTTTTTCATCATGTCACACAGTAAATAGCGGCCGCTGACGCAAATTAAGCGGATGATTTGTTGTTCATCTGACTTCCCGAATGACCCGTCTCTTCTAGATTAAACTGTAGCAGACCCAAAAGGACATTCCTGACCCTATCTTTAACCTCAGCCATTTCTGTATTCAACTCGTTCAACTTCAATTATTATCACACGCGTATTTCAGAATTCATCAATGGCCACTTTTACAGCACAAACCAAGATGCTGGATGGTCTTTTAGGGTCCACCATTTTTCATCGTGTCAAAATCTAAATGAGTTGTTTAACCAACTACATGCAAATGTAAATGACATCCCATCAGTTTAAGCTGCACATTGTGTTAAGCGCTAAATGGCAAATGTTAGCATGCTCACACGCCAAACTAAGATGGTGCACATGGTTATATCTGCTAAACATCAGCATGTCAGCATGCTGTTGACGAAGAAGTATGACATTATAAAGAACACTTGCGCCGCGAACACTTGCCCCACGTGCCGGCCGTGATCATGTCATTTTCTGGCACTTGCGCCTCGCACCAGCCTCACCACGGCGAGTATAAACTAAGCTTAAGGCATGGCTGTAGACTTAGACTTGTTTCATTTCCTGATTTTTCTATTTTCAGTTTATTTCTGATCTTTGTGCTACAAAATTAGGGCTGATAATTGAGTGATGTATTATTAACTGCAGTTGTAGTCTAATCATTTAATTGCTTAAGTGGTACGCATCCCCTCTCTGCAGCTGTAGTCAGCATGGGTCGTCCTGAGCTCAGAGACTGTAAAGAACAAATGGCAAAGAGGATGACGTGTTCTCTGACCGCAGCCCAATTAGCATCCAAAACACTGTGAGTGAGAGAGGGAGCCAGAGAAGTGCAGCCTTTGAGCTTAACAAAATAAAGAACTAGCCAAGCGCAGGTTAGATTGCAACAGAGCCAGATTTAGACAGTAAAGTGGGAAGCTCCACGTCACTCCACCCCCTCTCCCCCCCTCACCACCTCTTCCTGCAGAAACCGCGACATCATTTATCTCTGAGACTACCCTTACTCCAGATTTACCTCCTCTCTGCACTCTTTTTGTTCAAACAGAAGCTATTAGGGGCTTGAAAAGACAGCAAATTGCACTAATGGGCCTTATGCAAACGCTGCCCTTCTCGGCTATTCAAAGTAATAGATAGTGAAGCCCCCACGTGCTTCAACAAGGGGACATTAGGATGGGATCAGACAGAGGGCACTGCTGATGCTCGGGCAAAATTGTACACATTACACCACATTAACGTATGCATAACGCTTCTCTAACAAGCCGAAAAGTGCTAGTGTGTGTGTGTGTGTGTGTGTGTGTGTGTGTGTGTGTGAGTGGAGAGAGAAGAGATTTAAATGCAGCACAGCAGCTAGTACACTGGGCATGTGTGTGCAAATACAGACCCACATTTTAAAAAGGTTTAGAAGGTGATGTTCTCTACTTCTGAAATAAAAAAAAAAGCACGAGGAAAATACCAAAACCTACAATGTGTTAGCACGTCTCTCAAGCCCATTTGCTTCTACTGAACATGTTCATTTTTTAAAAACACGTCACAGATATACAATTAACAAAAAAAAAAAGAAAAACAGCTGGGCACTGTTTTTAACAAACGTACCTCAAACAGGAGGAACATTTTCAGCCGCGGATTAATACTCATCTGGTGCTTGAGTCAGTGTTTCTGGCAGCAGGACTGTGAATGTTTTGAAGGACTCAAAATAAAACTACAGTGCTCTATGGCACAATCAAAAGAAAGCAATATCTGGCTTTGGATACACAGAAAACTCGACTATAAGAAAAGTATAGAAGAGATATCGACAGAGACATCTTCTAAAAAAGTCACCATGATGTACCGCATCGTTCACAAGAGCCTCCAAATATACAAGCTTATATATAGCTCTCTGCTGTGTGTGCGTGTTATCTATAGCAAGAAAGGGAAGAATCAGCAGCAGCAGAACAGAGGGTGAGACTGCCAGACCCGTAATCATACTGCAGGTGTGGGGAAACGGCTGACAAATGAGCAGCAGGCGTGTTTGAGAGTGTGTAGGTGTAGCCAAGCGCTCTCCAGAAAGGCACACAGGCCGAGGCATAACATCCACAAAAAGCTCCTCAAATGGCTGCTCGCTCTGATTCCAACCATGCCCACTCATTGCGCTTTACGTAATCACAAACTGTGTGTGTGTGTGTGTGTTCCCACCAGAGAAAACAACCCCACACACATTACTCATGTCCACCGAGGGAAGCCACTGTCAGTGTCCATCAGTCTGTGTAGGGAGACCCTGAAGCCCCTGGCAGTGCATGGTCCACGGAACACACACACACACACACACACACACACACACACACACACACACACACACACACACAGGCTATTACACACACTCACACTCACCTGATGAGAGAGAAAGGCACAAAGAGAGAAAACACTGAGTTGCTGGTTCCCTTTTATGTCCTGTAACTTCCACCTTGCATTCTGGTGATGGATCGTTAGTACTGGCAGGGCCATGCAACCCACCACGGGCAAGGACACCCAGTCGCTGCGTGGAGACTAAAGCAGGGGTTGCTGGCAGGAAGTATGAGCATATGTGTGCATTTACATGAATATGAATATGTATATATATATATATATATATATATATATATATGTTTGCCACCCATCTCCTCCCACCGTGCAGGCTTTTGCTGTCTTTATACTTCCTCGTTCGTGATTACGTGCACAACACACACAATTATTTGTGGGATACCTACAATTTCCGGCGCATTATTTTCCGTAGGTATAGCTGTGAATGCTGGATGAGAGCAGCCCGATGTGCGACACCTCATCCCAAGTGGACACGATGCAAACGAGCAAACATCAGATTGTTCCCAAGGATGATGTCCTAACCTGCGCCGTGCGTCAGCAAACGGGCTTAGTTATGAAAAAGGTTGCGGACACTGAGGTGACAGGAGAAGTCAGAAGAAGATGGATGAGGGGCATCTTGTGCAAACAGTCCACTTGTTTAATGTGGTTTCGTCCTCTGGCCCTGCATGATTAAACTGCCGCAATTAACTGATCAGATATGTCAGAATTTCCATTCTACCATACTAACCGCAGATTCATAAATACTATTTTAAAAAAGGTGCCAAATGGGATTTTAATGATAATAATGGGTTACAGTTACATTCTTAAATTGCACTTCTGTCCTATGCAAAGGATGAGCAGTGAAACCAGAGGACACAAAGAGGTGATTAAGAAGGTGTCTTGCCGTGTGCCATGAATCTTTAATGAGAGCGAACTGTTTCAGGGCTTATGAACATAAAGGTTTCTATGAACAGGAGCTAAATAATAAAAAATGCAGGGCTGACATGGAGACTCTGACCTTACCTCGGGCGGCAACAGCCCCATACCGAAAAACATAAAGCGTAAAACACACGACATGACTGATGGCAGATAAAACGCCTCAGTGTTATGATAGTTACTCATTCTCCACGTGTTTCGCATAAACAAAACTTTTGTGCTACATTTTAGTTTCAACCCAGGCCTTAAAAAACAAAGATTCATGTGACACAGGCTGCCTCTCTCAGTGCAATTATTCAGGCGACTACACAGACCTGCGTGTTACACGTCCTCCATCTTTTTAGACTTTAACCTCCTGTCAGCTTGTAATATGTTCTTTTTTTAAAACAAAACAGAAACAAGAGGTTAGTGAGCGCCGAACATCTCACGATAATATGCGTGACGTCGTCTATGATAATGTGCATTACGAGGGCAATGTCGACATGACTTTCTCTTCTTTTATGTAGTTAAAAGTGCACGATCCGGTATTGGGAGCATTGCCTCTTAATGGCTCTCAACATGTCGACAGCTCATCGCTCCAAAATCTAATCGGATCATCTGGCCGTCAAGGAGGAACTCAGGGATGAATGGTTCTTGTGTTCACGATCAAATTATTACGCAACATGCCAGAAGAGTTTTCTTTCTTTTCAAATAAAGTGTAAAATATTGTAACCTTTACTAAAATGTGTGCTGTTTCTCCAAGCTTCACGGTCTTTAGATATGGGCCAAGCTTATTAATCTGCAAATATGCGTGTTTGGATCACCTTTTTTAAGTTAAAAGGTGTTTTTTTTGTTGTGTTAATAGTTTAATTTACCTTCATCTCTCGACTGATTCGGATCTGAAGAGTTAGATACCAGCTCCAATTGCAGGATCTCCACAGATCAATTATACATCTCATTATATTAGAATAGTTCTTAATTGAATTACACCAGTACATTTCAGGTTCATAAGAGAACAAGGTGTTTGACCCACATTCCAGTATTGACACATATTGATCATACAGAGGCAAATTAATTACAGAGGGTACCAGTATACTCAATAACTGAAACCACAATGGACCAGAATGCTGGGTAGCAACAAAGATCAATAAACGTAAAGCCCCTTTCCCACTGCACAAAAAACCTACTAACATCTGGCTTTTGTCTTTAGTGGGAAAGGTAACAATCAGGATTCACTCTTGAGATTATTTCCTATTTCTAGCTGGTCTTTCAGCATAAAGATTATAATACTTCAACACAAAAGTGACTTTTTCCCCATCTTGTCCCTAAAATAATCACGTCTCCTTACGATGCAAATATACTGTTTATACAGATTACATCTGTCCACATATTCTGAATGAAACATCTTCAAAATAAACCTACAGATACAACAGGAGTAATGTGAGAGGACAGGTGTGGCTGTCGTGCCACTAACTCACTATAATGACGGGGTCTGACCTTGTTTCTTTTTTATTTTCCTTTTGTACCGAGGCATGTTCACAGCAGAAGGTTGAAACAAATATTAAGGTTCCTACACTAACACTCCCACACAATCCTAACCCTCCAAGCGCAGTCAGTTTGAGTTAACACAAAGGGATCCGAGGCTCAAAAGAACATTAAGTTTCGATGCCACAGACCGTCACTGTAATGCAGGGTGACACATCTTCCTCCAGGTCGCATACAAACTCTCAGCGATGCCAGTCGAGGCTTATAGAACCCTGAGCAGCTTTATCGTATCGACACACGACCTAACACGCTTTCATTAGCAACGTTCTGTAACAGTAATTCATTACTCCGTCAATTTAGGCCTATTACATGGGTGGCAGACTTATTTATCCTTGTTTATTTCAAGGGCTCATGAGAGTTGAGAGCTCACAGTGAAGAGACTAATGATGATTAAAAAAAAAAAATCCAATTATAGTAATTAATGATTCAGATTAAGTATTTGATATTTTGGCGCTGAGTGCTTTCCATTAAGTCAACAGACATTTTTCTTCCAATATGTGTCAAAAAGTAATAAGCATAATAAGCATTTAATCTTTCTGAATGGATCCCGTCCATACAAAAAGCTAGCTTATAGCTAACGCCTGTACAGCATGGGCTGTTTGGAGCGGAAAAAAACCCACAAACAACTGTTTGCAGATGTTTCTAGTCTTTATGCTAAGCTAAGCTAACCGTCTCCTGGTTCTTTTATTTATTTCTAACAGGTCTTTTTTTAGGACAGGCCTTTAATTGCTTTCGCACAACACTCTTGTGCGGCAAAGATGTGAAATACTATCAAATTGTTTATTTAAACCAGTATGAATATTACTTGTACAAAAATTAGGCTATCGTATCACTTTACGAATTATTAATTTGATCTAGCTCAGCGACAATTTAATTGTGGAGAATCTACTGAAAACCAATCTAACAATGTGTAGTATGTACATATTGACAAAAGTTACCCGGCGTCTATTGAGACATGTGTTTATTTGTCAAAGCGTGTATCCACACCCGGTGACTGACAGGGACGCTGCATCTAATTGGGGGGCTAAGCGTATTTCCCAAAAATGTCCAAAACTATTCTTCAAATTTGCCTATGGTCTCTTTTTTTAAACATCACTCCTTTTAAAAGTGTCTGTGTCACTTCCTTTTAAATGGCCGCCGTGTCATTTTGGCACACAAAAAAAAAAGAAAAAGAACGGCAACATGGAACACTTGCTTTTGGACGGGACGATACGGGTGTCACGGTGGGACGACGACACCGGGTCAGCCACCAGTCTGACAGCCAGCTTGCCATATGGACAGGCTGCCGCTGGCATCCAGCGCATTAAATGTCCATCCCGTCTTTAAGCCCCCGTGAGTGTCAGTCAGCCAGAAAGCCCCCCCCCCCCCCCCTCCCTCCCTCCCTCCCTCCCTCCTCTCAGGCTACTTACTTGACTGCAGCAGGGATGAGAAGTGACAGACCACCAGGACAGAGAGGGCATAATTGGGGGAATTGGTAGAACGGACTCAGCGAAACAGATCAAAATGTTCATTTGTCCCTGTCCAAATCTTTTTGGGGCTGTTTTCAAAAAGAAGGGAAATGAAACATAATTCGTCATTAGGTCGCTGGCCTGATTGCGTCTGGCAGTAACTGATACATTGATAGAATAACACAATCCAGTTTGAAGGCGTCAGGGGCCATTTAACAGCGAGATTCGTGTCCTTGAAAGCACGGTGATCCAATGCTAAATGTAATGACTTGGAAAGCACAGCCATTACTTTGTGACTCTCATACCTTTAGAGTAAATGGCTGGTTGACAACTCCTCTGCCTTGACTGCTTCCGTATGCATAGCACCTGTTCAACCTATTACTGAAGACACTCTTTTATTTCCATCATGCTGCCTGTTGTAAAAGAGAAGCGATTTAACACAGAAGATTACTTCTGTTGTTTTCCCCTCCTGCCCTATTAGTTCAGACACAGGAGACCTAAATAATGACAATTCATCACCTGCCGTCAATATTTATGGCAAAATAAGATGTGCAATTTCAGCACAGTTATCCCATATAAAAGCAAGTCAGAGGTAATAAATCATGAAGCAGATTCCAGTCTTCAACAAAATTGAACTAGAGAAGTGATTTTCCATTTAAGCGTAAACACAACCTCATGTCAAAGGTTAATAAGAGTCATTTTCTTAAGCTCAAATGACCAGCTACGGCTTTAGTCCTGCATGTGACCTCATTCGTCTTGTAAATACACAACTACAGCTGTTTATCGGTATCACAGAGGCACCATCAAGAGGTGGAGGTGAGTGTGATCCAGTATCTCTGCTGGCATCCATTTCCTGCCTGGCTGGCCAGTCTGCCGTGTCACCAGCCATCACTTCAGCCCGGGCTCTTTTTTCGTGCCAACTGGCTCGACTCCCCGTCACTCTCGCACTCCCTGCCACATCCAGAGAGGCAGAGATTAGACATATTGGGCCCGAATCACACATTGCACGCTTTTTGTTCCTTCACACATCGCATCTTTCCGACACACACACACACACACACACACACACACAATTTACACATGACAACGGATGAATGCACAGAGATACAGAAATAGACAGACAGGCATGCAAATTCAAAACACACACAAACACACTGTCCTCAATCTGCAGAGGAATGTGTGCGAGTTGTATATTAAAAGGTTAGTGTCTCGGGGACATTGACCTTTAGAAAAAAATCCTTTTGTTTACCAACATCTCTGGATGGAGAGCAGCTAAAGATGAAGGTATAACAGAGGGGGAGATAAATAGAGTATTGCACATCACGCACACTGTAAAAGATGTAAACTCCCATTTTATATTCTAGCTCCGCAACACTTTCCTTGTCCTTTTTCCAGGCCCTCAAGGTTGAAAGACTTGTGGAAGCATCATAAGCCTAAATCTGCTGGAGCCTGCCCTAATCCTTCTTGAAGCCCACAGGCTCTCCATGTCCTTCTCATTGGCTTCATTAAAAGGATCCCTGTCCTTTCTGCTTCCCTTTCATCGCCTGCTGCCTGCCTCCTCAACCAGGCCAATTACAACCCGGTTATCTGGAGTCAACGAGGATCTGAGAGGGGGCACACATGCACTGCTCCGTCCTCTTCCTTCCAGAGGGGAAGTGAGAAATGTTATCTACGCATAAGAAGCGATGCCACTCACGTGGTAGGAGTCAAATGCAGGGGCAGCAACCGGAGCGCTCATTGTGTAACTATATACTGTGCATTGAGCGTCCATAGAGAATCATTTCTCAAACTTTTTACATGATTGACGGGGGTTTAGAGTTTCAGGCGGCAATCTAATACTGCCCTTGAGGTCCCTTGAGAAAGAAGTCTGACTAGCGGAGCGAGCCGGCGAGGCAGCAGGGGGAGCGGTGTGCAAATTGAAAGTAATCCTCAGGCCTGGCCGGCGGTGCTGCTGCTGGATTCGCATCTATTCATAATTCATCACTCGACAGCAGTGGGGGGGGTGGGGAAAGTTCTGTCTGTGTAATAAACCAGGAAGAGACGTCTTTGAGAGGTGCTGATGGAATCAGGCAGATCAGCCTCTGCTGAAGGTCCCAGGCGAGAACAGCACTTGTTATAAGCAGTGAGACAGACAGAGCCGATAGCTGGGAGTCCGCGTATTTCACATCATATTAGATCCTACAGCTGTCCATGCGCACTGTTCAAGAGCTTAGCTGACAGAGCTACTGTCGGTCTAACATGAACTGTCAAAAGCCTAATTAGACAACGACCAAGCATCGCTAGCAAAGACTTTTAGAACTCTAGACCTACATTTCCTCCAATTGGAGGCATTTAAGCTTTTACCCGCATGACCACAAAGTATACCACGAATACTCAGTCCTCTAGCAAGTGCATTCACCAAACCATATGGTAGAAACTGGGACTGAAAAATAAGTTTTTGGGGGCATTTGAGGGCAGCGAAAAACAAGTTGTGAATACAACACTGACATATCATCACCTTTTAAAGTTGATACAGCAGACTTGCTAGCAGCCAGTTGCCTGTTTACACATCCAGCAGACAGGAAGCAACATTATCATTCATTTGGAGTCGAGTTTGTTTCCACCTGAAGAATGACCTGAAGTCCAATATTTACTCTCATTTTAGCTCCTTTTTGTTCTCCACCAACTCCTGAGTGAAGTATTTGCCCCTGCAAATGTTAAACTATGTTCACCAGCTCGTCACTGACATTGACTGCGTTAGTAAATGACACTCTACAGTAAAATGAGAGCGTTGTTGTACGAAGAAACAACATTTTTTTTATATGAATTAACGAACGGGTAGGTTCAAGTGGATGAAAGAAAATCTTTCCTTTCGATATGTGTAGTAGAAAGTAGCGCCTCCGGTGCAACATCTTGTCAGCGAGTGATCATTTACAAACATACCCTTTGTCTGACTGTTTGGCACTGAGTAAATAGCATTATTAGCATACAGTGGGTTTTTAGGGCGTTTTTATATACAATGCTATGAAGCTTAACCTAATCAGTACATTTTGAGCCAGAAAAACAAAACAATTCAATGAGCTAAAAGAAGCTAAAATGCTCCATCAAGCTCAGAAGAAGTGCAGCGTCGGCATCTGTGACAACTTCAAAGAAAAAAAAAACAATTCACTCATCGTATTTCAAGGCAGATCTGCAGCTGGAAATGTAAGTCACTCATGAGACACAGGAAGTCCTTTAGCAGATCGATTCTGACAGTTTTGGACAGCTACAGTCATCCGAGACGACTGATGATGACAGACAAAGATGAAGGATCAGACTCACTAAGCTCAACTGAAACAGACATTATTAAAGTTAAAACAAGTTATTTATTTATTTCACTATATTCATCCCGTTATGGGGGAAAACTTTCTCTGCATTTGACCCATCCCTGTATATAGTGAGCAGTGGGCTGCCAATGAAGGCGCCCAGGGAGCTAGGGGTTCAGTGTCTTGCTCAGGGACACTTCGACACATGACACGTCCCAGTCAAGGATTGAACCTTCGACCTTGCGGTTTACCAGACAACCTCTTAACCCAGTGAGCCACGGTCGCCCCAAAAAAAGTTAATGAAAGGAATCAAAACTTCACACACACACACAAAGTTGTGTGAAAAGCCTGTGCAGACTCTTTTCACCTTCAACGCACAGCCTGCCCAAGTTCACTGAACCGCTGAAACACGCACAGCTTGTCTAGTGACAACACATCCCGAACACCGTGGAAGGTGCCTTTGTTTGTCGGGATGTAGTTATGACACCAGAGTGACCTGAAGGTGAGCGGGAAACAATGGAGGTGAAGAAGATTTAAAGGAATATTTTGATAGTTTTGGAAATAAACTAATTCGCTTTCTTGCTTGACTGAGAAGATCGACACCACTCTTATGTCTGTATGGTAAATAAGGAGTTTAAGTCAGCAGCTGGTTAGCTTAGCACAAAAACAATTCGCTTGGCTCTGTCTAAAAGGTAGCGAAAAACTGCCTGCCAGTAGCTCCCGAATTAACATGTTATATCTTGTTTGTTTAATGTATTAGATAAAAAAAATGACACGTTGTGATTTTAAGTAACTTCCTGGAGTTCTGTTGTCAGGAAATAGTCCAGCACATAACTCCCTGTAAACCACTGCTGGTGATAACTTCACATTTATCGAACAGACACAAAAGTGATATCGAGCCTCTCGTCTAAATGTCGGCAAAAAAAGACAGAATAAGCATATTTCCCAAAAATGTTTAATTATTCTATTTCTATTTAAAGAACCGAGATAGAGATAGACACTTTATTTAGGCAGTCTTAAAACAAGTGCAAGAATATGATGGAAAAAAGAGTCGGTTAAGGGTGTGAGAGGATCGCTGTGGTCAGAGGCAGGCCGGCAGACATACCATGAAGACACAAATACACAGATACAGTACGTCACCTGAAGCATCAAAGGCCTTCATGGGCAGAAATTTGCAGCCGTCTTTTTCTGTGCCTTTCTAACTGTAACATGACGCTGGCTGGCATTCCTGACCTCTCCTTCACCCCTCTCGTTTTCATCCGTCTACACTGACTGAGCAGCACAGGCTCATCGTTTTCACTGAAAAGCGAGGGACCGTAATGCTAGTGTGTATCACGTCACCTCATGTAGTTCGTCTCATTAAACCCCCTCTGCATCTGAAAAGAAGACGCGTCTCTCCTGTCTTTCTTGCATTTCTATAATGAATACAAACAAAACAAAACCGAGCATAACCGTAGTATAACCGTGTTAATCCGGGATGAAACGGGAGCTAGTTGACACCCCGGAGCACCCCGGATGGGTTTTATTTTCAGCGTGTTGTTGTCGTCTGAGGAAGATTCTTCTTCTCTTCTTTTCTTTTCTTCTTCTGCTGCTGCAGCAGCAGCTTTCTTCTTTGCAGCAGTCATCGCCTTCTTCTTGGGTTTAATTTTCGGCATGTTATATTATATAACAAATATTTTCGGAAGAGTGATTTTGTCTCTGAAAATCAGAACTATTTATACCCCGACGCTTCATCCGGGACGCATCCGTGGACGCATCCGGGCCGTGTCCGTGGCGTATCCGTAGTTGAACCGTGGTCAAACCGTGCTCATCCGTGCTCATCTGTGGTCAAACCGTGGCCATCCGGGATGAACCAGGCTTGAACAGGGGTGATCCGTGGCGGAACCGTAGTAGAACCGTAATAGAACCGGGAAACATGTCAAATGTGTTGTCATCCGGGACGATTTCCTTCCCGGATCACCCCGGTTCACCGCGGATCACCCCGGTTCTCACCTCTTTTTATCCGAGGTGATCCGGGGACATCCGTAGTATATCCGGCTTTCGGTGGAACTTGGGCTTAAGATGTCGTCGAACATTTGGATTTTTTGGGATTTTTCATTTTTGACAAAAAGCAATCTTGCTCCACATCTGCGATCAACGTCTTGTGATTCTGCATCAAGGGGAAAAAAGCAATATCCACAAGTGTCCCTGACCGGCAACTATCCCGGTCTGACCCACAGTCAAGTACAGTGGCTGGCCTGGGATTACAGCCTCATGACATGCTGATGAAATGCGCTGTGCCATCCAGCTCCGTCTATGTTATGTTATGTTGTCCATATTTCAGCTCAGCCTGTTTGTATGGCCTACTTCAATATGCCACCCTCTAATCCTGTCGCCGCTGGGAACCGCCACACTGCCCGGTCCACTTCCCGTCTCTCTTCCACTCGGCTTTAATCTCCTGCAGCCAAGACGGCGAGCTCTGAGTCGGGGACGGCTGACTGTCACAAAACAGTCACGGCTAAAAAAAAAATGTGTCCACGTTTGTGAGGAAACACATTTTGAAATCTCTTTCTTTTGAACAGCTTTCACATCAAATAAAAGAGCGGCAAATAATCAAATCTGGCGATACACCCTGTGCGTCTGCATACTCGTGTGCATGTTTTCCGCCCTGAGTCTGATAACGTGAGAACAGCGATATCTGGGATTCTGGCGTAATTATCCGAGAGTATTAATTACGGGAAGAATTCTGAAGTAATTATAGGATCTCGAGCAACAACGCTGGCACCGGATCTGCTCTCACGGCACAGGCAGAGACACAGAACGAGTCTCGTGGCACATCACAGCAGCTAATTGTTGATTAATCTTCTTACATCAGTATCACATTCAGTGCTCTGCATTCAAAGAAATGGCTGCTTAAGATCTGCAGAGAACCATTCATTTGTTAAATCACAAATCTATCCTCTCTTCCCTATTTTCCTTTTTTTGTGGCGGTTAAATAACGAGGGGGGATGTCTGCTTATAGCCATGAGCCGAAGCAGAAGAGGTAGTCCTGCATCTGTGCCATGACTTCTGAGAGATTAGCTAATGCAACAACGAGCTTGTTTGTTATAAGAAGTCACGAGTCTGAAGAGAGGAAGAGGTGGCAGAGAAGAGCCAGCATGCATCAAGATGCTGACCATGAAAAAAAAGAAAGCGAGACGACAGAGAAGCGGCATGCCTTCAAACATTTATTAGACACAAGAAAAGAGGTGGCAATGCAAAATGAAATTGAAAATAGGAGCAAAAGAAGAACAGAGATTTTCTTTTCGCAGAATGACATGAAAACAGAAGGCAGAGATGTGAGATGGTTTAGGGAAGGTGATGAGGGATTACACATCCTGACAGAGCCATGGAAGGAGAAGAGCCTTTGAAATGGATTCGTCAGAAGTGAGGCACTTCAGAGGAACATAGAACCGTGTGTGTGTGTGTGTGTGTGTGTGTGTGTGTGCGTCGTCAGATGGGTAGTTGACAGCCGCACTCTTATCTCTCTCGAGTAAATCTCAACTCAAGAAAGATTCCATCAAAGCTGCTGCTGCTGCTGTCCGTGCTACAACTCTGACTAATAGGAGCGCCTAATAGGGGACAGGAAAGCCGACAGGAAAAATCACAAACATGCACATAAATTCTGCTGAATGCTAAATTTGACATACGCCCTCTCAGCTGATGCTCTGCAGGGAGTTAAAAGTGAACCTTGGCAAATGACACAGGTTGTCGACTCCTTTGATGAAGGCTTAGTGAGAGGAAACAGAAGGAAGGTGGAGGAAGGAGGAGACAAAAGCAGATTGAGGATGAAGAGAGGGAGGAGAGAGTGACTCAGCTGCTCTCCCTAAAGGACTCCAGGAGGAAGAGAGGGATGAAGAGGCACCAAAGAGGAGGGGTGCTGATGCTGCCTCTGCTCTTCACACAGAACCTCTAATCCTCTGAAATGAAAAGAGAAACCACGACGGGGACCTTAAATAACTCTTCAGGGGGAAATTTACCCCCGAAGCGAACCGCAAATGTCCACGATACCAGAGTACGGGGGGGGGATCGCCGTGCCACGCCATCTCACCAAGGATTACGACATCATGGCTATCTGGCATGCGAAGGGGCCTCTTTAAAGTCTCTAGGTACAGCCATGGGCACCGGGTAATTGGGCCCAGCTGGCGCATTAAACATAGATCTGTTCTGACATCACACTGGAACTCAGCATCGGATGTACTGGGATGAAACAGCATGCTGGATAGAGTCAGAAACACACACTGCACCGCACCAAAAGAAAAAGAAAAAGCCTGGTCCATGCAAACAGACACAACCGCAGCTACATCCTGACATACAAATTATTCACAGCCTCTTTTGAGAACTGTTTACTCTGACGCGCATCACGCATCCTTCCAGACACCGAGACAGTCGAGAGATCCGTTGAAAGTGGTTCTGATGAGACGTTTCACTGGAGACAAAAGCGAGAGGCGGTGGGAGAGTACAAAGATAGAATTCTTTGAGAGAAAGCTATGGGAGTACTCTACGGGACAGAGGGAAAGGGAAGCAGGCAGAGTGGTCTTTGAAAGAGACAAGGTAGGTTCTGACAGCGCACTGCAGGCCGACATGAAGGCAGGATGATCAATGTTTTTCTGAGAAGAAAATAAAAAAGGATGAATAATTTATCCCGAACCAATGGCAGGCTTGCGAAGACGAGAGGGGTGCCAGCCCCATGCAACACCATCTCACTGCGTCTCTACTGGCTCCCATGAGAAATTCATAACCCTGATGTCCAGGAGCAACTTGTTTTCTTCACCTCAGAGTGGCGAACAGCAGAGATCAGGAAGTAGACCAGTCAAAGTGAGGGAATGTGACAGGAGGACATTGAAAAGACACAGACTTTTTTAATGCACATGTGCAAAGAGGTATTCATAGACACAGACTGAAGATCCACAGATGGTGATCTATGCAGACAAAGATAACCCTATACGTCTCAGAAGCAGCATGCAACCCGCCTCCGCAGATAGAAATGGGCCAAGCACGCAGAGTGTGCACAGTTACTTCACGAGCAGAGCGTAGCCTCCATAACGCCCCGAACAACAGAATAAAAACTGGCCACAGCTGGGAGTCAGCTCAAAGAAAACATCCTCAGCCGAGCAGACTAGCTCTGATGAAACACCTCCGACAGGCAAACCAAATCCATATGTTCCTACGGAAGAGAGAGAGAGGAATACAAGAGGAAGAAGACGAGGGAGGAAGAGGTCTGTTCAGCACAATCTCATCAAACCCATCTGTCACAGTTGCACATGGACGCACATACAGCTGCAGATTTATTACTTCAAATGATGGAGAAACAAAGCAAGAGAGATATTTTCTTCCAGGCTTTGACATCCTTTTTCAAAAGAGAAAGCTGGAACAAGGCTTTTGTCTTCAAATATGTTTCTCCCTCTCTGGGGCTGCATGAAGAGACTTGACTCACTTCTCACTTGGTGCGTGCCAGAGATGCTCATTTTTTGCAAGTCCAAGACAAGTCTCTTTTTGGTTGTAACGAGCGTTCTATTATCGGCTGCATGCCATTCGGTCTGCTTAGAAAACAGCACAGCTGTATCTAAGGAATTCAAAATATGCGCTGTATCTATTAGCACACAGTATCAGCATTGAGTAGATATTCGGTAAACGGTCACTTTAAATATGAAAAACCAACACAATGAAAACTGTATTTTGCCCTTAAAAATGTATATAATATGGAATATAAACATCACTCATGGAAACAGGAAAATATTGCTAACATTATTTGGCATGCAATAATAACCGTAATCTATTTTTCAATACCAGTTAAGAGTACAACCGTATTGTATATATAAGACCTTGGGGTGTCCAACTAATGACGGCTCAAAATCTACTGAAATTTAACAAATTCCTCTAACCTCTCAAACCCAGAGATGCTTAAAAAAGCCATTTTTTGTGAGTCCAAGTCAAGTCTCGAGTCCCCGAGCGTGCAACTTTAGACTCGAGTCCAAGTCCCGAATCCAAAGTCTCGATCTCTGGTTCATGCACGATAAAATGCCTCATGATTTTAGTCCTGCAATATAAAAACCTGTTCACAAAATATCGAAAGTGAAGACACTTTTGTTTCTCGTCAAACTAAAAGGTCACTTGAAAATGGCGACTCAGCTCAAGTTAACATCCCCATAACGAGGTATCGTGTCACACCTTTCGTCAGCTGGCAGATGGTCTTAACGCCTTCAAGCTACAAGCTCAAAGGCACTAATGAACAGTACAACAGTGCATTCCTAACCTCAGTGGGACCTGCACATCATTAGGACTCATATTAAGGGGGAATTAAATGTAATCCCCAAACATTTTTAAATTATGATACAAATTAGCTACGTGTCAGCCTGTCAGCTGGTGTTGCAGAGAATTTGTTTCCCCAAATTAAAAATATTTCTGTGCAACAGCAGCCTGAGCATGTGTGACTAATACAAGAAAAAGTCCAGAACATAAACCGTAAAACAGCAAACTCTCCTTTTCACACTTTGTTTTTTCGCACGTCTTAAAACAAACAGGATACAATGTGTTTATTAGTGCGCTGTAGAGGCGCTGGTGGGCGGATTTTGTTACTTTTGAACAGAGCCAGGCAATCTGTTTTCCTATTTCCAGTCTTTGTGCTAAGCTAAGCTAACCAGCTGCGAGCTGTAGCCACATATTTACCATATGAGAATGGTGTTGAGCTTCTCATCCAGCTCTCCTCCAGATCACAAATAGTCGTATTTCACAAAGTGGTGAACTAGTGGATAGGTCATTGACTTGGACTGACATGTGGACAGGCTTTAAATCGGAGCTCTTAACTCCCCGGTTTCATGCTTCTCGTCTTCCAGGATGGAAGCAAGCGGCCAAACACGCAGGCGAGCTTGAAAAAGACCAAAGAGCCAAAGAGCAGCACATAGAGCTACAGAGGGAGCAGATCAAGCGAAGTCAAACGGAAAAGAACGGCCTGACTGAGCAGTTCACTCTCATCCCCGAGTTCTAGGAGTCTCCACTTCAGGAAAATGATTAGATCAACTGATTATCTGATTTATGTTCAGCGGCTGAAAAGAAGATAAAAGTCGGCTTTAGTTCTGGCAGCGTGATCCAACGAGCGGAGAGATAGAGGAGCATCGGGGGTTACGGGCTGATATGAAGATGCAAAGAGGCATGACTCTTTAATCTTCATTTATGCCAACGGCTCACTGGGATATCCAGAATAGGTTCACTGGGTTCAGAGAATCATTTTGCTAAAAGAGAGAGGGAGGTTATTTTTGCCCAAGCAATCACACTAATCTTGATCTAAATGCATCGTCATCATCATCCCACAAACGTCCGACCGAACGCGTCAGCTGAGTCGAACGCGCTGCTAAACTGTTCAGCGCGACAGGACCCATTAGATGAATGATTAATTCATCCTGTGCTTAATACCCTTGCACGGTGTTAAGTGAATCTGACCACAACACGGAAAGTTCACAGTTAAGTCAGAGTCATTAGTAGGGTTTTCGGGACTGAGGTGAAAGAAAATGCTACTTTTGATCAACCAAGTAAAGCTACATTAAATTGGGAGAGGCTGATGATGTGAGGAGTGTGTAAATATGCGTTTAATTATTTAATTATATTTCCAATGACAGGATGTTTTTTTGTCCAAATGTCAACGAAGGGCACGAGACATTTCAGTGTTGAGGAAAAAGCAAAATGAACCACGGTGAATGTGCGGCGGCTCAGACATTGGAGTCAGCCCTTGCAACAAAAACACACAGCATGTCATGTGTTAATCCAATCTTGGGGAGTTACATAATTGAAGAGAGCTGATTAAAGATCCATCTCGTATGCATGGCCCGTGGAGAGATGGTATGAAAGATGTGTGTAACTTGAGTTCACCCACAGCTCTGGTCCTTCACAGTGGCTCAAAAAACACAATGGGACGTGTCCGCTGGCTCAGCTGCTACAAGTGTTAATAACAGAGCTGGAAGGAAGCGTAGTGAGCGTAATATCTCTGGAATCCATCACTTGGTTTAAGTAGAACATTTATTTTTTTTAGTGCTTGAAAGTTCCTTTTAAATTGACGCTTTTATCCACAAGTGATATTCTTTTGAAAATATGGACTATACTTTTGACAAATTCTAAATGAAGTTAATGGTGCGAGAGTTAAGGGTGCAATGAATGTTTAAAAACAAACTGTCTCGACGTCTTAATAAGCTCAGCAGCTGTCGCGAGCTGGGTAGCTGTTCATTTGAAGCAGCAAAACATTTTTCAGAACTGTCTGGAGGAGCAGACAAATAGCTCGGAGGATGTTGTTGAGAGGATGAAAACTACCGTTCACTCTGAAGGGAGGGAAGGTTAAATCCAATTGAATCATACTATATTGATGCAGCTGCAATGCTTTTGACTGGGGATCAAGTGTTGTTGTGGTACAGGTGTGTTTAGTGAAGATACTGCTGGACTACATAAGCTAATGGGGCTGCAGTACGAAGGCCCTTTCCTCTGGTTATCTGCCTCCTCCAGCTTACAGGGAAAGGTTAGAAGTTCCCCTGTAGGTTTACTGAGTCATGAACATCTTCTTTTGAGGACAGTTTCTGCTTTTGGGATATTTTAATTAATTTAAAATTGCTCTTTAAATAAGCACTATAATGACAGAGTCACATATTATGGATGTGGAATCATGAATCTAGATGTAAAAAGTATTTATTTTACTCATTTATGTTGTGTGTTTTAGATGTATAATTCTCACTGTAGAAGTTGGACTGTGCAGAATTCAATTATCATTTCCTTTCCAGCACTTTAAGTATTATTTATATAAGTATCATTATTTATGTGCAACATTGAAGTACCTTCATGTCCCCTTGTCTCTGAATTATTTTGTTCCAACCTTCTGTTGTTTTATTGGGGACAGTTATGAGTGTAACAATAACCATGGCGCTCTTCCCAGTTCCTCAGTTTGCGAATTCTCGATTCCTTTCCTCGCCTCCTCTCCTCGGATCTCAGTCTCTCCTTCCTGAGATGTGAACGGAGGAGGCAAGGAAGAGACACAAGGAGAGAGGAGTCCAAGACAACAGGCATTTAACAAGATGAGACATCCGAGGCTTCAGAGCAGTAATTTTAAAGCGACGTCAACTAAATATGATGTTCCGGGTCACAGGCAGGAGAGAGGAGACGAGGAGGCTGAAAACAGAGAAATGAACAGAGCCGATGTGCAACAGTCGAGTCGTGCGTCTGACGTGAACCCCAGAGAAGGAGAAGTTGGTTAAAAGGAGATTATTCGTGAGAAACTGCAGCCCACTTCGGTCAAAATCAGTCAATCGACGTCTTGTGTGAGCACTAACAAAGCGACGCAGTGTGAGATGTTTGGACCGGTAAGGATGGTACCTTCCTGAACTCCGTTTCCTCTCAGTCGAGATGGTCGTTCCATACTGGAGAATATTGTGTCGCGGCTGGACGGTCGCAGCTCTTCAAGCTGCCAGCAGCAATAGAAATACATAAAATGAAATGAGCCGGAGAGAGCGACAAGTATATAAACTGCCCCAAATACCCACTTCATCCCATAGCTCAGTGTTGGAGATGCTCTGTGGTATCAACAAAGCCTGTAATTAGTGATCTTTCAGCAGGCTTAAGTGTAAATGCACATAACAAGGACCGCCTCTGTTCACATTGTTAAAAATCACCAAGTCCTGCAGGGGTATTGGGCAAATAAAATGACTTAATGCAAGAAGATGTAGTGTAGTAACCACTGCCTACCTACACTCATGGGACTCCTTGGCTTCCCTTTTAGTACTTATGCAACGCTACGGCCATCTCACCACTCGTTCTTTCATCCAGAGACCTCAGGAAACATCAAATATGCAGCATCCAAAGATCAAAAACTCCTATTTCTCACCCCTCTGCTTCCTTCTCTGTATCTCATCCGCGCCGGTCTAGTACAGTCACACGGGACCCATCATCGGCTTAAATGAGCCAATTTAGTTCAGATAAGACTTCCTACGAAGCATCGAGGAAGAGCGAACTGGGTGAAAAGCTTTCAGAAGTAGATTACAAAAGTGTAAGACAGACGTCCTAGTTTAGGTAAAAAGTCAGAGCCTGGATAAGTGCTTGTGCTGGATGATACTGTAGCACCATGGCAGCGTGTGCAATCTGCCATACAATCTATAAATAGGCTCCGCGACTAGGAATGTATGTAAGATGGTACAGTTTTAAATGATAAGACGTACATTTTCTGAGAGGGAACTGGAGGAATATTGCATTATTTATTATCAAAAACACATTCAGAGGAAGATAAACGGCCTCCTCAACACCAGAGCACTTTCATTAGTCTGCCATATTGTACTGGGTTGACGTATTGCTTTTAAAAAAAAACATAATAAAAGCTCTGTACTTACTAGAGGCTCCATTAGTGACATTTAAATAAATGGCACTAATGGAGCCTTCATTTCTCACACGTCAACAGCGGGATTTTGAATACATTCTTACAGTAGACGCTGCTTAAAATGTGCAGTCAGCGATTATAATTCTATACACTTCTTGCTAAAATCAGCGAATATCTGTGTGTGCGTTGAAAAAAAACGTCATACACAGCCCCCGGGTTCTGGAAATGGGAAACAAACAAAGCCACACAACCCTATTCCAGCCAATCAGCAACAGTTCATGCTCGTGCACAGGACAGGGGAAAGAAAGGCCATGGATGGAATAAAGAGAGAGGTACGGTACATCTGGAGGGGGTATTTGTCGAAATACCAACATTCTTCTTCCAGAATCGTTGACTCCAAAATTTAAAGCCCTGGAAAAACCTACTTCAGTGTAATTTCACTAAGTAATCCTAAATGTCTCTTACGGCCGATTTTAATGTCACGCTGCTAATCGTTCTCTAAGGCAGCGACTGCCAATGAGGGATTCGTATACCACAGGGTCTGCTTCTCCATTTGCCAGGGGTTACGCACGTGGTGAGATTTTAGAGCAGCTCAACTAATTTGATTTTATAGAAATGATGATGCGATTTAAAAAGCATATATCCATATTTTGAGTCAGCTGAACACATCTGGACACCACCACACGCTTACGATTCGGAGAACGAGAAAACTAGGTAGCGAGCGAGCGAGAGAAACAGTTAGCTGAAAGTAATGGATAAATAATTGAAATATATTTCAACCAAACCCTCATCCATGAACACATCCCGCGCATAACGAGAGGCTTTTGTCTGACGAAAAAAAAAGGTTGAAAAAACCACTGCTCTAGGGTAACCAGGTCAGCCAGCCTCTATCGTCACGAAATGCCAAATGAAGCAATCATGTTGTGGAAAATAAAGTACTTGTAAGGCCCAAATATTCACTAAGCTCTGCATTCAGGTTACAGCCTGAGCGTTTCTAATGGCATTACTGTCGTCCGTGGGTGGGAGGACGGGCCAGCGTACGCGGCCCCGTGATCCTTCCAGCTGGACGTCTTAACGTGTTAGCTAACATGCAGGTATTTGACAGCCGCTCACAGGGGCTCTCACTCCTTTTTCCTCCTTCCTGTCCTCCCCCCCCACCCCCCCCTCCCGATGTCCCGCGCCGCCCTTTCTGTAAGAGCATCACTGCCCTCGTTCTGCTGCCAGCGGGCCGCATCTCCGCTTTACTGCCCTCATAAACACTCCAGAGTTGAAAACAATAAGGCTCGGCATTGGCAGTGTTGAGCTGAGGTAATGTCACTATTGAGCACAGCTGACAGCTTTATGTGTAGCAGAAAGCATCGAAACGAGAAGGTAAGTAGGAGGAGTAGTAATGGACAAGACTAACAGGCCTGATTGAACAACGCACTCTGAGGGCCACATAGACACATCAGCAGACATTTCATTAATGACGCATAAATCTGTCAGATTGGGAGGCTAAGTGGCGCCTCGGGTGCTATTAAGTGCTCTTGTATAATTGCATTGACTTCAATGCTGGTTTTCTCGTCAATTCTTTAGACAGAAGCAGTTACCGCGGCTCTCGACAAGCAGGTTTGAATCCAAGAGACGACAACGACACAAGTTCAAGTTTAATCTGCATTTCATGAGACAAAAAATGCTAATTCAAAATTAACTGGAAAGCAATTTACAAGGAGCTTTTCGCTCTATTATTTCATACATAACGGCGGCCACGTAGACAAGCACAAACTATTTGGGAGTCAGTTGCTCAAGAACACTTTAATAGGGCAAACACGATGACCCGCTATACCTCCCGAGCAACATCTGCCCAAAATCTAGATCTAGATCCAGACCCAGTGAGGTGCGTACACCAACATTTTACCTGAACCTCTCACCGGATTAAAGTCCAAGACGTTTAATTGGATGGTAAAAGAAAAAAATCTGCTAATGCCTCAGTCGGTGCACACAAGAAGCGAGCAACACAGTGAGGATGCTGAAGTGTTGGGGTTTTAATTACATTAATGTACAAGGCAATGCAAAATGTAAAAGATGCACAATTCAGCAGGTATGTGGATTTCTGCAATGCTGTGATTGGTTCTAGCACTAACCAATCAGTTGGAGGGAGACTGATTGGAGAGGCAAGTGACACCAGTAAAAGAATCTCTGAGAGGGCTGCACAATGAATCAAATATTAAAGACGAACACTGTTTTGGCTTCCCGCAAAATTAAATTAACATGATGAACTGCGATATTGATATTTAAAATGTGTGCTCTGTTGCATCAAGCGCTGCCTAAAATAACATGACAGTCACCAGGGGGGCGATCGACATGTTTTGGCTGCCATGCCGCTGTGCGCAGCCTGGGAAACACTTTCCTGAATGTTGCAGCTGTAGTCCAGAGCAAAGTAATATAAAAACTGTATCTGCTGTGTTTTATAAAAAATGCACTGAATTCAAGTGAAGAAGAATCTTCTTTTAAAATCATATTTTGATGCAACGATTTGTTTTAATTAGCAGGAATGTAGAACAACCGGAAAGTGAAAGCAGTGGTCTGCTGATTTAATTTTGGGTAAAAAGGTTTTTGGTACATTTTATTTTGCTTCTAAGAGATGCAGTGTGAATAAGAAACTTTCTTCTTTCTTTGATGCAAACATGTATTAGTTAGCAATGTAGCCTAGAATAACGTGAAGGCGAAAGCAGTGCTCTCCGTTGGGTTTAATTTGGGGGTAAAGAGGTTTTGGTACATCTTATTTTGCTTCTCGGAGAAGCAGTGTGAATAAGAACTCGTCTTATTCCGATGCAAAGATTTGTACATTAGCAAGAATGTAGCACGACATGTTAGTGAAAGCAGTGTTTGTTTTATTTAAATGGAAAAGTGCAGTAAAATAATGAATATTCATGATACATAATCGTGATCTCAATATTATTAAAAAAAATTATAATTATCGTGATTATCATTTTGGCAATAACCGTGCTATGTAGTGATACACTAAAAGTGCTGCCTGCACCTCATGACATTAAAATCAGGGTAGAAACACGCATTAAGGGGTTTCCTGGTAGTTGAAGGGTTTAAGGTGTTGTGATGACCCCGGGTCACATCCTGGCAGGGACCTTTGTTGCATGTCACTCCCCATTAATCTCTCCCCTAATTTCCTGTCACTTCTCTACTGTCAACTTCCTAATAATGCCCCCAAAATCAATAAGGAAAAAAACGTGGCCATCATAAAATGCAAAGCGATTTGTATTTTCTATTTTCAATTGTCTTGGAAACAAGAAAGACAGTTCAATCACAATCATAATTTACGTACGTGTTTTTGTAATGCATGTAGGGCAATGTATGCAGGAATTGCCAGGACAGTGTTGAACTGTGATACTTGACAAACAAGGAACGAGATTAAAGCAAAACGCTTGTTCAGACCTTCCTCGTATAAACACTGAACAGAGAACTGAACAGAGCCACAACAGAGATGGGAGCGGGCTGAGCAAACACTAAGGCAGAGGCTTAGATGTGTCAAGCCGAGGACACTCTCACACTGAGAGGACTGCAGGGATCGATCAAAGGCTGCCTTTCTCCCTTTCTGTCCCACGTTCAGATCATTAAAACCTAATTTAGAGCTGGTAACCAAAGGCACACGCGCACAGGGAGGCTTGTGCCTGCATGGATGCAAAAAAATCTCAAGGATGACAAGAGAGAAAAAAAAACACAGGCGGCGTGAGATAATGAGACCCGATGTCCATTTGAGTTAGAGAGCAAATCGATCAGCCGGGACTGCACCATGACAGTGTGAGAAGAGGCTGAGGGGGGGGGGTAAACTAGTGTCACGGTGATCACAGGGTGAATGTTACGCTCATCGGGTCATCGGCTTATGTGAGCCTTGACCACTGAGATCTGGATGAAAGGGAAGACACAGGCAAGATTAACCCCATGTGCGCAGGATCTCTTTGGTTGTGTCAAAGTGTCAGACAGCACATCAAGTGGACCACCAGATGACTGTGTGTGTGTGTGTGTGTGTGTGTGTGTGTGTGTGTGTGTGTGTGTGTGTGTGTGTGTGTGTGTGTGTGTGTGTGTGTGTGTGTGTGTGTGTGTGTGAAGTTTGCTCACCCAGGACTAGAACTTGCACCGCGCTCCTTCCACATCTGCAAGCCTGGTGGTGCTCTGATCGCTGCTGGCCGTCTGCTCTGACTGTGGGTCTGTGCTGGATAACGTTGCTCCTCCAGTCACTGAGCTTCCTCCTCCTCCTCCTCCTCTTCCTCTTCCTCTTCCTCTTCCAGCAGCAGCAGTGGCAGCTACAGCAGCTGGACTGGACTGCATTCACTCACCTTCTCTCCCTCTCTCCTCCCAGCACTGCTGCTGAATTATCTACCGCCTCCCAAGTGAAGTCTCTGGCTCCCCTCTTCTTTGTACCAGAAAGGCAGCAGGAGCTCCTCTCACAGCGGGCTCCCAGCTCTGTGTCTCGGAGAAGCGTTGAGGGCTGCCACCGGCAGCGGCAGGCAGCTCCGACTGACGGTGCTCTCGTTATTGGATTGCATGTGTGTGAGTGTCCTGGCATTTGTGTGTGTGGGATGTGGAGCGCAGTGTGTGTGTGTGTGTGTTGGTTTGAAAGAGGACCCGACTGCTGTGCTGTTCATAGGGGCTGATCTGCGCTGTTGCTGCTCTCTCTCTCTCTCTCTCTCTCTCTCTCTCTCTCTCTCTCTCTCGCTGTCTCTCTCTCTCTCTCTCTCTCTCTCCAACTCGAGCTGTTTTGTGCTGCATTCAAAGTCCTGTGGGGGGAAAACGGAAGATGAGTTCCCTACTTAAAAATTCAGCTCACTTAAGCTTTCAGGTGGTGGGCATACAATACTCTGCAGGGACACGCTGTTTGGGAGTCCATATGGGACCAAACGGATTTAATAAGATATTCTAAAATAAATATATGAATGAATAGATAGAAATGTATAAATATACCAATTTGGTAATTGTACAATATTATTTCAACAGAATTTTTCAACAGAATTATTACCATTAAACATTTTCTTTTCTGTTTCTATCAGTCTATTTGTATTTTGTATTCGAAAATTAGATTTCTCTTGCTTACTTTTCAGTTATTGACATTCATTTCCGCCTCCTCGCTCTTTAAGATCAGAAGCTAGGAAAACCATAACCTAAAAAGTTGTTTATTAACCTAATCTTTGCCTTAACCCTAAGGTGAAGTTTACTTTTACCTGTCTAATGAATTCCCATTTGACCATCATAACATTATACTGGGAAATAAAGATGAAGGCACAAAGATCTATAAAACGTTAACCCAGCGAGCAAAGATTAACGTTTCTGTCCGGTCACGCTGTGAGCATTGAATAAGATGGGCTTCACTTTAAATTTGTTGACAAACTGGTAACGTTGGGGCTAACCAATTTAACATAACAATAGACTACGGTGACTTCATTCTTTATAGCTACTTAGGGCAAAGGTTAACGTAACCAAGCGCTCCCAACATGAGGCTTGTTTACAAACTGTTAACGTAAAATTAGACTGTTAACAGTTGGCTAATGTCAGCTAGCCAGTAAATTCAATCCAATATTTTCATTGCACATGATATGTGGGCATGTTATGATATTCTAATGTTAGCATGACTGGATAGTGCAAAGAAAAAGTAGTAGCCTACTTTATTTGTACAAAACTAAACTCACTGAGCGTGAACTCAGCCGTGGCATGCGCTGCTACGTCCTGCAAAAAACATCTGGATGAATTAGTACATTTTAAGCGAGTCCTGGTTGCCAGCTGCTACTAAATTTAGACCGTTAAGAAACATGTATGTATGAAGAGAACTGGATCAAATTACCTGGATATTACCATCCATGGGCCCATAGAACGCTGGTGTTTCCTTTATGCTGCTTTTGGTGAATTTTACAACTTTTTGGACCTAATGATTTAAATAAGGGCTATTCAAATGTTCTTCATGGGAAGTCATTATTCCTCAACAAAAAATCCCTTTTACCAATGTAAGTCTGGGGCAAAAAGTATTTTTTTGGCCCCTTGGCATCATGTGACGCACCAGGAAGTTGTAATTCCACGGTTTGGCCACTATGTCAAATTGGCTTCAACCATGGGGCTTGTTCGGCCACTTAAGTGACAGATGCATCCATTTTTTATCTTTTTTTAGCATCTTTGATTTAGCCTGATAATTCCCGTTTCATTATTTCTGAAATCACACCACAATTTATCGGTTTATTTAAACCCTTAGTCATTGATTTTGACCACCTGTGAGCCGCACAACAAGTCATTAACACAACAAAGACATATTAACATCTCATAAAGTCGATGTGGTGAATGTTAACTGTTGCATTATAGATATAACAGACACAGAGATAACATTAGCTCGTTGTGTTTCAGGGGAACACTCTCGATTCAGCTCTGTTTTTACATCTTCCTGAGGGAAATATCTGGTTATTTAGCTGCTTAAGGCCCCATTTTTTCCACCAGCTGGTCACTAACATCTGTCTGTCATGCAACTAACAGTTGGTTTTTAGAATTGTTTTCCACCGAAGGCAGTTGCCTGCAGTGGTGAGAGAGAACAAAAATAGTAAAGTTGTGGGCCCGTAAAAGAACAAAACCATGAGCTCCACAGAGCTGAAGGATATGTTGAACCAACTCCCTCCTCAGCCTGGTCCAGTTCAGTTTCCGATATTCCCCAAAATGCCTTTACGCAACAATCAGAGAGAGAGATGTCTCGACATATGGACTTTCTAAAATCTATATACCCACGCATGGGGAGAAATTCAAACCACTGACACTCTACCAGCTGAGCAACAGCTGCTCTTACTACAGTGAAAGTGGATAGAGGGTAGTGAGCTGCGCCAGGTGGTGGAAACCGTCTTAGTCCGTTGACGGGTGGATTGTATTTCATTCCATGGTGAGTGTAGGAAGAAGCTTGCCCTATGGGTATAGGTAAATGTATAGACGAACACTTCAGAGAAGTCGTTTTTTTAACCTCCAGCAGTGATTTGGTCAAGATCAAGTCATGACCAGGACCCCAAGTGTATCGAGACAGAGACAGGACCAAGACTTTAAGGGGCTTTGATCAAGTCGAGACCGGGCCAGTCCCCCACTGCATACATTCTATATGATAAAATGTGAAACATGTAGACCAGAGGCACTCCTCAAACTGATCTAAAAGATCCACATTCCTACAGAAAAAATGATAAAGACGCATTGCAGAGGTGAATTTTATGTGTGGGAATTTTCCTTTGAGCAATGATGTTGATAAATAAAACAGACAATGTAAAGGTAACTTAGCGATGTCCCTGCAGTTTTGTCGACCATTAAATCACGAGTCCTCTTTGTCTGAGACCGAGACAAGACGGATTCAAATAAGCAGTCGATTTCCGAGACAAGACAGAGACCTTTAAAAAGTGGTCTTGAGACCCGATCTCAAGTAGTACAACTCTGACCTCCGGGTCATCAGAACGGCGCTTCCCCCACATCGTTCCTAACTAAAGTGATAAGAGTCCCTCCAATGAAGACTCTTTAGTGGGCTCAGATGGCGACGAGGCTGGGGAAGACTCGCGCTCTTTCCTTCAGGCATCCTCACACATCTTTTACATTTCACTGCTGCTTTTTTTAAGAGAGCATAAATCGGAGCCCGAGGCGGTGCAGGGGTGTCATATCCAGGTGAAAACGGAGGCTGTGTGCCATGCTTCATCCTATCTGCAGCCTGCGTTTCTGTCCTCAAAAGACACAATGGAGCTTTCCTGTGCTGCAGTCTCCCGTGCATATGTGGTCTCTGAACGCTACAGTGGCACTCTCCAAGGGAATAATAAAAAAACGGTTGATTTTTTTTTTATTACAGGATCTAAATGTTGCTACTGGTAATTGCATTTTTAAGCCCAAACGGCTGTGCTGCAATAGCCCAATGTACAATAACCTTCATGAATGTCACCCCCCCCCCCCCCCCCCAATCATTTCCAGGTTAAGGCTTTGCTGTGAGGTGGAGGATACTATACTACTTGGCTGAGTAGCTCTGCAGAAGCTTTACAATAATACCACAGCGCAGTAATCACCTCCATGCTTCATACTGGAGGAAAGCAGTGAAGGGGCTTCACTTGGCTTAACATTTTCAAGGATTTCTGCAGAAGTATTGGGGTGGGTTTTGATAAATACGTTCTACATAAAACATGAGGGCAATGCACCTGCCTACTGTGCAGGTTGAAAAGGCTGTATATCAACTCCAGGGCTCCATAGTCATTTGTCAAATTGAAAGTACTGCTTACCCTCGCGTTCTCTGTGTGGCTGTGAGAGGCTGAGCTAACACACAAAAATGAACAGTCTCACTACTGTGGCACTCAGGCAGAGATCTAGTAGACTTGTGTAAGTACGGCCATTAAGTACAGTTGTGTAGTAATGGTACGTATACTTTGTGAGGTTTCCAGTATTTGAGAGGGAAATATTGTGAAAGACCCAAAAAAATCCTGCACACTGTTGATCTCTTGTACTACTTTTATCAATAATGTTTCAGTTCCCATCCGGTACAATTAAAATCGTCAAAACAGTGTGTGTGTCAGCAGACCCTTATCAACACTGACTGAGAGACATTTAACACCACAGCCTCATTAATGACCATCAACACATTATCGACACAGTCGAAAGAGAAAAACAAACATTATGAGCTCAACAAAACTGTTATTTACTAAAGCGTTACTGCTCTGAGCTAAAAACATCTAACCACAGCACACTCTGACCAAAGGCCATTAAGCAAAGACTTACCAAACCCCTCCGCCTGTTTTATATCTCGAAGACTCGCCCACTCATACAGACAAAACAACAAGCTAATGGCCTCGGGCAACGTAAAGCAGTTTCGACCATTAATGCACGCCCACTCGCTCAAAACAAAACACAACAATGTGGAGAGGCGCAGATTTCAGTGAATGGAGGACAAAGAGACGCACAGCGGTGGGATGTGACGCACGCCTACTTTGTATTTCCTGAAAAGTTATTCTGACAGAATTCGGAGAGCGAGTGGGCGAGTGGGAGAGTTTGAGAGTATTTGGGGGATGAACAGCAGCATATGAATATATGAAATGCCACACTCCTGTAGAGTCTTGTGATCCTACGGATTTTTGGCTTTATGTTTCTTTTTGTGAATCGTAGAAAACATCAAGATATGCGAGTGTTCAGTGTGGTGGCTCCACACCTTTTTGGCTTGTGACCTTTTAAAGTAAAGCGATGTCTACTCCACCGTTTTCATACACTTATGAGGTGCAAAGAGTGCTGTTCCCTTCTGAAATTGTTTCATTTGAGCAGCTTTTACAAGTCTGAAGATTTGTTTATTTCACAATAAACAAAACGGAGACTACAGCCTTTGCTAGCGTCTCTGTAAGGTTGTACAACGACACTGGATCTTCCGTATGAGGGGACCGGAGGTGCTTGATGAAGTTGCTTGTGAAAAGACTGCATGGGATTATCATGAAGTGTCGGTAAAGGGGAGGGTCATGGGTGCCCATAAAACCCATTTTCATGGGTTGACCCATTTTCTCCGGTGAGAGATCAAGGTACCTCTCCAAAAATTGCCATGCCAGCTTTCCGTCGCCTAACTTTGGAACGCTATCCAGCATTCCCGCGACAAGCAAGCATGACAAGGATTCCTCAGGTCGTCTAGTTTCATGTGACACCGGTATCCTCCCTCTAGCTTCAAAGCACCTAAAGCCTCCAGGATCACCGGCTATCCCGCTGGTCTCAGGAGTCATGTTCTCACTAACAATGTGACAACATACTCTGGATATCAGGGATAGCAGTTGGGCTGCAGCACATTATTAACGAAACAACAATAGCGTCTATTTGCACTCGTCGGAGTGCCGTGCTGAGCCCATCTGGCCTTTAGCTGCTGCTGGACTGGCCAGACCGCTGCCGCTGTGAACCACTGACGAGAAGAGCAATCACACAATTTTCAGAAGTGTGTATGAGTGAGTGTGTGTGTGTGTGTGTGTGTGAGTAGGCATGCAAGCACAGTGTTACATCTTCACTGCAGCCGTGAAAAAGGCTGCGTGAGTAATCATCGCTGCTCAGCTCGTTTCCCTGCTTCGGCCTCCCTGCGGCTGAGGCGAGCTCAGGAGGTGGCACATGTTCTTCACTAACAGATTCCGGCAGCAAGTACATTCATCGCACCACAAGCATGAACATGTGCACAAACACACACAAAGCGCCCGTCTCTGCCCGGTGTGGTGAGCTGCTGTCTGCGGTGGGATTAGGAGGACAATGCGTCGATATTTAGTGACAATGCCGCATGTGAAACGCATTACACAGGATTCATCTGAATACCAAACCAAATGAGACATGGAAAGACATTTTACGTACAAGCTGGAAACATGAGGCAATCAAATATGGTGGCTAGAAAACAAATGTTTCATGAAGGTCTCTGCTAAATGTCATTTTTATGTCATGTAGTTCCAGACCGTGACTCAATGTCTCTCTTTGTAGGATGTGTGTGTGACCAGGATTGTTTTTTAACCTTTTTTCTTAAAATGCTGTGTTGACTTGAAGCAAGGACCTTGATGCCGTAGCCAGGCAGAGGAAGGATGAGTAATATGCTGGTGCTCCAGTGTTTGCGTGACATATTATTGTGTGTGTGTGTGTGTGTGTGTGTGTGTGTGTGTGTGTGTGTGTGTGTGTGTGTGTGTGTGTGTGTGTGTGTGTGTGTGTGTGTGTGTGTGTGTGTGTGTGTGTGTGTGTGTGTGTGTGTAGGCTGGACAGTCCCACACACGCCAGCTTGGACAAAGGTTGGTGACTCACCAGAGCTCCACCGAAGCAGGGAGAAAAACAAAGTGATGTAGAGAAGGCAAGGGACTGGGTTAGTGGTGACTCTTAGAGGAGAGGAAAGGATGGAGGGATGGAAGTCTACGGGGAGCCCAGAGACCCAAAGGGAGAGGAGAAATGTGTGAGCAGAGAGTTTGGAAGACGAGGCAAAGACGGGACGTCTGCTTCCCGCCCGAGGACGGCGGATCTGTGGGAAGAGAGGGAAGGATGAAGTGAATAAAGAGAGGAAGAGACCAAAAGGGGAGGCTAGCAGCACCCACTGGGACTCTGTGGAAAGCAGCAAGGAGGAGGAGAGACTCTGGAGACTAAAGACACACAGAATTTATTTGGGATGTGGGCAGGAGAGCATATTTGCTCGAGTAAATCGAGAGACTGTGTGTGTGTGTGTGTGCGCACAATTACACACTTTATTTTCTTACAACAGTGTTTACATAAACAGGAACCAGAGACTGCAGTGGGCTGTGGGCCCTCGAGCAGCTCCTGACCTCTTACATTGTGTCAGGCTGCTTTGCTAATCAGCACAGCCAGAACTAGAAAGGTATACGCAGCTGAACTGTTTCCACTGGGGAAGAACCATGATGTTGATGAAACGGACTTCTTACTTTCTGAACACCATCCTGAAGGCACCATATGTGGCGACATAAAAACAGGTTTTTTCAAATATTTCATGAATAAATCATGATGGAATGTAAACACTTCTGTTGTTTTGGACGGCGTGTTTGGCTAATAGCTAACAGAACTACCACTACACACACTGCTGTACTTGTACTTTGTGTTTTGGCACCATTGTATAAAGTGTACTGTACGACAACTTCGGAGTCCATTGCTTGTCTAATGTTACATCGCCGATTGTTCTTGAGTTTGAATGAAGTCTGTTTACAGCCACAGAGGGGCGGGGATTAGCCAGCCACACACACACATACACACACACACACACACAGGGTGTGAGAGAGTGTGACCTCATTCTCTGCGCAGAGCAAATAGCTTTTTATTGCAATATTAATGCTCTGAATTTAGAATGTTTAAATATTACTGAGTAGATTCAGGATTATTAGGGTTGAAAAAAATAACAGTTAAAACTACACTTCTGAGGAACAGTTAGCACTTCTATGTCGTTACTGTGAATGGACCAATTAGGCTTCAAGGCTGTTATGATTTCAATACCTATCAATCCATTCTTTATTTAAGAAAACTTAAAGTTAGACTTATGACGTAAAAGACAATCAATGCAAATTTGAATGGAACATCTTGTATATAACTGATCTAGCAGTACAATTTAACTGTCGGGCTACTCTCTAATTACGTTTTTTCCAAAAGCAGTTCAATACATTACTTTATTAAATAACAGATTATAGATGACACTTATAAAATATATATATATACGTAATTCAATCATCTAGTTAGTTTCTTTTCACCTCTGCCACACATTTTAAAGCAATGTAGTGTTGGAAAACCATGTAAAACAGCATTATATCTTTATGTGAACCTTCAGTCCCAGAGTTAGCTTCTCTGTTGCTGAAGTTGGTCAACCATGAATAACCAAAACTTTAGTAATTAGTAATAAATTAGTAATGAATCTATTTTAGTAATAGATTTAGTAACACACTGAGTGAGCAGAGACCCGTCTTACACACTTGCCACTGCTACAGTCAGGCCTGCAGGGATGGAAAATAAAAATGTCAAGAATGAAATCTGAACTGCACACACACACACACACACACACGCACACACACACACACACAATAGTGGAATAAGAACTGACTGCAAGCTGCATGTTTCTGGGTCAATATCAGTGGTGTTACAGTGAGAGGTTGGCGCTGCACTTGAGAGACGGCCCCCTAGCCTTTAGTGTTGAGGGTCAATGCCTCCCAAGAGGGATGTGGAATATCTCTGCTCAGCTCTGCACACATCACTGCGTCACATGAATAACCCCAGCAGCTTCCTGCCACTGTCAAGGGGCATAGAAACACCCACAGCGACAGCGTGGCGAGGAATCGAGAGCGACACGAGGACATGTTTGTGACAGATCTCTGATTAGACAAAGACGTACAAAATAGTATTTCATTTGTTTTCCCCCGCATAGGTGCATAAGTCTGTGTATAGCTGACAGTGCGACGGCAGGCTGAGCTCCAGAGTCATGCAGGCAGCTTCAATGAAATGTTAAATAATTGATTGTTGCCTGGCAATAAGAAAGTAGCAGGTGTGAATGCTGTTCATAGTATACGACAGGCTAGGAATTAATTATTTAAGTCAAGGCTTCGGGACTTAAACAAACCCTGTAGATGACAGTAAATTCCCCTGCGTGGTTAGCTAATTAAACCACAGCAATTTAGTCATAACACAGGCGTAGTTAAGTTAAATGAACGTTTCATTTTAAACTAAATGTAGGGGTGGGTGTATGTATGCCAGAGAGGGCAAGAGAAAGCTATACTGTGTAGTGTTAGAGAAAAGAGGGAGACACGGAGCTGAACATTTGTTATCACACTGAGGAAAGAACAAAAACATAAATTAAATGGGACACAAAACATGGCCGCAACCCAAGAACAACGGCTGAGATTATCTGTCATATGAAGTTTTTAGGCCCTAACGAGCTGAGGCAGCAAGCGGAGGTGCAGGTTAGAAATCAGTCACGGATTTGTGCCTGAACGACGCTGAGGTCGGCAGAAATGAAGTGAGCGAGTTAAAGGAGGATGAGGAGGAGGAAGCAACATACAGCGAGCTGCAGGAATGTTAAGATGATGGAAGCAACAGAATAAACAGCCTCAGTAAAGAGGAAAGCAATTCATATTTAATTACACAACGTCACGTCAAAAACTATTTGTCCAGTGCTTTGACTGGCAGCTCCAGGTCATCTCTCTCTCTCTCTCTCTCCTCTCTCTCTCTCTCTCTCTCTCTCTCTCTCTCTCTCTCTCTCTCTCTCTCTCTCTCTCTCTCTCTCTCTCTCTCTCTCTCTCTCTCTCTCTCTCTCTCTCTCTCTCTCTCTCTCTCTCTCTCTCCTCTCTCTCTCTCTCTCTCTCTCTCTCTCTCTCTCTCTCTCTCTCTCTCTCTCAACAAGTCTGAGCAGACTGCTGTGGCATTTATGAGTTTTAAAAATGCCTCAGCATATTGCTCTCAGCCATGAAAGACTCAACAAATAAGATACTTTATCTGCAGAGGAATGGCTTTAGACACCCCCCCCCCCCCCCCCCCCCCCACACTGACAGTGCACAGCTGGATGTTTATTTCCAAATCATGGATCACGTCAAATAAAAAAAAAGATGGCGCATTTATTTTTAATCTCAGAGGTTTGGAGCTCTTGGAGAGAGGATGGCATGTTTATTCCCAGGGGAAATGACAACAAAACGTTTATTAGGTTTCAATGATGAATAGTCCCAGGGAGTTGCCTATAATTGCTCCTTTCTTTATTTGACATGCACGTTTGCATTGTCAGTATGACACAATGGATATTTTGCCCGTGGCAACACAAGCCTGTGTCATTATCGAAGCAACAAGCTTGACATTCTGCTTCATGGGACTTCAGCAGTGCAGTCGCTGTTTCTAACCGCCGACGGTGATTGAATTTTAAAATGTGGAGTTAGCAAAAGCCTTTAACATTAACGGCAAATCAAGTGTTAGTTACAAAATTCATCTTTTTTTGCACGCATTTTTGGTCTCCTATATATCTGGTTTGATGAACTCATATTTTTTTTTTAAATGAAGTGAAATTGAGATGCTTGGCCAACGCATATTCATCACAGCACTATTGGCACCATCTGCTCTCACCGATATGCAAGACGTTCAAGCCTTCCACTGAGATTTACACGCCACCTCTACAGTTAAATACACACTAAAGCCGCTTTCCCACTGCACAAACACACAAACACACTACCACCCACTCAAATCTGGCTTTGGTCTTTAGTGGGAAAGGTTACAATCGACATTCATTGCAAACCAATGACTCTGTAGTAGTCACGGGTATTTATTGGCTTCAGCTCAACAGGGATTTGGACAGTTATTTTTTATTCATTTTTCAGTTTCTTTTACACAGAACAAAATCCACAGCAGAACATCATGAATGACAGAAATAATTCTAGAAAATTCAAAAAAAATACCGACATTAAGTCTACATAAAGTACTCTTGAGGCTCTTGCTCCTCCTCAACTGTGGTTGGTCGAAGGTGAAGCCTCTCCTTAGGAGAGGGCCCAGAGTTAAGGATGGCTGATGAGCCAAAAAGCAGTAAAACTACCATCCTATGAGTCCAACGTATCCCCATATAGAAAAAAAGAAACCACCTCTCCCAGGCACATAGTGATCGATACAAGGCCAAAACGCCTCAGGGTTTGAACAGTCATACTGGATCGTGTAGTTTAAGTCCCCGATCATATTTGCTCGGTGCGTCCCCTCTGGAACTCCTGGAGTTTATCCCTCGCTCTCTGGGCTGCTGCCGTCCCTCTCTCTCCCGACGACCCGCTGGCTGCTGCCATCCCACCGGCTCACGAAGCCGTGTTTCCAGGCTGCTCGCTCCCTCGTCCTTCTCCGGGTCATCCGCAGGGGATCAGCCTCTCTTCAGCTCCCGCTGCGCCTCCTGCGCACTGATGTGTGTTCGTGTCCCCGTATCCCAGTGGATCTGCATGTTATGGTGTTTGGAAGCAAATACCCTTCTTTTATAGGGCTTTCTTTATCCCATTATGTTCCATGTGCTTCTTGACGATCTCAGTCGCATTACCATGGTCGACGTAGAGAGTTCCGTTGCCCAGTTGGATTTTTCCCTTTTTCCAAGCCTCTCTCAGCACCATTTCCTTGGTTGAGAACCAAGTTGAGGGACCGATCTTGTGGTAATGGCAACTTGCTTCTTATGAGTTTCAGAATTAAAAGTTTCCTTCCTCTTCCTCTGTCACTCCAAAGATGTGTATGTTGTTTCTCCTAGACCGGTCTGTTAGTTTTTGCTACAGGACTCAATGCTGATCCAGACATGTGCATCCTTCTATCTGTTCAACGCTGTTCTCCACTTCGCCAACTGGGTCGTACAGGATCTGCATTCAAGTTTTCCATTGATTTCTTGTCCCAGGGGATTCATTGTGTCAGACGGTCATTGTCCCCCTTGAGATCCGTTTTTAGCTCCTTTATAGTCGTGATTTTACCTTCAGAATCCTTGTGCCCTCAGCAGCTTCTCTTCGATTGCTAGCTTGGTTTGCTTCGATTTAGCTTTCGCGCGGGGCGCTTTTGTCTTGAGTTTCCGGCATTTCTTCTTCTCTTTTATGGCTTGTGGTCTTTCTTTTCCCCCCCTCATACAACCTTTTCACTGATATATGTTGAGTATTAGAGTTATTCGGTGGGAAAATTGCGTCAAATTCTGTGAGCGAGGTTTCACTGTGCGCGTCTAGACTATTCCATCAGCAAACCGGAAGTCTGGACAGTTATTTTAATTTATCAACATATAAAACAATTTCTATGCTCGGTTTAAGAGTTCGAAATGTGTTATTTATTCAAGAGAGATTGAATAAATAACACATATTTTTTTAAAAGAGCCACCGTAACATTTTCACTGTTTACTAACCGTTTTCTGACGTGTTCGTAACATCTAACGTGACACACGAGAAAAAACTGAACGAGAACATACTCTACAGACTTTAAAAAATATCTTTGTTTGATACAAATTCCCGCAAATGTTTTCGAAGAAAATGAGAATAAACAAAATAAAAAAACATCATTCCCTCCAATATTGCAAATCATATTGTGATTGCAATACCAGCCAAAATAATTCCAATTAGATATATTTCAAAGCAACCTTAACACTGATACATTCCTCAATCTAATCTTCTGGAAACATTTATTTTTCTATTTTTATTAGTATTCTATGGATCTATTGATTATTGTGAGCAATAACAATATGCAAGCACATGCATGCAGACGAGGAGTCCGGCAGTCCATTTCGGAAAACATCCCATGCGCCTCCCTGTTTGCTGGCCCGTGTGGCACTGTGGCGGCTAATGAGCGATGTGAAGTCCAGCCAAGCGCTCGATCTGCTGCCCACAACATCACGGTAGAGCAAGTCCGGGCACGGAGCCAAGACTCAAAGTGCCTGGCTGTCACGGCCACCCTGTGTGTGTACGCTGTGGCTGCAGGCTATAGGTGGGATCTCTGTCGTCTATTAAAAAAAAAAGGAAGGATGTGAATAGACACGAGTTTAAGCTGGAGTGTGGTGAGTAAACAAGAGGGAGAGAGAGGGAGATATTGATTACTTTTTAGCTCATTTCGGGATTTGATGTTGGTGCCCTTTAAGGTGTGTGTGTGTGTGTGTGTGTTCAGACAGAGCCATCTGTTCCAGTCTATAGATTTAATGTATTATCCACTCTTACTGTCAGCACTGGAGTCTACAAGTTGAATTATGTGCAGCCATGCCAGTAGAATGTAAAAAGGTTGAACTGAGAGAGTAAATGTGCAGAGTTTAGCAAACTCTTTTACAGTGACTCTTAAACATCTGTATGTGCCTCTTCCTGCAGGCAATCCTCTGATGAATGAAGTACAAACAAGAAGAGGGAGAGTTCAGACAAACAGCCGAGATTTACTCCCCAGGCAGGAGCCTTTGCTCCCATTTTATCAGACGGTAATGACAGAACTGTCTGTAGCTGTCACCCAGAGAACACACGGGCCTTGATTGATCCACCTCTTCCTCTTCTCTGTTCTCTTAATCCAATCTGTCTTTTTCTTCTTCATTCTTCAGTTTTAACAAATGGACTGTCCAATACAGAGAAAGAGAGGCTGGGGGGGACTCACAGAACACAATGTCAGGGTCAGCTATTGATGAATCCCTGAAGGAAGCAAGCGAGCCTGGACTGCAGCGAGATGGGGAGGAAAAGAGATATCAGGAGGGAGAGACAGGGAGAGAAACCAGGGAGGGGAGGGGGGGGGGGGGGGGGCTCACTTCACCGTGAAAGGCTGGTCGACTCTAGAAGTGAGCGTGGCTGAGGAACAGTGTGGAAAATGTGATCACAGTTTCAATTTGAAGCTGTCAGGAGTAAATAAAGAGTATGTGGCTGGAAGGCGCAGAGGGCAGGATTACTGAGCCTCGCTCTGCTGCAACTCATTTCCACCTTTGCTACAAAAACACCCAAAGAGTGAGGGACTTTAAACTGCTTAATGCCAGCAGGAGGAAGGATAAGCCAACAAGAAATATATACGGCTCCGCTGTATGAAATTCTTAATGCATCATGGTGAAAACTGGTGAGCTAAATGTGGATTACTATGCATCCTTTCACTGCTCGTGAATCCCTGTTTCCTCTTTCAGAGAATCAGCTGCAGATGTTGATGTCTGCAACCTCTTAGCCAAGACAAAAATAACTTCAACTCGGATGTAAAATATGTTAGCCTGTGGAACGTGTCAGAGGGGATTATGGGAGCTTGGTCGTGGTGATATTGAGCAATAAGTTAGAGTTCATCAGAGTGCTTAGTGAGGGAGAAAAAAAACGGGAAAGTTGGAGAGAAAAGAAGAATTTTTGTCACAACTTTGGTCTTTCCTCTCAGCATTTTTGTGGCTCATAGTGAGGTCAAGCGTGATATATAAATGCACATACAAAAATCAGACATTAACGCAGGGTTTGCACACAGCTGGAGGAAACAATTGCTCATAAAGACTCCCTTGAGCTTTCTATCACATCTATTTAAGCTAATTGAGAACAGGATGCTGCATCAAAATAAAAGCTAGCACAAATGTTGTCCCCAAATTATATTACAGTACACCAGAGTACCATCTTCAGCCTCTGGCCATATTTGCTCCACACGCACAATAACAAGAAAAGCTTTTTTATTTCCCCGTTAGTTTGGAAACATTTAACTGAGATCTACCCAGAGAACAATGAACTGCAGGCCGTAAAAACATGACGTAGGTTAAAACATGTATTACAGCAGAAATATCTCCCTGCTCCACTTCATCTGGGGCCTAGATTACTATTCTGGTACCTTTATTAAATGATAAGTGGTTACGTGTGTGAGGTGTGTGTGCGTGTGTGTGTGTTGCCCATATTTAATGCGAGTTCACACAATAGCCTCCCACATCGTATATGCAGATGGAGGCAGAGCAGGGGATAGTGGGTGGATTGGAAAACTCTGGGGTTATGTTTCTCTTTGCTGCGGTTTTAACAGCTTCAGACAAGAAGAATCCAAAATCGCTGCACATGATACAAGCGGATGAACCATGGGAGGATACAATAAAAACCAATTAGATGAACTCAAAAGGAGATATTTTCCATGCTCTGGCTTTGCCGAAGTGAATTAAAAATGTTATCGGTACGTATACAGTTCAGAAATTGGATTTTTTTTAATTACTTCAAGAGAGCGGAGAGATCATGTTCTCCCTTTGGCCTCTGATGTTCTGCTCATAGCTTACACAATGTGCTGTTGCAGCTGATAGGTAAATATATATATATATATATATAGCTATATTTATATGCATGTCTTGTGCAATAGGATAAGTATTCATAAACACACAATGGCGTACATGTGCCTTCTCATTTGCATGACACGCACATGTTACAGCAACTGCAGGGGGAAAATATCTGTGACGGGCTGATTTTTCTTGCTGACCACTGCTCTGTTTGACGTTAAGCTTGTTAGCGCTCAGGCCAGGACAACAGATTAGGATGGGTGGCCAGCAGAGTTAAGCTGAGCACTGCAATGCACACACAAACATCGCTACAAATGTCAGGAAGCGCGGGGGGGGGGGGGGGGGGGAGCGTTCGGAGATTACAGAGTGGAGAAAAAGATGGGAGGTCCACCCCTATAAATCAAAAGTTATGCAATCACAGCAGGGCGCTGCGATATATTAAACTCAGCTCGATGAGTCAACTGGAGATTGTTTCCAGCTATTATCAAAGCCCCCAAAAAGACTACTCTTGGCACCCCGAGTACATTTCACAGAGGTGAGAATATAGACAAAAGACAAAAATGTGTTCCTATTGTACTCCCCCTCACTCTCCTCGTCACCACATCGTCCTCATCTCCTGCTTATTTTTAGACGCATCAAGTGGCCTCTGCTTTGGTGCCTCCAGGTATCAGAGGGGTGCTCCATGCCCAGCAGTTCATTAGTCCTGCTCACATGCCCCTGGCTGTGCTCTCCTCCTGTTTTTTTTTTTGTGTTACGTAAAGGAGGCTGGAGCCGAGTAGCACATCTAGTTGCCAAGTTCTGTTCCTGCTACTAATGGTACAAAGCTACTCTGATGCCACTCTCCATCGCTGCATCTCTCTCGCTCTCCCTCTAAAAGCCAGTTTTTCAAAGCGCACTCACACCCTTGACAAGTCTCTGCTCAGTCTGGATGCTTTGGTCTTTTAGTCTTTTTTGTGTGTCGTGCCTCTCTTCTGTCCTCATTTCAAATTCAACCCGCTGAGGCGCTTTTCTAAAGCTCCGTCAGTGTGGGTGCACAGGCAATGAAGAGGCCAAACAGGCTATTGCCCTTCATGGCCTTTCACAGTCATCATTCACACAGAGCTGAAAAACCTTTTGAAGGAGCGGAGGTATACACTCAAGCTTGCCAATAACCAGTAGGTTGACAGCCAAGATGAGAAGAAATGAAAGCCTATTAAACGATGGGGTCTCCAGACAGTATAGTTTCCAAAGAAATAAATATGTCACCGAAAAAAACATTGGTGTGGAAATGTTATTTTCTGCGGCCTCGGGCCCTTTGAGTCGTCTCAACCTTGGAGTGCTGTTGAGTCCATGAGGTGTTACCTCCATGGTTTAATTTCCTGTTGGCTCAACAATCACCGATATCATCAACACTGACACGAGCCTGAGGCGGTCTGAGGGAAACATTAATATACCTCTTAAATCGATAACACACAGTGTGCTGCACCGGTACCTTTCTGTCCACATCACCATCCATCCATTCCACTCAAAATCAAGAATGTCCTTTCTTTGTCCCGATACCTGATCCACATTTTATGTATCTTATTTCAAGAAAATCTGCATAAGAAAATGCAAATGAATGCTTCTTTCCATCCACTACATTTATGCGAATATTAGGAATTGGTTCATTATACAATTGCAGAAGAAGACGCAACAAGGTGACGTAATGAAACGGGCTTCAGTCTCACCACAAACAGTGGAAATCAAGCTGTGTACCACTTCTTCCTCATAGCATCGCACCTTTAACTTTGACCCTCTTGCTCGTATATCTGCTGCCAACAAGCATTGTGGGTCGGAACAGCAACAGGATGTAGTAGAGCATCCTGGTGTTTCTGCATTTGATATACTTAATCTTTTTCTGGCATACTATATAGTATGGTAGTGTGGGTATTAGAACACACAGACAATGAAGAAAACGTGCAGGAATAATGACATTCCTGTTTGTTTCATGTATTGAGGTGAGGAAGGTTACATCAGATCTGTTTGGAGCGATGCAGAGGCTGGTTTAACCTTTTGTCTTCTCTTCATCGGAGCAGAAGCTTGAGTGGACGCTGAAGCCATGCGCTTCATGTACGTCATAATTTATTCGCGAAATCTGTTTCCATTGCACTGCGTTGCATTTTGCTTTTATCCGTGCACCAACTTTTCCACCTCAGCCAAGCGTAAAAAAACTTTTACGCACAAATAAATTGTTATTTTCTATTGTTTGCTCTGCAGCCACGAGGGACATTCATAATTGAAATGAGAGAATCACTGATAAGAAGTCATCAAACAAGTTAATCACTGGGAGCCTACCTTTACCTCCTCTGTGTGTGTGTGTGTGTGTGTGTGTGTGTGTGTGTGTGTGTGTGGTGTGTGTGTGTGTGTGTGTGTGTGTGCGTGTGGGGATACATGCAGACACTGAACAAGGACTGCAGTTCTTAGGTCAGAAAATATGACAAATCCCATTAGTGCCAGTGGGCACATCAAAGATGCAGGTTTAGGATTTGACTTCCTCGCTGTGTGTGTGTGTGTGTGTGTGTGTGTGTGTGTGTGTGTGTGTGTGTGTGTGTGTCTCCCTGTGACTAAGAGGAAGCTTAACATTCTCTGCATGTTATCACTACTGTCACTCAGCTGTGCCTGGCACACTCTCAAAAAACGTAATGACAAACAAAACGACAGCAGACATTGAACCACAGAGAACAACACACCGAAACCGAAACCGGTGTCTGTGAGATGCAGAGCTACAAAAAAAAATTTGTAATTTCTGCAAGATACATCATGTTATCTAACTGCACAATGAATACTGTTTTCATAAGCCAGAAAATCTGTAGCTTCAGTAAAATCCTCTGCAGTGGATGTTCAGCCTCGCCCTCCCCCCCCCCCCCAACAGAAGTCTTCCCCATCTCATCCCTCCATCCTTTTATTCATCTGTCCTACATTCGGCATCACTAACACAAACTCTATGTTCTAAATGTTTCGCCACAACAACAACAAATAAAAAGAAACGGGTTAATTGGACAGCTGGTAATTAGCAGCGCTTTAGTCTCTTTGCAGCCACAAACAGTAATCAGTGGGAACAGGAAAGTGAGGGATCTATGTAAGAAGTGCAGCCTTTATAAATGACAAAAAAAATGCACATCAAAAGAACCAGCTGGTCCGCGCACGAGACTTTCAGCGTCAAACTGATTTAAACATCAGACGACAGGGATAAACACTATTTGTCCCACCTCTGAATGAAGCATGCTCGTCCACTGTTGTCCCAGGATCCCGTAATTCATGTTGACTAAGTTAAGAGTATTTACACGCCTATTGTGTTGGCCCCCCAATATCATATTTAAATTATTTTTGTGCAAATTTGCTTCCAGAACAGCAATCTGAACATTGGATAAAGCCAGATTCAAAAGACGCGTTTCATTTTGTTGACATATTATAGTCAAAGGACATTTTAGATATGTTGTCATCACTCCATACATACTGTCAACAGCCATAAAAAAAACTATTTCTGCCATGTTTTTAGATATAAACTGTTAAATAATAAATCAGGATATGAATTATATATGAACGAACCCCTCGGCAATCACCTTCGGAATATAGATAGGAATTAAACTGGAATGTTTTGTGTATTTAGGTGCTACTGAGGTGGAGATCTCTGGCTCAGAGTATGAGGAAAAACTCATTTTGAGTAAATACCTAGATACTGTATGCATTGTAAAAATCCATACATTTTTTTAAGACACTACAGGTGAATATGGTAACTCATTTTAACTAAGAGATATCACCATAAAACTTCCCCAGTTGATGAAAGTTATTTACATTAAGAATATTTTTTTCTGTATTACAAGTTTTCTGAAATGTTATGCTTAAATATGCAAATGAGGCATTATCTAATGCTGAATTTAGCTGAAATCTTAGGATCCTTTGAATGGCAGCTAACTCCTCATGATAATAGATACACAAATCTTGCCGTTCGTGTTACGTTGGTGAATGATCGGTGTTGGCTGCCTCATGAATGAAACTATGTGAACAGGTGGGTGCCCTGTTGGCGGGGTCAGAGGGAGCAGCTGCCGTCCCACTGTAGACACCATGTAGCATGGAGCTATTACACACGTGGACCAAGAGCGTCGAACTGAATTCCTGTGTCTTCTCTCTTCTTGAAAGCGTGTTGAGCGTGTTGCTCAGTGAAACGAGTTGGTGGAGTGATTGTTTGCTGCTTGAGGGATAGAAAGTTAGAGGCGATGAGCACGTATGCAGGCACGACGCAGTTGAAGATAACACGAGGTAGAAAGTGCCAAACTGACTTTATTCAAGAGCTGCACCTACTGTCGGCACAGTTCTGAGATGCTGACAGGTTGGGGTTTTTTTCCAGGTTGAAAGATTTTATACTTGTCAAGCTTTGACTTTGAGACTTTACGTCACTTTTACTTGTGACATGTTACGCATTTTTATACTTTTAAGTGCTTCATGGTAAAGCAAATTTAAACTACTTATATTAAATGGCCTAAAAGTTGAGCAATATATTTAGCAATACTTAATCCAAACATATTTGACTGTTAATACTTCTATACTACTTCTTACTCCTATTCTCATATCGAGCAACTACATCTATAAAACCAATTCATATTTTATTAAATAAAGTTTTTTTATCAAGAAACACTTCATAACATAAAAAAAGCAATTTCGATAGAGAAAGATGGTAAAAATGCAACTTTATGAAACAAAGCTTCTGCTATCTGAAATTGTTCAGTAAATTCAGATATTAAGTATTTCACTTCACATTTGCAGGATGTGGCAGACGGTCTCATCCAAAGCGGCTTACAGTGCTGATCAGTATTCACGATTAAGACACCAACAGATCAAGTGAGCATGAGTCATATTTCTAGTTTGATTTTAGTGAAGGAGCTACTTCAGAAGTTAAACTTGTGTGCTGGACTAATAAGCTTCAAGGCAAATAGTTCCATTTAAATGTCCTCTTTATTCCTTTTATTTTCTACATCACAGGCTTAAATCTGGTACCAAAATGTCTAATATCCGTCCACATAGAGGAACATTTCTCCACACTCTGCTATTAAGAAGTATTGATCAGTTTGTAGCTTCTGTCTGATATAGTCTGTCCAAACTAACCCACATAGCTGGAAGTGCATGTTTCACACCACGTCTGCATTTGCAAACATTACAATTTAAAAGCCCGGAAGAATTATCCTGATAATCAGTCTAAACATCAACTGAGTGGAGGAATGAGTATTGAGATCCTTTCTGTAAACGTAAATACTAATATTCCAATATCTCAAAATGACTAAAGATAAATTACAATTATTAAAATATTTAAGAGAAAAAAACAGCAAATCCTCACATTGGTATGGAAGCCCATTCCCGCCAGAAAAAAAAAAAAACGATGACTAAAAAAATAAATAATTATAAGATCACAAAAAAAAAAAAGTAACTTAAAAAAAATATATATATATATGTAATTCACAAAAAAAAAAAAAAAAAAAAAAATCCACCCACAAAATAAATAATAATAATTTTTTTTTTTTTTTTACTTTTTTTCCACCAGCAAAAAAAAACAAAAAACTTTTGGTGCATCCATCTGTAACCATAACACTGACCAGATTTTCCAGTTGCTATAGAAAGTCGAAATTATGAGATACTTTAACACAACAGTCATAGAAGCAGCTATGTATGGAAGCCCATTCCCAAAAAAAAAAGAAATTAATTCACAAAAAAAAAAAAAAAAATATATATATATATATATATATATATATATATATATATTTTACTTTTTCTCTGTCAGCTAAAAAAAAAAAAAAAAAAGATGTTTCCAGTTGCTGTTTATTGGTCGCCACCTCAGCCACATTGGTTTCATTCTTTATACTCCAGAGCTGCTTCTTGCTTAACATTCTATTCAAGGGTGCGTTTGCTCAGTACAATCCATGTGAAACATCATCTGCAAGTCTTCAATGTACTCACAATCCATTTATATGTCAAATGTAGAGTAACCTATGAAGAGCTGCTTCTATGACTGTGTTAAAGTATCTCATAATTTCGACTTTCTATAGCAACTGGAAACATCTGGTCAGTGTTATGGTTACAGATGGATGCACCAACATTTTTTTTGTTGGTGGAAAAAAAGTAAAATAAAAAAAATTAAAAATTATTAGAATTATTATTATTTATTTTGTGGGTGGATTTTCTTTTTTTTGTGAATTACACTATTTTTTTTTTTTAAGTTACTATTTCTTTTTTTTTTTTTTTTTTTTTAGTGATCTTTTTTTTTTTTTGCTGCGGGAATGGGCTTCCATAAGAAGCAGCTCTGGAGTACAAAGAATGAAACCAATGTGGCTGAGGTGGCGACCAATAAACAGCAACTGGAAACATATATATTTTTTTTCTTTTTTGCTGACAGAGAAAAAGTAAAAAAAAAAATATATATTTTTTTTTTTTTTTGTGAATTTTTTTTTTTTTTTTGTGAATACATTTTTTTATTTTTTTTTTGGTGATCTTATTCATTAATTTTTTTGCTGGCGGGAATGGGCTTCCATCCATTGGTGTAGGCCATGAAAATGATTAAAAAAAAATAGTCAATCGTCAAACTCATTGCTTCAGCTGTACTGGTACAAACTGTATTTTATTTAATACAAAACATAATATATTATAAGCTCTCTGTATGTTTTGTATGCAAACATTTTTTTTGTAAAGTAACTAGAGCTGCAAATAATTGTAATGAAGTAAAAAGTACATTTCCCTCTGTAATGTTGTGTAGTAGAAGTATGAAGTGACATGAAAATAAAAGGAAAGTACAAGTTCAGGTACTTACAATTTGTACTTCCGTGTGGTCAATCAAACAGGCTTCCAATCAGTCTTCTGTAACACCACCAGAGGGCAACAATGTGCAGAACGTTACATATTTCAGTTTAAAAATAACTTCCCCAAGCCGAGTATGAAAACACAATCGAAACACACGAAAAGAAGCAACTTTAACTTGTACAGCTTCGTGCTGAGACCTACATGATTGACATTTGACCAATCCAACCCCTCATTTCTCTATGTTGTGCCTCCTCATCTCCTCCTGCCTGTGACCCAGAAATCGACCCCATGAAGGACGTCTCCTTTCCTAAAATGCACCTCGAGGAGAGAGGAGGCTTGCCCGAGGAGCTATATGAGCGAGGATGCACAGGTGTGTCCTTTGCAAACGTCTTTTTCGGCACCCGTGATGTAGAAAAGAGGCGTGACACATTATACGGAGTAGTGAATTGAATTAAAAGTAAATATACATGTTGTCATGAACACTGTTATGCTCTTCTGAGGACAGATGATGCAGCTGTGCCACACGTCAGATTTAATTGGCGTCGCTTTAAAACGGCGGCTCCAAAAGCACAACAGTCTCATTTAGTTAAATGCCTGTTGCATCCTCTCTCCTCGTGTCTCTTCCTGGCCTCCTCCGCTTGCATATCAGGTGGGAGGCAAAGACGCCAGGAGAGGAGACGAGGAAAGGAATCGAAGGACGTACAAACTGAGAAAGGAGAAGAGCGCCACGTCTGTCACATTCAGAGTGTCAGAATTCCTCCAGCTGGTGTGAACAAATTGAACAAGAGACCGACTAAGGTCAGAGGAATCAGAAGCAGCTCCTGAGTGTGAATAAAGATGTACCAGCTGTGTCTCAGAATCAGCATCATAGGCGCGTAAAATGGATTTGCTCCGCGGCATCAGCAGGAGGCGACTTCCCGCACGTTGAGAGCGCTGCGCGGTCTTCCGTGAGTTGGCAACCTTCGCGCAGACAAGGACAAACACAATCACAGATAGCAGCAAAGCCTTTAAATCCGGCTGGATTGATCAAGACGTAAAAAATACACTCATCCAGATGAGGAGCTGAGGTGACGCTGCCGGGTGGCTCAGAGGGGACTTTGAGGATAAACTGCCCTGTGATCGTTCAGGGCATCAGATTATCATATAAAACTATTTAAGGAAATGAAAACAAATATATGAAAAAAATATGTTTTTGAGAGACAGCGCCCTTATAGCAGTTGCTCATCCACCAACTGTGCAAAAAAAAATCAACATCGATTACACAACGATCTGACTTCCACGTTTCCTTTACTTTTTTTCTGAGAGCCCTCGCCCATCCTCTGCATCAAAGTGTATGACTAACTGAGGGGCTCCCATCTGTCCGCTTCGCTTTCTCACGCCACTTTTCTCCTGCTCTACTTCTCTGAAGATGATGGATGCTCTTGAGATCTACGGGGACAGCTGGTCATTAGTCTGGAGGTAAAGCGAAACCCGCTGCGTTGAGGGGGCTGCAGAGGGGCGGTAAAGAAATGTGGATGCGGAAAAAACAAAGTGAGAGGCGGAAAGGGGGAGGGGGAGGGGGGGGCTTTTGTTGGCTGACATTACAGAGTGGCATTGTAATGCAGCAGATAATAGCCTGCAGGTCAGACTGGTGGCCTGGGGAGCAGCCGACACCTGCTGCCATTCATTCAAGGTGACAATAAGCAAGTCCTGGTTCAGGTTCTGCAGCGTATCCAGCCTCTGTGTGTGTGTGTGTGTGTGTGTGTCAGAGAGGGTTTTATAACAATCTGTGCTGCATAGAGTTGCTCACATGGATCAGGTAGAATGTGATTTACAAAACAATAGAAAAAAAAGCTGGTGACATAATATGAGAGCCCCTGCTGCCTGCAACATAACCACCCAGCATCTGAGCTGATCACCTCAACAAATCACTCTGCATGCAGCCATCCGTTGCAGAACAACAAGACCCTCCACTACATTCACCGCATGGAGGCAGGCAGCCTTTGTTCTGCAGCACACTTGGGACTGTGCATGAAATTGACCACCTCTGTCCAGACACCGTGTTTTCAGCTTGCTTGTTGGAAGAAAAGAAAAAAAAAAAAAGGCAAAGCCGGAGCTTTCTGGGTTTAAAAGCGGTCTCCTGCTGGCTACAAACACCAGAGATAGAGGTCGATGCTCTCTATCGCTGCCTCCGCTGAGCAGCCTACCCTTCAAACGTTCAGACAGCCATGAGAGCCCCCAGAGACCATCAGTTCCTGTTCTGTATCCAGCTCCCACTGCTGCTGCTGCTGCCCTTACCACAAACACACAAACGCACAAACACGCACACACATTCAATTCATACCAAAGTGCGCTCTGCTGCTTCAGCAAGGTGGCGGCTTGCCTTTGCACCTGAGCATCAGGAGGTGAAAAACATCCGAGGGGAAAATGAAAAAAGGAAGACTCAAAGTTCACCGTCAAAACAACTTCCAAGTGTTTTCAGGAATTAATTGAATGGAAGTTCAGCTGGATCTCGGTGTCAACAACTGAACCACTTCCCCATTTATGCTGGATCTCGTCTCTTGAACTCTGAACACAAGCAGACAAATTAACTCGGACACCATACAGAGCAGCGCAGTTTGATGAGGCGTATAATGTCAAATATTTGTTGATAGTCAGGAGGTGTTGACTTTCCTGTTTTCTGCAAAGTTTCCCCTCATTGTTAACACTTTTCCCTTTGCCGCATCATATCATTTAGCTCGTTAGTTGCAACAGACACGCCAGCAATTCAAACACATCTCTGAAGTCCAAACTAAATGCTAACGATTCAGAGGGATTATCAAAAGGCTTTTTTTTTACAGCTCAATTTACAAAGCCACAGTAATACACACATTGTTTTTATTGTGTATTATTCATATTTCATGCCCTGTTGTGCATCATGTTCGTTTGTGTATTATTACTCTCCAGTATTTCGTATCACTTCACAAGTAGTCGAGTCCCCTTGATGATTAGATCTTAATCTCAGTGGGACGTTTAAATATGTAAATGAAGAATTATCTTATTAAATATGTATTAATGTGCATACATTACCAGAACAGAACACTGGATGAAGCCAGGTTCAGAAATCCTCTCTCATTTTGTTGACAAGAGTCAAAGCTTTTTACAGACGGATCCTCATTTTGGATATCTCTTGTCATCACTCCATAAATCAGAAAATACTGTCAACAGCCATAAAGGAAAATACATTTTTGCCATGTTTTAAGATATAAAATGTTATATAAATCTTCAGAATATAGACAGGAATGAAACTGTAAAGGTTGGTGTTGGTAAGTATTGAAGTGGAGATTGAGAACTAGTTTGGAGAAAACAGCCTTTAAAAGATATGTATTGTAAACTTCCTTACATTTTGCAAGACACTACAGGTGAATATGGTAATACATTAGATATCACCATTACATTTTTTTTTAGAAATGTTATGTTTAAATGTGTACATGAGGTATTATCCAACGCTAACATTTGGTGAATTTACAGATGCAAATAAACACTTTTGGATGTTTTCCTTCCAGCGTTATGGAAGCAAAATGTCCCAATATCTCAAAATCTATCATGTTTTTGCAAATATACTTTTATTGTACCGCTCATACTGTGTGGTATTTTACATGCCTTTCATTAAAGGAGTCTTCCAGTTATTTAGTATTGCACTTCCACACAGTTGGGTAGTTGACTGACACAAAAAAATTGTCAGAATTGGAGGAAAAAAGAGGCAGAAATTACCAGGCAGAGAAGGTCTAATGAAAAAAGATGCTATTGAGTTGCATGACGGGAAATAAAGGATTCAGACCCATATTGGGCACTAAGGGAATTTTTCTGCAATTGTGATTATTATTTTTTTGTGTGAGTCAACTACCCAACTGTATGCGCAAACTTAATTTGTAATGCAGGTCTCCAAACCGAGAAGACCCCTGGTGATGTCATCGGGGTTATCATCAGAGACGTGACGAAGCTCCTCCAGAGCCAGAGCGATTGTTATACCAATGTTTTACTCCTGATGAATCAGTGGACTTCTTCTAACTTCCTTGACAGTAACAGCCCAACATTAGTGTGATGCTTCCTCTCGCGTTCATCCTCAAGTGTACAATTTGCATCTAAACTGCGCAATAACAGGAACAGATGGAAACAAAAGACCAACATTAGCTCTAACCACAATCTGTTCTGCTCCGTCCACAGTGTGAAGAGAGTGGGCGCCGATTGCTGGAACGAGGACGAGATTACTGGTTCAATCATGTTCAAGAGGTTCGCTGGGCTCTTCACCGTTATCGGCCACCTACTCCCATAAACACGGCTCACACTCGGCAGAGAGCAGAGACACTGCATGTGTGCTAACAGAAGAGGTACGACTCCGTGGGCAGCACATAAATACACTCCCCATCCTTCTCCTGATGCCAGTCATAAGAGAGCCACATGGCCCTCACCTGCAGCACAGCGTGAGCTCGGTGATGACGCTTGTTTTCTGCTTGGATGAACTCTGGGGTCAAACAACTGGAAGTCACATGCTGAAGTCAGAAATAGCACTGGTTCGTCCACTGTTTAAAGGAAACAGTCCTTATGTCTTTGGCTATTCATTTCCATAATCAAGCCCCAAGAGATATCTGCATTAGGGACGGAAACGTGAAAGTGCCATACAGATTTGAAGGCAATGTTGCGCAGAGTCTAATAGACACATTAAATTAGGACATGAAGTTGTTGGCATGTCAAACTAAGAAATATGACTAATGAGGTCAGAGTCATTGGAGGTTTTTAGGATTTGTGTACATTAAAAGCAACGTTCCTAGCACACATTTCAGAGGCCATCTGCTTAGTTAAGTATTAAAGGAAATTGTTTGAGAAGCGAACTTGTACAATTTTGTTTTACCCTTCAGTGTGATGATTACATGCTCCAATAATTTCAGCCATTTGGTTTCATTAGAGTCAAATATACAAGGGTGGAATTTAAGTCTACAGCTTACCAAAAACCTTAAGTTTGACTATTAGACATTTAGTTTTAAATCAGCAAAGTCTGCTCTACATGATCCATGTTCATCTTTAAGTACTTTGGCAGTGATCACGAGCACAGTTGTAACCTGCCGAACACAGGAAGCATAGCGGCGCTAGTGAACGCCAAACAAAGGCTGAAGTTTAACACAACAAATCACACAGATTGAGTGCATTTATTAATTTATTTGTAATCACATCAGGTTGTTTTCAAGCTGCAGAAACCCCAAACATTTTAGAGCAACCTAAAACCGGGCAATTTGAAACTTACAGTATTTGCGAATGAACACAGGTTTTAAAATGTAACGAGTCACTAGCACCAGCTGCATTTTGACAAACCTTATAAGAAATACTGATTATATTAACATTCATTCCTCACTCGTGTCAGCTCAGTTGTGGAACAGGAAAAAACGTTACTGCCATCTAGTGGGAGGCCACAGCAATGTCAAGGCAAAGGACACATTTTATTGAATTATGTAAACATACAAAAACACTGAACTACAACTTTGTCAATATGACACATTAAACAGCAGGGCAAGAGTCTTCAGATGGAACAGACATCTAAAGACCCTAAAAACACACAAAAAGGCACGTTAGCGCATCACTCGTCTCCATTATTCAAACATACCGTTTGTTTTTTTACTCCGTGCCTCCATGGATCTTACCGTGTTCACGTCTTCAATGACAACGCTTTGCCCCTGAAGCTCCAAGTCGCTTTCTGTGTCGTTGTGCGAGTGGTACTCTTCACTATCAACGTCGATAGTACTGGGCTGAGAGACGGTCAGCATTAGGAGAACGACGTCGGCAGCCATTATTAAAGGTTTTTGGATTCAAGTAGTTTTAGTGGTGTTGTAGTATTGAGAGTCAGTATTTTGAAGTGTGTGTACACATAAATCACTAGCAACTGTACATGTGGTAATGTGCAGAAGAGAAACTCAAATGTACCTCTCATTTCCCCTTCAGATTACCGACATGGGAAGAGGAGCGTGCGTGGACATTTCAACAGAGCAAACAGCATACGGATCTGGTTCAACCCGAGCACTCACCTCATAGTCGGGATCTTCCTCAGCGTTGTCGTCGTCATCGTCAAGCTGCTGATTGAGTACCTCCACCCAGGTCTGATTCTCGTCTTCCTCATCATCATCCTCGTCCAACTCATCCTGCTTTCTCTTGCTGCCCTTTCCACAAGGTTTAGTAGGAGAGACTCTGATTTCTGTTGGGGAACAAGCTCATTGTTAGTAAATCAGTACAATCAATCATAGGCTTCCATGCAGTAAATCATAACTATAATAAGTTTATTTCGGCCCTGATTGACAACTAAACTTAGCAGGATAAACTAATCTTGCACTGGTTCCCCTGATTCTTTTACTGCCTTTTGCATGTTGAGTATGCAGCTCCTAAAAGTTTAGTACTAGATATAAATTGGAGGCCGTCACCCCTTAGTGAAGGTATACCTTCCAAGCGGTTGAGTCAAAGTTTGGCTTTCCCTACACCTGAGAACACAGATCATCCTCACCTAGACTAGTCTAAGTAGATCTGCAGGTAAGCAGAATATTCGTCCTTAGATTTTAGTCTTATCTGAAAAAAGTAGGCCACTGATGAACTAATTTCTAAAGAATTTAAAAGTGTTAGCTGGACAAAAATCCCCACAAAGTACCATACCTGGTGAGAGGGAGCGCCCAATGCTGCTGGACACCGGGTAGCCCAGGGCGCCCTGCACCCAGCGGGGCAGGACGGACAGCAGCATGCGGGTGACCCTGTGCAGGCGCTTGCGGCCGGAGAGGCTCTGGCGTGCGGGACTGCGGACCGCGGGGCTGAGGACGCTGCTCTCCTGGGGCTGCCGGTAGCCCAGCAGCCACCAAAACCCGCGGTATGCGCGCATCTGTTGAGTGAGAGCCACGTCAAGCTGCATGTAAATCTAACAGGTTAAATGCACACAGAAGAAAATACATTACGCTAGCGTGCTGCTGCTCGTACCACGAGGCCGAAGGGCCAGAAGAGGCGGCGCAGCATGGAGCGAAACATCCCATCTCTCCCCACAACGACGACTTCCTACAGAGGAGACAACAGGTAAAAACTACCATAACTACTATTCACGTGCCTTTGTGTTGACGGAAGTATTGCCGTTAACAAATCGCTGCAGACCACCTACCACCACAATCGACGTTGCCTCGGTGTTTTCTGGCTGCTCCAGCTCAACGGTTTCTTGGTGGGTCTCAGAAGTCATCGTGCTGCGGGTCAAAGCCTCGTGAACCGTCCGGCCTGTGGGGTGAGGAAGAGAGGCTAAAGGGGCTTCAGTGTGCGTGTGCGGGGTTTTGGAGGCTGATATGTACCCTGACGTTGCCACGGTTTAGCCAACCAAGAGGGACAGACTCACCTGGCGCAATCAGAGCGGACCAATGAACAAATCCCGCCAATTAACCTGCCGAAGGCCGCGAGATGGTGGTCACGTGACCGGTTTGTCAGAAGGTCAAATACAACAAACAGAACTCCTACCGCATCAATAAATGCACAATGCAGTTTGACTGAATTACATTCAGTAATTCAACCCTAACCCGTAACATGTACCAGGCCACAACAATCTAATCAACTTAAATATATGTATGTTAAAACAAAGAGTCTAACTTGATAGAACATAAAATATATAGCACACACAGACACACACATTTATATATTTAAATAAAGATGCAAAATTGAAGAATAGAATATGGAATTGGCTCTAGTAGTGTACATAATCGGCGGGTTGGTGAGCCGACAACAATAGCCTACATATTTGTTATAGCCTATCTATATTTACTGCAGATGTATACATAGAGATGAGTGTCCTGCTGCTCAGAACATTTATAACTATTTTAATTTTAGGTTTAACATATTTTTTAAACAAAAATGCCAAATATTTCCTAGTTCCAGCCTCTCAATTGAGCAGATTTGCTGTTTTCCTCTTTGTGAAGGTAAAAGAATCTTCGGACTGTTAGACAGACAAAACAAAAAAACAATACAAGTGTGATAGGCTTTATTCACACTTATCTGACATTTTGTAGACCAAACAATTAATTGATTAATTAAAAAAAATAACCATCATCGCTAATGGAAATAAAATTAGCAACATGGCTGATGTTTTGAGAGGCCGGGAGATGCTGCGTCTCCGTCTGCTTAGCATATGAAGAGGTTTAAGAGAGAGGCCCATCATTGTGCTTCCAGAAAATCCATAATTGGTAACCAGCCTTCGTCACATTTACGCATTTGTTGATGCAAGTGGACAAAAATGGGGGAAGCAGAGCTGTATAAAAGCTGCCCGTCGTCCGTCCTCCTGCTAATCTACAACCAGGCCTGTGTGCAAAGACAGTGTGAAAGACATTCAGTGATGGCCAAGGAAGCAGTCACACGGACGTTCAGCATCGGACCTATTTGCAGTGCAACCGAAGCTTCAGATGATTTCTCCACAGCAAGGAGACACAGCAGCGCGGGAGTCCGTGCACTCTTGTGGGCTACCAGCAGCGCGAGGTCCATCGGGTGCTCTCTAGGATCGGACTTCCAGACGAGCCGGGAGAGCATTTATCCAAATATCCTGACACCGGAAAGCATCCCACAGTTCACTATACCAAGTCTGTCTGTGCAGACCAGCTCAAGATCACTGGACAAGGACACGGAGGAGGAGGATGCGGATTCAGAAGAAGGCTTAGGGAGTTCTGGGACTGAGCCGGAGTCATCTCCTTCATCCACCTCATCTCCGGGCCTCTTTGTGATTGCATCAGGCCGCAGGGCTGAGCGGTGTGTCTCAGACCCCTTCACCCAGAGGAGGCCTCTCCTTCAGAGGGAGCTGTCCTATCCCTGCTCCTACGCCGAGGCCCAGCACTGCCTGGACCCCGGCAGCAGAGCCGCCCTCTCCCTGCCACACCTCACCAAAGTCACCACCCCGTACGGCTTCATCACCTTGAGCCAGAGCCCACAGATGGCGAGCGAGGAGGCGCTTCTCTGCCAAGCTGGGCTGCGGCGCTCGATCAAGGACGAGGAGACTGCATGCCGTCTGAAAGACAAGAGGAGGGTGGCTAAAGACTTAACTGACTCGCAGAATAAAGAAGCATCAGTAAAGGGAGGGATAAAAGCTTCTCCTACCTCCCCCATCGGCGCTACAGTTTCATCCTCTTCTATGCCCAGAAACCCAGATGGCAAGCACAAACGTCGCTTCTACGAGGCTATAAAGAAACACTTCACCTCCCGCCGATAGGATTGAAATCCAGAGCATTTATTCATGCAAAAAACATGCAAATTGCCAATTATTTCCTTATGAAATACACAGTTTTTGTCTTGTCAGTAGCTATGAAAACTCATGAAAAATGTACCAGTTGTCACTTGAAAAAAATAAATAAACCAACATAAACAGACCGCTGCAATATTGTGTGTATTATGTTTTGAGTTTTTCTTGGTTTTATTTTACTTCAAAGTTCCCGTTTCTCGTCAAGCCGTTAACTCAAACTGTTAAGGAGCATGGAAGGTCACCTTTAAGATAACGGTCAGAGAGTGAATATTTACAGTGTTTAAGGTTAATGAATTCCTCGCAACGCTTTCAGGACTTTAAATGTCACTCGCTTTCAAGCTGTATTTAGCCCCTGGTCGAAAAACGTCTGTATAGCTTCCACAGTTAGCCAGAACTGCGGACTCGCATGAATGTTTGCCAATTCGTCCCTCAGGCCCGAGAAACCGAGGCCTTCTTTCTCCTTAGCATATGAAGAGCTTCCGTGGAGAGGCCCTTAATGATGGTCGAGTGATGCATCCTCATATTCCTGCGTCTTCAACACTCCCACACACGGCAATGTAGTGGGTAAACATCATTGTGATGCAGAGTGCTTCTGCTCGAAGTGGCGGGCGATGAAAACACAAGAATGAGTCCCTGAACACAAGAATAGATGATATATGGTGATCTGAAATTATAATCACTCGCAGTGTTGTTTGTTTATGTGCATGACATTTTACATTCATGCTTCAAGCCAAATAAGGCGTTCCGCTGTCATTATATTCAATGCATAACAATAACAGAGCAGAACAACTGATAAACTGTACAATTAAAGTAACAGTGTGTACGATTTATGGGGTTTTATTGGCAGAAATATATTTTCATGAGCGTATAAAATGCATGAGTATAAGTATAAAAGCCTGAAACTAAGAATCGTTGTGTTTTCGTTACCTCAGAATGAGACATTTATATCTTCACAGAGTCCGCCGCGTTGCACCGCCATGTTTCTACAGCAGCTTAGAATGGACCAACCACACACTTTTTTATGTTATCGGAAAGTAATTGAAGGATTAGACTCCAACTGTAATTAGGACGACATTATCATCAACATTGTGATATTTTAAATTTTGCAGCACGGCGATCAGAAATAAACAACAATATCATATGTGTGTAAATACAGCCTCTGAAGCATCTTGAATTCATAATCAACAAAGAAATCTCATGACATGACGCGGCAGTGTGAGAAAACCCACATGAGTAAACAACATGACGATAAGTGACCAATTTTGGATACACTGATAGGTTTAATGACAGTGATGCACAGAAAACTCCCACAAATGTGTCTATAATATGATATTCTTATTTCTATGTGCAGTACTTATTTGTGCTGTCGTGCTACCTCGAGTCTACTCTTGAGGGGGGAGTGTGAGCTGCTGAAGTCCTCCCATCCTAGAATGACTCAGTCTCTCATTGTAAAACATGATGACAACGTGTTATCATGTTGTGAGTGACAATGATGGGAACCCAAGTGCATTACCACATCAAAAAAACAGCCTTATAAGGTTAAAAAAATTTGAAAAATCTGCATGTGGTTATGAATCAGAGCTTCAGTGTCAAATGCATCTTGTGCTATGAATAAAAATGTCTGTTGCAGCAAAGGTCCATACAGAACATACATTTACTGTACTATATTGCTTTCAATATAACAGTGACTTTATTTTCCTAAAAGGTGGCATGACAGAAAAGGTTAGGGAGCCACTGGCAGAGGAGGTAATTATCTATATACATGCCAGCACCAAGCCCCCTGAAGAGGGCCTTGCATGTGTAAGGGCTCAAACTGCATCATCCAAAAGAGAGAAGTTCATGCTGGGGCTACACATGGCGAATGTAGATCAACTGAGAAGAAGAAGGAAACTAGAGTGCAAATTGAAGGGGCTTTGCTATATAACTGCTTCTGTCAAGTTGAGGTTAGCTCAGGGAGCGGTTTATTTCCCTCACAACAGACACCCCTTTTCCGGTACCAACCTCAAGCTCAGACTGAAAACGATTAACGCAAAAGATAACGAGAGCAGAAAACCCCACTTTGAAACATGCAACAACTTACGCAGATGCAAGAGAGAGAAAGACGCAGAGAGAAAAGGCGACCGAGGGAGTAACTGAGACAAACGGGAAGTATTTCAGAGAGGCACTGAGTTGGCCACCTGTGAGCTCCACACACAGTGTGACAGCAGTGGACTGTTGAGAGAGGTGCAGGAGCAGGTTAGGTGATTCCTGATGGCGTCTGGTCCTGGCAGCAGAGCGGGGGAACAGCCACCAGTGCTGCCTGTCAAACAGCACAGGTAAGACCAACAAACTGTCTCATAGAGATCTGATTAGAAGTTTGTGATTATTCTGCAATTTCTCTGATCACATGTTAAAAAGATCCTACATAATTGGGATGAAAGTAGATTTCATGTAAATAGAATCTATTTGGTAATGTCAAGAATCCTGCAGTGCATGCACTTAAGATGTTTTTTGTTACTTTTGTGCATCTTTGTACTCAGGCGCCTTTCCTCCAGACGCTCCAGTGTGGAGTCTGACTGTGCGATGCTCAGCCCCGTTGGACTCCAGCATCAAATCTACGAATGCGACGACGTCTTCCCTGAAACCACGGATTGTCATGCGGCCCAGTGCCCCATACACCTGCCGCGCTACGGTAGGATTACAGAACAACGAAGTGAGGCTATATGCAAAGGGGAAAAACTGCTTGCAAGCTCTAAATGTCACTGTAAAAACAAATACGATCAAATGTCATGTACTGCATCATTTACTGTTGTGTGTGGTTCCCCAATTCTGGAGAGGTGACAAACGTACGCAGCTCAGTGTGAGGGAAAAAAGACACGTCTTACTGTAATGCGTGGTTCAGTCTTCTCAGTTCGTTTTTCTCGTGAGAACTGAAAGAGAGGAAGTGACCATCTGAAAGTCTTACTTTCAGGAACATGCATGTGATATTCAGGCAGATTACAATGATTTACAGGGTGTTCATCCGGACAAAACTGCCTTCTGAGGTGTAACTCCGTTGTGGATGCAGACTCCCCAAACTGTTGCATGGTCTCTGCTCTTGCTCCTTCTTCAAGTCTGACCTAAATCTCTCTCACTGTGTTGCTCAGATCGGCACCAGGCGAGATTTTTCTCCGATGGCACCCCGCCGCCAGTTCCAAAGAAGAGGTTAGCTCGCACCCTCTCCCTCCCCGGCAACAATGCGCCTCAACTTTCCCCTCTGTCTCCACTGCAAAGACACCCTCAACACTTTGACAACCCCCTGTACATGCTGGCACCCATACCCGACACATATTTCCACGGGGAGACAGAAGAGTTTGAAGCAGTCAGTGGGAGTCCTGTCCCCTTACTGTCCTTCTCCCAGCTGTCCTTTGACACCCCGGACGAACACCTGCCCTACCTCTTCAGCGGATTTGACAACCAGAGAGTCGTCTCTCAGGGGATTCAGCATCGACATCTACTCTTTCTGAGGAGCACGGCACAGAGCGTGGAGGCTGGGATCCTGCTGCAGGGAGAGGCCGCGGAGAGGGACGTCGCCTCATGCCAGCCTCAGGATTTCCTGCTGCGTGAGGGCAGCGAGCCAAAGCAGATCGGAGACACGGTTTACTACAGCCTGCACAGCCCCAAGCTCCCGGGGAGGATGCTTGGTTTACGGGTAATGTTTAAAGCTCTTTGAATCACTCCACCTGGTATACAGTGTGTTCTGTGTGATAATGCATTGATGTTAAAATGTTCTGTTGTTGTGCACTATAGTCACTTGCAGCCCTTGCGGGCAATACAAAGTGGTCCGCTATGCACATTGCCCACAATGCAAACTTGATCTTTATCGGGACTGGCAACTGTCAGACTGACTTGCGGTACCAGAAACACTTCCTCTAAACTGTCATCAGGTGTCACAACTGCAACAGGAAGTAGATATCTTGTTCCCCCCCCCCCCCACATTCAACACTAAGCACTGCTGCAGTGCATGTGTTTCTTAATTATGACCTTAATTGTGTGTCTGTTGTCTGTCTTTCTGTGCAGGTATACAAACAGACTGATGGAGCATCCTCAGCTCACACCAAACACCAGCCAGCGCATGTCAACGTGCAAGATGTTTTCGCTCATTTCCGAGGAAGCAGCACCTTGAGGAATGATTCCAGCATTTCACAAGCCCACGGTCCCTCTCGTCATTTTCAGTCAGCCTGCACTGCCGCTAAACCCCAAGGAGGAGGCAGCACTGAGTGTGCCGCAGCTCATGTGAGCATTAATCTGACCTCAGTTCAGTCTTTCCTCCAGAAAGGGCTCTCGGTGAGCATTGAGAGAGACCTGCCTCACGCCACCCTAGAGGACTTTGTTCAGGAGAGCAGCTCGCTGCAGAGCACAGATTGTTTCGATTACGACAGACGCGCTTGTGCCCTGTTGCTGCAGATAATAACGGGCTCACAACATCTGTACGACATCGGCGCCACTGCAGCTGAGCTCAGACCTCGGGGGATCTTTTTAGTGTGGCCTGGCGGGGAGAGTGAAGAGGGAGAAAACAAGCTGGAACATGACGCCCAGGAAACGAGGAGAGGGCACAAGACCAGCAGAAGGAAAGAGGAAATGGAGTGGGGAAAGATCCAGACGTTATGGAGGACACACGGTTCCCCTCGTGTGGTGTTAGCCCCGCTATCGTCTGCTCCGTCTGTACCTAACCCCCTCACCTACATCAAATCCCAGATAGGAGCCTTAATTCAATACTGCCTCAACTCACAAGACAGCCTGACAAACCTGTCCATGTCCTCACACCGAAGGGGGCTTCTTTATCTGGCCTCTCGGCTGCAGAGTGAGAGCAGCGGGCCACAGATGGCCGACATGGCGTCCATGCTTCAGGTGCTCCTCTGGGGGCCCCGTGTCCCCCTCTTCAATCACAGAGGCTCTATGGCCACCGCTGGACACAACTGGCTGACGGTCAAGCGAGCCCTGCTGGTGATGAAGTTGGCAGAGAGGGGGCTGGTCCAGGATCAGTCTGCTCTGGATTGGGAGGACTGCATGTGCCTGCAATACCTGTCGTTTACAGACCCCGAGACAGTTTTGAGCATGACTAGTCAGCTATGGCTGACTCTGAATATGGACAGTCCATGTTGAAATGAAAGTCCAACATAGCAAGTTGTAAACTGTCATACTGTACATTATGTACAAATAATTACACAAAGAATGTGAATTTGATTGGACTATCATTTCTTTTTCAACAATTAGGACTTTCATATACTGCTCCTCAATTAAATATTGATCTAACAAAATGCTGCATAATCATTATGGTCCCCAAAAGGGTATTTTCTCAATCAGCTTTTTACAATAAGTGATGGAATTGTACACGAACAAACTATTCTTGTATTTCTGTTCCTCTCTATTTAAATAATTGTGCAAACGTTGTCTTGCTTGCTCTCAGCGACTCGCATTGTACAATTTTTCTGAATAAATCATGAAGATGAATACAGCATACAGGACTAAGTGTGCACCAAAGGAAGAGCTTTTCAGACCAATTAGCAGCATCTGGAAACCTCTTTTCCAACATAAGAATTGAGCCATTCCATTGTTCCAACTAAATAGACAACGATGCCCACTTCACACAGCAGATGGGGACAGGTGTGCAGCGGTGGGGAAGTAAGGCGCTGATGTGATTTTCGTCTTTTTTAACTTTAAATAAATAACCGCCAATAGATCCGTAGGAAACAAACTCTAAGACACAGAAGAACGGAGCTCTTATCAAGTATAAAGAGTTTTATTCTTCGGATTTGCAGATATAATAAGACGATGGGTGTGGCTTCAGAAAGCAGATATTGACCTAGTTTCATCTTCTTGAACCTCTCATGCACAGCTCCTCCTAATACTTTACACGGAAGTCACACAGAGTCTGGTTATGAAATAAAAAACTGGTTCACGTGTCATTACAGTTTCACTCACGTGGAGGCGCTATTACACAAGGAAACGTTGAAATGACACACAGCACCACTACAGGGCTCCCGTGAATTCACCAAAGGCCACGACTCACCTTCTCATATCTTTCACCTTGCAGCTGCACCAATTAAACTCATTCACACGTCTCTTTGACATGGAGGACGCATCATCATCATCACAGAGGAAGAGGCCTCAACATCCCCTTTCCATGCTGGACTATTTTTTATATAACAAGCTTTTCTGTTTTTCATTGTGAATGTTATCAGAGCACCCTCACACACCGTGTATTGTACAGACTCTCTGAAGACCTAGTTATTGATACCCTCTGGTAAACACCACTACTCTTCTGTACAGACGAGTCTGAACACCATGATTGCAGTCTGAAGGACACAATGTGACAGCAGGCTACTTCGCGTGTGGACTCTTTTTCCATTTATACGTGAGCAAACAACACGTGGAATGGCCTAGTACCTTCAAAGCACATGAAGAACTTACCTCGTTACCGATTACACAACTCCACAGACACCGTTCACTTAGGTGCACTTTTATTTAGTAGTTACCACATGCAGATTTCTATCAAGTGAATCAAACAACAAATGAAAATCATGCACACATTGAAAAATAAAAAAAAGATTAACAGGAGGATCAACTGATACTATGAAAATAGATCGACTTACATGAGTAAGATGAATTAGAATTTATCATAAATATTACAGTGTGGAGATGATCGTCGGGGTGTTCATGGGAGGTCAGCACTACACATCATGAAGAGTAATACAGTGGCGAGGACACGATGCCCGGATATTATTGTGGGCGCTTGCTCTATATTCCTGGTAGATTAACATCTTACCCTAGTGCAAATACCATAGAAACACAGCACATGGTAGCTAAAGGGAAAAACAAACAAAAAGGGGGAAACCTCGACCATACTGAACTTGGATAATATATTCATTTCTCAAAAAAGAAAAATCATAAAGCTGGGTGGGTGTGGATTGAAATGAGAACAACTTCTGTCACTGCTCAGCGTCATTTAATCGTCGTCGGAGGAGGAGGAGGAGTCCCGCTCGATGCTGTAAGCCATGAAGAAAGCGTCGGGGCGGGAGGGGACGAGGGGATGACCCGGTCTCACAATCTCAAAGCCCAGGAAACTGAATGTACGCAGCAGGGAGGCTGAGGAGAGACAAGGCGGTAAGTAACTTAGATGTACATATTTAGTATAATACAGCTCAGAGTATGTTGACAAATAACGTAACAAACAAAAGCATTTAAGTTTTGAGGTCATAGACTCAGAAAACAACTATCTGAAACACCAGTAATATATAAATGTATTGAAGTATTGTAAACACTGGGGGGCTAATGATGCATCGACCCGGATCGACCATCGATTCAAAAAGGCCAATATTATTGAAGTGAAAACATTGATACAAATCATCTTTAAAATACGCCTTTATTTAGAAATTCCCATGGCACTCCTGTATAACTTCTGACCAAGCGCTTTTTATTAAAAGAATAGGTTGTTTTGTTATTTAAATGCCTTTTCTTTGATTGTTCAATGTACATTTCAGTCACATCTGTTCTAAAGCTGCCACTTTATGTTTATGCTCAGGTTTAGCTCCTGAAATAGCCCAAATGAAGCATAACAAGATAATAATAATAAAATAATTTCTAAGCCTGTATTAGAAAACTGGTGACACTAAATTAAACTCAAATAGCAGTAGCCACAGTTTAAAAACCCAGACCATAAATGTCTCACCTCTATCGTCGCGTTTCTTGTGAAAACAGATGAACACGTGACCGACCTGCAGCTGCTCTTCTGCAAACTCCAGCAGAAGAGCAAAACTGGAGAGAAACACAGCAAACAAAACGTGTTAATGAATCACAGGAGGGATGTTAATGAATTTCAGTGGAAAAAAAAAAATGACTGATGATGGTCTAAGCACATGTCCATCAACCATACCAAAGCACAAACGCTGCTTATTTGGTCATTCAGGCTCATACACTTACCTGTAAACACTTATTAGTGTTTTTACATTTACATACAGGTTTTATTTTGATACAACAGCTCATCTAACGCACAAATTAAGAAAACACACGGGTCTGTTTTTACTTTGGCTTTTGACAAAATCTTTGAATTCATTCGTTTGAGGAAATATTATACAAATAAATATTTATCTCATAAAAAAGACTGACCTGTCTTTGCTGCCCTCGGGCAAAGCTCCGGGAGGGATTTCGACGTAGAGGTTCCCTCCTTTCAGCGCCGCCCTCCAGACGCAGTGCTTGCCCTCAGAGCGACGGGGCTCGAAGAGCAAGAAGCGCACTCTGCCGTTGGCGGGGGGGGGCTCCTCAAGAACTAGCAACTGAGTATCCTGGAGGACAGAGAGGAGGAGAAGGGGGACACGGGGAATGCATTCATTTCAGATGACATCTTGAATAACGCCAAGTAATCTCTTTATCAAACATGTCTTAGATCAGCAGTATCGTCGTGTATGACTAGTAGAAGGTGCCAATTTGTCACTCTGATCATTATGATGGAAATTAGGCATCTAATCTTACAATCAGAAATTTTAAAAAGTCATACCGTTGTAAAAAAACCTGTATAAAGTGGTTTCACTTACAGAATAGAATAGCTTAGCTGAAAGATTGCGATCCCGCTGGTCATTCCCTCGCCCACCTGGGATCTTCAGGGGTGGGTGAGGGGCATCAGGAGCACCACAGAGGCCCCAGACACGGGTTACTGCAACAGCGGGAGCCCCTCCTGGGACTGGACATACTGGAGTGCGAAAGGAACACACACACGGAAGGAGCCATCATAAGTTCTGCTGCTAAACACAAACCAAACTCCCAATATAAACAGAGAGCTCAGCACACATTACACCGTCGGGTGAGTCATCTCTGACATAACCGTAAAATAGTTGCTAAAGAGTCTTGAGAAACAACAATACGAGGGTGGTGGGAATAGTTTAATCAATAACTGTCCTCGTCTGAGGCACAGAGTGGTGGTGAAAATTAACTTTTTTTGGTCCACCTAGCACTGGCTCAGACGTTTGTATGATGTGTTGACTTGTGTACATTAAATGAACAGACAGGAAGCAGGAAGGGTTTATGTTAAACATCACCGATGATGATCCATTAACAGTTTACTTTGTCAGCGTATCAGACAAATATTCACTACAACCCCTTTAAGGCCAATAATGTAACGATCCCATCACTGCACCCCGTGGAGGCATTCATCACTGTGAGAACAGTGACGTCGGACTTCCTAAAAACAGATTTGAGTGTATTGGGTTTCTGTGGGGTAACTTTAAGCTCGTCACATGACTCTTATGAGGACGGCTGCTAGAGGATCAGCTTGTGTTTGTCTAACCATTAGCCTACTTTAGTACTGATGCACTAACTGTGCCGTTCCAGTTTATGACTGACAAACGACAAGTGAGATCAGCCATTTGTTTTTTTCCCCAGAGGCCGGGTCAAAGTGCTCTGTAGCATTCGCTTGGCTTACAAGCACAGATGCCCGTGTGTGTGTGTGCTGCTGCATTAACACCGTTGCAGGTACCGTGGGCCGACATCTGGAACACAACCCTTTAGCAGCAGCAGCATCGCTGAAACAGCGTCACAAATGCTCTCAGACACTCACAGATGCCCTCTTACGCAAATGCCACTGCTGTGCTATATGCGGAGCAGATGTGTGAAAAAACAAACGAGAACCATTGGCCCTCCCATAACTCGGGCTAACCAGGTCAATGTGCAATGCACAAACCTATTGCATGATTTTGCGAGGCAACGCAACACAAATTCTCCCCTAAATCCCATTAGCGGATTATGCAAATCAGCCAATTACCATCTTTACATAACACCTTCAATGCCCCCTCTGCCTGTGCATTAAAACCAACACGCAGCAGAAGGCTCTCACTCAATGGCATTCTTTAAAAAAAATCCACACACTCACGTCCCCGGTTGTCTTGGCAAAGACAGCGGCTCTGGTCACATGACCGGTGAGTCTCTCAAGCTTCTGCTTGCATAAGAGCACATTTGTCATGCATGAATATCATGTAAATAACCCCTCATCTAAGGGGACATCATTACTTAAGTATTACGTGAAAATGTTTTTGCTTCAGACGGACACAATGTTTTACCACCCTCATCTCAAAGACGACAACAGGAGCTGTGAGTGGATGTATTAAAAAGGTCCCTTGCTCTGTAAGCTATGGCTTAAAGAGAGAAAACTGTATAAATTATCGTGACATATTCTACACCATCATTGGGGTTTTAAATAACAGCATCTATGCTGTTGTTGCCATAAATGCCTGAGGTACACAGTCTAAAAAACAAGTCTATCTATTGAATAAGAAAGCTTCTGTGTACAATATGTCATCACTGGGTTTAAAATTACCCATAACACCCCCACCCCCCCCTCTTCGCAGTGCAGTGGAAATTTCCTACGAGTCCTTCACGACACTATAGAGCTTCACAAACAGCCTCGACGAGGATCTTGTCAGGACAAGAATTAATTAAAACACACTCCCAACGGCTAATCACTCACAACTCGTTTAAAAATCACGACTACATGTTTTCCAGGCGTCAAAATCCCCAACGGTTGTTTTTCTAGGTTTTTAATTTCCAGTCAAATCACTAACAGTTACATTAAATCATCCGGAATTCATTGGCTTGCAAAAGCCCACGCAGTATGTTGATATAATACTACCCTAGACAGCAATATTGATTGAATTGATGAAGCCACAAATGATCAATTCAGCTACGTTGATTAGCGACAAGCTAACTTTTACATAACCGTAAATAAACGCTTTCAATGCACCGAGCGTTCTCACGAGACCAACGGTCAAATTCAGTGTGAAATATAGTCACAATATTCATATATTATTGTCATCGATTGCTTTCACTGCAACGCCGAAAATATGAAAAAAACATGTGAAATATTAACTGTAACGTTAGCCATTAAGCTAACGCAGCTAGCAATATCCCTACGCTGATATATTATATTAAAGCTAAGCCAACAAGCTCATAATCACCCAAAAATACATAGTTAATTCATCACTTAACGTATGTTATGTTGAAATAAATAAAACACCACCAGTGTCTTGAGTCTGGACCTTTAATATTAGCTATAGCTAGCGTGTCAGCATTTAACGCTAGCAATAGATTGAGATGTTATGTAAACAAAAAACACGGGGAATAGCATCTCTTAAGCTAGGCCGCGGTTTTTAAATGTAGTTTAGCTCAGTGAGCTAGTTAGCTAAATAACAATCCCTACAACAACATACCTTTCACGTTCAGGTGTATTACTGGACTGCTCAATAACAGGCATCTCGGATAAGTTTCTCTCTTTTTCTCTAACAAAACAATGACTATTCAAAATCGTCTGTAGGTTAGATTTAACCATCCGGCCAGCGTCCAACACCAGCGGCTCTGTCGTCTCCCTCCTCGCCTTGTGCTGGAGTCAGAGAGCTGGCAGTCTGCAGTATTTGTGAGGGGCGTGTCCTGTCCACTATGACGTGTTACTGTGAACATATGACGCACGTCACGAGCCTCTTTACTGAGACGTTTAAGTTATTGGGACTATCTGTCTCTGAATATTTCATTTAATGATGAGCATGGGCTACTTTATATCACTGTACAGACAACAGACAACAATGTAAAAATACATTCTTAAAAACAATACGTTAAAGCAGGGGTCTTCAACGTTTTTCAGGCCAAGGACCCCCACACTGATAGAGAGATGGAGCAGGGACCCCCAACTATATATATTGTATACAATTGTGTTTTATATTAAACTGGGCCTAGTGCCATGTATATACCTCTTTATTGTGCATTCAATACTAAGCTATTCAAATAATACACAGGTTCATATATTCATGTTTTTATTTTAAACATGTGCAAGGTACAGTGAGTAGGGTTGCCACTACCATTTATAAACATACCTTGTCAACTGATACCAATGCCAATATCAACATTGTCTGTCAGTTGCATGATAATCATGCATAGAAGCTATTCAAATTGATGTTTTCATTTTAAACATAAATGTGGAAACGAAAATGAGTGATGGCCTATTAGTGCCACTTCCATGCATAAACATACCTGTTATCTTGCATACAATACTGAACTATTAAAATAATTGACAGATTCATGTTTTGAAAACAAAAATACGCGGACCCCCTGCAGTACCTCCACGGACCCCCTAGGGGTCGCGGACCACCTGTTGAAGACCTCTGCGTTAAAGTATCCAAACCAAAAAGTACCAAATGCATTAATCGTCATTCTACCAACATACACTGTGTTTATTGTCATGCACCAATCACAATGCCAAAATCCTTGTATGTGCAAAGATAAGTGGCAATAAATCGTTTCTGATTCTTCTGATTGGAAAATACTGAAAGAAACAACCATCAATAGTTATGCAATAAATTAAATGATAGAATAAAGCACCTAATATGTGACTAAAAGTGTCCCTCTGGGGTCAGCAGGGACCTCAGTTTGGCAGGACGGGAGTTAAAGGTGCTCAACATGAAATCCAGGGTGTATCTACTGCCTACTTGCTCTCAACATGGCGACAACTGAGCCAGCGGCTTGCAGCTAATAGTGCAAACAACCGCAACAGAGCTAACAGAGCTAACAGTGTTTATGTGAGGGGGCAGCGGAGGGTGGGCACAGTGGGTGGGATGTCATTATCAGCGGAAACAGGCATGTAAGCTCGGTGCAGAGCGGCAGCCACCTCTCATTGTACCCTACTGGTACTAAACACACTGGTAAGGTGTAATAGAGTAGCTCTGGTCTGTTCTTCCCCAACAGGGCAAGACTTATAGTTTCATTATTTCATCGCATTTGTTTTGTTATCAGTGGAATACAGGCTAAAGCTGCTTGTTATACTTGTCAACCTATAGCCTAGTCTAACTGCTGGTCAGTATCAACAGTCTCAGTCCACACTGTGAGTGTCATTTTCCTTTTTTTCAACCACTCTCATCTGTGCCTGTCACTCAAGAAGCAAAGGAGCATGGTGCAGGCTGTGGAAAGCACCGTCTCTGCTGAAATCACCATCAAAACAACCACTTAACTTTCACTTCAATGGTGAGACACAACAGGCGGGTCAAATCAGGTACGTTTCTTTTTTTCTCCATGTTCATATAAAACTACACTCTTAAAATCGTATTTATCTTTTGCAACTAGCTGCAGGTGACTATTTTAAGCTGTCCAACATTGGACTATGACACACAGGACCGTCTGAAAGAGTAGCAACACAGGCACAAACATTGTAAAAAAAACGTAGACTTCCAGGTTGGTTTTGTGCTCGACAGAAACTTAATTTCTCCTCTTAACTTACAGCTTAATTCCGGATCCAGCTTTGAATTTAAACCTCCACCTACAGGACTCTGGGAGCGAGAGTTGGAACATCTGAACCCATCACAAGTAAGACATATGTCAAAAACACTGAGTCAATTCTATGGCAACTAGCGTCTGACTCGTTTGTGTCTGTCCACAGTGTCTTATGAGCGAATTCTGTCCATCGAAGATTTGAGCGATGTTCCAAATCCATGGAAAGGATTCACCATGAACCGCTGCTTAGTGCTGGCACTGGTCCTTCTGCTCGTGAGCTCGGGGGTCAGTGAAGTGCACGGTGAGTATACTGCAATCATGTCACTCGAAGTATGTAGATACTGTACTTCTGCTGCTTTGGTGTATTATTCTATTCATTTCAATACCACACTGGCTGTGAGATTCTTGTTCTCCTCTGTTTAAAGTCTGCAGGCCTTCAGTGTCTTTTTTTTACATGTTTCTGTTTTCTAGACGCAATGGATTCTTTTGTTGAGGACACAGGTATGATGTCTTTCCTGGGAAGTCTGCAGGATGGTTCAATATTTCAGGTAATGTCGATCTCTGTAACTCAGGTAAAGGGTTCATTGAATTTGTCTAGGTTTTTGTGGAGTTCTACTGTTTTACTCAGTGATACAGATGAGTGGAGGCCTTTGTTTATGTTCAGTTTGAAGATACTTTACACTGAATGGTGAGATTATTTCATTTTAATTGCAGCAAGTGAACAGAATGAGTAGTCACTAACCAGCAGTAGGCTACTGTTTAGTGTCGCAAAGCCATTTTCTCATTAAGCTCATCGGGGGTTTATTTCAAAAATATAACAACTAATAACGACACCCTGAAGTATCCATTTGTTTGGCTGAGAATTTAGTGCAGTGATGAGCAGCAATACCGCGCTCCACTTCCATTTATTTGTTATTTTAAATTTTTCAAAATTACCTTTTGGGGCTTCAAATAGTCCACTGACCTTCATAAGCTATAGACAACAATTTAGGTTGGGTTGTGCAAGATTAATGCCAGATTAATTAGCAATACACACACCAACATTTGTGCAGAACTGGTACTTGATCCTATATGGACTTGGGGGGGGGGTATTAAATCTGGATGATCAACGGGGACTAGACAGGTGCGCTGAAAGATGACAGGTGTTACAGATGTTTGTTGTCTCAGTGGAAGCTGTTGTTGAGCTGTTTTCAGAGGGCTCAGAATCTCTGATTACAGATCAAGCAGTATTAAAAGAACAGCCACAATGCTTTGTATGACTACATTTCATTGCATCATACAACTACAACTGATTATGATTATGCAATATATTTCTGACAATGAAGTAGCTCCAGGATCTGTCGATGTGCTATTCAGTTGATTGGCAGACTTGAACAAATTCAAGAATTAAAAATTATAAAGAATTATCGCTCTATTTAAGGGTCGATTTCCCTTTAAATACATCAGAATACTGGCAGACACTTGAAGTGACTGTATAATAAAAGATATTTAAATCTTTCCTGTTGTCATGTACTTGTATATAATGTGTGTGTTTGTTGTTTCCTGCTGTCCGTCTCCAGATTTCCATATGGGACAATTTCATGTGGTGGTGGGGACCCGAAGAAGTCGGAGCGATGAGAAGAAGAAAAAAGCCGATTGGCAACAGAGTAATCCTGAAACCCAAACCTAAAGTATGATTTGTATAAATAAATTAAAAAAATACATGTCATCAACTGTCACACAACAGGTTTCTGAATAAAGAGCACAAACAGCCTTTCATATACTTTTCATTTAATAATATAAAAACCCAGAATGATACATTTATTCATCCATTTTTGTTTGTTTTGTAGAGAACGCCATTCAATTTGTCAGGCAGGACATTATTTATTAAGTGTTTATCACATTTAATACATATCTTAAATCATTTAATCAAATCTACCTTTTAGTATCACCAATTTAGAAATGTCACTTACCGCCACTTGTCATCAGATGTCACCAAGTTATTAACACATTTGGAACAATAATTATATGATGGAATCTTAATTAAGATTCTTATGGATGATAAGACATTTTTCCTGATAAAACAATGGCCTTTTTATTCAAATAAGGTTAGTAATAAAAAATAAAACATGACAGAGAAGGGTGATAATACTCATTTGACTTAATTGGTTTGAATAAACTTTAATATTTTTAAGTGTGGGAATACTGCAAATAATACATTGTCTACATATATATATATATATATAAGTATATGGCCCTAAAGAGACCTCTGTGAATTAACATGCGTTTGTACTTCTAGTGTATTAATACTGTGTGAATAAATAAATGCAAGTAACAATTGCATGACACTTAGAAGTTTCAGTGTTAAATGTAAAAAAAAACACTGTTTTCAGCGGCATCCACACTCCTTGGCCACCACATCTTGTTTCATGGAGAGGTAAGTCCCGTGTTCGTTCATTTCCACCACCTCCAGGGCTTCGTAGGCCACGGGCACGCAGCACGGCGCCCGCTCGTCCACGTTCTCGCTCTCGATGTGGAATTTGAGCAGGACGGCGTGGTTGATGCCGTTGGTCAGGGGGAAAGCACAAGAGCCGTGGCAGTTGTTGATGTTGACGGTCTCTGGAAGGCCGAGGCGCTTTTCGAAGGACACGGCGAGGCTCCTCAGACCACATATGTTGGCCCTCACTGGGTTGTTTGGCCCAGCTCTGGTGGCCCGCAGTCCTCTCTGCACCTCGTAGACACGGGCCACCGTCTGCAGGGCCTTCAGCAGAAGAAAAGCGCGGTACTGACGGTCTCCTGTTCTAGAGGTAAACAGAAGCACCAGTTAAAAAGTAACGCAGGATCTTGATACCAAAGAAATCTAAATTCATGCAAATACGTGATTATACTGGGATTCCCAAGCAGGGGCTTCATCTGCAGGGTGTATGTGTGGAAAGACCAATTCAATAAGAATATACATTTGATTTGATTTAAAAACATACAGTATAGACACATATTGGGTCAGCTGACGCCTCAATATAATGTGTTGCAATTAAAAATGCATGAAAACCAGTTGAGTTAGCATTACTAACGGGATCATTTGAAATAGTTAGCTACGTTAAGAGCAGCGCTCAACACTGACCTTTAAAAGGGATTGCCACGCTTCAGCTTTGGGAATACTGAAAATGCTGTTGCCATTTTTAATAATTTAGATTCTATGCAGTTGAACGTCAGCTTTGATTTTAAAGGCAACTTTTTTTTCTCTCAATTTACGTACGTTAGTACGTTCGTGACTGTGTGCGACGGATATCACATATGTATATTTGTTGGGATCATTATTCCTGCTGCAGATGTTTCAGGTGGAGCTCATTTATACTCTGTTGTTCAGTTTGGGTAGTTAGGAAGGGTTTGACAAATTGTAATGTGCAAAGTAACTAAAGCTGCCAGACAAATGTAGTGGAGTAAAAAGTACAATATTTCCCTCTGAGATGTAGGGGTGGAAGTACAAAGTTGAATAAAATGGAAATACTATACAAGTAAAGTACCTTGAATGTGTACTTAAGTACAGTACTTAAGCAAATATACGTAGTTATATTTCACCACTGATCATAACATTTACTCTAACCACCCACAGCTTATCAAAACCATACAAATTACTGCTTTTTATAAAGAGGTGAAAAAATTGCCCTGAATTATATGACACATTTTGTGACATCCACTTTTATATACATTTTATATAGTTAAATAAAATCCCCTTTAAAATCAGTTCAAATGAACACACTTGGAACATAACGTGGGGATGTGGATTAAGAAGTATTTGAATTAATCTGACAGGGCTGTGGGTTTGAATAAAAACTGCTTTAGGAGACTGTTTTCTTGTACACATCACCTGCTGCCGGTTCCTTCATCGGAAACGCACTGAGGTCCTTGAGCCTTCCCAGCCTCTCGGTGGCCCTCTGACCCACTTGCTCCTCCCGTATTACCGTCGTTATCTTCGCCACGCTCTGCTCCAACCTCAGCTTGAGCTCCTCCAGCAGCGCAGGAGAAAAGGCCAGTTCTCCACGGTGCACCGGAAACACGGAGCCCCGGCTACCGAAGGAGAAGATGGTAATGGAAGAGGAGTTGATCAGTCCCGCCAGCAGGGTGTCGCTGGAGGATAAGCCCAGCGTCAGGGGAGGCAGGGACTGTAAGGAGTCCAGCTGGAGTGGAGAGGACTCACGGTGGTCCTGAGGCAGGACGTCCCCCAGGAACCGCTTCAGCTCACAGAGGAAGGTCGTCTGTGAAGAGGCCAGGGATGAACTATAATGATATATGAGAAAGAGAGTAAAAAAAAAGTTGCTAAGCAGTCTGGTAATAGTCTGCTAACATTTCAATAGGGAACATAAAAGCCATTACAACCTTGAATCAGTTCCTCTTTCCCCAGAGAAAAGTAGAAGCGGAACCATGCTGATGCTACTTCCTGATTTTCCACCAGTAAGGATGGCTTTTAGGCTTTGGTCTGCAAAGAGAGGAACATGTGAGGAGAGTGCTAATGAAACAACAAATCATATCATACTCATGTCTTACTCATGTCTTACTCATATCATACTCATGTCTTACTCATATCTCATATCTCACTCATGTCTCTCGTATCTTACTCGTATCTTACTCGTATCTTACTCGTATCTTACTCGTATCTTACTCGTATCTTACTCATGTCTTACTCATGTCTTACTCATGTCTTACTCATATCTTACTCATGTCTTACTCATGTCTTACTCATGTCTTACTCATGTCTTACTCATATCTTACTCATATCTTACTCATGTCTTACTCATGTCTTACTCATATCGGGGGATTTTGTCTCAACAGAAATGCTCCATTTCTGGGGAACGTTGCCGTCTGATGCTTTTCCCGTCAGCATTATGTACGACGTTTCTCCCGAGATGCACACAGTCTGGAAAAGACAGGAAAACAAGAGTAATGTCTGTGACGAAAATCACACGCAACAGATTCAGGAAGTTCAGTTTTCCGTTCATGCGTCATCAACACAAGGCCTTCCTTTTACCTGTGCGTCAGGATGCAGCGACTGACTCGTGAAAGTGACGACCAGGTCTCCTCCAGTGGGGGGGCTTTCAAACGCCAAGAGCAGCGCAGGGCTCAGCCCGAGCAGAGGAGACTGTGGGAGGTCAAAGGTCAACATGAGCTTCCCTCTCTCGTCTTCCTCTGCCAAGAGCACTGATGGAGAAAACAAGACATGCTGTAAGATATAGACAAAAAACATCCAAACGGGTTAATTTATTGCGATCAGAGAGCGCTCACACCTCCAGTTGGATGCAGCACCTCCAGTCCGTGTCTCTGGTTTCGGCTCGTTTCCTTTGCAAGCTGTAACAAGACCGAGCCTGACGGGCTATCAGACACAGTGCAGATTCCAAACTGAGTCAAACTGCGGTTTGCGAGTTCGCCGTCACTCCCGACGGCTTCACGCAACTCCGCGAAAATGTCGTCCACGAAGCACGGTGCATTGTGGGGGCCGTGATGAGAGACCGTGGAGGCTGATGAGGCCTCTGTTGATGGGAAGGTGTGCTCTGCATTAAAAAGAACACATTACAGTATGCACTGAAAAACAAGATTAAAGCTAGGAAGCAGGAACCACATGCAAACAATCCAAAACACGCACAAAATGAGAAGAATAATCAAAGAGCACCATTACATAAAATGAAGGCATTGCACAGAATTGCATGACTATTAATGCACAAACTCTCAGAGGTCTTGAATTGTGCAGAGTCTGACCTGTCACTGGGGGGTCGTGGGCCGGGATCAGCTGCAGTCCAGGTGAGGCCGGCAGGGCCACGCAGAGCCTGGTGCAGCAGAGCATCAACGCTCCACAGCAGAAGAAATCCAAACACAACATCCTTCACCGTCTGTGCGTGTGTGTCTGTGTGGTCAGACCTTTCTCAGTCGCTTGTTTTGAATGGGTCAAGCTCACGAGGACGGGAGTTGTATCCTCCCACCTTCCCTTCTCACTAACTGGGGAACACGCTGCCAAAGTAGGAATATCAGGTGTCCTTGATGCACAGAAATGTGCTTGTTTTTCACCTCAAGAAAGCAGGTTGAAGTCCGATAACACGAGAGAATGAAAAGCAAATAGAAGGCAGACACTGAACCTCCCTGTCTGTAGACTAATGGAGGTGATGAGGACGCATATCAAGGGAGGTTAGAGTGCACTTCTTGTAACTTTCTCATGAACAGCTCTCTGTCTAAAGCAAAAGAGATAAGAGGTGTTTTTAATCCTTCGTGGGGAAATGTAGAAAGGACGCAGATGAGTTCCAACACTGTTCAAAAGAACGACTGAGAGGAGCAATGCTCCTAAGTTTAAAAAAAACACAGACGGTGTATAAGAAGAGTAAAAAATAAAATATGATATATTGTACTTGAACTGCAAATAGTGCAAAACTAAAACTATACAAGAGTGTATATTAGAAAGCATCTAGTTTAAGGACTGCTTTGTTGCCAGTTATGAGAAGATTATGAAGTACTTTCTTTGCCAGTTAGCTTAGCTTAGCATAACGACTGGAACATTGATCTACCAGCACATCTAAAGCTCACGATGCTTATGCTTATTATAAATTCTGTCGTGGACAGCAAAAAGTTAAAATGTTAAACTTTGCACGACTTGGACTGGACTTACTGATATCTGCCTGATTCCATGTGAATGCTGCACAATCAACACGTTATTATTGATTAAATCCGCACAGAATCTGCAGTGGCGGACTATTTCTTGGCCGGAAGTAGTGACTTTCTGAACTGCGCTAGCTTTTTACTTCTGCCGATTCACGCTTTAAAAATCATAAAAGTGGAGTTCATTTGTAATCTTGTTTGGACAAAACGCGTAGTATGTTTTCTGGAATAATCCAAAATCCAATGGAATTTTTTTTAATCGATGCTAACTTCCGGGTCGGCGAACAAAAACACGTCATTCCTGCAGCTTTATATTCCTTGAACAGAACTCCCTCACCCCGGTGGGCCATACCAGCATTTGTGAATGTGACGACAGAGCTGAATGAAACAATATCCTTCAGGCACACGTTATCCTAATGAATGTGTACAATGTATTCTGCTCTCAGGGGAGGACCGGAGAACAAAGTCCTGCTCCCAGAGAGAGAGAGGAACGCAGACATCTGATTCCCTTCAAAGAGCCGTCACTCCCATCTCTACTCTCACAGCTGCGGTCTTGTTTTGCAGATGGTCAAGGTCTCGGTGCTGTTTAGTAGCCATGTTTTCCAAGAGATAAAGCCAAGGCTCATTCTTGTACATCACATAACTTCAGTGAGGAATGACAAGAACTGTCCACCATTCGTGTTGTTAACACAGTATTTGTGGAACATTTCTTGGCAGGTACGACTTCCTCCTGACAGCAATGCGAGGTTATAAATCTAAACTGTGGGAGTCGGGGCTCACACCGAGGAGCGTTTCAATTAAATAAAACATACATAATCTGATGCAACTCCCGACACTTTTTCTCGTAGGTTTCATCCAACATACTGTGGGCCACGATGTCGGGGCCCCATCAAAGTCTTTTTGATTGAAAACTACTGTGGATATATTAATGTACGAGTCCAAGTGAAAACCTTCACCGTACAGTTCTGTTACACGGAGGTCCGGCTATTAGTGGAGAAGCAAAAATGCAGCAGTACTCATTAAAAACAAATGTCTGAAAAGTTCAGTTCAATTTGATATAGTTAAAACATATCTGTACGGTGGAAATATTAAGCTGTTTTGAATATACAGATTAAAGCTCATTATGACCATAAGCAGAGATGTGCTGTATTTATGCTTCTATATTTCGCAATAAAACTAATTTGCGGTACGAACTATAATGTGCAAATCTTCTATGAGAGGAAATAAATGGAGACATAAATGCCACGACACACAAGAAAATTCAAATATTATATGAAACATTTTTTTATTAATAATCATAAAATGCAGGGAGGAGGGAAAAAAATAGGAATTCCATTTGTTTCATTATAACATCTTAGGATAAAAGCACCAACACCGAACAGTAACAAGTCATGAAAAACCCCAGGGCCTTTTGGAAAGTACGTTTTGCCTTTATTGCACCTCAAACCTGCCCTGGCTTCACCAATCAGAGATCACTGTACACATACTGTAGGTCACATGTGACCTGTGTGTTTAACACCCCCCTCCCAAAAAAAAAAATAAAAAGGGGAGAATCCCAACAAAAGCACAGTGAAGCACCTCCTTGGTGATGCAAATCTAGACCGAGGCATGTGTGAGATGAGGAAGATGCGGACAGTCGTCGCCATTTCACAGCTTCCGGAGGTCAGACAGACTCGTAAAGCTTCATAAAGCTGGATCTCACTGGAGGCGCTGGATGTATGAGACAGCTGAGAATCAATCTGAGGAGACCCTGACTTTTGAATTTCACCTCGAAATACACTTACTGAGGGGTTTGTCCTGGTCCTGAGTTGGATTACAAAGGGACTTGATCTTTGCCACATGATGGCGAATAAGTCTGTGACATGCAGTAGTTTTTTTTTAAGAAAAATTGTTTACATCATTTCAAGCCATCTGGGAAGTTCCTGAGTTAAGACCTTTGGCAGGATTCAGAGTAAACGGCCTCGACTGCAAAGCTCTTGCAGATTATCAATAATGCACCAGGAAGGAGAATATAGAGAAGAGTGCATAGAAGCTTTAATTCAAATCATGCTCCAATACCAAAGGGCTTGAATAACAGCACCTCATCCCTTTGACGGAGATGTATAAATATAGCTAGTAGGTTGAAATCTGTAAGGATCATTTACTCCCAACGACTATTCTCACTTGCACACACACCACGCCGCGCCTCCAGATTAGAGAACTTTCCGGAAGTTAAACTGGACCGTCAGAAACGCAGCACAACAGAAGAAGAGTAGTATTTATCAATAGCTGCAATTTCCTTGTTTTAAGTGAAGGAGAGCACCGTGCTGTCTGTCTGACTAGTAGTATTAAAAAAAAAAAACGGACAGGAATCTGAAGACACCATTGAAAAAGCAGAACATGTAACTGCAATTGTATCAAACACCAAGAATAAGAAAAATCAAAACAGCATCATCAATAATTACAAAAGACCTCTCAGTGCTGGTGACCAACTACAGTCTCGAACCATGTCCTAGAATCACTTCCTCGCCGGTGAGAAACACACACGTGTGTGAGTGCACAGGACAGGGGTTTACAATAAAGCTTTGAATCATTCGTCTAATCTTCCCTTAGATATGCACACGCACACAGTAAGTGTTTTCCCACCACCAGAGGAAAACAAAACCCACGAGACATTTACAACCAGCACGTCTTAGCGATGACACAGTGCGCTCACATCGGTAGGGGCCTGGTCAGCAAGACGTCTGAAGACAGCGCGTTTGTATTTATGCACCAGTGAAGATTTAAGTTTGTAAGATCTGAATGTCCATTGTTTTGGAAACAGAAGCACCATTTATTTATTTTTCCTGCAGAATCTTGTTTGAAAAAATAAAAAAAATTTGAAACAAAAGATGTGGAAGCATCTGATAAAAGGTGATGACAGTTCTACTAGTCTCGTTGTGTTCGAGCCACAGCACCGTTGTTTGTATGTGTTTCGACGCACACAGACTTGGGAGTTTCTAGTTCTATCACAAGGAGTCACGTGCGGCTGTTCGGCGCCATCTGTTAAGGTCCTGTGTTGGCAAAGCTTCCCTCTCCTTGGCTTCAAGCCTCCTGTTTAACAGGCCGAGTTTAAGGTCACAATGCCAGCGCCAAAACACCTCTATTCTTTCATATATATATATATATATATTTATATATATAGACTGTATATAGATACTTATTTTATATACCTTTCTGTTTATGGTGGAGAGACATACAAGGAAAAACTTTATGTACAAAAACAGTGCGTCTCGTTCACTAAAAGATAAGCAGCTCGCTTCAGAGATCAAAGCGGGATGACGTGCGTTTGAAACTGAGAAACACGAACAGAGTTCCTCATAAATGTTTACTCAGACCAAGCTGTTGCAGAGCAGATTTTATCCAAAAGGTGGCGTCTACAGTTGTACACACTCGGCATTCAAAAGAACCAGATGACAGCAATATTAAATACGAGAAAGCAAAACGCCAGAAAGCGGCTCTACAAACGTCCCTGTGTACAGCACCAAGTGTTCCATTTGTTATTGATGTTTTCACTCGAGAATAAATAAGATCAGGTAAAAAGTCCTAATTTAGCACCATTGTTTTCAGACCGTGAGTCAAGTACACACACACACACCATTGCGTTCTACAATGTCAACACACATTTCAGGATTAAAGAAAGAGAAAAACAAAAATACCAAGGCAGATGGAGAGACAGACAGCATAAATATAATAATCTAAATTATACACAACTATACAGTTCGGAGAATGAATCACATTCACAGTACAAACATTGTTTACAAAATAAAAATTACACAATTAAAAAAAAAAAAAAAAGCAAACAAATAGGTGTGAAGAGAGTCCAGTAGCTTGTTGTGGTTCTGGTTCGATGTTTTCTCAGTGTGAGGATTTGCATGCGTGTGTGTGTGTGTGCGTGCGTGTGTGTGACTCCACACACACACGTCCATGTCCTTAACATTCGACAGCAGAGATAAATAGGAATAAGTTTAGCTTAAGAAGAGTTCAAAGTTCCTGCTTTAAGAGTATTTCGCTACGTTCCCACATAGTAGTGTGATTTACCAGATTGACTGAGGAGGAACGTGGACATAAATACAGAAAGTGGCTGATAAGGTCGACGTAGCACCATCTCATTAATGAATTTCATGTTTGTTTTAAAATGAAAACGCACTGTGCTCAGCATCATCGGCACCTGTTGAAAGGTTGCCAATTCATCATGTTTTCCAAATGAGGCTGACATCATAGCGTTGTGTTCAGCCTCTAAACACACACTGACTTCCATGTTAAGTTCATTCATTTAGAGAATTAAAATGAAATTATGCCTGAAAACACCAACAAATATCCTTTTATGAGAAAACTAAAAAACTTAATGTTCAATATTTGATATGAGCAGAGAAACACTGAACCACACCTGAAGAGCTGTTTTTGCTCAAATTAGTAGCAAAGAAAGGAAATATGAGATTTGAGTGCCAAAAGGGGCCAGAACAGCATATTAATATTTCCTTTTACCACTTAAAATTAAGTAACCCACATTTTGTTTTATTTAGTTAAACATGAAAATATTGTAAATCATCAACTTAAGCGGAGCTTAAAGTGTGTCAACAAACCAGCCGTGCACATCTTCGGCCACATGAGTAACTGTATCTTACTATCCAGTGTGAAGTTAGACCCAAAGTTCAGACTCGTATGTGTTGCAACAAATATTGAATTTCACCAAAAAAGAAAGTAAAACAGACACGAGAGCATCGCTTGCAGAGAAGAACAAACTGCATGACATCTGAGCAGAGTTCAAAGAACTGGCCTGTGTGTGCAACATGCACGCATGAAGAGAACGTTGATGAGATTCAGATCAAAAAGACGGATTATGTGCTTCGATCCGTTATCAAATGTTACAGTAAATCATTCAAACAGATTGTTTTGATAGTGACTAGGACAAAGAAAAGACATCATCATACTATTGAGCACCTTGAATCTAAAGCAGACATCCGTTCATTCAGTGCCGAGCAGCAGCAAGTACTGATTTCCTTATTGTAAAACCTTTTAAACCATAATTTTAACACCCTACACATAAACATGACCAGTACCTATGAATTCTGCTCAAGGCGACTATAGTGGTCGTTAGTGTGTGTGCACGTGTGTGTCTCAGAGATCCCAGTACAGAAGCCGGTCTTGGAGGCGGTTGGGTAGTGCAGACGTTTTGAAGCACCAGTGAGTGAGGAGAGTGCCTTAGTCCACACCGGGACATTTGCATAGTTTATATCATTTTTGAGGTAGTTTTCAACAATTACCTGAAACGTCAAAGAAAGATGATGATGAGTGTCTCTGTGGTGTTTGAATTGGGTCACTTTCATAATTATCCCCCAGCACGCTTTTCAACACTTTAAATCTAAAACCCAAGAATTGACTTACCTTGTTCAATCACAACAACAGCTTGTTTGGAGCACAGGTATCACACAGGTATCCTGTCTCTCTCACTCCCTACTAGTCGCTCTCTCATTCTCACCCTCTTTCCACCTTCTGATTGCCCTTCCCCCTCTCCATCCTCCCCCCTTCCCCCTCACCCCCAAACCCTATCTAGGTCGGTGGCCAGGGAGCTGGGAGGTCGTGTAGGTGCCATGCATGCCCTGAGTCCTCCACATGCTCCCACCACCAGCACCACCACCACCACCTGAGCTGCTGGCCTGTGGTGGAGGGGGCAGCCGAGGGGAGTAGTGCACCGCGTAAGGACGAGACGAGGAGGAGGTCGACAGAGAGGAGGAGGAGAGGGAAGCGGTAGCAGCGGCGGCGGCAGCAGAGACAGAAGCAGAGGAGGAGGAGATGGAAAGAGAGAGGGATGACTGAGCTCTCTGGTGGTGGAGAGAGGAGTGGGACAGACGGGAGGAGTGGAGGGAGTCTGATCGAGAGGACGGCGGGGCGTCAGAGTGCGTGGGTGCCGAGGAGGAGCTGCTGTGCAGGGGTGGAGGGGGGGGCAGGGTGAGCGTGGGCGGAGAGGGGCTGTGCAGGACTGACTGGGTGCGGCTGTGCTGGGCCTGGGACAGGGAGACGGGGAGAGGTGAGGACGAGGAGGACAGGCGCGTGGAAGCTGGCTGGGGGGTGCTGTGCTGCTGGGTTTGGGAAGAGGAGAGGCTGAGCAGAGAGCCGAGGCCTCCAGAGGTGGGCAGTGCCACCCCAAACTGATGGGAGGACACTGTGGGAACCACGTGGTGAAATATACCTGCAAATCATACAGCAGAAATGGAGGGAATGGAGGGAGAGAGAGAGAGAGTGGAGACAGAGCGAGAGGGAGGGGGGGACAAAGAGAGAAGCAGGGACTGAGCCAGGTTGTGCAGAGCGCCAAGCGAGTCTTAGACAAGCACACAGAAAGCAAACAGAGTCAGTCCACCGTGACCGTCACTAAAACAAACCGGTTGGCCAATTTAGGATTTTGCACAAAACCGTTCTTATTATAGATAAAATGATTTCTGGGTGGATTTTTTTGCTTACAAGTGAAATGACTCTGACATACGACTCCGACAGATACACCCACAGAAAATGACAATATAGTAATGTAATAGTTCATGTCAAACACGTCAGTAATTCATGGTCAATCAGTTTCTATTGGTTCAGATTTCTCCATTTTTGTTAAAAAAACATTTTCCAAGGGTGTTTCCAACCGCAGCACTCAAACAGCACGTCCATGTCAAAGCGGGGCGGCACAGTCAGTCAGTGGAGCGGCACAATTAACCGAGTGCTCTCTAGACTAACGGACAGCCACCAGGAGGTGATCGAGGAGTAGAAGAGTAATGAGTCTGCTCTCTGTTGTATAAAATTGCACTGAATTCATGTGAAGAAGAACTTTATCTTAAGTCTCATTTAGCTGTAAAGATTATTTAATTAGCAGGAATGTATCCTTGCACAACATTAAGTTAAAGCAGTGCTCTGCTGATGCGAGTTGTATTTTGCTTCTAGGAGATGAACTGTGAATAAGAACCCGTCTTATTTTGAAGCAAATATTTAAATATGAGCAGGAATGTAGCATAACATGAAAGTGAAAGCAGTGCTTCGTTTATTTCAATGTGAATGTGCAATACAATATTTTGGCCATAATTGTGCAGCTCCACCAGTCAGTCAGTCAGTCAGTGAGTGAGTGAGTGAGGCAGACATAGACAGCAGCACTGGACCTCCACTTACCTGTTTCTATTAGCAGACCCATTCCCTCAGGACTCGCACTATTCTTTGTAAAGAGGACCCCCCAGACTAAGACTATGACCTGGACACTGACAGCTCAACGATCCCGAGGTAAAACTCTACATGATCAGTTTGTCACAATGATGCTCACCTCCAGCCGCTCCCCCTGCCAGCCCGGCACTGGAGAAGCTTCCCAGGGCGGAGTGTCCGTTGACGAGCCTCGGGGTCCCACTCACCGTGGATCCGCCGGTCTGGGCCCCGAACAAGGACTGCAAGACTGAGGTCCCTCCGAGTGGGAACTGCGACCCCAGGTACTGCCCCACAGAGGACCCTGTGGTTGAGGAAACTGCTACAGGACTGCCCCCCACCTTCCCGCTCAGAATGCCCCCACCACTGCTGGCAGCAGCAGAGATGAAGAGGTTCTGACTGGCCAGGCTGCTGCTCGTCTTCATTTCCCAGTCGCGAGGGGCCTTCTGTTTCTGGAGGGCCTGGCGTTGGTCTGAACCACTGCCTCCCTGGGCGCCACCACCACCACCACCACCACCGCCGCCGCTGCCCCCGACCCGGGGCCCTGCATCCTGACTGAGGAAGGGGTTGGGGTTCATGTAGCTGGACGACTCTCCGTCACTTCCTTTCCTCGCCTGCTGATGCTGTTGTTTGTGGTCAGAATCTGAGTCGGTACCCCGGCACGACCCCCCCATGCCGAATGGAGAGCCCCCCTGTCTCAGGTCAGAGTTGGGTTGCTTGGGGTCGGAAATGGGCGAAAAGGTGGATTTCCACTTGCTTTTGGAGGACAAGGAGGATGAAGAGGAGCCATCACTGCCTGTGCTGTTACCACTGCTGCTACCAGACTTCCTGACTAGTGGAGGAAAGAAGAAAGACGGGTTGGCGTCAAGTAGAAGTACAAAATTAAGATTTTAATAAAAGGGGCTTTTAGTTTTCTTACCTCTTTCACCATCCCCATGTCTACCAGGTCCATCTCTGCTCTCTAAGGATATAGTGGCAATTTTTCTTTCAATTCTAGAGAAAAAACAAAGAACATTCAAAACAAAATGAGATGGAGCCCCATAATATCTGGTCACTAGCTTCAGATTAAAAGTAAGTAGGCAGCTCAGCATGTACGTTGTTGTTACTCTCATCTTCTAGTATTAATATAATAATGACTACGTTACCGTGAACTGGAGCTGTCGGCAGGGTATCCTGAGTCCTCGTCGTCAGAGCTGGGGGCAGAGGAGTACCGGCCCGAGCCGTTGAGCTCCAGCGGTCGCTCTCTCTTCAAGATGGGAGGCTGGTCCAGGTCCGGCCCGATGGGGCTGCGGCTCGATTGTTCTGGGGAGGAGATGGCAGAGATCTCCAGTGGCTGGTTGATGTTGTTCACCTGTTGGAGAAAGACAGGACGGGCAAATGACAATGAGCGAATCACAGGACAACTGTGGCTAAGTGGAGAGCAGGGTCGTCCTTCAAGCGGAGGATCGGCGGCTCGATCCCCAGCCCTCTCTCTTCATGCCCTCGGTGACTCACCATGGAGTTGATGTTGAGAGGCGACCCAGAGGACGGGTTGTTGGACCTCCTCTTCGGGGATCCGCTGGCTACGACCGCGGCGGTGGAGCTGCGTTTCCGTCTCCCCCGCTTGCGTCCCTCTTGCGAGCCGAGGCCGTGAGAGGAGTGCGATGACGTCGTGTGCGTGGGGGGGGTGTGAGTGTGCTGCGTGCCGGGGGACTGATGGTGGTGGTGGTGGTGGTGGGGGTTTCCATGGTTACTGTGGTATCCCTGCTTGTTGCCGGCGTGATGGTGGAGGCGCGATCCTCCGGCCACGCTGCTGCCCCCGCTGCCTGACGAGGAGGAAGACGAGGAAGAAGACGAGGAGGAAGAGAAGAAGATCCTCCTCCGCAGTTCACTGTCCTGGGGCTCCGTGTCGGACTCGCCTCCGTGGTGGTCCTGTCCGTCCTCTGGAAGGATCCTCGGGGGTCCATCTGCGTACTGAAGCACCCCTCCAGTGTTGAGTGGTGGGCTCTGGGTGGGACCTCCTCTGCCCATTGGTCCCGTCAGAGGAGTGTTGGGGTGCGGTGGAGGGGATGAAGAAGCACCATTATGGTCCTCAGGATGGGGACCTCCATTCATAGACACTGAGCTGGATGAATATCCTAAACAGAGACCAAGAAGGTAACGGATTGAGATGGACAGGAAGAGTATAAAACACAAAATATAGAAGGCACCGATCATATCTTGTTTTATAATAATAGTGAATATAATATGTGACCAAAAGTAATCCTTACCATTGGTCTGACCCGCCTGAGACACAGGACTCGGAGTACTTCTCTGAAATTATGAATGCAGACCAGGGTTATTAATATTATTATTATTATTATTATAAGAAGTGAACAATTTGTCATCAACTGAAACCAAATAAAAGTGATATTATCTGGTTAAAAATAAAAAAATTATTTCAGTTTTAGAACAATAATATATTAAACCGAATAAAGGAAACAGCATTGTGACATTGAACCGCAGAAACTGAACGCATTGACATTCCAGTAGATGGCGCAATGCTGCAATAGTTTCACATCACGGTCATTCCTACACAGTATTTTATATGTATATGTAGCATATTTCTGAGACATTATACCCGCCCCCCCCCTCCCAAAAAAAACAAACTACTGTAAACATATAACTTAAAAACTTACAGAAAAACTGAAAGTAAACTAAAACTATCAAACCCACTCTGAAAACTATCTCAAACTAAATCAAAACATATTCAACTGATTGGAAATGTAAAGCTAATATAATCTTGATGCAGACACGATATCACAATGTGAAATCCAAAGAAACAATCTAAAAACATTTTATACACTTAAATCTGTGATTACCGAGGTGACAGGACGAGAGTTTGATCCAACATGATTCTAACCTCTTCATCTTACTGTCAACACTTCATCAATATAATTCTTCCCAAGTGAACTTTCCATTTATTACATCAGCACTCGTGTAGAAGCACTTTGTGACGGTACCTACAGCCCTGCACTGAAGGTACTCACCAGTCTCTCAACACGGCTGGGCAGCACCACGCTGGCCAGAGGGATGCTGACGGGTAGTTTACAGGGGTGGACCGTGCTCAGGGGAATACTTATTGGAAGGCTTGTAATGCTGTTGTCACCCTGAACAGATGGGCTCCTCTCCTTACCGGCCTATATGAGAGAACAAATGGACAATGACCGTCAACAGTGAGAGAGCTGCAGGGAGGGTCAAAAACTTGCACACATATCATCTTTAGTGCAAGTGCACAGACAGCGAGATAGACAAACATTTACCCTCTCGAAACCTTTATTCTGGACATCGGATGCATTAGGAGAAGGGCAGTTCAGCTTGGCTCCAAGCGGGGAGTTAACGCCTCCAAATTCCCTTTAAAAAACAAACAGAAACTGTCAAATGTAGCTTCAGCTAGTTAGCTGTCCGTTGCCTCGGGGAGCAACGTGGGAGAGCTTGAAAATAAAAAGGTTTTTAGTGTCAACCAACCTGTGTGTGGTCATCCCCGGACCTCCCCGGAAGTGAGCAGAGGCAGTTGGGTCCTGGTTCAGGTGCCTCCGCAAGGCAATCTTCGCGGGGGAGAAGCGCGTGTAATCAGGAAGAGCGTAGCAGGAAGTTTGCTGCCTCTGCCGTGCATCGGGGATGGCGGGCACGATCTCGTGGTCTGGAGAGATGGGCAGGTAGCGAGAAAGAAGCTCCCCCTTGGTGTTGGCCCGGTCAAAACAGGGCGAGCTGGTGCCATTGACGGACAGATCCGGGCCGACGCCGTTGAGTGCCGGGGCCGAGGACAGGCCAAGCTTAGAGGAGTCCATGTCGGTGGAAGAGCGGGACTCCAGGCTCTTTCTGTACGGGGAGCCGTCACGGGGGCTGTAGGATTTGAGCTGAAGCAGCTCCTGCTGCCTTTGACTTTTCTCCAGCTCCACAATGCTGATCTGCAAACACACACCAGGGGGAGCCATTACGCTAAAAGAAACAGCATCCACTGACATGTCTCGGAAAATGTTTGCGACAGCAATTCATCAACTCTTCCTGAAAGTAACACTATACACAGCAAGTACGGAGGAGTGTACAAGAGGTGGAAGACAGAGAGATACAAGCATCTGGTATTGAATCCAGTAAATTGAGGAGGCGGACTGCGTACCTGCAGCTCCAAACAGTGTCTCTGTTTCTCAGAGATTTGTCTGCGCAGCGCCTGCTTCTCCTTCAACAAACTCTCCAGACACAAAGAGCCCCAATCGAGCTTTAGCTCCTCACATCGAGACTTCAGCTGGAAAAGACACAAACAAACACACTTGCTGTTATTCAATCGCTTTGATGCTCAAGCAACGTGAAACATAACTCTACATTGGCTCGACTACAGCTGAACTGGGACTTGGGAGAACAGCAGGAATGGTGACAGGTGTGAAGCACTGGGGACGATGCTGTAGGAACAGGTTGGAGGTTACAACAACATAGCAGGCAAGCCCGGAGGTCTCACCAGCAGCAGGCTGTGGTCTCTCAGCAAGGCCATGTCTCTCTCAAGCTGCTTGGTCTGCTCTTTCAGCTGACGATTGTGGGCCGATATCTCCTTCTGGGCCTGCAGCAGGTCCTCCACAGTCAAGGCTTTCACTCCCAGCTGATCACCACACACACACACAGAGCTATGCATTAGCTACAAATACATAACTCCTAAACAAGAATTTATCAGTGAAAAACCTGACTTCCAATAGTCGAAGTTCTCACCCTGTAGCAGTGACGTAGAAGTGAACACAGTAAGGTTTTAGCATGTATTCGTGCCAAACGGTCACTTAATATTATTAATTATTATCTCAAAATAAAAAAGCTTTTTAAGGATGGATGAGAGTCAAAGATAACGATGGAAAACAATATAACAATGTTCCTGTGTCCGTGCAGCTGTGTAATGGAGAGAAATTAGGAAGCAGTTCCCACCTCGTCTAGTTTGGTCTGAAAGAGACCTTTGATCTTGTCTTTGTGAGACTGACAAACAGAGTGGAGCTGCTCCGCCTGCCCCGACAGATCATTGTGTTTTTGCTAGAGACAGAAAAGGAAAGAAGATCACAGGTAAGAGTTTGGGCAAAATTGCAAAAAACATTAAGAGTTGCGTTTTTTGTTGGCAGGGAAATTGCCGCAGTAGCAAATCAATAATGTCTGCAAAGGCATTACTCATTACCTTCTCCTGTTCTAAAAGCTGCTGCAGGTTGGATCGGTACTGAGGAGTCTTCATGTGGGTCATAAACTGGAGGTATTGAACTTTGATGTTATCTGTAAAAGAGGGTTCGGGAGACCGAGGGAGCAGGAGAGCAGAAACACAGGATACACATGCATTAGTTAGGTTGTTGGGGGAAATGGCTTCTACCACATCTGACCAAGCTTGGAGTCTCTCCTTCTGACCTCTCATTTGTAAATTCTGCTCCTCTTCACTGTTGCATTCACTTTTCATAGGGATCAAAATGTCTGGTATAATACGTACGACTACTTTGAACAACGGCAGACACAAAATAAAGCCCAGTCTTTCATTGACTCACCGAGCAGTTGCTGCAGAGCAGGAGGAGTCGGGCTCAGAAGCAGCTGACTGGAGGGATAGTGCTGGACCTTGGGAGGTAGCTGGTAGAAGGGACTCGGAGGCGGTCGGTATGCATCTGTACACACACAAGAAGAATATTCACGTTAAACTGAGATTTCTGGGCCATACAGTGTAGATGTAACATGAGGTGTGTGTGTGCGTGTGTGCCCTCTGACCCTGAGCGGGAGCTGCAGAAAGAGTCTTGGCATGCAGCAGATCCAATGCGCTCTGATTCTTCTTGTTTTTCTTCTCGGCGGCCGGGGCGGCTTTCTTGGGTCGACCACGCTTCTTGTTGTTCAACTTGCGAGGTTTGGGCAGGAGTCGGGCTCTCCGGGGTTTGGCAGAGGGCTTGACCACCGTCACCAAGCGAGGACGCTCGTCCTCACCGCAGGAGTCCTGCTGTAATACACACACACACACACACACACACACACACGTACATAGTCACACAAAGAGCACAGACAGCTCGCCCTGCTGTGTTAAGTTGATTAATGTTTATATGAACCAAGAAAGAAACATTTCAGGGACAAAATGCCACACATTATAGAAAAAGGTAATGCACTTCAGGGGTCGAAATAAAGCCACGTGGACGTAACTCAGAGCTTTAAATGCACCGGTGGATGTAAATATTGTTGCCAACTCTCACGCATTGACAATGAAACTCAACGTAAAGGCTTGAATGTGATCACATCTTACCTTGTTTTGTTCTTTAGGTTTGGTCGGCGTGGTGCTATTGCTTTTACTATCCTTCGTATCCTTCTGCTGACGTCGCCGAGCTACCTCTTGCTCCTCCTGATATAAGAAGGAGCAGTTTAATCGTTTGATAATAAAAAAAACATAGCGAGTTCAGTGACTCATGTCAACACACTGAAGAAGAAGAAGAAAATCACTTACCCTGAGTTTAGGATTTTTGAGAGTAGCAAAATAGTTTTCAAGCTGAAAGAGGAATAAATATATTGTTATTTTCATTTTAAAGTGCCAACATTTGACTTAAGTTCAAATAACCATGGTGTTCACGTCAGCATTGTCTGTAAAATGAATTCAGAAATTAAACATTGTGAAGATTTCTAAATCCCTGCACAGTCTGTACTGTTACGTCTCTCATTACATCTAAACAGACACGCGTTACTCTTTATAAAGCAAACAAGACTTTATGGGTAATATTTACACCCTGTGATGCGTCTTGAAAACATAATCAGTTGTAGACTGGTTCGTTTTACTGCAAAGTTTTTGGATTATGATATTATAATGCAGACAAGTCATTTGCTTTGATGCAGACATAAAACCTACACGCATGAGGTCAGCTGGCTGCTGGTTGGAGAGAAGCTTTGGACCAGTCAAAAACCCATCCTCTAAATAATAATACAGTACAAACGATACACTGGGACATGTACACCATCTACCGTGGAGCCATTCAAGTTAAACCAGCCACTGTTGGGTACAATAATGCAAAGAAATATATACATATATACAGCAAGGAGAGAGCAGTCACACTCATATCACCGAACACTTTTTAGGCAGCCTGCCAGCTCTCTCACTGGGGCTCCCGCTGATAACAAGGGATTGCTTTAACCAGTGACACACACATCAGTGTTATCTCATGCACCCGTCTGTCCCTCTGTGTTCTATCCCCAGATTGCTTACTTCTGGGACTGTCTACTCATTTAGACAATACCAGCTGTTATTAAGGCGGTCGATCTCTGGAGTTTAGGTTACTCTTTTGTCTCTAATGTATAGTGCGTTTGTATTGCTTCAGGAGTCATTTCCTGTTTTATTTGGATTTTCAAGGTCTCGTCTGATACACATTCTAGTCTCTGCACTCCTCAAAACATCTGCGGTACTTACTATGGTGCGGTCTATGGTATGCAGGTAGTAGGAAACTGGCTTTCCAGTCCAGGACACGGAGCCCCTGAGTGGAGAAAGCTCCACCACACGCATTATTGTGCCAATATCTGCAGGACAGAGGGGGGGGGGGGGGAAACACGGCGTGTCAGATGCGTGTCAAAGGAAGCATGAGACAGTTTAAATGTGCTTTTCCCACTAGTTGTGGTACTTACCACTCAAGTTTCGACTGTTTATTCTAAAATTTAAAGGTGCAAAAGGTTTGGAAGATACAATTTTTCCACCTGTGGAAATAAAAAAAAACAACAAAACAAAACAAAATCAAGAAATTCAGATTACATTCTAGGAGGCTGTAGTGGACACATACAGAACTTATCGCAAACATAAGATGAAATACAATCACTTCCCCAAATTAGAGCCAGTAATCCATATAATCCATGATATATTCTAAATTAAGTAAACATTGTCATAAAAACTTCCGTTAGCATCTGCTACTCCTCCCGAGGCCTTTTAAATGTTTCAATTTGTTGTGGCTCATCAACCATCTGCTCAGTGACATGTAAAATGAACACACGGAGATTAAACGACTAACGGAATGAGAATCACATATTTCTATCTCATCGTCACTCAAACTATTTTGAGGTTAGCTGACAAATACCAACCTTCCTTCATGTTAGCAAAGCGCTCCTTCAGCTGGTGATCTACCTCTGGACCAAAGGCAAAGTTATTCACAAAAATAATACTGCAAGACAGACGGAGAGAGAAACATTTTAGAACTACAGTTGGAAGTAAATACAACATTTTATATTGGCAAAGTTCTGCAGACACCTTTATTAAAGAATTGCTTGCTATCCTCTAAACATTTCACATATGATTTATTATCTGGATACCTCGTCATCTCGAGGTAAATACGTTTCATAATTGTAGCTTTTATTACAGGAATGAACATTTCTGTACAATGTTTCTGTTTTCCTAGAGTCTCACTGTATAAATTCAGCTTATAAATGGTCGCATTGGTGGACAGTGGAATGGAAATCGCTTCTTTCAGAGAGTTACGATGATCCGGCTTGGTATTACACCTTGTGTTGGCGATCCTTTCCTTCCATTCTTCAGACAGAAAGTCACCTCTCTCTAGCTGAAAGACACAAAGCAGAGTAAGGGGGAGGAACACATACAATACTCTGCATAACAATATTTAGTTATAATAACTTACTGTGTACTCCCCATGTTTCTTCCCGTACCATTTCATCCACTTTTTAAACTCTTTATCCATGCTCTGAGAGAGAGAACGTGAAGATTAATATCCAAACAAAATGCTGCTGTAGTGTGTTTGCAACAGGGTAATGATGAGACGATGACCTGTGAACCGGAGAAATCCACTTTGACGATTGATTCGCCACAAAGACGCCACACAGCGGAAAAACTACCGACTTCTCGGTTTATCTGCCAGCGGTGATTTGCACTTCGCCAACTCTGCCTCATTCCACTACAATGACCGAGGAAGCTGAGATCTGTGTTTTTTTGACACAGCGCTGTGGTCTCGCTTTTCTCTGCTCTCTTTGTGGAATAACCCCCCCCTTGCGAGATATTTATGTGGTTACCTCTGCATAGGTAGCTGGAATGTCTGCTTTCTCTACACCGTAGTAGTGTCTACAGTTGGTTGCTGCTGCAACCTGCAGCACTACCTGCCCCACTCCTGCAAAATGAGAAAACAAGAGGATCAAGTCTTACACCACACAGACAAAGACATTAAGGGCGGGCCGTAGAGCCACCTCGTTTAGGACTTAAAGGGTAACGTGGGTATTTTTCAACCTGCGCCCTATTTTGTGTCCAAGTGACTGAGAACTCCTACAACTCCACTGTTCTTTAAGAATAAAAGAAATAATCAATATTATTATTCGTTTATCAAAAACTGTTCCCACTACACGATAAGTAAACTATCAAACATATCATAAAGGTTTGGGGGATTCACTGCTATGTCCCAAAACAGCAGCGGACTAACCACTGCCGAGGTCAACGAAGGTGTCGTCTTCCATCATTTCCATCTCGCCGATGATCTGAGCAACGAGGTCGAAAGAGGTCTCTCCGTACACCTCGGGGGAGAAGGGCTCATAGTTGTTCAGCTTCTCCGGGTCGGTCACCGAGTGGTTGTACACCTGCTGTAGGACGTGTCTCAGCAGCCCGTTAGAAGGCCGCTTGTTCAGCTTCATGGGTTGGGTGGTGCCTTTCCACTAGAGAGTTGGATTATATATTTATTCACACAAAAACTCTCAACGTGTGCAGATTTTATCCAGTGGTGCCTGCCTTTCAAAGAGAAGGACAAAACAACAATAATTATGTTGTTGTATAATATATAATAAGAATATCTGAATGAATCCATTAATAATAATAATAGTTGCTGACACAACTGTGGACTGTACAGCAACAGCACTTATGAAACTTGGTCAATAACTACATTATCATTAATAAATCATTAATGTAGATACATATATATATATATATATAGTGGCATTGATTCAGGAACACTGTGATAGACTCACAGAACACTGATACAGTGTAGCTCACTTTTAGTGATTAATGTTTCCACTTCACCTACAGAGCACTAAACACCCTCCCCTCCCTCCCTCCCCCCACACACACACACACACACACACACACACTCACCAGCTGGTGAAAGCTGTCGATGGCCCTGTTGTACTTGTCACAAAGTCTCTGCATGCTCTCGAAGCTGTGAGAATAACAAGACACACAATGAAAACAATCATTTAGGACAAGATCACAGCCCAACACCACCTGTGTTGATGGTGACAGATATTTACTGTGACTGACACTTTAAGGTTATTTATTTTTCAGAGAAAACCAACCTCAAACAACTCAGAAAACAAATACAAACAGATGTAGACACTCGGCTCACCTCTTGGTGTCGTAGTCAATGAGTACGTAGTTTTCCATTGCCAGTTTGAGGTCTGGGATCTCCTCACACACCCACCTAGAGAACGCACACACATGAAGTCGTCACTAGGTCACACACCCGTCACTTACAGTCACTTGTGGGAGTTGAGAGTCAGAGCAGATGTCACTTACCGAATGGTCTCGATGATTTCATGAGCAGCGTCATGGTGTTTATCCTGAAAACAGAAAGAAGGAATAAAATATCAAATACCTCTCAATGTGATCCATTACATTCAACAGCACCACAAACTACAGCTTCCAAAATGACCATAAAGTTTAATAATCATCACCTCTCAAAAACTACAACAAAAAGTCTTAACAAAAACCCAACATTATAGCCTTCATGACTGTTGGGTTTACTGCAGGACTGTGTTATTACACTGCATTGGTTTAAGCTCGGTGCACCTAATTAAATTAATTTAAGGTCCTAAACAGTCTTAAACATATAGAAAACTCCATATAATATGAATATAAAGTATACATTTATTAAAAACACGGGCACACTCACTGAAATAACTCAATTACAGCTTCATGTTAACACACCGCAATGAACACTACTACTACCGATTCATCCTCTGGTGGCAGTAAAGCCCCAGTTCCACCGAAAGCCGGATATACTACGGATGTCCCCGGATCACCCCGTATCGCCTCGGATAAAAAGAGGTGAGATCCGGGGTGATCCGGGAAGGAAATCATCCCGGATGACAACACATTTGACATGTTTCCCGGTTCTACTACGGTCCTACTACGGTCCTACTACGGTCCTACTACGGTCCTACTACGGTTCCGCCATGGATCACCCCTGTTCAAGCCTGGTTTATCCCAGATGGCCACGGTTCAACTACGGATACGCCACGGACACGTCACGGATGCGTCCCGGATGAAGCTTTCCATCCGTGGTGCAACCGTAGTGTCTCTGTGATAAACCGTAGTACAACCGGGGTGATCCGGGGTGTCAACGAGCTCCCGTTTCATCCCGGATTAACACGGTTATACTACGGTTACGCTACGGTTCATCCCGGTCCTACTACGTTTCTTCCCGGATGCGCTACGATCAACGCCGCCCCCCTCTCCATTCCCGGATGGCCACGGATCACCCCGGATGTTAGTTGTACGTCCGGCGAGCCGCTCGTCTTCCCGGATACGCCACGGATGGCCACGGTTCAGCACGGATGGCCACGGTTTTACTACGGCTCATCGCGGAACGTCCCGGACTGACTACGGTTTCACTACGGTTCCACTCCCGGATGACCCCGGATCTGATCCGTAGTGTATCCGGCTTTCGGTGGAACTGGGGCTTAACATCTCACAGATACAACGGTGAGCACAAACGTCACTGAATACTGTTTAGACTATTCAGTAACTCAATGTTTACAACACATGCACTCTGAAATGTATGTGTGATGATGTTAGTCCCCATAGTAGACATTTCATTGTGGTGAGACCTGTATTCACAGAATAAAATGACCTGTTTAGACCTCTAGGATAGTCACAGCCTCACGGAACCACAGACTAGAGACCTCGGACAGTCAGAGGATGTAAGCCTTTCCTATGTATCCTCACAGTGTGGGGGTTAATGAGGAGTTTTCAGAACAGAGGAGCTCGCCATCCAGTCGTAGATGTTGCAGAAATCTCCAAATGTCAAAAGGTTTTGTTACAAAAATCACGGCATGGATTTATCTACGGTGTTCCTCGAGATCTTGTTGTCCTAATGCGATGCTGCAACAACTTATGAGACATAATAGCATCATATATACTTCCAACATAACGTTCTTAGCCCTTATACACTTTCAAAATAATAGGGGTCTACATAACACAATGTTTATTACAGATTTATGACCAGAAAACCTTGACACACATAGCTGAGCGTCTCAAATTAATCTTCATGTTCCAAGCTTCTAGATGATGCATTTGACTTTGATGTGGCATATACTGTTATCTATGCTATCTCCCCTTAAAACAGACAAATATTGGTTTATGATAGAAGGGGGCGTGAAAGAGGTAATCTGAAGTTAGACCTGCCTCCTAGTTTTAACTTTAGGTCTCATTTAATTTGGAAACTTTCAGGAAACTGGTTTAGTTCATTCAAAAAAGTGTCTCAATCAGACTATTCCAAACCATGTCTGAGATTTAAGTTAATCTGATTCAACAAAGGCACTTGAGTCTCGAACAAAGCTTCATAAAATAAGATAAGATTGTAATTATAATTGACCCCATGCAGGGAGTCTATAGTTAGCCATGTTAGCTGGAGTGTGCTCGGCAGCTCTGTGGGAGTAACAGAACTCAAGTTACACCCAGAGCGCAGCCAGCCTGAGCCTGTTGCCTGAGCTGACCCACTGACCCACTTTCTGTCTCCGGCTCCAGCGCACTGCCAAGAAGAGCCTCTGGTGGAGGGAACGAAAAGGAGGGGAACGTGAGAGAGGAGGAGAAAATCAGAGGGTAAAAAGGAAAGAAAGTGAAAGTGAGAAGACCTAGAAAGTGGGGAAAGTGAGGGGGGGGGGGGGGGGGGCAGAGAGAGAGAGAGAGAGGTGGGAAAGCCTGGTATTTGTCAGCTGTTTGAGGCCTGGCACAGCAAACCACAGCTCACAGCCTGGAGCTCCTGGCTTCCCGCTCAATACTGCCCGCCACTACGACACAAACGTGCGCCAAAGCTTAAACATGCACGCGCACGCAGTCAAATATGCATGGCAACACAGGAAATCTACTGCTATTTCTGTCAGGCACAGCGTTTCGGCTGCATTGTCAAGCTAACCGCTAGCTGTGTTGCTCATAAAAGCAGCACGACCTACAAATCTTCTTCAGCCGATTTAAACACACTGTGTTCCACTTAAATATGGAAGGTGTACACGGTGTGTGAGGATATGAAAGAGACTCTGTGAGTGAAGAGGGGGGAGGGGGGGGGTCACCTGCTCACACAAAGACGGCACACAGCAACACCAGCAAAGGGCTGCTGCTAAAAATAAACACTGCCTGAAAGAGAGACAAAAAAAAGAGCAGGAGACCTCTCTCTCTCTCTCTCTCTCTCTCTCTCTCTCTCTCTCTCTCTCTCTCTCTCTCTCTCTCTCTCTCTCTCTCTCTCTCGCTCTCTCGCTCTCTCGCTCTCTCGCTCTCTCGCTCTCTCGCTCTCTCGCTCTCTCTCGCTCTCTCTCGCTCTCTCTCGCTCTCTCTCGCTCTCTCTCGCTCTCTCTCGCTCTCTCTCGCTCTCTCTCGCTCTCTCTCGCTCTCTCTCGCTCTGCTGTGGGTATACTGACGCATGTACGACTCCTCCTTTCCTCACCACCTCTTCAGTCAATCTCTCCTTACACCCGTGTGACCCATGGTGGGTGTCGGGGTTTTACACTACTCGCTGCTCCACTACGTGTACCTCAGAAGCCTACGAGAACAAATGACTAAGGCAGGCGTGCCGCTTACACCCTTGTACTACTCTCACTCACCACGGAATACCAATTCTCTCAAACTAAAACAAGATACCTGTGCAGTAGTGCTGGGCGGTATACCGGTTCAACCGGTATACCTGTTTTAATGTCCCGTATGATATACATTTTTCATATACCGTCATACTGGTGCATGACTATACTGCTGTCACTCTTCAACAGGCAGCTAAATATATTGTTTGCCGCTGAGGGCGCTGCGGTTGGAGCTAGTTGTCATAAGTGTATTGAGAGGGACCCCTAGTCATGGTTATAACTTTATAACAACAATTAATAACCCACAACTAACGCTCTTTAACAGGGGAAAACACCACGACACAACAGTTTGTGACACAAACAATTTGTGACACTAATAATTGTACATTTATAAAATGCAAGGACATGGTCCCGCTACAGACAGTCGCTTAAGACGGGTTCAGAGCAATGATTAAAACACTGGATCCAAGGTACGTCTTACGGTGCACTTCGTCTTACGGTGCACTTCATCGGTGATGATGACTGGGAGTTGCGCAACCACTGTTTGCAAACGTCGTATTTCATAGAGGGTGATAAGAAGCTGTACATGGAGGGATTTAGGACCCAGGGGAATGTAGGTGAAGGAAACAGGAAGTGAAGGAAACAGGAAGTGACGGAAGACACACCACGCAAACAGCTGTTCACTGCTCGCTGGCCGGTTGGCGTGTTAGTTTTCGGTGTTAATTAATTAATGCGCTAACGCGAAAAGGAAAAAAAATACCGCGATATACCGTGAAACCGTCGGAATCTTACAAAATACCGTGATACACATTTTTGGTCATACCGCCCAGCACTACTGTGCTGGCTTTCTGTCTTTTAAACAGAGAGGATTTGTGAAAAACACGCGTGTACACTAGCGGGTGACTACCAGCATACTGCTATCCAGAGAAGCTGTCTCGACAAGTAATTGAAAGTAATTGCAGCCTTGTAAATAACAGGTGAAGTTCACAGGTGAGAACCAAACCAAAAGACGTTCAGCGGTACGTCTTTTAAATGCTTTGTGGGCCCGGTTCGCGCCCACGCCCAGAACCAGATGGACAAAGTGCTGCACCCCAGCAGCAGTGCTCTTCATATGGAAGCATTTACAGATGAACAGATGTGGGGATTTAGTGAGAGATGGGGAGAGAGAGACAGGGAGGAACACAGAGCGAATTAAAGTATTTTTATGGGCTTCATTCCGGGGGGATGGATTGGAGTAAAAGCACGCCTTATATTGCATCAGCATGTACAACGGCCATGTTGTGTGTATCACAACACACACAGCACTGTTTTCATGCTTTGTGGGTGAGATCAGCGATCGCAATGCTCTGTGGGAGTGAAGAATGAATCTAGATGCAGTGGGCTCTGTTGTTACCAGCAAGCAGTTTAAACGTGACTGGGGAAAAAAAAAAAAAACTGGCATGTGTTTTTGTATTCTGTTAATAAAGCATTGCTGAAGAGAAGCAGTCTCTGCTATCTTCCTCCCTGTAGAGTTGACCATATGGACATGAGAGGAGAGAGGAAGTCATTCCCCTTTGAAAACAGGAGGAGTGCACCACCACATGAATAGGCACCATATTGCAGAACTCCACATGCAGGACTATCAGCTGTTTCTAAACTGGAGAGCTAGTCCCTGTATAAATAGATATCAACAGTATCGTCCACAGTATACATTCCTGACATGTTTGCTCTTGTGTTTACCCTTTACACACCACAACATAAGGAAATGGGTGAGGCAATGAATCCAGTAGGGAGGAACTGTTGGTGTTATCAGATTGTGGTCTGGTGTAAAAGGGAGAGTCCACTCTGGCAGCCAAAGCAGAGAGGAGCAGCTGATTACATCAGCAAGTAACTCTGACTCAGGGACTCGAAACCCATTCACTACATATTTTTTGATTAACAACAAACAAACCGATAGCTGGAACTGAAATAACCAGACTACCAGGCTAGGTGCAGCGTGGGCGGAGATGAGAAGTACAGAAAGACCCCCCCACACACAAACACATTCTGGGAAATGCAGCACCGACTGTCTTACCGCAATTACTATAAAGGAGAAACAACTTAAAGCTAACTATACACCTCTGAAACGACCACAGAACTTGCAAAAGCTTCCTCTTCCGTTTGTCTTCAATGAGTCAACTTCAACCAGCCACTGACGTGCAGACAGTATGATAAGTGGAAATACAACTACAGTACATGGAAGAGAAAAACAAGTCTCAGGCTACATGCATGTGAAGAACTCAAACGACCAAACACAACCAGCTGGACATCATAGAAATACCATTAGATTATAAAAAACAGCACATATACACTCAAGGAAGGCCATACGACACATGTCACGTGCCTGCGGCAGAGTTCACACAAACGCATCTTGGAGATACTCTCCACATTGTTAACATTAATTGTTTTTTTTTGTAACAAATGGCAACATTAGATCTAAGCAGAGACACACGTGTATGACCTACTAACGCACGCGTTTCAGTAAAAACATGACCGGTTATAACAGAAAAAACTAAAGTTAGTGTGAGACTGACATCGTGCAGGATGTGAAGAGTGGTCAGTTTAAGTATATCCCATTTCAAAACATCGTATTACTGGGTGTCAATGTTATTGCCTGGTTGTACACTACATAGCTACGTTATTCGTTACTCCGATCACACGAACCGTAGTATGTGTGGTTATACTTTTGGGGAATAACTTGCTAGTGAAAAACAAGCTAAATGTCACGATGTCTGTCACCGTCCCAACCAGTATGACCTGATCACCCGGACGAGCGTGTGCCATTGCTCCTTCAGCTAGCCAATGCTAGCAAGAGAGCTAACGTTAGCTAACAAAAGACAAAAAACATGAGACAAAATCTACATCCGTGACGGGTGAATTTTAAGGTTTTAACACTTACGTATACCGGTAACGGCCACGGATAGCCAGCGGGTTCTGCTCCGACCGGAGATTTGAGCTTCAGCTCCAGCTTTTCTCCCATTCTCCGCTTCACGGTGGTAGCTAGCTAGCGACTGCTCTCTGTTAGCCAGCTGGTCAGGTTAGCGAGCGAGCTACAACGTGAACATTTTGGTAAAGAAAGAAATACGTGGAAACGCGTAAAATAAAAAAAAGACGTAGACGCCCGCGCGGTAAATACCCACACGATACGGTCACGTGTGCGAATGTAATCTGACTAGGTTTTGTTTTTAGAATAAAAATGCGTGGGTTATGTCCATTGGCAATAACACATCGTCTGTGCCGCCGCCATCTTGCCCCGGCATGAATAAATATGGCAGGGGGCCACTGGGAGCAAGAGGGGACACAGACGTCACCGAGGGACCGTGATATCCAGCGCGTGGGGCAGCGACACACAGCAGCACGAGCGAGCGTGACAGCATAGTTCACGTCAGGACTTTTTCCAAGCTCAATACAGAAGAAATGAAGATCTGGACAATATAACTTCATATTTATAAGTTCCATGATGAAATGGCTTATTTTACTAATCAAAGCAAATACTTAGACTAACTTTGCTTAAGTAAATATTAGATTTAGGTGAACCCGCATGAACTTTTTATAACTAATTTTGGGATACGATTGTTCATCATGAGACAAGTTGCACCTAGTGCTGACTTCCACTTTAAAATTGCACATACATCTTTAGACAATGACAATTTAACTATACATTGTAAAAGATAATAAAATAAGATACTCCTTTATTAGTCCCGCAGTGGGGACAATTACACGATCACAGCAGCATAGTAAATCAAAACAAGTATTACAAATAAGTAATAAAACAGTATAGAATATTATATAAATAAAAATTCCAAAAGTTCTCTGCATTTGACCCATCCCTATGTAGGGAGCAGTGGGCTGCCAATGACAGGCGCCCGGGGAGCAGTTGGAGGTTTAGTATCTTGCTCAGGAACACAACTTCTCTACCCCATGAGCCATTGGTTTGGTTCAGAATCACCAGTTTGTGGCTAAAAGCCTCACACAACACCTGGGCCCTAGAACTAGCAGGTCTACACATGCTTATTGATGTATATGTGATGATTAAGGATGTCAGCTGTGAGAAAAGTAGACATCTGTATATAAGCTGCACACAGCTCCACGTATCAGTTAACTTTTACTCCCGCTGCTCCAGTTTCAGATATTAATTAGGACTTTAATGAAATTCTTTAAATACTAAAAAACTTGCTGTTAGAGAAATACAGATGTATAAATACTGAACTCAGATCGAAGCACTTCTTCTTAAACTTGAAAATGCATTGGCTTTAGAAAATGCGTGTGAATGCTGACAGCGGAAATAAATTGCAAAGCCTTGCACTGTGTTGCTGAAAAAACCTGGAGGCTGAAATGTAAAACTGGAAGAGCTGGACGCTGAACTGCATCACCTGAAGAAGCTGAGAGTTGAGATGCATTACTGGTAAAAGCTGGAAGGTATATTGAAATAATGCCAAAGCTGGAAGTTCAAACTGATTGCCGTTAAAATGCTGAAAGAAGAATCGTTTCTATTAATATCAGACAGATTTACTGCATTGCCCCGAAGAGCTGAAACGTATTGCATGAAAAGAAGGGGGCTGAACAGCATTACACTGGAAAAGACTAAATACATTAATAACACTCATTTATAATTGAAATGATTAATGAAGGAAACAGAAAAAAAAAAAAACTTAAACTGTGATAATTCAGAAATTGTAAATAATTAAAATAAAGTCTGTGGCTGAAAGTATGCAGAAGTAGTAATAGACAAGTAAAGACGTAATAAGAATAAAGAAAGAAAGAAGTTAACAACAGTGTGAATGTTGTCGAATCAGCATCTAGAAACAAATTAACCTTGTGTCTCTCTCTCTCTCTCTCTCACACACACACACACACACACACACACACACACACACACACACACACACACACACACACACACACACACACACACACACACACACACACACACACACACACACACACACACACACACACACACACACACACACACACACACACACACACACACACACACACACACACACACACACACACACACACACACACACACACACACACACACACACACACACACACACACACACACACACACACGCACACACACACACACAGGTCAAAGTCCTAAATGAGGACAACTGTCTCACTTGAGTTGAAAGAACATTGCTCTTCAAAAGTCTTACATTTTGTCCCATTGCCTCAATTTTCGCATGAAATCCAAAACTATAAATGTTCCACAATGCGGACTGAACAATGTTATATATGTTAACATTAAAACTAGTGAGGTAGTATGTGAAAGAAACACATTTATGTATCATTAAAACATGGATTTGATGTTTGTTTGCCTGACTGAACTTATGGAAATGACCAAATAACCCAAACCAAAGTCTAATTTTCTCCAAGAAGTGAGTTCAGCTCTTTGGCTGTAAATCAGCAGACCTGGTTATTGTTTAGTGTTTTCAACACACGATTACTGTCGTGTGTTTAATTCATTGCACCATGAGCACAAAAATCACATTTAGAGATAATACAGACAGCAGAGTTACAAAATCAATAGTGAGTCCTACTGTTGCACTGCACTGTCCACACACACACAACACAAATACTTTATATCACCAGCAGTGGTGGAAGACGTACACATCCTTTACTTATTAAGTTAATGTACAAATACATAATTTAGTACAAGTAAAGGCATACAATGATTCTTAATACTAATGCATCAACGTTAGCGCAGCATGTTGTTGTTGTTGTAGCTGCTGGAGGTGGAACTAGTATACTTTATATACAGTGAGCTCGTTTAGTCCAGTGGTTCCCAACATAGGGGTCGGGCCCCTCCAAAGGGTCACCAGATACATCTGAGGGGTCATGAGATGATTAATGGGAGAGGAAAGAAGAAACAACTAAGTTCTGATACACAAATTTGTTTTCAGTTTACGGACTTGTCTCTCATCTTAAATCATTTTCCTCCTTTCCGCCTCAAACTATTGATCAAATGAAATCATGCGAGAAGTTAAAAGGAGAAAGATCTCTTTGATTGAACAACTAAAAAATGTTGAGGGCAACCGATAATATTTATTGTACGTATTTAAATTTGTAAAGTAACTAGTAGCTAAAGCGGTCAGATAAATGTAGTGGAGTAGATGTAAAGTGGCATAAAATAGACCAACTAAAGTCCTCAAATGTGTTCTATACTTGAGTAAATGAACTCTGTTACTTTGCACCATTGTGTATTAGTTCTCACATCGATTATATTCTGTTTGTTTTTCATAGTGACCATATATAGACTGTTGTTTCCCCCCCCTTAGTCTGGTCTTATATGTGCTCCGAACAGGTTGCCAAGCTGCCCACAGATCAGATGCCAGCAGTCAGCAACGCTTCTCTCTCTCAGCACTTCAACCTACATGTATGACGGCAGCATTAGTCTCGTCTTCGGAAGTAGAGATGTGCCGCTTACACATAAAAATGAACCAGTCTATTTGAATCTATTCTGAAATGCCCTCATGTCCGACACACGTGCCAATTACGCACGACTGACCGTCCTTTAGTTCAACCGTGGCCTACATTTCCCCATTGAATTGCTGACCCGCTCTGTTAGAGAATCTAAACAGAGGGAGACCCCCCTCTCCCCCCCCACCACCACCCTCTCTGCATTTTAGTGCAGAAATCCCACAAGAAATGAAATCCAAAAACACAGAGGGGTGGGAGGAGGGCTTCAAGTCTCTCTACAATGTGTGTAAACATGTATAAACATGTATATGCTGCTGTATGTTGAGCCGAGGGAGAGATGGCAGCCTGCCACAGCAGCGTGTGGCGGCTTTGGGAACACACCGTGTGAAACTGCTGCCATCTGCAGGACACCCTCTTCACCACAGGACTCAGTGATTGTAGACAAATGTTAGTCCTATAAACATTTATCATACATGTCAGTATCCAGACTCCTCTGATGTCTCGGTGCTTCCAAAAACCCGTTTTAAAAAATAGCTGCTCTATGAAGAGAAACGTTACATCTTTTGACTCGCCAGAATGTTAACATATGATCCTATAAAAACACAAATCAAACTCCAACTGTTTATGTTGCATTCATGTCACTATCCATCTTCCATATTAATGTAAGTAGGGGCTGACCCGATATCAGGGTCTCACTACACGATTATCTATAGAACATTTAAATGTGTGTTTTGTTTTTTGGCAAATTAATTATACACAAAATACAAGTGTAGGCAGGTGGTGACTGAAGAGGCGCTGGAATATTTAAACAATATCATCATTTGTATTAACATATAAATATTTAAAAAATGAACTAACAGTTATCTTTAATACTGGATCACCCCTAAAAGTACAAAAAACTCCAATAAAGTAAAATCTATGCACAAATTAATACTAAAATTCACCTTCATTACAATACCGGACGGCAACAACTGGCTCAGAATTTCCACAAATAAGGATTTTAAAGAATTTTATTGAAACAAAGATCAATTTCAGTCCCAGTCCCTCATGGTTTTCAAAAAGCGTGCTTTGGGTTTTAGCGCCAACATTTCATGACTCTTCTCCAAAGCCCTCTTTGCTTATACAGCAGCATGTATATACTCAAGAGAAAAGAAAAGAAAAACCTATACAACAGGTCATTTTGGCACAATCAACTCATACAACGGTACTCCTGTGCTGGCATAATCGTTACTGTCAAACAGTTTGCTCTCCGTCGGAGCAAAGCGTGTTCACTGATGAGCACATTCACAATGGATATTTGACCGTAATAAGAGTTGTTATACAGGAATTATGTCAGAATGTTTCTAGAAAACAAGATACAGTGAGTGAAAAGTGTCTTTCTTGTTAAAAAAAAAAAAGAAAAAGAAAAAGAAAAAGAAAAGGTTGCAGTACTGGGCAATGCCGATTCTGGTAACAAGAGATTCACCTTTACAAACGTCGTGTCCCTCCAGACCCCGATCCAGCCTCAGCCTAGACCCGGTGAGTCCTGGAGCATTGGCCTTTAAATGTAGTGTTTGCATTAGGAGAGTTACATAATCTGAAATCTGGCATTACGTTTTGAAAAAAAAAAAAAAAACACTCGAGCCCAGTCATGCAAATCCCCATCTGGAGCAAAAGGAGCCGCCTCTGACTTCTCACAAGAAAACACTGGGAAGGTTTCCACTGGGTGATAAATGATGACGAATGAAATGATAACAGGAAGAAGAGAATACTGTGACATGTTCCTTTGTCATTTGGTAGAGCGTTTTGTTTCATCCCACTCGGTTAAGCACTTTGGTATACATGCTGGTCAGAGCCACGTCGAATCGATTACATACTAAATTCAGTTGGACTAGGCCTTTGCTTGGCTTTCGATATCCTTGGGCAGTTATTTTTTTTTTTTTAGTTTTTTTTCTTCAAGTAAAGATACAAAGACTGTTCATTGTAACACATTCATAAAGCATGCACTCTGATGGACAAAGAGAAAAGTGTCATTTGGACAAACCCCCCCCCCCCCCCCCTTCCCGCCCCCCCCCCCAGGTAACAGCAAGATCAGGAGAAAAAAAGTGCTGATTTTTCATATTTCACATAAAAAGATCGTTATTAAGAAACGCAGTCGCTGACTGAACTCGCTAAGTTCATCGGGTGAAGTCAGGATACAGCAGTTCTAAGTAGTCTTCGGACACGGCGAGTGGATCTGTCGCGAGAGCTGATCCGGGAAATAGATTTCAGGTCAACCTCGGTGAATATCTGACATCACATTTGAAAAAGGCAAAAACTGGTCGCAGGTGAGAGAGGCGTCCACCCGGTAAGATGATGGAGGATGGCTTCATCTTAACAGTCGTCTCGATGGACTACCACGTGGGTCGATGAGCAGACGAAACTAACAAGTTTAACTTTTTTTTTTTTTTTTTAAAGACGCCGTGAACACTATTTGAACATAACTTGTGCAAATGATGGTAAATTAGCAGATCTGTGGAAGAAAACTAGGTTTTTTTTTTAAAGTTTTTTTTTTTTTAAGGATGAAAAGAAAAAGACAGATCCGCATCCCCCGTCTGCATCATCTTACAATTAAGAGGATTTTACTGAAGCATGAAGAAGAGCAGCGCTGGCGTTTTCTTACTCTTCCGATAACTTTGAATTATTCTATTGCTACAAAAAGCCATCAGGCCCTAAACTGGAAACGACAACCAATTAAGAGCTGAATGTAGTTCTTCATCGATACATTGTGATGAACATCAGGACCAACTGCTGTAATCGGTGAACGAGCGCTGCGGCTCGTCACAGCTGAGTGAGGAGGACTGTGTTTAGAGAAGATCAACGGCTCCACAGAGTGACTGGAGACCTTCTCACATGTTAAGACATCTGCACAGGTTACTGCTTTTGTTTCCCAGAAAAGAAAAGCCGAGCACACAAACCTGCATCCGACCGTGTGCATTCAGACGCATTGTCTTGATTTGTTCAATGGTAAATATCTGCATCTCTTTAAAAGAGAGAAATATATAATTAACGCCAACAGATTGACAATTCGATGGGCAAGGCAGCTTCTGAATAAAATACTGGCTGACATTCATGGTGTGAGGACAGGAAAAGAAGAGACAGCTTTTAAAGTACTGATATCGAGGAGTGTAAAACAGACTCATCCCCCTGAATTAAGTGTCAAAAATAAATAAAAAGAAGAAAAAAAAACGGAGAAATAACTTCAACGTCATAACCATTCGTTTCAGTACATGGGGGGGAGGGGGGGGGGGGGGGGTGATCATTATAAATTAGTTGCATTTGGCGTAGAATCCGCAGTTTACATCTCCGTCTCAAACATCTAGTTTCAAAAGCAGGAAAGATTATTTGGATTAAGAAAGTGGGAAAGTGTCCGTGTTTGACTCTTTTAGACCTCTGTGTGCACAGAGCAGGGTTGGGCTGTTGAGAAAAGTAAAGCCACGCGGAAGCGTTTTTTTTTCCTGGATGCATCGTTACTACACAGACGGCCACACGAGGCACAACCCCCGTCCTCCAAAAAAAAAAAAAAGAAACGAAAAGAGAGAAAAATATCGTGTGTCCTGCTTAAGTCTTCATTCGAGCCTTTGGCCCCCAAATGAGGGGGAATACTCCTTTCATGGCATCTTTCATGTGAACATTTTGTTTTAGCACAGGCGGAATCCAGAGTTTTCCTTTATCTGCTTGGTTTCCAGAGACAACAGGGAAACAATGTCTAAGAACTACTTCTAAAGTTGCTGTTGATCGTACTCGGCAATAAGTCTCTTTATATATGCCAGTTTGTTGTGTAGATATTCACAGCGGTTCTTCTCTTGGCTATAGTTTGGATTAGTCTGCAAGGGACATGAAAAACAGTCAGGATCTGATAACGTACTTGCATACTTTAAGCCATCAATGTCTATTATAGCGGGACTTCAACTTACCTTTTTTATTTTATGATACTCTTGAAGTATCTGATTGTGGATTGTCTATGTAGAGAACACAGATAAAAGAAAAGGATAAGGGGTATGAATATAACTGATGGGGCATCTTTTTAAGTTACTCAAAATGTTTTCTCACAATTTGTGCTTTAGGTAACCTACCTTGTACTTGTCTGTGCCTTGAGGGAGCTGTTTGAGCTCATTGTCGAGCACGGTGAACTGCCGGGTGATGCCGTCGATCCGAGCATGCAGACCTCGGTACTCGCTGTACTCGGAGTTGAAATCGTTTTTATACCTCTGACGCTGCTCCGGAGAGACGATCACCGTGTACTTCCTAGGGGAGGGCAAGAAGAGGAAACGTTGCTTTTAGGGAGAAAAGTCACAAAGAATACATTAAAGTCTCATCAGAGGACCAGTGGTTATTAGAGGGAGACTGTATAGTAAATAAAAGAAAAACCACAAAACAATAAATAAAATGGACGCTCGGGCTCCGTTAAGAAAAATTGCACTTGACCAGAAGTGACAGCGAAACGTGTGTCATCATAGATTTACTGTTCATTCGGGTTGGTCATATAATAAGTCGAGAACGTAAAAATGATGGAGGTCATGTCCATATATATCGTACGATAAAGTTATTATCCTCACAGGCCCATCCAGGGGTTTTAAAGTCTAAATCTGCACTAAATACTCACAATAAATAGCCTGCCACCTCAGGTGACGACGTAGGAATACTGGTACTGTTGCACATCCCATTCAGATCTGAAACAAAGTCACACGGGTTAGAGAAGGGCACAGGTTCACAGGTGTGTATCTGAGGTTATTGAAGGCATAAACACTGAACAGCAGGGGTCGCCATTTAATCAGTGAGTCACACACTGGTCACATCACTCTCTCACAGTGATGACTAACTGGTGTCCATCCACGTGTAGAGAACTACTTTTATTCAGAAATCTCTTATCTGATGCAAGAGCTGTGAAACCGACGTTAGTAAATGGGACATTTTGTGCAGAAGAAAAGGGATGATGTGTGTGTGTGTGTGTGTGTGTGTGTGTGTGTGTGTGTGTTGCTCTCACCTGTGCTTTTGTGTGGAATACTGTTGCTTTTGAGGTTTCCTGGGCTCAGCTCGCAGGCTTGGTTCGGCTCAGGCACACGTTCCCCACGACTCTTCCTCTCCTTCTCCTGAGCCCTTTCCCTCACCCTCTCCTTGTCTTTGCTCTTCTCCTTGTCTTTATGCTTTTTTGACTTCTTCCTGGACTTGTTGTTGAACGACGGAGGACTCTTGTCCCGAGGAACGACGACCGGGCCCGTGTGTCCAGGAGACGGCGTGCCGATGCTGGGCGCCGGGCCCGAGAGCAGCGACGGTTGTTGGCTGAGCCTCTCGGACGCGGCGGTTTCCTGAGAGTCACAATCTCTCCCGTTGTGGCTGGAGTCATTGCTGACATCCGACAGTGCTTCGAAAGGACGGGGGATGTCTAGCAGAGGGAGCTGCTGGGAGCTGGACGTCATGCCGCCGTCCGACATCGAAACCGCCACTGAAACCGCCACTCCGGCCTGAGCGCCACCTGCCTCCCCTCTCCCATTGGAGGAGCTGAGCTTGCCATTAACCGGGGCTGTTGCAGCCTTGCTGGCGAGATGCGATATCCTGGGCTTTTTGTTGGCTAGAGGGTCGATGAAGTCTGCAGCAGGTCGTTTCTGGCAGAAAGAAAAAAAAAATAATAGCAGTTTTAGTAGCAGAACCCAAAATAGGGTTCAATATGAATTAAATTCATCTCGGAGCGAGTGAACAGACAAAAATGGTCTGAGCTGTGGGGGGACAAGGGAATGTTCAGAAGACAGGATCTAGAACAAGTAGACGGATGGAGAAAGCAACCCAGAAGAAAGAGAAGTAGAGGATCTGTGTTCTTAGTAGCACAGACAATATGATGACTGTGCAGTCTTTTCACAATACCAGGGATTAAATTACAGACGGGCCCTGTTGGACCCAGCCCACACTTATGTTGTTGGGAGTGGCTGACCCGATCACCGTGTGGTGGCTGTGCCAACACGACTACTTTTGGGCTCTGTAACAACGACGAAAACCAGCGAGGAGCTCCTTTTGGGCCCCGCAAAGCTTTTTAAGACTACTTCCACACGGTTGGTCCTCTTCTTACAAACACCCAAAAACTAGTAGATGACACTGCAGAGTAGGAAAAAAACCAACGCTGTAATGTTGTAGAGTAGAGAAGGCTTTTACTAATGCTGATGTAGGTTTGCATGGATGTCTTCCTGTCCTGTGCTGTGCATCAGTATTTTCAGGAGGCCAAATGTATGTGATGGTGGAGAGCATGACGAGACAGAACAAAGATCCACAGTCCAGCAGATAATGACTGTAACTAAGGCCGGGCCATATATTGTTACTATATCGATATTGTGATACGAGACAAGATATCGTCTTACATTATGGAACTCTAAATATTGTCATATGGCATAAGTGTTGTCTTTTCCTAGTTTTAAAGGCTGCATTACAGTGATGTAATGTGCTGACTGTTATATTTGCCATTCTCCACTTTTGTTTCTGTAAACCAGTGTGAATGGGAAACGTTTTTTTTTTAAATGCTAGCAGGGATGGAAGTTATTTTGGCATTTATCCGTCTGTGTGTGTGTGTGTGTGTGTGTGTGTGTGTGTGTGTGTGTGTGTGTGTGTGTGTGTGTGTGTGTGTGTGTGTGTGTGTGTGTGGACACGGTCTCGCCCAGTTTGCCCTGCAGCTCTTCCTGATTTATACCTCACCTTTCTGAGGTTTACACACAGCTTTACCTGCTGCGGTGCTCTCTTTGTACACCGATGAATCTAAAAAGAGAGCCCGGGGAACCGTTTGCCTGTGTGTTTGTGTACTGTGTTTACTGAGGGAGGGAGCGGACAGGAAGAGCCATACAGTAGGTGTCTGAGGTGAGAAGAACCGGAGAGGAAGGCGCTATTAATATAAACGGAGCAGCTCCTCCTCCTCCGTCTACCTAATGGGAGCGTAAACAATGGTTAGACTCCAGAGTCGGGACTCTCCTAAAAAAAAAAAAAAAAGAGCAGCAGGACAAGAAATATTAATTTTTATCATGCAATGGAGGGAGAAAAATAGTTTTAATAAACTTTAAGTGTACCAAGGGAGTCATTTAGTTTAACAACAAGGCTTCAGTGCTCATGCAAACAATGTGTTTGTTAAACACTCACCATTAGTGAGTAATACAGGTCAACTGTATAAAGTTCAGAAAACATTTACTGCAAAAGGGAATTCCCTGAAAAGGCCGAGAGAGGAATTAGAAAACCCCTTTTCTGGGAAATACCAGAAGCCTCCAGACTGCAGGGACAACCCAGTTCACACAAGGCTGTAGGTACACTGGTGGACATTTTTGTCCCCAATTCCACCAAACATGTCTACTGGATCAGCTAAAAAAAAAAAAAAAGAGCTGATATGGAAGTGTGTGGAAGTGATATGGAAGGGAGCGGGAAAGTTAGAGGAGGGGGAACAGGAAGCTCACCTGGGATGGCGAGCTGCCGGCCAGCTCTTTGGGCGGGCTCTCCAGCGGAGGGGCGGAGCTGTTCGGGGCCTGGTTCTGCTTCCTAAGAGAGGGAACACATGTGTATCAGAACACAATCTTGATATTATTTCTACAGATTCTCTACTGTAACCTGCATACCAGCGTCACAGGAACACTACTGTCTCTCTATTTAACTACCTGTTGAGGTGACACAGCATCTCCCTCAAGTGCTGCTTCCTGGTACATCAAAAGGTTAAAGCCAGATTTGTGCCCTTAAAGCTTGAACATACTCGAGCAAAAAAGTAAGAGCTACGTAGCTGCCATTTCTCCAGTGACAAATTATGAGGGCATTAAAGAACAAGTTACAAAAGTGGCTTTGTGAAGCCGAGTGGGTAGCTATGACAACAGAGGAAACGAGGGCCTACTTGACGAAGCAGCACTTTACCATAACCACACACTTCATGAAGGGGAATAACGTAAATCATTATAGAATCTGTTCACAAGTTTTAATAATCCAATTGTGCCGTCTTCTCTTTTCCACAGAACAACACGCGTGTTAGCTCGCTGCATGTTTATTTAATGCTTGAACAGTTCTGGCGGCGAGTTCAAGGCGAGTGAGAAAGTGACATGGCGAGAGAGACAGAATATGGTAGTGCGGCTCACTTGGTGTGTGCGCATGTTGTCGGTTTATCAGACAATACAAACACCAAAAAGTTGACTACACGGTGCAGAACATCCCTGATCCAATGGATTCCCCCAAACTTAAGACGAATCTATCACACAGCAAGGGTCGAAAAACAAAACGGCTGTGCCAAACAGCAGCTATCCAGCAATGATGAATAGTGTTTAACCAACTGATCCAATCTTGTTTTAAAACATAAACACACAGTTAAGAATGAATTATTAAAGATGCATTTCAGCACGCAGCATGTTTACCGACGGGAACAACAAATCCACCGGCTCCAAAACATTATAATCTGAAATGTGGAGATGCTGCTGTCACAGCTGACGACATCATCAGAAGGGGGCAGTTGGGTACGCAGAGTTTTGTCGACGCCCCACCCTGGTTCACTGTGTGTGTGTGTGTGTGTGTGTGTGTGTGTGTGTGTGTGTGTGTGTGTGTGTGTGTGTGTGTGTGTGTGTGTGTGTGTGTGTGTGTGTGTGTGTGTGTGTGTGTGTGTGTGTGTGTCTGCGGTGGGGACAGTCAGAGAGGCGGGTCAGGAGCTACGAGCGAGAGAGGCAGGCCGAGCGATATGGCTGAACCTTGGACGGGTGCCACCTCACACACGGATCAGCATGTGCTGGAACACTGTTGCATCATGTGCGTTCCAATCACGTTGCTGTGCTTCTCCTGCGTGACTTACTGCATTAGCTCAAAACTCTGGAGGAGCCGCGGGAGGGGGGGGGGGGGGGGAGGCGGTATTAGGTCGTTAGTCAGCTGATAAAACTCACAGAAAAAAAAAAAAGAGCTCAAAGTGTCGATTAAAGAGAGACGCACACATAGGGTGCAAGTATGTGTGGATATGCATGCCTTGCACACACAGATATTACCCAGAGTGGCCAGAAAATCCAATACTGTAATGCAATACTGTAATGAGTACTTTGTGGAACTTTTAATGGCACTGTGCCAGAAAGGCTGTAGTTTGTGTTAATATACTAATGAACTGTGAGGCGTTTGAGTCTCTCTATATGTAAATGAGGAGAATAAAACACCTTTCAAAGCCCCTTTCAAAAGCCCAATAAAACACAAAACATACAGCTGTGTCAGTAGCAGTCTTAACAAAAGCTGGACATCTCAGGTTAAGTAAGTTGCACTAAAGTATGACGATTCTCAAGTGTCCAGCTGCCTTTAGCGTTGTACCCCAGGTAAGCTAATTATGGAGAATAGGAGCTATTCTTGAGTCCATTACATAAACACAAATTGAGTGTCGGAGCATAGCTTCCTGGTCTATTTATAGCTGGCTGGGAGCTGGCTTTTCCTTAGTGTCCCAGATCCCGAGAAAACAAGTTTTTCCACTGGGAAGAAGGCCAGCAGCTCATGCCGTCAACAAAAGAGGAAACTCAGTGGAGCACACAGACAACTTCCTGGGGACACAGACGATGTGCCAGTCCAACAAATATTAAAAAAAAAGGTGGGTTTCACACATCCAGAAGTGCACAGAATGAAATCCATGACAGCTTTATAAGTCCTTATCATGTCTCAAAAACCCCTTATCTTAATTGGTTGTGTAACAAGATATTAAAAAGGGAACGCATACTTGCCATTCCTCTATAGAAGGACATTTCTCTACAATTCTTAAATACCAGAGTCACCAGGCTCTCCCTCGCCACAGAGTCAACACAAACAACAACACAAGGTGCTCTGCAGTGTCACACACTCGTACTCGTACACTCGTACCCAGTTAAAGCAAATACAATGGAGGTATGTCAGATTCAGCAAAGTTACACATACACACACAAAATATGTTATTATAGCAATGCAATGCAATAGTATCAGCTATTTGTAGCCAGTAAAAAAACAACTAAAACTGACCATCCAGAGGAGAGTAGACCGATATAAGCGCGAGTGATTTATGGCTGAGGAGAATCATGGTCAGAATAGGGCGACATGTGGCTTTAAAGTGAGAGTGAGCCACATCTTTGACATACTTAAACATGATTCTCTTGAGAAGCTGCTGGTCTCCTTCTGTGTAGCCTGGCCAGTCCTTCTGGATCTCCTTATACAAAACGTCCTTCAATGTGAAGGTGTTGTCCTTCCCGTTCAGGTTCGCCACCTAGGAAATGAGAAAGAAGCATGGATAAGTCTCCTCGCCTCTGCAGCTGTTGAGAGGCAACAAAGGCAATAAGTGTGTGTGTGCGAGAGAGAGACCTGTTGCAGGTGGCTATCCAGGGAGTCCTTGTCTAGTGGCAAGAGGCCATCTTTCTGCAACCTCAGGATGAGCTCAGCCTTCTTGTAAGGCTTGAGGGCCAGCAGGTGTGTGAGGCGCTCTCTGAGCGGCTTGTGCTGAGGCGTGCCCTTCTTCAGCGTACTGCTAGAGATGATGACGGGCCGAGACGTCCTCCGTAACGGGGCGACGTCCGAGAGGCCAGGTGCCGGTTTCCGGATCTGAACCTTCTTACCTGAGGTGGAGTTTTGCATTAGAACAGTTGAATAAGGATTGGTCAAGTTGTATTTTAAACACAAAAACACTTTACCATTGCTGAGAATTTCAACCACAGGTAGAATTTCCGTACTAAAATCTAGCACTGAAGCAACAAATGCTGGTAGAAAAGGACTCGTATGACTTTTTGGCTGGCAGCCAATGCTCGCTTGTTTTCTTAACAACAGAAAATAACTATTATCTCATCGAGAAATAGATCTATTTCTGTCAACATCTTCCATCCCAGTGACTGATAACGGCTGAGGGATCTTGCAGATGACTCATGAAAGATGTATCGTGCACTGATCTCTACCGCCGCCACGTCCACCAGAGCTCACCTCGCATTACAAACATCAGCCATCACCACCTTCTCCCACTGAGACCTTTTTTTAAAGGTGATTCAGCCTGAATTTTGTGTTGCCTCCTACTGAGAACAAAACACTGTTTGGCTCCACGGCACACATGGACTAGACATTCTTTGACTCACTGCTGAGCAGTGAAGAGGCTTACACTGGATTTCTTTCTTTGCAGGCAATGAAGCTGCACTGCTGTGGTTTTCTTTTTCTACAGTAGCTGTAGCACGATGTGTTTTATAGTGCCGGTCGGAGACCAAAACAAGAAGTCAGACAGTTGACGCGTTACGCCCGGGGATGTTTTGGCCTCGGTGGGTTAGGGAGAAAGAAGATCAGCGTGCGTGTGGCACATTGGCTGTGCGGCCATTGAGGAAGCAACCACCATCAAATTCAATATAGTCACAGTTACAGATGAGGCATGCTGGCAGTGTGCTGGCCCTTTGCCATTCAGCCCCAGACCCAAACAACCTGTCTGGTGCAATGTGAACCCATTCACCAGCGGAGGAAGGCTACACAAACACACGGGCCATTTGGCCGTTTGCAAAGGCACAGAAATTCTTCCAGCCACTACGCCTGCCTGTCAAGTCACAACATCTTTGTGGTGGTTAAATGGAATTTCCTCTTTTCCCATCAACCAAAAGCTAGAGTTATTATCAAATATTGGTCTTTGCAGGTCCGTGACTGAGAAAATGTCTGGCTGGTTTGGTGGTCTGCATGCATCTGTGCCATCGCGTCTCCTCACCTACGTATCTCCCCCCGGGCTTGATGACGATGGCACTCCGACTGCGAGAGTCCTCCTCGACCTGGGCCATGTTTTCCCTGGCCTTCTGGTAGGAGTCGTCTGTGGCACACACTGTGATCTTGTCGTGGATCCCACCCAAACAATCCAGCTGAATGCTCCCTTCACTGCCAAAACAAAAAAAAAGGGAGATGTTGAGAGAGGAAGTCTGGGATTGAGCGTCCAGAAGCTTCAATGGAAAGACAATGGAAAAGATTAGAGGGGAATCGCTACTTATTTTAAAGGTGCGCCATGATTATTTGGACAGTTATTTGAGACAGACAAGAACTAAACAGACGTCATGTTGTATTTTAGGGCATGCTACTTTAAAAACACTGAACATATATCCAACACTACTAAGTTGATTCTCAGTATTAACCTTAAATCTCTCACTATTTGCAATAAGCCATCCCTTCACTGTGCATTCCTGCCCAGATGAGATCCATGAAACTCCCCAAGGGCACAACTATTATTTTTTAAAATTTTCATCCAACTGTGGGATCCCACAGTATGACTCACTGCCGCATCAAATCCCATTCTTTCCGTCTCTCTTTGATTCCCCTCCACTTTGATGAGGATTTGGCAGAAAACGAGCCGGTGCTGGCGCAGTCGGTGGAAGCGGGAGCTCTGTCATTTTGGCTTTAGACTGGAACTCAAGGTTGATTCGGATCCACCTGAGCCACTTGTTCAGAAATATTTTATAATAATGGGGTCAGAGACTTGGACAGTCAGAGAGGCAGAGGCTTCTTGTTGATCCCTATTCTGTTTTTCGACTTCCTTCCTCTTCAACGCAGACATCTGGTCCCATTTGCGTGACTCAGGCAACAAAATTGATACTCTATGTTAGGCCAGAGAAAGTCTGCAGAACAAGTTTAATGGGTTGGATGCTTAGACAGGGATGGACCCACATCATCAGCAGGTTGTGTGTCATTGCAACTGCCATGAACACAAAGAGACAACACTTGTCTACAAGTATTAAAGAACACTCGCTTTAATTTACACTGCTTTTTTTAAATTTTGCAACAGAGGTCGGTGAGTCCCCTCAGGTTAACCATGTTAAACAAACAGATTGCCTGCCTGGAAACACTCGTTTTGCAACTCCAAAGACTTTACACAGGTTATTTACACAGAGCCAAAATAAAGTATTCAAATCCATCGCCACAGTGTACAAATGTTGACATTACAGACGGCGAATCTGTGTCTGTGCAAAAGAGGAATCGGTTGCACATTTGATGAAAGTGAGAGTCGGTGTTTGTGTTCACCTGGTGATGTACTGCTGGATGCAGTCGAAGCTGCCCTGGGGGTTATCTCTGCCCACATTCGACAGGTAGAAAGTAAACGATTGCAGTTCACTGGAATTTTCTGACCGTGGTATTGAAATTTTCTGTTGAAGACAAAAGACATGAACATTATGAAATCAATACACCGGTTCTTGATTATTTGGTGTCAGAACAACACTTCAAAGTTCCAACCTACTCTTAATAAATCACGTTTTTTAAAGAAACTTAAACTACAGTTCAATAATAGTTCCTTTATTGACCACGCTGCCATACATACATACATACATACATACATGTGTGTTTTCTCCGATCTCTTTTGGAGCTGTATATTATTAACATCAGTAAGATACCAAGATAGGGTGACTAATTGCACTCCACACCCTATTTGTAGGCCTAAACTCATTTTTCTTTTTGATGTATTCAGTACTATAAACAAATGCCAGTTCTCTATTGCTTGGAAACCTGGCTCTGACTCGGCAAAGCTGTGAGTAAGCCTCAGGCATTTTCTTGCTGGCTTCAAAAGACGCTGAAAAACCTCACGAAATGCAGCTAAAAATCTGCTACCTTATATTCCTCCAGCTTACTTCTGCTAGGACAGTCTGCAGAGTGTTCCTAATGATGTTCCCAACGTGTGATAGGAGGAGCCGCAGGTAAATTACAGCAACAGAGGAACTATGAACCGTGTCTTTCTGCAGTCTGTGGCCTTCGCCGCAGTTTGGCACATCCTATTCTAGCCCCATTTCCTCCCACACTACAGGTGTTGCGTTTAGCAGACGACAGAAGAAGTGGAGTTAACCACCGTCAAGTAACCTCTGGAAACCTCTAATCAAGACAGCTGGGATGCAGACGCAGGATGAATCCCTGCTCAGCTCCGTTTTCATGAACACGAATTAAAAAGCGGTGTCAGAGCTCCGTACGGTGCACCGCACAGCCACCACGGTGACAGAAGATAGCCAGATGAGATGGTCCTCTGGAGCACCTCATTGCCACTGACCTAACCCAGATCAGAGGCTCAGCCTTGTGACTCACTGGCTTCTTCTTCAGTGCAGCTGGGACTGACATGCGTTCAGACCGTAGGCAGCTCTGTTTACCAGAGGTCCCAACACGTGTAAAGGCTGCAGGTGGCCTGCTATAAATACATACAATGTCCTTTATTTGCCCTGCTGGAAGACCTGTGCTCTCTGTGGTACATAGTGCTCCACTGCAGTATAACATGACACACACACACACACACACACACACTGCTGCAGTTCACCTCATACAGATAAATCAATAAGAGATACAATTTGAAAATACAACCGGTGTAGTATTAATTTACTTTTTATTATCATCATGATGACAGTTAACACAGGATAAAGACGATACTTCACTACAAGGTTGTTGACTGGACGCTACAGAATGCTGGTCAGTACAAATTTGCCGTGGCAGAAGATGGAGGTGGAGACTATTTTGGCAGCAGAAGAAGTAGAATATGTATGCCATAGAATATGTATGTAATATACTATGCCAACCAGTCAAGTTGCAGTTTACATCAATGCCTGTCCAAAATGTTGCCACTTCATCATTTCATCCGGTTAGATACATGCGTGACATTGTGTTTTGGGAAGTCACAGTGACCTTTAACAACCAAAATCTAATCAGTTCACTCTGAAGTGGATGTTTGTGCCAAATTTGAAGAACTTCCTTAGGTCATTCCTCAGATATCACACACGGACGGACGACCCTGTGCCACTCAGAGCAGAGACGTAAACCCAAATGACAAAGGATGGTCTCTGAACCCCCTGTGAGGAGCTGACCTGCCTCAGGGTAACAACAACCATTAACATTAGAAGTTCTGCATGTTCTTGTAAATAAACCACATCCTTCGCCCAAGTTATGACGTCTGAATCTATGGAATTCAACCAGCCTGTGCTGCCCACATATTCACTTGTATCTCTGCTTTAAAAATGTGAATTACAGCAAACAGAGAAGCAACTCCTGTCACACACACACAATATGAAGATTTACTTTTAATGACCTACTCCAGGACCATTAAACCTCTTGAAATAGAGCTCAACACTGAGTTTCTGTTGTAATAATAATAATGTTGTAACCATCCACGGTAGACCTACCACGGGCTATGAAATTGTGAAACGATGGTATATGCTGCTGCAGAAGCCACACCACATCAACCATGACATGGAGAAGTAACACACTACCCACAATCCTTAGGTGTAACAGCACCGTCTCTGATTGATGGAGCGCGCCGATATTATGGAAATGTTCACCACACATGCGGACAACTAGTGAGGATGCGCTCTCGGCCAACATGGGCGGCTCGTTTGGAAACTTCCTTTTATATTACAGGAACAGTTTACCCAAAATGTGTTTCTAAAACCATTTGAGGCAAAGAATAAGGCACACAGTTGCTGAATCTGTTTGGGGGTGTAGAGCGGCTGTGCCCGGTCTCAGTTGTGAAAACCACACGATGGCATTTATTGTATGCCAAGCTGTACAATGCCATAGTGTTGAAGAACACCTACATTTACAGCCGATACTCGTGCTCTTGCAGAAGCACAGAGGAGATCGGTTGAGTGTGTGAATCCAGAGATGATTAAGAGGCAGAGGAACTGACAGGAAGGCAAAGTACAGGGGAGTGACTCGGCTGACTCATATTGTAGAGGATGAAGGAGTGAGAAGAGGATCCTCCACACCAAATGGCTCAGGCTCCGATTCAACAAACGCTTGAGTGTTGTAACCACGACGTGCATGCATGGACTTAGTACAGTTTCTAAAGAAAACGGGTCATCGGGTGAAAGCTGACACTCCCTTGTTTGTCGTTAGTGATGAGCTTTTCTCTTGCGTGTCTTGATTGTGCATGTATACCACACAACAGTCTCACTGTGCACGTTGAGACCAAGCCATATGTGTCGAGGCGTTTGAATAAAAACAACGGGGATAACAGAGCTGTGGGTAGGGGTACTTCCTGCCAACATGCTTTCATAAACCTTACTGCTTTCTCCGCTTAGGAAAAGCTAAAGACCCAGACGTTAGAATCAGTTTAACTTGCAAATGAAACAAAGCTTTAAGCCTGCTGTTGCCACAAAACCTAGACAGAACAGAGCAACGGAGGAAAAGAAAGCAGCAGAGCACACTTTAAAGAGCGTCGGGAGATTACTTCCAACACTGGATGAACGGCAGGGACTGACAACGAAACAAACCACCTCCACGAGTAATAATCCCCTTTATATAGCTTTTCTAAACGGTGGAAGTGGATTTTAAACAGGTGTTCCAACCACCCCCTCCTTGTTCAGCCTGCGGCTAGCCTCCTTTTCTCATTCTGTATGGCATCGAGCAAACAAAGCCTCTTTTTTACGGTTGGGGTGGATGGAGAGGGCCGACCCCCACGCACTTCGCCTCATCCAAGAGCAGCGGAGAGGGAAGGAGTGAAGAGACAGGAAAAACTAATCAGACAGAGACAGAGGCCCGAACACACAAAGACGACGTCAAAGATGATGACAAAGGCTGACTGTTCAAGTGCTTTGCACTTGACGTCACCTCACGTCGCCCGTTTGTTTTCCGTTAAAAAAGCAGAACACACTGCAACGACCAGCCGACTCCTGACACGCATGTGTGATCTGCGTCTGAATGACCAAACTAGTCAGCAGTAGCCAATCCCAAATGTATGTTTGGAGAGAAAAAACGAACTAGCGTACTATTTTTACACCACTGTTAATCTGCTTACACAATATCATCATATGGTCTGAACAAGGCTGCAGATAACACTTATTTTAGTAATCGAGCATTTTACCAATTAGTCCAATAGTCGATTAATCGTTAACATACTTTTGCTTCATTAAGGAGCAACAGTAAACATACAAAAGAGAAAACAAGACTGATGAACCACTAACAGTTTTTTTTCCCCAGAAAAAGCAACTTGTTAATTGTTTAAATTGCATAAAATAATATTAGCTTTAAGAACTAAACCCATTTAGTGCATTTCACATTCTGGGTTTCAAGGCTCCAGCTTGGTTATTTGCATAAAAACACACAATTTAAATTAGAAAATGAATGATTGTATTTTATAAAATCAAATATTTGCTTTAATTTAATTATCTGCTTAGAGATAGTGTTAAGAAGTTAAACAGGTTTATTAAGTTTCTCACCAAAAACACAATTTTTACAAGTTTACATTTAAACACATCATGACAACGATATCATTTACTTTCGCTCAACACTCATTTTACTCAATGCTCCTTTTCAGCCTTAACCAAGAATATGAATTAATTAAGTCTGTGGTCTTTGGCTTGTGAAGACGAGAAGAAAACCAAACTAAATGGGCAACACTGCTGCACTGAAAAGCCATTCAGAGAGCTCCCTCCCCCTCTCTCACCGAGATGCTAGATGGCCAAACGGCAGTGGATGAGGGTCGACAAGAGTTAATGGTGCTGAATACATCACACAGCCTACGATGGATATTTTTGCCACACGCATCCAACAACGGCCGGCACACTCAGATATACGCAAACCGCACGCAATGACAGAAAGCTTGAAGTCAACCCAACCGCCAGAATGAAAAGTGCAGGAGAAAACACCGCCGGAGTGAATCAAAGCCTCACCGACCATGTTGAGGCTTTTCTGTATCATCACACGTACAGACGTCTCTTTGGCCACATCTGGACCCAAACCCGTCTCTCACACACACACCTCTCATCTTATGTCTGTTTTTAGTCTTTAAATTCATTCTTTTCTGAAAGATGAAAGAAACTTGTTATGTGCACACTTTGTCAGAGCTCAGAGAGAGCTGCAGCAGATGAATGAATATGAGTGAATGAATAACCGAGCACATCGTGACAGCCGGGCCATCTGCTCTGTAATTTAGCCATTTTCACACTTCTGACGAGCATTCTGATCTCAACAGTAACAGACTCTCCTCCACAGCGAACCTGCTGCATCAGTATAATGCATGCCTTACTTTACTTCTTCAGCCTAAAACACACACACATCGGGTCTAACCATCTGATGTGTGCAGTTGACAAACATGACTTCGCATGACGCATATGCTGCATGTTTACACATTTCAATGCCTGCTTAAAGAGAAGAAACAATGATTTTACATCAATAATGGAAAGAGTCTCGCTCTATGCAGGATTGCAGTGTGCCGTTCACAATTTTAAACAGAAATATTGACGACAGGACGGCAGTATCGAATGCATCAAGACTCCTAGAGAATGCTTGAATGACTTCCTATGCTAAATGTAGACCTCAGCTACACCATCGACGATATAATCGCTTACGGTCAGATTCTTCAAGGAAACAATATGCACACAAAACAATGAACGTTCAACAGATTTGCGAAGCTGCTGCTGCCTGAGGTCTATCGATGAGAGTTTGTAAAGCATCAGTGAACTCGCCCCAAGCTTTAAAAATACAGTTTAACAACAAGCTGTGTCAGTGTTTCACTGCACCACTGACCGAATGAGATGTTGGCAGATGTTGTGCTATAATGTGAAGCAAGTTTTTTTGCTTGGTTGTGCCTTAGACATGAGAGTAAATTGCTTATGTACCTGTAGGTCACAATGTTAACAAGCTACTGTTCTAGTTAGCGTCTCCTGCATTCCCAACTGGGAATGTGCACACTGTATTCAGTGATGAATGAGGGGGAGCCAATATTATGGGCCCTGCTCCATGTTCTTGCTGCATCATTGTTTAAAAAAAAAAAAAGACGATATTTCCGTAATGTTCAGCCTAGTCTCACAAGAAAACTTGTTTTTCTACAACTTCTTTCTTTCTCGCAGTTTTGGCCATCGTGTCTTTTTTCAGTGATAACATTTCCCCAATGTCATCACTGAGATATGGGCGATGTGGCAACTCTAGCTTGACGCGGAAGCACTTTGGGGTAAACAACACACTGATCCGCCTCAGCAAATGGATACATTTGCAGAAGTTTAGATGCTGACTAGCGTAGTAGGCAGCGGTTGGTTAATAATTAATCACACGTCTACCACAAGGACACAGATTCAACCTGCTTTTGTCAATATGGTGCTGATGACCTATGCAGAGCAGGCAGTAGGGATGAAAGTGAACCTGTAGGAAAGGCGGATTAAGAGAGATATGACGACATTTAATAGGACAGAGATGCTAGACATCCTGCTATTAAGAGGCATTGTGAGCATGTTGACAGTAAAGCCCATAGCAGGCCTATCAGGACAATGTTTTGGACTAAGCCGGATAGCCTATTAAATCTTTAAAAACAGCCCTCTGGATGTCAAACTGAACTAAACTTGCCAGCGCAGAAGCGCTCACCGAAAGTCTCTGCATGTCAGACGAGGCAGGCTCACACATGCAAACCCTGCAGGAAGCCATTGCTTGTGCTGAGAACGCTTGTGAGCTTGAGGATGTTTATTGTCTTCATGGGGACAGTTGCTCATATAGAGAGGTACCGGCACCCTAGTGTGAGTTTTGTCATTATCATAAACAACCAGGTACCAGTTGCAGAAAGGAGGCACGGTTCCTTGCATTCTAGGACATAAAACTGATGCACAATCTGTTTCATCGCTACTTGTTCTGTTCCCGACTTTGTGTGTATTTACCGACTTGCCCCTGTAGCAGCAAAGAGGCAAGGCAGGCAGAGGTAGCTTTAGCTTTGCTGCGGTGGTGAATATTAGCAGCCACAAACACCTACCGGTTTCAGTCTGCTCTGTCTCAAGCCGCTTTATCACAAGTGCTGTTTAGCATTGATTATAGTAAAAATGGTTGACACGAGACAGTAGGCCATCAACAACAGAGAGCAGCATGTGATGCTAACCAATCTCCAAAAGAAGATGTGAAAAGCATCAGCAGGGGTCTTCTGGCATGTTTTGGTTAAATGTCTGCCCATTCAGCGCACTCTCCCATCACATGTGCAGCCTTTATAATATCAGCTAACTACTAGATAGCCGCTAGAGAGACTAACATATGGAGGTCAAGTTTCGCCATCCGCCAAAGTTCCGACCATGGACAGAAATTTGAGTCCAATGCCAAAAAACCCCCCCAAAAGATTCTACAAAGAATACATACAAACACCATCCTTCCTTTATCTCTCAATAGATCCGAGACACCACAAATGAAGAAATACTCACAGAACAAGTCCTGAACAACAAGGCCGTGAACGGGACATTTTAAGAGGTTTTAGGAGTATTTTTCCTGCCATGCAAGACATGTTGAGGGGCCCCAGTTAACAATTGGCACTTAGGAGCCAAAGTAAAATAAACCAAATCTTGTGCTCAGTCACAAGGAGGCTGGGGAACACTCGCCTGATCAGGTCTTAGTGTCAGAACAGAAGTGTATTAAGGTCAAGCCGTGTTGCTCATGACACTTATGGCAAAAAGTAAATCATTACATTTCAGCGTAGCTTTGCCAGCATCTTTCTTGCTACTCTCTAAGGCCGACACAACCAGACGTAGCACTGAAGTGTCATGTCGGGGCTAACTTGCAGCCGACAACAGTGTTGGCGTAATGGCATGTCTTGTTTGAGAAAGCATGCGTGTCAGTTGGCGTTTGAGCCAAAAAATGCTCTGTTGAAAGTTTGAATTTCTGTTGAAATGTCTGGCTCTGGACACCTGGACTCAGATATATTTGTTAGCAGCCAACAGTGTTGATATATCTGGCCAACTGTAATAAAACCACATGACACATATCACACTCTTTTCATTATCTTTATGACCAAATGTTATGTATTGGATTGAAAGAGACAGGTAGAGAGAGAAATATGTTCTTACCCCTTGGTTCCCATTAAATCTGATCAACGGTCGTGATGACAGGACCTATAAAAGACAAATAACAGCTTTGTTAAATCATTGTCACAGTAAAAAAAACAAGGTAATTCAGGAAAATTTCCAGAAAAGACATCATAGGTTCCCATAATGACCTGCTGACATAACACGTGTTTAAGTATGAACATTTAATAAAAAAGGACAACAGGGCTACAAATAACTGCTGGAAGCATTACATTAGGCACCAAATGCTGAAATATCAATTCATAAAAGGTTATGAGCCAACGATACGAGACATGAAACCAGTTTTAACACAAGTTGACTGGGAAAGATTTACATAAAGGAGATTTTAGCCACAGAGAAACCACATCAATAGCATTTTCTAATAAAAAGCTATGATATTACAATCGCAAGTTTGCAATGCATTAGCTATTATTTATCAAATTGAAGGCAAGCTCCTGTCCAGTGGTTACTACCTATTCAAGAATACATTATTAGAGTATTTGGTAAGGTTTACAGTACATTTTTAATATTGCTATCGCTCTACCTATAAATTGGACCATTTCAATGTACAAAAAAAAAACTTCATCCAGTCAATCCAGTGTGACTGAAAGCTGTAAAAACGTCTCAATATAATAAATTACAATTGGCAGAATAATGACCTCCTGCAAGTTATGACAGATGCAGGAAAAGAGGAAGGGCTGAGCAGAGTTTCCAGACTACGCTTTCAGTTGTATTCAGATGTTTTAGTATCAGATCCACTGTCCTGTATGAGAGGACTGTGGAGAGTATTCATGAACATTAAAAAGAAGAAGTTACTTTAATACATTTGATCTAATAAGCGCTTCAAGAAAAGAAAAGACACTTTTCAAAAGAAATAGAGAGAACTATTTAAAAACATACATCATAGAAGTAGACAATTAAGCAGTAATGACAGGCAGGTAAAATGGTGATTTAGGTGCTTTTTTTAAGTAAGGGAGTGACTTTAAACTTTCTTCCTTGGTGCTGCTTTAGTGGATCAAATGTGAAACAAGTGAGAGAGCTAAAAGTTCAAGGGAGGTCACTCCTGTTAAATACATAACGTGCTTTGTATTACTGATCCTGACCCAGATATATGGACCATGCACACAAAGACTGTTGAACGTTTGTCCTCTGTGCTGCGTCACTTACACCAACACTTTTAAAAGTCTAAAATCAGTGTTTGGGGTCGTTTAGACTCAACCAACAGAAGCCATGTGGTCCACATTAAAGTATGAGCCGTGTGTACTCTTTAGTAGTGCATAACGTATTTTCACACCTCTTATGTACCGCTGCTTTGGTGACAAAGGAATCCGTTTGTGTCAGAGATGTGGAGAGGCTTTGCAAATAGATCCCAAACCATCACAAAGGCTGTTGCAAGATTAATCACATTTAGGGCCTCACGGCTTAGCTGGAAATGCTGGATTCTGAGAAATGATTAGGCCAAAGTTGTAGCATGTGTAAAACCTTTTTAAAAACAAACACTCCCCTCTCTCCGACCACACTAAATCACTAATCACCATATACTCCCCTTTACTTACAAGTAGCGAAAAGTTTCACTTGGTATTATACGGCTATTAATACTACTACAACTACTATACTGTCCTTGCAGAGATCAATTAGATGGCACTTTACACAGACATTCATGGTCCCCAGAGGATGACGCCAATCAACTTTGGTGATCCTTTAACTTCACCTCTTGTACCATCAAAATGTATTTGTCTAACAATGTATGACTAAACTGCAAAATGGCATTCCCATTAGCCTCAGCTGTACTTTGTGTTTAGTGCCAATTACTGTAGCAAATGTTAGCATGTTAACACTCTAAACTAAGGTGAACATGGCAGACTTTATCCCGGCATGATAGCATTTTGCCATGCTAACAGCAGCTTTTAGCTAAAAGCACTACTCTGCCCTAAGTCAAGACTCACAGAGCTGCTAGAGTGGTTATAGACCGTTACTCTTGTTATACAAAGACATTATTGACAAGCATGTTACGCGTGATAATGACTGAATACACAGTGTACTGTGAAATAGATATTCACCACACATAACCCTTCTTTACCAACATTATAATATAGTTTCACTGTATCCTGAGCGCTGAACACTGAGCCTATCCAGGAGCACCAGACCTTTCATGGAGCCACACTCCCTGGTCTCCCCCTGCAGTGCTTTAACACAGCACCAGTTTTAGCACTCCCACCCTCCCCCATCCCAGCTCTGCTAACGTAGTGCTACCCTCAGCCTGTTCATTTGAATGGGCTGCTGACATGTCACTATTCTCTGGGACCCGAGCCCAGAATGTTCCACAGAGCTATAACCTTAGGGACAGAGTACCGTCCATGCGTCGATGACAAGGCCGTGGTTGTTCCCACACGATGCCAAGCGGCAACAGAACGGAGATCAGCTGGACGTAGCGTGGACTCGCAGTAAAACAGAACTGATGACAATGTTGCTCAAGTCGGTTTCCTACTACATTTCACTGCAGAGAATTACAGCAACATGGGCCGCAACAAGATCTTTGTCTGCCTGGCTGTCACCTTTTTAACTGCTATAAACACAGAATCTCCAACTTATTGGTTGTTACAGTTTCACATGAAAAGCTCCTTTGTACACTTCATGGCCCAACAATAATATCTAACATTACACCAATAATGCAGTCAGGGTCTGAGACCAGACAACTCCTTTATGTAGAAAAATTCACTTTTGATCTTGAAAACAGTAGTTGGTAACTTCCTCACATTTCCTCGCCATAATCTATTTTTTCCACAAGAAGTCCTTTGCTCAGATTGTTTTGCCAAAAGTGTTCCAATATATTCTTCAGACAGTTGAAAGTAAGCAAGTAAAGACTGTATTGCGCTAGCAAACCAAACAGATGTTAGTATTTTACTATCAAACCTGGCTTATGTTAATCAAGTGCATAAAGTTTTATTGGGTATAAGATTTGCCAGCCACGCTATAATCTCCCTGAAACCCTACAGAAACCAAGCCTGAGGCTCTCAACTGGCTCATTAACAAAACATTGCAGGGCCACAAGGATACGTGTGCTAGCATGGTATGAATTCACTTTTTAAAATGTAAAATATACAAGCTAGGAGTATGTTTATTACAAGAACCGGGGTGTAATTCATGCAAAATGACCAGCCTCGTATTACAGATTTATATAGACTAAGCTAACACTAACATTATCAAACACACACACACACACACACACACACACAAAGTGTACTCTGTCTCTCAGGTTGCACTGCCAAAAGGATTTCTTTGTTTTGTAGTAGATGCACACAGGAATAGCCACGTCTAAATCCCTATGGGTATGGCTGTGGCACCCAAATTGTCAGGTGTTAAGTTGCAACACTGTCACGCTGATGAGACGCTCCACCTGTCTAGGATTTCAGATGTGAAGAGAGCACTTTGTGCCACGCACTCTGTGGGGCTGAAAGGGTACGAGGTGTCCCTGCTCTAAATACACAGTGTACAGGCACCACTGCTGAGTGTGTCCTGTGTGGGAAAACTTCATAATCTACTCCTCTGAAATATATTTGCCAGAGGAGCAGCAGATGAAGCCGTTTGAAGCAACACATAGGCTTAATTGGACCTACTTATTTGGTGTATTTACTGTAATTGGCGTTTCATGTCTTTGAAGCTTTTAGTGTTCCATCTCAACAATGCTGGGCTACCTTTGATCTGGTGCTCGAAATTGGAGCGCAAATGCCTTATTGGGGAGCACCATTTCTTTGTCGCAGGGATATGAACAGTACAAATAGAGACACACTCACGATACACACTCACGGCGCACACACACACGAAATTGGCACAAGAATCCAGTTCGGTTAAGTTTAGCTTGTTCACATTTGTGCTGCACAACATCGGATCATGCCTTTTCAAGGCATACGTCATTGTTCTGTCCAAACTGCAACATGAGATCCATTATTTTCAGATGGATCCACCCTGCAGAGTTCAACTTAGAGTGAAGATAGCATTATATTTTCACTGCTGAACTTCTCTTTTAGCACTAGCTTCAGTGAGTCATTTAGCAGAAAGATGAACCGAGCATCACTTCCCCCCCAAACTTAAAAGAAACCTCCTTTCAGATCTCACTAAAAATTCTTAGAAAAGCTGTCTTCTTCTAGTAATTTGGGTCCCAACTCAATGTAGTTGAAAGTGATGACTTGGCAGACATTCAAAGTAGACTTGAAAGAATAGAAATCACAAAGCCGACAGCAAAGGAGGGGGGAAACAGCAATTTCACTAATCCAGTGGTGTATTATAGTCGCTCAATGTAACCTTATGGGGCTAAAGGTTACACCAATTGCGCATATATATATATATATATATATATATATATATATATATATATATATATATATATATATATATATATATATATATATATATATATATATATATATATATATATATATATATATATATAGATATAGATTCCAACAATCTAGATGAAGGTAAGCCAGATGGACATCCAACACCAGTAAAGAGACACTTAACAGAATTACTGAGAAGGCTAAGCGTCGCTGTTCTGATTGAAACCGCCAGAAAAAAAGTGCCTCTTGTCACCATTTGGTACCTGGATTTAAGCTTAAGCTACGAACCCTATTTCATAGATTGTGGTGGACGACTCTGCATCAATGCAGTGACGAAACATAATCAGGGCTTGTAGTTAACTTGATGCCTCGCTACCAATATTAGCTGCTCTGTTTCAGCAATGCTGGGCTGAAAGTCAACCACGGTGTTGTTCTGTCAAGAGATGCAGTGACTTAGAGCAGAACAGCTGTGAGTAAGGAAAACGTCCGCTAGCCGCTAGGCTAATGCACGCAGTGTGAAATGAAATGAGCATTCAGGAAGTGCCCCGTCTTATATTACAGACTAGGGATGCAACGATGCCACTGTTTTTCAGACCAAGTAGAAGTACTATCATTTGAGTACTTGTCAGTTCTTAGCACCTATAGGAGTACTTAATAATACCATTACAGTTCTAACAATAACTTTAAAAACAGGTTTTATTTTCATTAGATGTTCCTCACTTTCTGATTAAACATGATGCTGACATTTTAACATTGTGTTTACCAGATAAAAACAGATCATAATTTGCAGTAGTAATAGGAAAGATTAGAAAAAAACAAATGTATAATTGGTTCAAAGAAATATAAAATAAAATACAAAAGGTGGCTTGTCTGGTATCGGTGCATCCCAATTACAGACCGTTCTAGTAAATAAGAAGGGAGCAAGATAAATCTAACAAAAACAGCCAATAACATGATTGAAGTTTTGATAGAATATGTTGCGTTAACAGAAAAGGTGCCATTGTACGTTTTCTGTTCCTCTCCCAGTGAACACAACAAATAAATGTTTTGGTATAAAAAAAAAAAAGAAAGTTGTGTGTATTAAATAAATACATCGAAAAGGCTGCTTCGCATTTTAATGACGGTGAAAACATCTTTTTTGGAGTCTCATTTGTTATTGTACAATAAAAATCATAATAATGCGTCTATGCTTCAAGTACATCGATTTTCATGGCAAAGAGCTGCGTAAAAGCTGAGCACATAAGACTTAATTTCATTACTGGTGTGAGCACTGGCTTCAGGTGAAGACGGGCAATTAGGCCCCCGGTGAGTCGACGGTATCTCTGGCTCATTACTAGTACTGCTGCCTGAATATTTCAGTGCTGCGGGACTTTGACTTATTTGCAGCTTGCCTTGCTTCTATCAAACTTTCCTACTAAATTATGCAACTCCAGATGGTTATAAACTGTACATCTGTCATTTATAGGCATAGGTTATGATGTCTCGTATAGTCTTGACATGAGAAATTTAGTTTTCTTGGTGCGATTATCAAGTATAATGAAGTGTCTGACAGCACCAGCAAAAATAAACATGAGAGAGCGAGAGGGGCACACAAGGAGAGATTGCATTTTTAGAAAATAAAAAGAGGAATCTCCTTTCATAATCGCTCTTCACAAATACAGAGCAGCCTGCATCGACGTCGCAGAGATTCCGTCAAGGTTTGGCCTAATTCAAGTTTTCTGAATTGATGCAGCCACCTTTCAAACCTCCAAGTCTTGGCATTTGCTTATTATTGTTAGTGATGTAACATCCTTAAAAAAAAAGGGATGAAGGCTATCTGCATACAATATGTGCATAAACTTGTTCCTCTGGTTCCAGTCAACATGTAACCTGTTTTCATAGTGCACCAGCACTGGCCAAAAAGCCACAGGCACAAAGCATGTTTGTGGACCGAAGACCAAACACTGCACTGAATGATCTACTGGAAGAGACAGAGCAGGTCAGCGAGTCTGTTCTGAGCGCAGTGACACCAGGTTGACATGGTCACTTGTATCAACCCTGCCACGGGACATACGAACACCGTGACATTTAGAATCATATTTGGCTTTAGTGGCAATGGTCATCTCTTGCGGTGTCCCGTGATCCGCTGAAACTGGGGAGTCAGCATTCCTTAAATAACCATTGCACTGGCACAGGCTGACCAGCGTCAGGCAACAGAATCCCCTCCCAGTCTCCATTACTTCCCATACCATTCCCATAGGGGTCGAGACAGGAGGGTAGATTGCAACCAAGCGCAAGAACAAAACTGACTTGGTGTAAACAGACCTCCATGGTGAAGCATAAAGCCTGTCAACACAAGTACTTAACTGAGACTTGACCTTCCTCTGAACAAAAAACTCTTACATCCGACTTAAACCTCCCCCAAAAACTGTAATTTAACAATACAGAGAATGTCCTCAACGTAGAGACTCAGTTCAAAGCTAAACGACCTATTCCACATCTCATAAAAACAAATGAGTTTCCTGTAAACTATGTTCAGCAAATCAATAGTTCCAGTCATAACTTGACAGGCAGCATGGCACGTTAATCATGTTTACCTGGTCTAACGACGACAGCGGGTATCGGCCACCAGGTTTTATTTTGACAGTTAAAATAACTAAATAAAATGAACTCGTCCCTATTTTAATTCCAGGTTTCAAAACATAAACACCAATTACATTTCACATTGCCAACCACAGGATAGGTGCCACTACTGTGATGCATGTACTGAAGAATGTAAAGTTCACAGTCCCAGTTTATAATCGCTGATCCGTCACCACAACACAGGACTAAAGATGTGAAAGAGGTTAAACCATTTAAATGAGACTACTCATCTCTCATTAGTGTAATACTGCAGTGCCAACACACAGGATTTATTGTCACTTGCAAGCTTTCTTGGACTGCCTATGAATGTTCATTTTAGATTTGAATATTTGAGTTGTTTAGGCTTTTAATTCTTCAAACACGGCGCTCTCCAATACTGTGCTGTAACAGCAGTCACCCAGAGCCAGAATTATAAACTTTTACCTCCAGCATTCAGCTTGATGACGCTCAAGTATGCTTTACTCATTTCCTTGCTTATGTCACAGCCAGTAAAGCGATGAGTCTCTGGTGCTGGCAGACTCTGTCCTCAGACACACCGACAGAGGAACCAGCTGATAGTCACGTCTCATGCAGGAAGCCGTCAATACACTGAACTGTTGCACAATGTACCAACAGAAACACAATGAGTAATACTCACAGAATTACACAAGATTCTTAGTAGCATAACATTGACTACTGGACAGTTTAACTGAATTAGCTTAGCTGGGACGACACTTAGCATTTGGCTAGCTTAGCATCGTGTTATCCTAGAATGTAGTGGCTTTACAATGACACAATTAAGAGTTTAACTGTTCCAGCTGTAGACGCGTTTGTTGCTCGGTAGTGTCTACGATTTATCAAAGTGATATTGACGTACACTAACCTGGATTTTAGCTTCCTTATTAAAGCAGGTGCCTGCCAGAGTTGACACATTTTCCAGTCAAACAATAGCAAAATTGGGGTCATAAACATCACCAACGTTGTCTGATTACATCATCGACTACGCCACAACTTTTACATTGAAACGGTGTGTCATTCTGTCGCTCTCTTCCTCTTCCTTTACCGAGTTCCCAGCTCACTGCTAATATTGGGTGCCAGCCAGTGTTTGAATTAAGAGGAAGCCGAAGGGGCTCAGCTCCTCTAAAACATACCTGAGACACACTGAGCCCAACATGAGCTCAAGTTTGGAGAGGTTAATATAAGAGCAACAAGCCAACTAAACTCTCCCACAAAAGCACATGAGTTGCTCATCTAAGTTGGTCTGAACCTGGAGAGTAACAGAACATTTCTTTTTTTTATTTGGCTGTGGGACACGTAGATATTTCTTGACCTGACTGTCTGAAAACAGACACATTAACACAAGCAAATAAGAGGCCCAAAGCTTGCATTGATGATAATCCGTCACGTCACAAACCTAATAGACATCTGGCCACATTTTTTCTGTGCAAAAGCAAGATGCTATCTTTTCTCACTCCGAGTTTGTGCACGTGGTCTGTGTTAGCCAAGTGGCTCAATGCACCGTAATGTAGGCCTTTAAACTGTTATCTTTGAATTTCAATACGCTTAAATATGCAGCGCACTGAGCAGTCGCGTGTGTGGCCGACTGCGGACACTCCTGTTTGTTTTGCAACAAGATGTAACACACATGCGGCACACCTGCATGAATACCGTGTGTCAGATGGATGGTATGATTTATGCGCGTCATCTGTGATTGTGTGAAGATACCGTGACTGGGCCACAACAAAAGCTGTCAACAGCCACACGAACAGCGCTCACGTGCGGTCCTCATTTGTGTCCGATAAAAGACAAAAGTATTGTCATATAGCGACCTAAAGTAGAACCAGTCCAAAGTGCCAGATTTGAGATCCCATCTCTTGAGAATACAGCTCCGAACCTTCACCACAAACGAAGCGTCAACAGCAATACAACACAGACATTTGATTACTCAATAGCCTAGATCTGGTCAACCTGTGAGTAAGGGTTTTAACTGGTGGTGCATACGGTGAGCAATAGTGGGTTGCAAGTCTGTACAAGACGCAATTGTAAAACATGATTCCAACTCGCCTCTTTCATCATCCATGTATTAAACCAACTGCACCAATAAAAAGCCCGGCAGACAGAATCCTCAGAACTTGTATTACTAACATATTTTGAATAAATGAAAGAGAATGTGCATTTAACATGACTTTGTGGATGTGGAACAATGGTGCTAGAAATCTGGGCAGCATTCTACTTCTGAAGGAATGCCGTGCAGATAATCAACTCCATATAGAGCATAAAGATGCTGGAGACAATCACACATGTACCGTCATGCCTCCTCGTGAAAAGACAACAACTCATTCTGAATCAAACACTTTGAATGAGAAGCAGTGGGACAAATGTACCTGACACAGGCCTCGAAGCTGATAGATAGTAACTACTTTGCATAAGAAATATCCAGTTTGTGCAAGGATACATTAATCAAGGCTAAGTTTGGGGTACTAGCCAAAAAGTGAACGGGCTATATCCTGAATAATCAGCAGCGCAAGTTGGATGCAGCAGCCCAAATATCCCTTAATGTTTGACACAAAGAAAATCTACTCTTTTCAGTGATTTAGCAAAAACTACAACTTAAACAAATGCAGTTTACTGCAAAAGAAATCTGCAATCACCCAAATGTGAGAACGGACTACATCTGGAAAAGAACAAAGGCTCCTTATAAATTGTAAAGATTGAAATCTTTGCCGGAGTAACGACTGTAGCTACATTTACAAATATCTTTAAGGAGTTGACCGATCACCCGAATATCTTCTGTGTGTCACACATTATCCAACAAACACAAATTCCTACAACTAGTGGTCACCCAATTACCTGTCACGGTTTTATTGTTCAGACTTAAAAATCAGCTGCTGTACACAGCCTGGAGATAAGGCCCTATATATCCTCCTGGCCTGCCAGGTTTTCCCTGTCAAATATTTATAGAAGCTGAAACGTTAGATGGCCAACACATCAGAGGTATACCTCTCCACACAAGAAGCCAAAGCAAGAAGCAGCAGCAGAGACCAAACCTTGAAATCAACTCTTGAAATTTTAAAAACTACTAAATGTGTCAAATCCACAGTTAAAAAACTTTGACGCACTTCTAAAAGCTGTCAAGTGAACATGAGCCTTTAATGGCAGTGAGGGGGCCATCTTTCTCGTGCATACTGGGTACTTTTCCAAATTACTCACCATTTTGTCATTAGATACTCAACCAAGGCAACGCTTACTTTGAGTTAACAGAATAAAATAAGTACTTAAGAAGACAGGGCTTATATATACACATATATATATATATATCAAACGGTAACGTTAGCTGTTGACGTTATGTGTGGCCAGCTGCTGGCTAGTTTAGCTTAGCAAAAAAGGTTTAGCCAGATTTTTTTTGACAGCTTCTAACAAAACTTTCTGGAAACATCTGTTCACGTCGCAGAAGTGCTCGGTGTTTCCAGTTGAATTTCTCGTTAGACATCCTGGTAAAAAAAATAAAGGCAAGTTCACAACAACGCCAAGTTAAAAAAAAAAAAAAAACTGTTTACAATTACAAAACAATACAATGAAATAACTACTGGGGCTCAGTGTCCAGTAGTAGCTTCAGACGTGATACAGAGTAACGTTCACGGTGCTCAACAGTCGGTCTTGGGTGTTAACTGTTGGCTACAGCTACTTCACATCCAATACCAGTCAGTTTGATGGCTAACCAGCCACTTAAAGAGGCAAACTAGCCAACCTCAGCCAGCCTGCTGTGGCTGTGTATCGCAGCATGAAGACAGACAGGACTGACCTCAGAGTCTGTCACAGACTTCAAAAAAACGTGAACCGAAAAATGTCACGGTAACGAAAACGGCAAATGTATTTACCTTGCTGCCTTGGTAGCCTTCGAACGCTCGCAGTGCGCTGTCAGTGAGTTTAACGTGAAAGACGGAGACATTGCTACCGTTGCTCACTCTTCCACAGGACAGTCCGTAGCACTGCTCCTCCTTCAGCGCCGCCATCTTTGCTACCGTGTTCCCACCACCACGCGCACGGAACGCACTCTGTCGTAAACCGGAGAACTCCCGTTGCTTTTTCAAATGAATATTCAAATGAGCGGTCACAGATGATGAAGTCATTGAGCAGCAACGAAGCCCTATATAGTCACATGTGTAGCATAACTAAACTACATTTACACTGCAGCGTATATATCATAATGCAATGTTATAGGTGTAAACTACTGTGGAGTAGTATTCTAGTAATAGTCGTCGACTTTTACTTCTAAATCGGATACAACGCCTTAATTATTGATGTTTATGATGCTATTGTATTTTGTAATTATATGTTTTAATGGGTGACAAAAAGATGTAACTTTTCACAGCATTTTAAGATTGGGCATTGACATCAGTTCTGCGTAGGAAGTGGGAAACGATAGGTCATCTGATTGCGTCAGAGAAACGTCAATGCCTAAAAATAAATAAATAAAAAAACAGCTTCGGGAATATCCAGAAAATGTAGGAATGTCCAGCTGTAAACAGATATAAAAGGAGAAATGTAAAGACTGAATATTTGTTATCTTGTCTTAAAAACAAGAAGATTGTTTAATTTACTGTACAAATAGGACTGGATGAATTTTACTGGAAGATGTCTGGTACAGCCATTACCTATCTGCATTTCTTAATCCTCTGAATACAGTTTTATAAGGCATAGATGCCACAGATCCCCCTGTAACACTTCATGAAGTCAGTCCAGAACTGGAAATAAGTAATAAAACCACTGGATACCTCGTCACCGATACTTACCCTGAAAACAAAAAGGATAAAAGGAACCTGTGGCTTGATGTCGAACACATTTTATTATGATTATTATAAAATTAACAAATACAGGGAATGCCCGGGAACTTTCTCGACCACTTCATTTGTCACCAGCTGTTTAGATTGCAGCTTTTGGCTTTGTAGGACTAGCATCTACTCTGAAGAAGCCACATAGCCTTTAACTGTAGGTAAGAAAACAATGGCAGAACAGTGGAATAAACACTTAAAGCAACATCATTTCCTGGAAATACTTCACAGGCAAAACATAGAGGGAACCAAAAGAAATCCATATACACACACATTGTACTTGAAGTGTCATCCTTCAACATTTGGTCTTAATCATCAAAAAGTGAGGTATAATTGACTGGAACTTGAATAATAAAAATAAACTCTCCTTCAGCATTATTCGTAGCCACATCACTGAGAAACTACGTACCATTCTCTGTTCTTGTTTTAAATGTAATAAGTGCACCTCTATTAACAAGAAATATGTAATTTAACACATGTTGAAATGAAAGTACATCCACTTCCGCTGCTGCTTAAATATATGTATACAGAGTCTGAACAGTGAGTATAGAAACCCCAGCATTCATGTTGATTCATGTTACTACTTCTGTGTGTTGCTGTTGACAGAGTCAGATACGAGTTCATTACAAACATGGTACTTTTTTTTATTTAACTGCATTATTTTTGTGAGGTGTTCTTTTTATGTTTGCTCCTCTACATACGTATAAAAATGAGGTGGATACAATTTTAGGAACACCTCTCTGAATAATATCACAACAAACTCCAGCCTCACTACGCACCATTGAACTGACAACTTCCAAAACAGAAGTACTGCATTACTGTACAGGGTTTTGTATTTTTATGTTCACGTAGTGTATGAGGAGAGTCTTTAGAAATGGTGTGAGCGCTATAGCACACAAACCAGATACTTTGCCAACCTGTGGACCTCAAATAATAAAGCATCTGCATTACATCATTCAACATACATGAAGCATTGTACCACAATTAAAACAAAAGTGAAATCACATATTCTCTCTTGGATAGGAATTATTAATGAAGCTGCACAATCTTGATGCTTTAAAACTATAGCATAACTAAAGGACCATATCACAATAGCTATTCTTAAATGGGAAAAAAAAAAATACGTAAATAGCTTATCTGAATCTATGCTAAATTATTTTACATTTCAAATAAATTTCAGCTTTAACTACCAAAGACTAACACAATGGCAGCAAAGGAAAGCAGTGTCTGGCAACATGACGGATATGCATAAAGCTACACATTTAGAATGTTGGAGGTACAGCTCCCGTATGCAAATATTAATGTTTTATTATTTGTCAAATATAGTTCTCAAACATAGCAGAGAAAGGTGAGTGACGGACCGACCAATCCCCCCCCCCCCCCCTCCTGACCAAAAGTCAAAAGGCACTGCCAGATGTGCTTCTGTGTTCAGGCTCACATTACAGAGGTTTGGTCAAGCTCATCACAGGCTTGGTTCAATTTCTAGCAGCTATGACAACGGATAATGCTACACCGCCAATGGCTACCGCAGTGGCACCGAACAGCCATTTCCAGCTGAGGCCCTGAGGAAATAAAAAGAGAAGGGATGTTAAGTAGGTTGCAGAATATCACGACGTCAAAAGCTCCTACGAAACACATTCATCCGACTTAAAATATTGATATACAACTGATGCTCCTTGTTCATTATCACACAAAGGCTCCCTTGATGATTACATACATATCACTTAAAATAAAAAAGAATGCAAGTGCACGAGCATCATGTGACGATGAACAGAAATTCAAGCTGTATTCAAACCCCAAACCCGTTTCCTCAGGGAGTGACTCTCACCCACGTAGACTTGGCCCGGTATTTCTGAGAACCGCTGCTGATACCACCACCGGGGTTACCCAGCATCTTCTTATACATGGCCTGCTCCGCTCCTCTCAGCTCAGAGTTCTTCTTCACCAGCTTGGAGAGCTCTGCGTGGATGGTCTATACAGAAGAGACAAAACAAATAAAAGGTGTTGCAGGCTCCAGTTTAACACCCAACACCCCCCTCTAACCCAGCTATCCTCACATGTGGGGGACAAAGTACTGTAGAACCACCCAAGACTGATTTCCATGTTCATGGGAATGCATCAGGATCACAATACGCCTACATCAACAGACACAAAGGGGCAATCATTGATCAGTGATCATGATGGATGGATGAAGCCCTGATTAAAACGGCTGCATAAATAAATGCTGGGAAAGAAATGTATTTGCACTTTATCATCTTACAAGAAATCACCGGCTTGCGTCACAAACGTGGCCTGCCGTTTAGCCCACATGTACACACAGTTCCAGGATCAGTTTAATTACTGTTCCAACATTGTCTCAGATGTGAGTCACTTCACTGCTCTTAAAGCTGGCGAGTGACTCAGAAATTCAATGCTTTTCAGAAACAACTGAAATGTTTGTGCTTTGTAAATGCGTTTCAGAGAAACTGATGGAGCACAATCTGAGTTTATAGCAATGCTCACTTCATAGGAATATTTGAGGACCGTCTTCCCAGAGTTGACTGCTTTGGGGTTGCTGTTCTGTCTGATATTACTTCTGCCTGATATCAGACACAACTGTCAACATGCTACACTTTTATGGCCAGTTAGCCCGTCACTCCCTTTATTTCCTTCTTCCAAAACAGTGGCGAGGAAGCTGTTGCAGGAGCAAAAGTATGAGTTTACACACACAAAGCCAAACTGCCTCCTCGGCCTCCATATGACCGTGTGGCTTTCAATGGGCTATTTTTTCTAAACAGAGTTCAGTGCAGTGCTCATTCTACAGAAATCGCACCGGAGCAACATTGCATCACCTTATAATAATACTACTTTAATTTTATATAGAGCTTTTCTAAATACCCAAAGACGCTTTACATAGGGCAGAGACAAACAGAACAAACAAAACAAAATAAATAAAAAAAGAAAGACAGACAGACGAGCAAACTTCACTTCACAGAGAACAACGAGGGCAAAAAAACTAAACACATACACGCCCAACATAATTAAGTGTCATCCTACAACATTTGGTCTTATTGATCAAGGAGTGTTCTATCGTTGACTGAATAATAACCAATAAACTCTCCTCAACATTAGTTTCACATCACTTTCCTTGTGTTAAAGGTAAGAAGTGCACCTCTATTACCAAAAAACGTTGGTCAAGTACAGTACATCTACTTTAGCTGCTGCTTTACTGTATGTATTCACAAATGACCAAAAATATTGACCCCCCCCCCCCCCCCCCATTATTGTGTGGGGATACACTGAAAAGACATTTGCGGGGAGCGCGCAGTCGATCTGAGTGTCTGTCCTGACAATGCGTCTGTTCCTATCTAAGAGTGAGCAGATACAGAACATTTGTTTGAGCAGTTGGCAACACTATTGTGTAATCAGCTACCCAGCAAAATGACAACAATGACACCGATTTGTCCCCAGGGCAAGGATTAAACAGGCTGAACAAACATGTAACATCCTGTCCCAGCAGCATCGGAGGCTGTCTCAACTGGAACTGCCAAGCCCGTTTGTCACGTCAAAAAGTAAACAGACAAAAAAATAAAATCTCTTCACATCAAATTTGAGTTGAAGGAGGAGGGCGTGAACAGCAGAAACCAGTGTAAAAATGCAGACAGCATGTTGGTCAAAGCTTGAAGAAGAGAGAGAAGGAGCGTCATCCTCTCACTCCATGACGCCTGCTTCTCTTTAAGACCGCCTCATTGATTATAATGGGAGCGTTCTGGTATTGTCACTGAAGCACACCCACTGTTCTTGCTGTTAGAACATGAGGTTATTTAGGGAGTCTTTTCATTATTAAAGCACTAAGAGGGAAGACTATGTTGACATTCAAACAGCTAAATCTTTCACCAGTATAAAATTGTGTGTTGACACACAGACATCATTGCCAACATACACGCTGTTAACAGACACATACGCAAAAGGGCCTGAAAGTGCAGCCAATCTACAGCATGCATGGTTATTATTTCAGGTATAAAAAGATTGCCTTCTACACAAAGGCCCATTAAAACAGCGATCCACCTAAGGTGAACTATAGCAAAACGCTATAGTACATTACATTTAAACTGCACATGCCGGAGGAAAAGCTTTAGTGGGGGCCAGGCCATGTGCCGTTTGACAGATTGGTGTAGGACTCAAGTGGGGGATTCTGGGCACGACTACCATGCTGCTGCAACTCACAGTGAATCCAAGAAGCCCACGCACTGAGCAGAGTTCTGTCAATGGCCTTGTGTAGCCAAGGAACCACATATACCCGACTGTACAAGCAGAAGAACAGGAACAGTGGCTAGGTATTAGATACGGCTTGGGTGAAGGGTAACCCTATTTACAGCATCCCCATGAAAACAGATCCTCTGATGAATCAGCAGTCCACCTGACCTTGCACTACAAATTAAGTGATTTGATAAACTACCCAATGACGCCATCTACTGGTCATGAGAAAAGACTGCAATTTCTTCGTACTAAAAAAATAATATGAAGAAGCTAAAAGTACCTTGTTGCTTGGTTCCAACTTCAGCGCCTTCCTCAAAGTTTGAATGGCTTCTGTATACTCCCCTTGCAAGGCTAGTACCTTGAGTGAAAACACATACGTTTCAGTAAACAATCCATCACAGACAAACAGAGAAAGCAAAGAAAAAGAGTGTGTACCTTGCCCATGCGGAAAAGTGCTTTTATGTTGTCTGGCTGGTGTTCCAGTGCTGAGACACAAGATTTGAGTGCGGCATCATAGTGGTCCAGTTTCAGCTGAGAAGCAGCCATGTTGTTTAAACACTTCACTCTTACACCCATCAGCTCGTTTTCCTCCTCAGGAGTAATGTCAACTGCACCAAAAGAAACCACAACATAAACAAAGACTTAAAACATAGTAAAAAAGTGTCCTCAGTGCATCATTGAAATGACTGAACATTGGTTAAATCTATTCCCCATCATCCTCTAAGGCAGGCCACATTATGTTTTACACACGTTGAGGAAAAGCTCCCTCTTGTTTTCAGGATAATTTGAAAAATTCCAAGGTTAATTTATTGTCATTGTACAACAGGGTTGTGCTACTAAATGCAGTTACTACCATTGTTAGTGCCTTCTTAATTTTCCTTTACCCTCTAAGCACAAAGTGACAGTGAGTCCCGACTCACTGGCCTGCGTCTCACCTTTAGAACTAGACTCTGTTATCTGCAGGGCAATGCTGTACGAATTCACTGCAAACGCGTAGTCCCCACGCTGATAATGAACGTTGCCCCTCTCTCTCTTATCGCTGGCCAGGGCGATCTTTTCTGCAGGGGGCAGCAGCTCCACGTCTGGAGCATCAGTAGCTTTCAGCAGTTCCACTTCTAGGGATAGTTCAGAGTTGGGGGGAACCTCAGGCTCAAGACTGGAATCATGAAGAAACACAGTCAGGAGTTAAGGAAATAAGAGAGATCAATCACTAGATTACACAATTCCCAATGTAAGTGTGCGTCACAGTAGGGTTCAGAACATGTAAGAACAGAGCTTGTAGAATAAGTAAAGTTACACTGTTTTGTTCAAATTAAACAAATGGGAATATACATAAGCTTGAGTATGATTGTATTAAGTTTATAAAGCCTTTAGCAGTTAGATTCAAGCATGTCCCTACCTCCCCCGGACACCATATGCATATTTTGCATCGACCTGGACGAGGGCCTTCTCTCCCATGTCCATGAGTTGCACTGTTAGATCCAGAGCCTGAAAGGAAAAAAAAATCTCATCCAGTGAGATATGACATGTACAACGCAACACTAACTGCTGTCAGTAGGATGAAAAGTATGTCAAATTGTCAGTTATTACCTGGATGACATCTCCATCTCCGAGAGTGAAAGAGAGGTCAGGCTGCTCCTCTACGAGTGTCCCGTCGTTCAGGTACGTTTTAAGATTGATCTTTACATTCTGTCCTTTCTGTGGCCGACTGTCTCGCCCTTCCCCTGCCTCCAGGACTTTTTTCTTCAGCTGGTCATTACCTGGAGACAAACACAGTCACGTTAATTCCGGTTAGTTACAGTATTGATCGCTGCCATTGTGGAGCAACCACAACACCGTGGGCTCTGTGTTGCAGAGGGGCCATCAATGTTAACTTATAACCTACTAAAACACCTTCTGCAGGAATATATTCTGCTGCTATCTGACATGTCACCATGGGGCTTTTTGTTACATACCTAAAACATCCATCCATTCTTCCACCGGACCTGGAGGGTCTGAATCTGAGTCTGCACTTTTCTTTTCAGACTCGTCCGTGTTTTTCCCCTTCCCACCGCCGGCATCTTCCAGAGGAGGAGGAGGGTCGTCGTCAATGTCTTCTTCATCTAAAACCTCAAAGTCCTCTCCGCTGTCCAGCAACGAGGGTCGTCCATTCTTCTTCACTGACGGCGCACTGTCGTGGCTGTCACAGGCGTCCATGATCTCTTCTTTTTCAGTCATTCGTAGAATACTATGAGGAAGGAGGTTAACAATTAAAAAAAAAAAAAACTTTATTGACTTCTTAACTGTTTGTCCCCAAAACCGTTAAAGATTCAACTGCTGGTATATTAGCTACATCAGTGAGCCAAGCTTGTAACCGTGCTAACACAGCATTTAAGGTTACGGTTAAAGGTTTACAATAAAACGACTACCAAAATCATCCAGTAATGAGTCGCTAGCTAATCATTAATAACTCATTTTCAACAAAGTCACAATTGAAACTCACCTGTTTACTGTTTTGCTACAGCAGTAACGTTATATTTTGATTAGCAGTAGCCAAGCTAGCCACACGTTTCCAGAAGTTTCTAAACAATTTATATCCTTCAGCTATCTCTTCAAGGGGCTAGCGGGCTAATGCTAACATACAGTAGCCGAGGAAATTGACAATAGCAAACTAGCATTAGCCGTAATCTCGCTAGCTATGGAGCATAGCTAGATTACAGCTAATGCTAGTTTGCTATTGCTGTATAGCATAGCTAGCTAATGTTGGTAGACATTAAGTGACTGGTTGTATCTTGTCTGGCAACGAACCACTGCTTACGTCATATGTGTTAAACCCTTTTAACCATAGTAAACTACACCTTACCTTCTAGCACTGTCTATGCAGAGCCTTGTTTTGGTCCTGGTCAATATATCTCCACTTTATAATGACGAAGTCAGTTTGCTGTTGGGTAACCCGAGACCCGTGAGACCCGTATGTGCTGCTGAATACAACATCAAACTGACTTCGACTCAGTCTCGAGCTCATCCCAACAAACTGCTTCCTGTTAACCTTGAGCTGCTGTACTTCTATTGGGCCTTTTCATGCATAAAAACGAAAAATGTGTCCACTTTTGTACTAATCTTATATAAAAAGCATATCATTCAAAATGTAGGCTTATTTGACATGAGTGCTATTTATAATTCAGAAATAGTACAAACATATATTTCATAAGGTGTATATTTCTAATAAGTATGTAAGTAGAACCATTAGCCAAATTATTTTAAGAAGGTCATTTTTAAGTTTATTTAATCAGAATTTGATTTGAAAGGTAATTCATTTCATCCTAACTAATGAAAAATAAAAACATAGCAAGTTATTTAACTTTCCAAATTTTGACAGGGGTGTTTTTAATATTAACATATTAAAATTTCAAAAAAATGAACAAAAAATGTTTACGTGATCTTTTCCTACACTGTATATAACTTCTCTTTTTGTACTGCAAAATGGTTAAAAGCTGAATGAGAGCTGAGAGGAAGAGATTCAAACAGCAAGGAAAAATCAAATGACATTTATTATTGATGCATTGTTTCTTTTTTGATAAGCAAATTATCTGTTTTTCTTTCAGTCTAAAGAAACTTTACAATATAAAGAAACATACAAAGAACATCTTTATTACCTACACAAGACACCTAAGTCCCTAAGACAAGATTCTGAACTATCCTACCATGAAAATACAAAGCAAACCCAAGAGACAGACTGCTTCATATTGAATACTGCCGTGTCATCAGAAAGGACCATGAATGGTACAGGAGAATCATTTATATCCCCTTCCCTTGAATCCCCCACCCCTCCCCGACTCAACATAACCACCCCGCCCAACCAGCAACTCTTCCTAATGGTACAGTATTATACATCACAATAGAAGTACAGAGATGGCCAACGATCGATATACACAGAGGACTGAGAGAGGATCAGTGAGAGAGCTTCGATCTATACAACGCTATAACAGGAGCGAATAGCAAAGGACACAGTTACTTTTTGATCTAGTCTTAATTTAAAATGAGGTTCTCTTAAGTATTTTTACCTTTTTAAAAGTTTTCTTAAATTGATAAAAATCCTTCATATTAAAAACTGCAATAAGAGGTCACATGTTTTTTTTTTTGTGAGAAGATGCCCTTTGGAAAAATGATTCAAATGATTATTCAAAGCCAATAGTAACATTCAACTGAAACATAAGGAGACGAGGGCAGAGTGAGGACGCCACAGCTTGTCTGCTTCTCTCTGTCCTGTCCTCTCTCTGTCCTATCCTCCCCACCATACAAGTCTTCAGCATACAGTCTGCATTTATTGTGTTACTGCATTCTATACATTTTTATGGAAATTTAGCCACGTGAGCCAAATAGTCAGCGCATCCTTTCTCTATGAAAAAAACATGGACAGTTTTATTTATAATTTACTTTCAGCTGTATTCATTGGTAGTGACTGACATATCAAAACATGTCAATGATATCAAAATGCATTATACAGTATTTACAAAAAAGGAAATTAAAGAGAAGGGAGGGGAGACGTTTTTTGGGGGGGGAGGTGAGGGATGGGACTGGAGGAAAGAAGGGAGGTGTGTGTCACTACACATGGAGAGTGTTTCCCAGGCCACCGATAGCCAAAATCCTGGAGCTGTCCCTGTTGAACTCTGGGTACAATCTGTTCACATTGATATCAGAAAATTGATGAGTACGTACGTCACCATCACCCATAGAGGCTACAATGGTTGTTTAGTTATTGTCGGTTTGAACACAGCCATGACGTAAGTTGCTGCAGTGTGATGCCGTGAGAGATAATGTATCCCTTTGAAAACAGTGACAGAGAGTTGATCAGGCCAAGGGCACATAACATACAGAAAGAAACAAATTAAATAGCGTAATATGTAACTATGCTTTTCTTTGTGTGCAGATTCTACGGGCTTTCATTTTCTCAGTTGAATACACTTCAAATAAAAATAATCTGCTGAAAACAATCCACAAATAATGGAAATAAATCCATTACAAAAGTGTCCCGGTATTGTTCCTCGTCTTTAGACCGATGTGGCTGCATGGTCGGTTAACCCCAAGGTGCATCACTCTGCTCCCATCGTCAGCGCTGCTACGTCCTCCCAATAACTCTGGATCCATTATCCCGTACGCATTGGGGCTCGCTGAGGGAACTGGTCGATTGGGAGCCAGTTATTTAGCCCGTCTTGTCTGGGTTAAGAAAGTGGATCATACAGGATCTGTGAGTTCACCCCAAACTCCAAGCAAGAGAGCCGGCTTCGTGAGTGTATCTTTGTGTCCCCCCCCCCAAAAAACAGGAGACATTGGCGAGAGACCAGAATGAACCCTGGGAGGAAAACAGTGCCACTTGGAGTCCACAGTGAGGTTGAAATCAAAACAAGGTGATGGAAGGATAGGAACCACAGACAACTTGTAAATAACAAATAATAAAACAACCACAATACAAGCTAAATATGTTGTATTTACAGACAAGACCAAATCCATAGAAGAGATGCTCTCTTGCTCTGCCTGTTACTGAATGGAAACTGGCACCTCAGAGCAATTCCCATGCAGTAAAACATAGAAGACTGTGAGAAGGGGTGCTTATTAAGACAAGATAGCTAGACATAGGATCATCGAGGTGCATGAGCAGACACTTTGTACCAGAAAACAGCAGCGCTCTGAGAAAGCCTCTGCTTTAGCTGTATGGATAGTTTTAGCCGAGATAGTAAACTATTTAGATGAGACAGTTAATGATCCCGATCACTGATACTTTGAACATTTATACGAATGGGGCTACAAACATTAAGATGGCAAAGACTCACGCTATGAGCCCAGGAGAAGTTTGAAAGGAGAGGTATGTGAAGTGAGAAAGACTGTGACAAAGACAAACAAATAACCTAAAATCATGTAAACAGAAAATGATTGTGCTTATTCTGTCATTGTTGATGCTGCTGCTGAGATAAAATGTGCCCTTTACAGGAAATCATAACTACATTAGTAGAATAATATCAATTATGAAAATTATAACAATAATATTACCATCAACAACAAAAAATACAAACATTTAATTCTTGCCCTAGAATAACATTATCAGTTCTTTTTTTATTTTTTATTTTTTTTGAATCATTCCTGACACAGGAGTTTTTGAATGAGGGTATTCGGCCCCTGTCAGTCAACAACTGCGTGCCCTCATAAGTTATGATCAGCGTGATATGATGGAGTGGTGGTGGATGCAGCGCGGCATCTTGTTTGGGCTTGAATGCCCCCCATGAGGGCAGGTTTTGGGTTTGGGAGAGACAGGCTTGGAGCAGTTTCGGGCTCTTACTGTCCTAGGGCCCGTGTCGAGGCCCGGCAGGCGAAGAAGAAGCTGCGAAGAGACCCTTCCTGTTGCTTGGAGGCCTTTTCATGTTCTTAAACCCATTTTACAGGCGTTGGGATGAGGGGCCTTGAGGGGAGTCCTGCTTTCCAGGTGCATCCCATGGGGCTGTGTGGCACAGCACACCGTCCACGAGGAGGAGGAGGAGGAGGAAGGAAGGGGGAGAGGAGGGTAATGCAAGACGCACCGGGGTGGATGGGAGAGGGAGATTGGGATAAGGGGAGATGAAAAAGAAATAAAATAAAAGATAAAATAAAATCAAAAAAAAAAAAAAATCACACACTCATCGTCATGTTGGGTGAATACTGTAAAGAGAGAAAAAAGAGAGGGAGGGGAGAAAAGATAAGCCAAATCTATATTAAACTTAATATACTACCCAGTTCAAGATAAAAGCAATACAACTAACTAAACTAAATGCCATGTCCAGTTCTCCAGCCTCTTGCAGCATTACACATTAACCATTAACCCTCTCTAAGTCAGGAGACCAGCAGCAAGCAAAGCAGAGTCCAGCCCAAGGAGAAGGTGTTAGGAAATTTCAGAACACAGTGAAGATACTGTAGCAAAACGTCAGTCTCATTATCACTATATGACAATCTCTCCATGCATCAGAGAAAGCATATGATGTGGTTCTTTCCCATGCTTGTGTTTGTGCATGCTGTGTGTTTTGTGTGTGTGTGTGTGTTGGGTAAAGCTGGGAAAACTGAGCACAACATAAAGGCCATGGGGACTGGGTTTAAGGTCAAAATAGACCCCGGGGGCCGGTTTCACAAAGATATTTTAGACTAGTGTGGAGTGTTAGGGAAGTCTTGATTTTTTTTTGTTTAAGTTTGACAGTACCACCAACTGACCTACCCACAGGCTAACTCAGAAATAAGACTCTATAATAATAGACAAATAAAGACAGGCTCATATTTTGTGGTGTGTTAGCATTGTTGCGCGGCGAATTAATAAGAAGGGAACGTTTTCACAGAAATGTACCGCGGTGAGGACATCTGATGTGTTGGTGAAGCATGGACTGAGCTGAGAGCATCTGAGCTCTACCACATGTCTGCACTGTGGCGACACTTGTCTTTTTTTTTAGTGTGAAGTCCGCCAACACAGTTAAGAACTTACGAGAGAATATTAGGGCCAGGCGTATACGGAAAAGTCGAAATTTCACTGTATGTACTAACTCCGGTAGTTTAGTTAGTAGATTTATTCTCGTATGTTTGACGTTTATTCTCAAGATTTCATGCATATTCTTGGATAGTATTTTAACTTTATTCTCAACATTTCATCTTTCTCAAAATGCAACATTTTGACTTGAAATGCAAAATAGCACTATTCCCCTTCTTCGTGGCCCTAATGCTCTTAAGAATTAGACAGCTTTGTGAATCAGCTGAATTTAGACGTGTGTCTGTCAAAGTCTGTTTTTGTGTAACCAGCCACAGGTCACCTTGGACAATTAGCACACAGCATTTAAGTTCCGTAGCCCCTCGATTGAGCCTCAGACCAGATGGAGCAATTGTATTAAATATATTCCGTTTTTGTGACTGTCCAAATCAAAATACGATCCTGCTGTTTTATCAGGTTACCAGTGGAGATTTGTGCAGGTATGATTGTAATCTAAGTTATTTAAATATCCGATTTTATGCCTTATTACAATTGAATAGGATTATCTAAAGTCTTACAGTTTGTTCCCAGCTTAAAAGGTATGTTGACTCTGTTTGTACTCACACTTTCACTTTGGAATGGGTTTAAAAAGTTGCCTGCCATCTCGCCGTCATCCCGCGGAGTGCCGGGAGGATTGTTCATGCCTGCCATGTTGTTGGGAGAATTCTGCAACACAGATAAAAAAAAGAAACAGTAAGAACACATGCCCTCTGATAGACAGACAGACAAACAGACAGATAGACAGAGAGTCAGTCAGTCTTACCTTTGGCAACCCATCCATGTCACCAGAGCCTGTGATCAGAATTGGAAAAAGGAGAAACCTGAATCATTATGAGGTAACTGTCAATTGATCCTCAGCGTTTCCTGCTGCTAATTCAACACGAGTTCAGGATATCCAGTGCAAGTAGAAACAACCTGCCCTCTCACAAGAAATTACCTTTAATTAAGATATTTGTTTCAGACACAGATGAGCAACAACTCACTGGCTTCACTGATCACGTCTCACCCATCTGCAGGATCAATTTTCCTACTCACTGCCCCACTAATCTGTTTTAACTGGGATCAATACCAGCGGGGAGGGAGAACACTTCCTCTACCAGCCATGAGAGGGCAGACTCTCACTTCTAAAGGCCTTTGTTCACAGAGAGTAACAGGTTTCACTGGATATACTCAGGATCTTATACACTGTGCATTGTGTTTTTGGCTACTCACCTAGTGATCCGTTCATATGATGCTGCTCCATAGCACCCATTCCACCCATGGGCCCGTCAGGACCCGGTCCCATTGGGAACTAAAGACAGATGTACGAAGGTTAGTTATCTTGCTCTCTCTCTCTCCCTGCTTGGGGAGCATGGCAGTGGAGTAGATTAGACAAATACATCTTGGGTGAAATTCATTAAAGGGCCAGTGTGTTGCAATTACGGGAATCTAAAGAGCTCAAAAGTGACCGGCCACTTCTCGAACGGCTCTTAGTCCTGAAGTGAAATTCCCACTCATTCACTCCATTGACATTTCTGAAAATTGTTGTATTCAAAGTTTTAAGCATCCAACCAACTTCAAGATGAATCGTGACCCTAAATCATTTGATCTGCAGCAAACAAAAATTCTTGTGGTCTTGTGTTTGTGATTACTTTAAGAGTGAAGGAACTACTCATCCCATAAACTATTGCATATGCGGCCTCGCTGAATCTGGAAACTCACAAAAAACCTTTTATCTAAATGTATTTTTTTTTTTAAACGAGGACAGATCCAGTAACTGCTTTGGCTTATGTCTCGCCTAACATGTTATCAGAAACACATTTCAGTGAACTATCTCTGTAATATAAGAGAACGTGTCCAAACGAGCCGTCATGCTGGCCCGGTTTGAGATCCCGGGAGCAGACCACAGGGCAGCACGTACGAGCTCGTACCCTCACTAGCTCGTCCCACGGGTGCTGTAAACATTTCCATGGTAACAGCGAGCTCCACCAATCAGGGACAATGCTGTTACACTTCAGGATTGTGGGTAGTGTAGTACATCTCCATGGCCATTGCGAATAGAACGTGTTTTTTTCTTAAAAACAAGGTTGATATCATACGGACTTGTGTCTTCTGCAGGAGAACGTACCATCATTTCACAATCTCATGGCTCAAGGCGAGTCTAACATGGATGGTTACGCCATTATGTCTGATAATTATTATGAAGGGGGTTTTCACTTCCAGAACCTCACTGTTGAGCTCTATTAGCAGAAATGGAACATAACATTCACAACTATGTTTTCATTAGTACAGAATCACCTGAAACTAAGAATCGTTGTGTTTTTCGCAATCTGCAACCACACCTGCCAAATTCCACCACATCCTACACACTGTACATTTAACTGTAATTCAAAATCAAACAAAATGACATTACTTACATTAGGTCTATTTCCACCAGGGCCGATAGGGTTCATCATCGTGTAGATGTTTTCACTCGAGTTTGTCGAATCTACGAACAATAACAACGATATTTCAAATCAGAATACTGTAAAGCAGTTTGTTCCCCAGAGACCCTCGCACTGTTACCTCTGTCTGTTCTTATGTCAACAAACAAGGTGGGTTTGGGGTATGAAACGGGGTAATGAATGGAAAATAACGAGCTAAGCTGCACGGAAACGGCTGGAGTGGCATTGACTTTCACTGTATTTGACAATGTTTCGCTTTAATTCTGCCATTTGTACATTTCAGTCAGCTGGAGCCCAGACATGTTCTTACTTCAGCTGTACAGGACGAGGACCACCAGTGTGTTACTTTAAGTGCCAGTACATATTGTCAGTGAATCAGTCTGTCAATCAACCTAGAACACTGCACACTGCAATGTACAATTAAAAAAAAAGAACCCAATTCAATCTTATTCCTACAATCAGGAGATTAGAAGATATTTTATGGACACCCAATGTGTCGGTCCTCGTTTGTCTGTGTGTCTTGAAAAGATTCAGAAGGATGAGGTCACCTTGATCTGACATTACAGGCAGAAAAATAAAATAAGAAATACCAGATTGAAAGATAGGGGAGGAGATGGATACAGTATGTGCAAAGTGGCGGAGAGATCTTGCCTGTTAGTGTCCCTGAATCTAGCTTGTGCTGTCGTGACTGGAGGAGGGGGGCAATACTGAGTGGGAGGTGTGCATTTTTGTGGGAGGTTTGTGTGTGTGTGTGTGTGTGTGTGCGCGCGTACAGTCTTGGCGACTGCAGTGGAAATATGTTTCCCCTGCCGGTGTACGTGTGAGCAGGAGCATTTTGTGCAAAAAGGTTGCCCCGGCAACGTATCACAATAGAGGAACGTATATAAATAATAAATAGTGGACACAAAAAGAAGCTCTCCACAGGCCGGCAGAAACAGAACATCCACAGGATATCAGCCCACAGTGTTTTGTTCTCCGCCAATCCTCCACAGAGACACTAGATTGATGGGTCAAAGCTGAGATGGATCGCTCGTTTGATTGCAGACTGACGTGCCTCTGCTTCCCTTTTATTCAGCTGTCTCCACAATGACAGAACACATCTAACGACGCTGGAATCATTTCCAGAATGCGCCTGAACTAGAAAGCACCGATAACAAACGTGATACCCGACCAAATTGTTATCACGCATGCATCACATAATATCCAAATTAGACTCAGCGCAATATTTGACCAGTTTTGACAATATTTTACACTTACAAAATCATTCCTGAAGATTTCATTCCTTAAGTATTTCGGGGGCTATCACTGCCTGTCTCTGCCGAAGAGAGACGTGAATCTCACAGAGAAATGGTTTCATGTTTCTTAGACAGAGGCCTTGTTCAGTGAACGCTGGATAAAAGTAGAAACCAGAAGGGAGACTGAAGCGTATAACTCACCTCCGGGGCTTGGCATGATGGGAGTTCCTGGTGGGCCGCCTCCCCCTGGAGGGCCCTGAGGGGCGAAAGAAGCGAGCGCAAAAAAGAGAAATGAGTTCTGAGTGCATCTAGATGGCAGCATGCCTGTTAGATATCACCGCATGACAGGTAATTTATGGCCCGTGGTCGAACACGAGTCCATGACGGGACACTTACCACATAGTTGCCTGGAGATGAAGATGAATAAGCTATCTGTGGAGAGAATAGACCCGAGGTGAAACAAAACACGAGACACAGTTATTGTAAACACACTCAGTCATGTCGGAGACGAAGATGTAAGAGAGAGTGTGACTCACTGAGTTGGTGTTGGGGTTCGGCCACGGACCTCTTCCACCAGGACCCCTGGAGACGCAGACAGAGAGAAAGATATGTAAAAGAAGATTTCTGGCACACGGCAAAGTTACATGTGATGATTTTGTAGGTGCATCATGGCAGCACAGTAAGTTACATAGCTCTGTATGTGTGTACATAGCTCTGTAAGGCTGGGTTGCACCGGCAAGGATTAAGTTCATCTAAAATGATTCTAATCAGAGTTTAACAAAACTTAAGTTTACAATGAATGAATCCAGATTTAAAATCATGCAGAGCTCTGTTGCACAATTAAAAACTAATCTCAGTTTAGTAAATCCAGGTTTCAAACCCAGAGGAAATAGAGTTTAATCAATGCGATGCTTGCTTACGCAACTTAAAATGAATACATGAACACATGTGCCTGCTGTTAAGACTTAGCATGTATGCTATAAAAAGAAGGGGAGGATTCCTTAACAAAACGTTACATTGTTTTCCAGCCTAGCTGGCTTAAAAAGTCAGTTCGTTAGCACAACGTTACTCATAATGGCTTGGCAGAGAATCTCTAATTTAGACTCCTTTGAGAAGAAATTGTTGGCCGAATTAATGGAGCAATATGGCCAAATAAGAGAATGTAAAAACAGCAACGTTTTTCACAGCAAGGAAAAGAGAGATAACAGATTCCTTGCTGAACCGTTATCTTGCAGCATCAAAAAACTCATCTGGGTTGAATCTGCCCCGTAAACGTTAAACCTCCTCAATTGCAGGTTAAAATAGTTTAAATTCTGGTACAACAGAATTAAATTCAATCTAGGTTGAGAGTAAAAAACTAAACTGACATTGAAATGCATGTTTCAATTTGATCTTCCTTAATGTTAAAGGAAGTTTTAATGTGTGGTAATTTAGATTGGGTTTAAACATCTATCTGTATTGGTGTAACCGAGCCTGACTGTAGTAGGCACTCATTCACAAACACCAATATAATATCCTTCTGAAGATATTATCTGTCAATGAAGGGTTTTTACATTGTGATGTATCCTATGTATATATTTCCAGTGGTGGAACATAACTAAGTCCATTTTACTCAAGTACTGTACTTAAGTACAATTTGGAGGTACTTTACTTGAGTACTTCCACTATGCTCCACTACATTTCACATACAATACGGTACTTTTACTCCACTTCATTTATCTGATTATTGATTAATAATATACATTATTTCGAAATAGGCCATTTTGCATGATGATAATTTTACTTTAAGTATATATTGATGCTACTACTTTTTTATGCAGGACTTTTATTTAAGACAGCGTATTTCTACTCTACTGGTGTTGCTACTTTTTTAGTAAAAGATCTTTGGACTTCATCCACCTCTGCTAATTCCAGAGGTGTGATACAGTCAATTCCACTTACTGGCGTTTTTATTACAGGGGAAGTAACATTTCCACAACATGTTGGTGATAGTCATTATCTTTTCTCACCTATGTTATGCTGAGATTTGGGAACAAATTAGTCCAAAAGGGCAGAAACACGAGTGAACAACACCAAATGCTGCAGCGAGCTCTAGTCTAGTCGTACCACACTCACTGTAGAGAAAACTGTTCTCCTAACTGCAGGCAACAACGGTTAAAACGAAACAAAAACAAGACGGTAATTGGCGGCAGAATTCACAAACATTTAAAAAAGTTATTTTCCAATCTACTAACATGTTCATGCCCGGCATCCCTGGCCCCATGGAGTTAGGAGGAGGCCTCATTCCTCCGCCGTAGTTCTGCACAAAGAGAGGAGCACACAGTCAGCACGGCGTCTCACACCTGCTCCGTCTAAAGGTTTGAATCCTAATGAAGGTCAGCGACCATCATGTCTCCCCCTAACTAGTCTTTAATTATGTGATGTACGGGCTGTGTGTGAGAAGAGGACAGCTGTGTGAGAGTGTGTTTGTGTCCATCTGTACGTTGCGTGTCCACGCTCCCCTCTGTGTGTTTGCGTGTATGTTTTCATGGCTGCCCGGCAGGCGAGTTTGGCTCGCGCTACATGTGTGTAGTTGTGTGTGTGTGTGTGTGTGTGTGTGTGTGTGAATGAGACAGACATAGAGAGAGAGAGAGAGAGGGAGAGAGAGAGAGTAGGGAGGAAGGCCAGAGAGCAGCTCCACTCAGAGGAAGAGTTTTGTTCAGCAGACGATTACACTTGTCGAGCAGATGCCACACCAGCTGCTGGTGCGTTCACTGCCAAAGTCACCGAGCCAGGGTGGCACAGAGAGGGGCCGAGGGGCACGGGGAGAGAGTGTGTGTGTGTGTGTGTGTGTGTGCGTGTGTCTTTGTGTGAGGTGATGTTGGAGCGGGAGGTGGTTGGGTTGCAGAATGAAGCAGCTGTTTGGTAACGGTAATTCAAAAGGACACTGTTTGTTCAGCATCTTGTGTTTTACACGGCATCACATCGGAAATTAAAGTGATAAAAGGAAAACCAAAAGTTGGCAACGTTGTTTCTTTTTTTGGGTGAAAATGTGTTGGTGGCTGCTCGCTCAGGGGTGGTCTTCCTAGGTGGGAGTCGGCAAAGTAGGATTTAACATGTAGAACTGGCGCTGGCAGTGGGTGAGCTCTGGTCAGGGCCAAGCTAATCATCTGAGCGCTTCTGACATTTAAAACGCAAAGTTACGAGGCTGGCAGAACTAAAATGTCCCTTCAGCAAAGAAGAATGGATTATCTGCATGCCGTTTATAGGATGCTGGTTTGACATTATAACCGTTTTTATGGTAGCTTTTAATGAAGGGCAACCAAACATTGGGTTTGTTCATAAACCGACAGTCCCAAGCACCGAATCTGGCTGTATGGCAGCTGCAGAGTGGGTGTGCAAGTGGGTTGATGGTGCTGTAGGACACCACCCACTGTCATGACTTCATTAACGCAATCCTTTGTGTTTTATTCTGCACGATTATTCTGTGATGGAGTAATGTCGCTGGTGCCTACCTGTGGGCCCATGCCCCCCATGCCTCGCGGGGGATTCATTCTCATTGGACCTCCCATGTTTGGATGTCCTGTGGTGAAAACACAAGAGTGCAAGCTTGTTAGAATGGCAGCGCTGTTTGGATCAATAACAATTCCATAAATGAGCTTCTGAATTCAGGAGCCAATATGAGATTACTCTGCATAGTGCAGCCGCTCTGAAATAACACCACGCCTTTGTCAATACCTTGAGGTCTGGTGGGGTCCAGGCTGTTTGGTAGGAGAGGCTGTGACCCGGGGATGCTCCCAGGAGGCTGATTTGGCATACGGAGGGCGGGCCTTGGGCCGCCTGGGTACCGTGGAGACATGAATGGCTGCAGGACAGACGTGAGAAGGACATTACAATTACTTTATTTTTAGGATGATCAAGAGAGGAATGCTTGTTCGAATTCTTGATAGATAGGGCTTTAAAATATCACGAATAAGTTTGTCCGTCACCTTGTTTTACTCAAGTGCAATTCCAACAACTCTAAGATAGAGTGTACAACACATTTCATTGATTAGCATGAAATCTAGCTTCTAATTTAAATTCTAAAAATCAATGGATTCAATAACAGAAACAGTAATGTTAGGTTCATCATGAAGAATTAATCAAAGGTGCTGTTTTCCACAACCTTTAACAAGATAAAAACGAATGCAGCCGAAGCAATTAAACAGATTTCTAATGACATGGATGGAGATGAAACAACGCATGAATTGCAAAATACACAAACCATCACAGTGTACATGCCTCAGCGTGCCGTTGTCATGATCAGCTCAGCAAACGTCACATTCAGCTTAACAACTGCACATCCATGAATGTGGTTGGTCTACTGTTTGTTTGGTTTTTAAGACGGTGTTCATTTGTTGTGTGTGTGTTTCTGTATCGTGCTGCTTTGAGATATATTTCAAACTCCGGCTAAAGGACTCATCACTGCACACATGTGCATGATGGAGCATTGATGTATCTTAATGCCTTCATAGGCAGTTTACCCATGAACATTCGGCGCCAAGTTTGTCTTAGGTCCAATAAATGGCTCGGCTTTAAGGTTCAACCTGTGCAGACTGAGTCTGGAAAAAAAATATTTGAATGTGGAACCTGGTTCTGGAATCGTCTGCTAGCCAGTTTTAAACAAAAGTCATCAGAAGTTTTTAACCACAAACAAACCGTGTATGATACTTTATCTGGGTCTATTTAACCTCTTCTGTGGATGCGTGGACTGAAGTTTTTACTCTGTAATTTGTTTTATTCTATGTATGAAGTGACGTGAACTCAAGGTTTAACTTTGCTGCCTTCTTGGCCAGATTTCCATCGCAAAAGAGATTTTATCTCAATGGATTTTATCTGGTTAAATACGATTGTGTTTTTAAGTGCAGATCTCTACAGACTACTAACAACCCCAACATTATGATAATAATATCTTTACAATCACCTTTAATTAAACATAAACTCCCTTATTATATCTGTTCTTCTTTCTACATAAAGATAGTAACAAAGTTTACCTCAAATGACGGACAAACCTAAATAACACTCACACGTAGGCAGTGAAACGATGCACAAAAGGCTCAATTTGGAGGTGTCTTATCTTTACATGTCAGCAGGGGGAGCTATTGTGTTGAAGAATAATGTTCTGTAGCAGCTCTGTTACCTTCACCAAGAAAGAGGGGCGTGTCATTAAGTTTCGTAAAGTAAGACCTCAGGTGGTAAAATCCATTAGGATGAAGGTAAAGGAGGATAAGATAAGAGCGGGGGGGGAAAACATGTGGGACAGAAACCTGGACTTGGGAGGAACAGTACGGCCGAGAAGGAGGTGGAGCAGAAAAGAACACGACAATCGTTGGATGGGAGGATGAAGCCGTACGAGCAGAGCAAGAGGTGTTCTACATCTTAATGCTTTGTCTGTTTTGTGCAGTTGCACTTGTGCCAGACATTTCTCTCACCGTGTCTGTATCACCAAACACCAGAGCTACAACAATGCAGTCGGGAATGGTGTGATTCATAACAGAAAGGGAATGCACCATTCCACATAGATGCCTCAGCTGAGAGGGGACAAGAGCAGGCTGGCCGAGACACACACACACACACACACACACACACACACACACACACACACACACACACACACACACACACACACACACACACAGAGCCAGCCCAGCGCACAACTAGTGAATAATGTAACGCACCCGAGACAGATGGTTTTCAGAATTACCTATGAGAGGACGCTGCTGCAACTACAAATACCAACATCCAGTGAGCCATATGTCAGCGTCAGATGAGAAGAATTAATCCAACTATTTCAGTATCGAGGGGAAACATGCAGATTCGAATGCCGATTGGGTGAGAGTTGTGTGTTTTGGTCACGGAGCATGAGCAGAATAATGTTCACATCATCGTTTTCACACAGAGATAAGCACAGACAACACAAATACAACAGGAGACTGGCTCTCAATGCTAATTACGCGCTGTATGTCTTTGTGTGTCGTTGTGTGCGAGTGTGTGTTTGGGAGCAGGCAGAGGACGAATTATATAATCTCACTTATCCCTTGAGGCGAGGACTGACTTACTACTGTTTTTCTTTTTAACCCTCTTCCCTCCTTCCTCCTCCTTCACTTTCCTGTCTACCTTCTCCTCCTCCTCTCCGCTCCTCCTTTGACCATGTTGTGGTGGGTTTTGTGCACGGAGAGCTGCACCGTGTCAGGCTGTGCTGCAATATTAATGGTCTATTGATGGACTATGGGATGGTGAGTGCTGGGCTGGGGGAAGAGAGCGAAGGCCCTCCAGATGCACCTCCGCTCCTTACAGCGGGGCCAACACAGCTAAATTATTCATCCAACCCACCATCGTGGATGCTGCCATGTCCTGTCTGCCAGCACAACAAGCGACCTGCGTGCTGGTTGTGTACTGTTGTGGTTGTGAGCGAGTGAACGAGTGAGTGAGTGAGTGTGAGAAAGTGCGAGTGGGCTTGGAGAGGGAACTAATACACAGCAGCGGAGAAAAGAGTGTCAATGTTTACGTCTTACCTGTCCGTGAGGTCCCATCATGGGATTACTGGGGTTGTGTGGGGGGGGCTGCGTGTGAGGGGAGGGCTGAGATCCTGGAGGACCCTGGTGAAAAACAAAATTCAACAAGAAGTCAATAAATGTCTTCAGTGATATTCAAAGCTGCTTGGGGGGAAAAAAAATTATCAGGTGGAACAACCTCGCATTGAGTCCCTCTTCAGAGTTAGTTACAGGAAGAACAATGCGATATCACATTTAAAGGGTCAGTTCAGACACATTCTAAATCAACATATTTTCTAACTTTCCTCTAGTTTCATTCAGCCATGAAGATGAATATCATAATATCTGGGTTTTAATTGCCCAGATCGAAAGATACGATGGAAAGATTTTTGCTTCCGCCCCAATACAATAGAAGTGAATGGAATTTGAATTCCGTTTGTGTTGCTCACGGCATTTTCACATCACCAGTTTTCATAGCGACTATTTCCTCTGTAAAAAGTAGTAAAAGTAATTGGGGTGAAAAAAAGGTAAAATTTAATTTAGTTCTCGTATTATGTATTATGTAGTGATTATGTTATGCACAAACATAAAGAAACATAAATGAATTATGATCTACATTCTCTACATTGAAACCTGCATTTAGAAATGTATGTTTGAATCAAAGGACTGGAATGTGAAGAAGTGGTTGAGGTGGTTGTTGTGATGGGGGATCAATGATGAACTGCCTTTTTTCCCGGTTTTGGTTTGCTGGTCTGTGCGATTGAATTCCGACTTCATAACATATGAAACCATGAAACACACTACGAGCACTTAAGAGAAGACAATGTCAGGCCTGGTGGAGAGACATACATGTAGATACAGAGTCGTTAAACCAAACTACAGCTAACAGGTTCGTAAAAGACCCAACTTCAGAGGGATAATAACGCTGCTCGAAATCATGCAACTAAATACACAACTTGTTTCTGTTTGTCTCTGCACCCTAGTGGTCAAGATCACCCGGTGCAGCTTTAATTAAGTAATTAAAGTGATTACAAGTATGTATAATAACAGCACAACTATCACATCTGTTCTGCTACATCAACAAGGAATCACTGACATTTGGAGATTGATTTTCATGGACAGGAATTGTTAGTTGCCAGGATGAGGTCAGATCAATTCACGAGGTGGACTTTAATCAACATTCAGTCAGGATTTCAAAGGATAATTCTTAGTATTTTCAAACAATGTCATATTTTTTTTATAATTTTTTGCCACGATGATGCTTGATTCTGGGCTGAAAACAGGCCGGTACGGTCCAGTACTCCGTACCACTAAAAGCTTCAGCGCAGGTAAACACATTATGATTCACTTTAATTAACACTGCGAGATAGGGCATTTGTGCTGCATTCATGTGGTGTCGGAATAATCTTAGAATTTAATTACCAATGGGGGAAAATTCATGTGAATGTCCCTTCAAGTAGAAACAACTTAAAACGTGTTGTTTAAGAATGAAAATACAACACATCGTCTTCGTAGCGTTGTTTGTTTCCACGTTACCACTTAAAAGCTCAAGAACACACGGAAATCAGAAGAACGACTTCTCAACTCGGGAGATGTGACCATCCGAGGAGCATGTGAACACACCGTGGTCCGCTCTCTCCCGAGTGCCATTCTAGTTTTCTTATAAATTGCTTCTAATTGTTCCAGTGTCAGCGTGTTTGTGACCACAGACCTGCAGGTTTTTTTTTAAACTGTGCCTGTTGCCTTTATAAACTGTGCAGTGAGCCTACTGCTGGCAAACGGCAACTTCTGCTGCAGCTGTCTGATATCGAGCGCTGTGGGTTTTTGGCAAGCAGTCGTTTCTTGCAGAAATCTGTGAACTGTTCAACTGTAGAAGATGAATTCAGTCGTTTTTTTTTGTTAAAAGTTTTGTCAACATTCAAAAATGATTCTGCGGTACTTACGCCAATTCTTTTAAAATAGATTTTTTCTCTATGATGTCAAGTGTTTCTAATTTCTTTCTACACCATACAGGCGTTTAAAGGGATGCATGAAGGAGAACAAAGAATGAAGGTTGGGGCCTCTCTACGTTCATCCCCGACTTGATCCAGTTTGACAGAGGCGCTGCTGACCGACACACAGTCAAGGGCCAAAGCAAGCTCAATTTTGGTGAGCGCTTTCAGTCTGCGGGGACGTGCCAAATATTTGAACCCAATCAAACATCATTATGGAAAATGTGTCCCAGGTTGAAAATAATAATTCTGCCTCTCTGACTCAGTCTCTGGTATGTGAACAGAAGTTTCAGTTTGCAATGCGAGAGTGAACGAGCCGTTTCTCGTGTTAATCTCTCAACCACAACAACAACAACAACAACAACAAACACTGTAAGTACATTAAAGTGAAATACAGTATCAGAGGTCTGAGTGACCGTGTTGTCTCTTCCTACAGTAACCTCATCTGACTCCAGCAGCAGCTGCTCCGACACAGAACTGTTACTACCTGAACATCAATACGGAGAAAGAGGACCACCCACTGCCAGACCAGGCTTATCTACTAGTCTGCCAGAGCCTCCGTCAAGCACTCTGCTATCAGGTAACATTACAGGTGTGTGTGTGTGTGTGTGTGTGTGTGTGTGTGCAACTGAGTGGTGATGAGTGCGAATATGAGATCCCCCCCTTTTTTTTTTTTCCACAGGTGAAAGCAGGATCTCCTTCCCTCAGGTGCTGAGTGTGTGCTGGTTTGAATATGTGTGTGCATGTACAGTATGTGTATTGATGGGGGCTGCTGAGGGCTGTTACTTCAACAGGTGTGTGTCTAACATCACAGTGAAAAAGCTAAAGGATTAGGGGATTACCCATGTGAAATATAACCTGAGACACACACACACACACACACACACACACAAACACACACACACACACACACACACACACACTCTGGTAGACATGTTTACATAACTTTGGTTTCATTTTTTCGAGCAAATATGCAGAAATAGATGCATGTACACACAATAAGGCTTCCTTTATTGATTTAACATTTCCGATTTAATAGGTGCTTTATAAATAAATATAATAGACTTGATTAATCCAGTAATTATTTTCGTAGTAATTGGTCACTTATAAAATTATACACAGCATTGAAATAGCTAATTTTCTCGCATAGATATTAAATTAAATATTAAATTTACAATGATATAAACTAATACCTCATATTTCAGAGGCTGGAACCAGCAAATATATGTTATTATTCAGTTTTATAAAATCTTCAAAAATTGATGGCTTGTGTTCTTATAAGAGAAAAATTTAAAATTCTTCACACAGAGGCTTGAGCAGTTAACCATTTTTCCCAATTATTGTCAATAATTTGTCCGTGTGATTTTCTGTTGACCAGCTTTGATTAATGGACTAATTGCGTCAGCACTAACGTACACACCCACACACACCCACACACACATACACAGTCACACGTAACTGTCTAGACTTGTGCACCTCTTCGCCTGTGTGCAGCGTTCCTCCTGAAGGATGCAGCTGCACAGATACCTGCATCTCTCCAGCCTCACACACACACACACACACACTCCCTTTAAGTCTCTCCCCCTCTCCCTCCCCCCCACTTCTGTCGCTCCCTCACTTTCCCACCCTGCCCACTGCGCCGCCCTCCCTGTGCGAGTGCACTGTTGGCATGGCTGGCATGGTGGAGTGCCGACAGAGCTGAGCACCAGGAACCTGTGGGAGCTGCTGCGGTGGGAAAATAAACATGCCTGACTGACAGCTTGAAACAAGTGCGTTCCCACAGGCACAGATACGACGCCGCGGCGCTGCCAGGCTCGCCGTATAAGAGCTCAGATTTTTGGCAGGAGAGATGAGCTTGTACATACACGTGAAAACAACACTGCTCATAAGCAGAAGCACTTATTCGTGGACTCACCACCCTTTGTAGCAAAGGCACAAGCGTTGAGCTCAGCAGCAGCAGGGCTTCTCAGCACTTGTGTTGTCACAATACCAGAATCATGGCTTCGATACCATACCCTGGCTAAATACCTCGATACCGATACGATACGAAAAACGTAACACATCTGGAAATGTAATGGACCATGGAACTTGAAATTATTATATTTAATAATATATATTTTTTAAATGTATTAATTAAAAACTGTACATGGTATGCAGTAATCTGATGGCACCTGTACGAGAGTTAATGTGATTTCTTTGATAGTTTTCTTGATATTTGCACCCAGATATCACTTGTTAAACAGTGGTCCTTAATAAGTGGACGGGAGACGGAGAGATGCTTCCAAAACAAAAAAAACGGGAATTTCTTTGGGAATTTCTGTCAGAAGTTGATGACGGAAAACCTGCTAAAATCAGGAAGACGCCACAGAAACCGTAGAAAGCGCTGTGTAGTGTCTCAGTCGTTGACTCTATGGTTAGCCCTTGCTAAATCTCAGGACCTGCAGTTTATTAAAAACCTCCGCTCCCGGCGGATCCCAATCCCAATGCAGTCCTACTCATAGGAAATAGCCTGCAGCTCTTATTAAAAAACTGTCATTCTTAAAGTAGCGGCACTGATAAAATGGGGTACCGTGCCGTCTTTAACGGCGAAGGCATTGTGATGCCCTTCTAGTACCGGTTGATGTAACACCGCTCGAGACAGGCGCTTCTTATCCTTTTTGAGACTCTGCAGTTTACTTTTCTTGCTGCATTGATTCTATTCATCTCGTTGTCGTGAGAACGGCGGCTCATCTGAGGAGCGGTCACGCCTTCAATAGAGCCACTTATTAACCAGCTACACAACACACAGCCGGTCAATAATCTATTCAACAATCTGGAAATGTTTATTTAGTTGTACATACAGTGTACTATGGATGTGTTGGCACAGTCGTGACGTTTGTACCGGTGCCACTGTGGTTGTTCTGCCACTCCGTGTGTGTATGTTTTGGGTGGTTAACACCAGCTGTACTGGCTCGCTCTGTCTCTCAGCAGGTTCACACTGGGGCTAATGCAGCGCTAGCTCTGTCTGACCTCAGAGGTTATTGTTGTTGATGTGCCAGTCTGAGTGTGTGTGTGTGTGTGTGTGAGAGAGAGAGAGAGAGAGAGTGTGTGTATGTCTAACAAGACACCCCTGCGGGGTCTGGCTGCACTGATCCAGCTACAGCAGTCTGCTTCTCCTCTACACACACACACACACACACACACACACACAACCTAGTTTTAGTCACTTAGGAGGACACTGCATTTACTTACATTCATTTTCTGGAGCCTTACCCCAACCGTAACCTTTGCCACTACATGCCTAACCCCAACCTTTAGTGCGAACATAACCTAATCCTTAACAGACTTTAATCAAAAACCAAAGTCTTAACCTTAAAATTCAATCGCTCATCTTGTGGGGACCAGCTTTTAGTCCCCAAATGGAAGTCGAGTCCCCACAATGTGGCTGTGTGAACACATTCCCTGCTCTGTAGGTAATACACAATCCCATTCACACACACACACACACACACACACACACACACACACACACACACACACACACACACACACACAATGCTCCTCTCTTGTTCCTCTCTATAATGTGCCATAATGGAGCATAGCTCCTCTGGCTGGGCCTCCCTGGGCCTTCCTGCTATTACATCTGAATGGGCCAGCATATGGCCTTTATGGCCGTACTGTTCTCTCTACAGGTCCCCGCAGAGAGAGAGAGAGAGAGAGAGAGAGAGAGAGAGAGAGAGAGACTGCATTTCAACTGTCACAGAGGTGTACGCAGGGCGAGTTTGGAAAGTAGCTTGGTTGGAGTGTGTGCGCAGTGTGTGTGTGTGTGTGTGTGTGTGTGTGTGTTTGCGTGGCGTTGTTTGTGTATACGTGTAGGAGAGGGGGAAGAAGGAGGGGGACATGGGGAGCGTTAAATGAAGCAATTAATAAAATCATTTTCTACCCGGCTAAGGAGATAACAGCTTGGCACAGTACCACAAACCCATCAACGCAACCCCCCCCCCCCCTCGCCTCCCCACCACTCATTTCAGCTTAAGGAAGACCCACACCGCTGCCCCTGATGGACCACTAACACACACAGAGAGGGAGAGACAGAGGGAGAGAGGGGGGAGAGAGAAAGGCATGGAGGAGCAGCAGTCGCCTGAGTTTTCTTTTCTTGTTTAAAGCTGCCAACACTAGAGGGCAGTGTGTAACTTCCGTCAAACTACTGGACACACACACACACACACACACACACACACAAACTGGGAGCGAGAACACAAAGCAGCCTGCATCACTGCACACAACAAACAAAGCCAGGAGGAACAGCACCACACACACACACACACACACACACACACACACACACACACACACACACACATGCTGAGTGCACACTCATTGTCATTCCTTGCTAACATTCCTGAGAGCACGGCAGTGGCAGCAGTAGGTCTTCTGCTAGCTCATTGTATATAAGCGCGGCGACACGTCAGCGCAGAGATGGGAACACGCTATCAGGGGTGTGTTCTCCCAGAGGACGTCCGTGAGATGCTGACAGCCGTTTAAACATGTTAGGATTCTATACATCTGTGATAGCCCTCCTTGGGCTCTTCCAAGTTTCACCAACACTCACGGGGGGGGGGGACACACGTGTGTGAGGTAGTCTGTCTCTAAAGGTACTGTATCGGCAACGTGCTGCCGATGGGGATGGAGCACGCACAGCAGGAGACAAAGGCTACATTGAAATCACTGTTTAACCGCAGTGACTGTTATCAACCGGGTCTAGCAGTGGCTACAGGCAGACAATGGACAGAGTGTGTTGTCATTCAAGGAGAATTGTTAAGGTATCATTTTTGCCGCTGGACTCTCAAGGAGGAGCCGAGACGGTGCGAGTCAAAGACGGTTCCTCTCCTTCAGTTCAGGCTGAAGTGAAAAGTCTGGCTCCTCTTGTATCTGTCTTTTTGATTCATCTATCCACAACGCCCTTTCAGACATGGTAGGAAAAAGAAGTGAACACGAACAATCAATGTTCAAAAGAACGTTTAGATTAGATTCACAGTTTGTGCGTTTCCAAAGAAAAGCCACATAACAACCTTGTTTTTATTTTTCTGACGCTCGATCACCCAGGATCTACACCAACAGTCTACATTATCGGCTGAAGTACCAAGTTGTACCTGACCAAACACTGAGATTTAACATTTGACCCATACAGATAATAAAAAACACCTGAACAACCATTCATCAGCAATGGTTTTAACTCTCCCTTTCACATTTTAAAGCACTTTTTCTCATTTATCTGCATCTTAGTCATACAAGTGACCAGGATGAACCCTGAGATCAATCTCACCTTTGATAAATAAATTACTGAGAGCAGATGTCTCCTTAATTCACCACGTGCCTGCCATGTCTAAGCTTTGAACAGGTTCTCAGATTCGTCTTTGATGAGCTGGGTTGCTTGTTGTTTAACGTGTAATCAAACCTAATCCTCTTGTTGTGCTTTTTTGGTGTTCTCCCTGAAGAGCCACAATTACCTGCAGTAAAACACACTGCCCTTGACTTTGGATCTTTTTTTTTTGGCAAGAGGAGCGTTCCCAGTTTAGTAGAAAGAGGCTGCCCCACCCTAACTGGTTTACAGACTTAATGGAGCGCATTAAGTTTTCGAGTACTTGACGTACGTCGTGTGGATCAGAGAATAAAGCCAACAAAGAGGGATTTGTTGGGCATTATTTGACAGGTGGATTATATAAATGTCTAAAAGAGCACATTTTATCTAATTTGTTTTTCCTTGGATGGAAGCCTAACTGTTATTTATGCAGCTTTCTCCCAGATTTAGTCTCCTTTTCATTATTTTATTATAGAATGTCCATATATATATATATATATATATATATATATATATATATATATATATATATACCTGTATGCCTTATAAAGACTGTACAGTAAAACATTTTCCTGATACATTTCGTTTCCATCTTTGGAGCAGCAGATGGGAGATGAATCCATCAACTGTCCACTATTGTCGTCAGCTGTCATTTCTGTGATCACACATCTCTGAACGCCAATAAAAAAACATTTTTTGAAAGACTTTCCTGACGTCTCAGTGTCCTCTCTTCTATTTCTCCTCCTCCCTGTCATTAACTCTCTCTCTCTCTCTCTCTCTCTCTCTCTCTCTCTCTCTCTCTCCTCGCAGAACCCCCCCCCCCCCCCTCCCTCATCTCCCCCTTTGCTTGTCCTCCCCAGAGGGCCATGATGCAGCAGCGATGGACTTTGGCTGAGAGGAGAGGAGGATTATATACCGAATGTATAGAGATCCTCACACCAAACACAGCCTTTCTCTCCCACTTCTTCCCTTTTCTCCTCCTTCCTCTGTCTTTTTTTTAACCTAAAGCATGTCTCTCTTCATCTACCTTTTCTTTGTCTCCGCAGGACTCGATGCCCGGCTCGTCCTGTGAGCTACAGATTAGGGGAGCACACCCTCCCTCTGCCTCCATTTTCCTCCACTGTCCCTCCTTTGCCCCTCATCCCTCTCTCACAGGACTGTAGCCAATAACAGTGTTGGGTTCACCCATGTTAATTATACAGCTAGTGCAACTGGGAAAGATGTAATGCAACACACACACACACATACATACAGAGCGCACGTGAACAGTTCCTACAGAACGGAGTTGGTGAGTAAGCATGTGTCACTGAAGCAGTGCGTGTGTGTGTGAGAGAGAGAGAGAGAGAGAGAGAAAATAATAGTTTCAAAGTCAAGGGAAATGGAGAGAGCAAGGAAATGTCATGGAGAAGGATGCCAGGCGTACGAAGGAGAGAGGAGAGGGAGAAGGTGGAAGCAGACCCGGAGATGAGAAATGACTAAAGCGCGGAGAAAATTCCGCTTTAGCAGATACAACCCATTCACAATCCCACATCAGAAACATAATAACCGTTGTCGAGTCTTTTACAAAGGTGGAAAATTCTCCCTGTCAAATGACTGACCTTACCTCCAGTGTAACTGAGAGCAGTGAGATGAGCATGTGAGTAAAATCGTGGGAGGGAATGATAAAAAAAGAAAAAGAAATCTGCTTCCCCTTCATCTGAATGAATAAATGAACTGCAGAAAACTCGCTAGCCTGCATTTTCAGCGGAGACCGCAACCATTAGTTCACCAGGGAGTGAATGTCAGCTACCTGAGCAGTGTGTGTGTGTGTGTGTGTGTGTGGTGTCAGCTCTCTAGCTGAAGTTGAAAGATGCCATATGAACACGCATTGAGATATGCTGCAGTTCTGGCAACACCGTCCGTTCGATTTAGGGAAGTGTGATGTGAAGTTTGTGAAGGTGCAGAGAACCTTTTGTCGATGTTTTGTGTGTGTGTGTGTGTGTGTGTGTGTGTGTGTGTGTTATGCAGGCTCTCTGTTTTGGTTTTCTTTACATTTGCTTGCTTTGCTGCTCAGATTAGCTGAGCTAAGCAAAGAGAAGAGAAGAGAGCGAATATTGCGGCGTTGGAAAGAAACCATCAATCCCGCCTTTTTTTCTGCCTGTCTTCCCTCTGACCATCCTGTCTGTCCGTCTGTCTGTCTGCCGTGCACACAGGGTCTATTTATGGAACGCAATGTCACTCATGCAACACCATCGGATAGCTTTCTCCCTGGCCTGCTCACTGCTCATACATCATTAACATTCTCTACGACCCCTGCACGCACGCACACACGCACACACGCACATACACACACACACACACACACACACACACACACACACACACACACACACACACACACACACACACACACACACACGACATGCTGCCAATCAACCAGCACAAGACAACGCAGGCTTATGGCTATACAGTTCCACACTGGATGTATTTACACATCAGGCATACTAAACGTCCAATAGGAGCACATTTGTAAAAACATGCTTAATCATTAATAACGTGAAAAGCATCATGGCATCCTGCACATTTTGTTATTCCTACACGCAAACAAACAAAAAAACAGACTTTGAGCAAATACATATTAGAGCATGCATCCAAACAAACTAAACATGGTCAATAATATGCGATAAATAAGTAATGAATATTCTTCATTGACACTTTCAGAGTTACTTAAAAGCAGTTTTAAAAGAGACATATCTTGCTAATTTTCATGTTCGTACTTAAATTTTTTTTATGTTCAAAAATACATTTTCTCATACTGTCTGTCTGAGTATACCTGTTTTCACCATCTGTCTTCAATGCTCTATTTTAGCGCCTGTCTCTTTAAGCCCCTCTCCCCCCCCCACCCCCCCCCCCCCCCCGCACAAAATAACACCTCTGATTGGTCATAGTTTTCCGGTCTTCCACATCTGCGCCACCGCCATATTCACAGCGTTATTGCAGCCGGGGACTCACTGTGTCTGTCAACTACACAGAGTTTAGCGGCACTTCCAGGTGACTAGGTGAGTCCAGGCAGTTCGTTCAATATCAAGGGCATGAATACAGACAGCGCTGGCAGTGCAGTAGCATTGGGGCCCATAAGGGTTGAGGGGGGGGGGGGGGGCCCGTGGACAGAGAGGGCCCTACAACAATGTGATGGGCAGAAAACAGTCCCTTTGGAGTGGTTCAGAATTCCACCACCGGAAATATGCCGGTGTTCAAAGAAGAACTTAAATGGTGCCATTTGCTATATATCACCTCGAAAAGACAAACCCGTCATGAGGCATGGTTGTATATAGCAATCTATAACAAAATGATATATTTAAAGTATAAAAAACAATAAATACACTATAAAAATATTCGTTTTTATGGTCATATACATATATGCAATGGTGATTACTGGGTAATATGTGTTGATGTTCAAACATAAAAGCTGCAGTAGGTAACTACCTAAGGCCACTGCTGTGGATTGAGCGTTTTTGATGCTTTCACATTATTTATACAGCACCTAGACCTTCTTTATGATCAAAAAAGACGTAGAAATCTCACTTTCTACAACATGGGACCTTTAAGTGAAAACAATGTACACCCTTGCCAATTAGGGGAATATCTTTGCAGGTGCAGATATTTTAGACTCTGAAAGTGTTAAAGAGCTTAATGTGTTTTAAATAGGGCTGTAAAATAGGGTGTGTGTGAGAGAGAAAGGAGAGAGTGATGGAGAGAGAGAGACAGAGAGAGAGAGAGAGATAGAGAGAGAGTGTGACCTCGTCAACCTCAGAGAAAGCCTTCAGAGAACAGTGGTGACACGAGGAATTAGTGACACAAGTAACACAAACCAGTGATAACAGCCTCGTCTCTTTAACCCAAAATAAATAATAAAAAAATCTACTAAGCACTAATACATTCACCAAAGCAACATTTCATATTTGGGCAGATACAACGTATCAAAAAAAAATGCTCTTTAGGAGTCAGCTTCAGACAGAGCCCCAGGAGTTAACAACCCGAGCATGGACATATGGGACAGAGGCAGAGAGACAGAGAAGGGAACACATCTGGACAGGGATTAAGACAGCTAAAGAGGCTAAAAAAGGAGGAGGAGACAGAAGGATTGGCTTAGCGATGGCTACGGGAGGGGCTGGGGGGGGGGGGGGCGGTCGTGTGATGTTGTTGTGTGTGATGGGTGAAGGTGGGGGTGTGTGAGGGATGGAGTCAGTTAGAAAGTTCTGTTCCTTACTTGAAAGAAGCCCGGGGGCATGGGTCCTCCTGGCATGCCATCATTGGGTGGCATGTTGCCCATCACTGGACTGGGAGCAGCAGCCGCACTCTGGAAGACAAAAAAAACACAAGAGGCCGCAGTTCACTCCCAGTGTTCATGTTTGATGGAGCAGTAAACAGCAATCAGGTGTTCAAATAATCCCCACGTTCACCCGAAAATAATGGAAAGAGAGATATGGCGCGCAGAAATGATCTGCCGCAAAACGTCCGACGCTGATTACACTCACTGAACGTCTGGACACAAATGGAGCAATTACCGATTAACTGATGAAGATATGATTATTTAGTCACAGTGATGAATGAAACTATCTTGTCAAGATGCAGATAGTTTAGGGGGAACATTGAGGCTTCAGCGTGCTTCCAGTGGAGCAGCCAGACCAATAGATCCATCTCAGCTGAACTTGAAGACGTGAGATACGAGGTAGAGTTATTGTTTCTTTCTTTCTCTAACACAAAGGAGACAAACTATTTTCTCCACGAGTCAATGTTCCAAATGGACAATACAACTCGTGAATGTCAAAAAAGAAAATCAACTTTTACTGCAACTGCTTCAAAATAAAAGCCTTCCAGTGGCATCTCCATATAGGACAGGAGCTCAAAATCTTCAATACAAGTCCCTGAGTAATTGGAGGAAGAAACATGTTGTTGCCAAACATTTTTTCTTCATATATCTTTAGTTCAGGAAGTATCTGGTTAAAGAGTAAGTTACAAGAATAAAACTCGGATCAAGCGGACCTCGCCAGCGCTCACATTTCATTGGGTACAAAGTATTGAGGGTCATCACCCAGTTCACTCCCGTACTTTGGTGGATTTTGTTAAATTCCTGTCCAGTGTTTTGGTCCCACTTCATACTGATGAACAACGAGATGACCATTTTTTAGGACCATAATCTTGATTTAAACAGAGCAGCCTTTAGTCCTGCATGCAATCCCAATTTTGAATATGGCCTCCAAATACATTTCCGGCAATATTTCCTTCGTCTTTTTCTCTCAATTATAATGATTTTCAACATTGGGGAGAAGACAGATGTGACGCTCGCTGCTCTTGTTTCCTTCTGAGGCAGCGAGGCAGCGAGGCTGACAGGCGGTGTTTGGTCATGACTGCTTTGTCAGAGCTCGACATTCACACATGGCCGGCGCCAAAGAAAGGAAAAAAAAAAAAGTTTCCCAAAGAATACATATTCAATCCGAATGTGGAGCCAATTCACGTGTTAGAGGAGGATCCAACACTGTGGAGGAATATGAAGCTACAAACAGCCCTTCTTCCTCAAAAGGAAATACAACAGTATTGGTTGTATGTTCAAACACTTAACATTCCTCATATTTACATTTCCCTGACTTATAGTAAGAATAATGATCATGCGAGACGTGTTTCGAGACATGTTGCACTTCTCAAAAAAGGTCAAAACGTTGAGACTTTGACACCGCGGACTGCGGTTTGTATCCTGCCTCTTTCAACAGGCAGAAACCACGACCACAGTCTTTCCCAAACCTTATCCCAGTAGTGTTAGTTACCTAAACGTAACCATATGTTAACCATGGAGGGAGGCGGCAGATCAGAAAGCTGCTCATGTGGATCTTATGTCCAGATGGAGGACTTGATGTAGAGTGTCAAAGGAACCACAGAAGAGCTTTTATAGTAATAACGTTGCTTTTTAAAATTTTCACAAAATCTGTTAGCTAACCGAACAATCAGACTCTCCACAAAACGTACAAACACACACACAGTGCTCTCCTTCCGCCCCTCCCCCCACTGTAACGAGAGCTTCACTCACATCCCGAGCAAACAATCCCTCCATCCCTCGGCTGACCTGCACGGCCCAGACACTAACTAACAGGCCCCGGGGCCATGAAGCCGGACACACACACACACACACACACATTGGTAAGAGGGTGTGGATCTGTGGGACTCGAACAGATCACAAGAGACTTACAGAGTGTGGATGTGAACATATCCACAGGAGTCAAGACACCAGCAGAGAGACACAGAGAGAGACAGACAGACCTGGCAAACAATAGAGATGGAGAGAGAGAGAGATCTCTCAAAGGGTGAGGAGAGGTCGGACAGTGAAGAACAGTCTGCTAAAGATGCTTCTATAGTCCTCTGAGGTCTGTGTGTGTGTGTGTGTGTGTGTGTGTGAACCGTACCACTTCCTCCCAGCCTCAACAGCAGACAAGCATGCAAGTCAAGAGTATCTACCAAACCGGAAAGCAAAGGAGCGTACAACAACGCCCCCAGCAACACAAAGTTATTCATGATAATTCAACATTTCAGATATAAAGTTCTCACTCCCAACTTGTCAAATACAGACGCTTCCCCTTGGTGTCTGGTACCGACGCACTGAGGCACCCTTTAGCGTCTGTATGAGAGGCACCAGGCTTAATACCAACTTCAATGTAAACCCATCAGCGTCATTGTTCGATGGTCAGAGCAACTGACGTAGTATAAAGAGCGAGACAGTGTGTGTTGGATGGGAGGGAGGGGAGGTTGGATGGGTCAAACAAACACAAAACTTTCATAAAGGAGAATGCGGTTTGTGTCCCGTGTGAAAGGCAATCAACGTTGAGTTACATACTTAACTGAGTACTTATTTTACGCGACAAACATGGTCTGAAATATCGATCAAATTAGAGCAAAAATGCTAAATAAACATCTTCGAAAGAGTCTTCCGAGACGTTTTGACACTTTGTTCCTGATAACTGAGACCCAACCCAGGACCAGAGTCGGGCTCCTACCAAATTATATTCAGTCTAATGGGGTCAGATCCCGTTGTATTGTTGCTATGTGGATCTGAGCAAACCCATTATCAGCTCTGATCACAATCATAATCACTGCAAGATACAAAAGGTGGGTTTCTTTGAGTCAAGACAGAACAGTGTGAGCGGCGAGCATCAGGAGGAAGAATGAAATGTTATTGTCTCCTTCTTCAATGGCTGCTGATTGTAAGGTGGTGTCCTCTTTTTATTTGGGTTTTGGATCAAGACTAACTATCCTGGCGTGTCTTTGGATGGGGTCCGACTGTCCTCTGGTCCCTCGCAAAACGGGCAGAAAATAGGTAGGTTTTCCTCTGGTCTGTCTCAGCTAGATCATGTCCAAATTCACACAACGAAATAAATAAGTGTGTGAAATGAGTTGAATGGATGGAGCAACTTTTGCAGGATCACCTAAAAGAAACACAGAGGGATCTAAGACTCTTCCGACCTCAACTGGGGCCCTATAAAGCGTGTCATTGTGAGCTGTTGTCGAACAATGGGACAGCAAAAAACAATAGGCTAAATGCTGTATATTACACACACACACGGTTAACCAGGTACGGCGTATATCGGAGAGCATTTTATCAGCTCAGGGATCAGCAGAGAAAGAGAAAAGAAAGATGGAAATGAGAAAAGGAAGAGAGAGAAGGCCAGAGATGGCTGGATGAACAGCAGAGCATCTCTCAGGGAGGAGAAAGAGTGAATGGATGTGGTGCTGGCATGTAAGTATGTGTGGCGAGTGTGTGTGTGTGCACGCGCGTGTGTGTGTCCGTGTCCGCGCGCGTGTGTGTGTGTGTGTGTCTCAACCAGCCAGCGAGGCTCCACAGTACTCAGGTGAAGCGGCAGCAAAAGGCCCCCTTCTCCTAGTTGCCATGACAACCCCGACCTCAGCTCCTGCTCTCCAGTGCCCATTAAAACCCTCAGGCCGTCAATCATCAGCATGGCCAGGGAGCAGAGGGAGAGAGAGAGAGAGAGAGAGAGAGAGAGAGAGAGAGAAAAGAAAGAGAGAGAAAAAGAAACAGAGATGGAGTTTAAAGCAGCCTGTGGCTTTTGATAGCAACCCTGTGTCTCCCTCTTCTTCTCTCTCTCTCTCTCTCTCTCTCTCTCTCGCACCTCCATAAAAACCATCCACTAAAATCCGAGCTGCCTCTTCACGACATTATCTTCATTCATTTCAAATCAATTTTCATACAAGCTATCTTCATTCAGCATCCCATTTTAACTAATGATCCTTCCTTGTTCGCCATATAACATCTTCAGTCTTAATTCGGCAGCCATTCATACCCCCTCCTTCATATCGGAAAAAGAGTTTCTCGACTAATGTTTTCGAAATCTAAAGCTCTCTGTCCATTTCCTTCCAGGGTGTTTGCAACCCTATAGGTGAGATAATTGCACGTATGTATGTATAGGCTGACTTAGCAAAATGACAAAATGAACCACGCGATGACTACGACTGAACGTGTCTTCTTATGTGGGTAGGGGGGGAGAGCTAGTTAGCTGTTAGCAGCCAGTGGGAGTCCTACGGTGTGTTTGGTTAACAGCGCTAACAGCTAATGGAACTAAGCACACAGCAGGAATGTCAGTTAAACTGTTCAGAGGGAGCGTAAAAACAGTCAACACGAAGCGTTACACAGTGAACCGCAGTTTAGCTGCACGGAGCCTGTGCAGACAGCTGCATCGAGACGCAGAACGTGAAGATGTTTTATAATCAAGGCCATTTTATGGTAACATCAGCCACACCTACGGTTAGGACAAAGAATAGTTCATTACATGACACACGCATGAATTTGCGCCCGTGCAGTCTGTACCTGATAAACAGCTAGTTTGGGCTCTAAACATTGTTTTTCATGGGATAAATAATAAAAAGGAAATAACAACGGCAGCATTTGACAGTGTTGAAAGTCTTGTGTGTCTAGTTTACAATTTTTGGACTCAGAACCTGAACAAAATAGAGATAACACTGTTTGTTTCATGCTAAATATGAGGTAAGACTCAACACATATTCAAACTGTAGCAGTGACGTTATGTGTTGTGACTAGTTATGAAGTTTGTAAAAAAAAAAAAAGCCAAAGGGAATCTAATTTTGGGAGCTTTGCCACCTTGTCCACCTGCTCTTTTCTCTCCGGTCTTTTCTTCCTGCCGCTTTTATGTTTGAAAGGCTTGACTGCTCGCTCTGCAGATGTGATCGTGGCAGATTCTGCAGCCTAAACTGGCCACCGTATATCGTAACATCTCGTCACATGATCGAATAGAGACTTGACATTGGACAACACCCACATAGATATTACCCAACAATCATCAGTGCACACCTTTGTATGACACAATAAGAAAATAGTCGTTTCATTGAATAGTTTGTTATAGACTGCTTCTGAATAGATGTAAAACTATGACAGAGGTGGGTTAGCTTTTCACAAAGCGGGCCCTCCATTATCTAGAGGCCACCCCCAGTGCAACTGTACTGCATTGTCTGTCTATATTTACACCCCTGAACTGTTGGCAGAGACGTTTGAAAAGCATCTAAGAGTTTTTTTCTTTCGGAGTAAATGACAAAAATAGTAGAAACATTCCTTCTGTAGTTATCATCGTGCATGTATTTGATCATTTCCTCTAACAGAAGGGGTCTCCTCTCCTTTTGCTTCCTGGTTGTGATCCTCTTTAGCTCTCTGGCGGAGGCTAGCTGGCTAGCTGGCTGGCTGGCTGGCTGGATGGCCCACAGACAGTGAGTGAGCGGCTCTATCTGTCCGGTGATCAGACCTCTGCTTCCAGGGGGTAATGGATCCACTGTTATCTGGGTCCAGACAAGCAGGCCAACACACTGCTACCTGCTGGCCACAACAACACTGATACTGACCTGTTAGTGCACGCGAGTGTGTGTCGGCGAATATGTGTGTGTGCGCACAAGCCTGCGTTTCTTTCAGAAGTGTTTCAGTCTGACCTGCCTGGACTGCGACCCCCGGCACACACTCGATATATCTCAAACACAGAGAAACGCTGCAACGTGTGAACAAACGTATACAAATGCCCATACTGCCACCCTAAGACACACACACACACACACACACACTGTCCAGTCCACTCTTTTACCAGCTTACATTATTCACAAAAGGGCTCTTTGTGTCTCTCTCGTTCCTTCTGTTTATACCTGCTACATTCTCTCTTTTTCACTCTCATGAATGCTACTGAAAAAAAAAACCGGGTTCAAGCTGTTCATATAATGAAAGAGAAAGAGGCCGCATTTAAATACTGCCGCCTGTGCAGGCATAAACAGGGGTGTGTGCACGTTCGGATGAGCCTCACGCGTGAATGAACACTCCATTGCGCGTTCATACATGTAGTTTATGTGACTCGCAGACTAATTTGCAGACAAACGGCCGGTTTCATCTGGTGCATCTCCTTATCCAAACCCGGAGATCCTTCTCCACACCGCTCCCAACTGTCACCGCCGTCACCCTCTTCTCCAAACTACCCCATTTGTCCTTCTGTCACAACCCTCAACTTCAAGAGCTCCAATAACTCTGTCACCGAAGTCAACTCTATAAAGATTAGCGAAGAGGCAGGAGTGTGTAAGCAGGGCTGCCGCCGGACGGACGGGTCTAATCGATGGAAGACGGAGAGCTGCCGGGCTGCTCTGCCAGGAACTCCTAACCCTGCCACCAGGAAACGCCGTCCACACACACACACACACACACACAACAGGTATGCAGCTAAATGTGCTCACACACACACACACACAGCGACTATGCATGGGATCATGCTGTATATATTACACACACACACACATCATGCCATTGCCTTCCCATAGCTGCGGCAGCTGTTATGTCAATCAGGTGAATTAATTACCGGTAAACAAATCTGCCTGGGATCCCCCAACAGAACACACACAAACATAAACAAACATACACACACAACACACACATAACCCTCCTCCTCGCACCGCCTCTGTCTCCCAAGCATCTCATCCCAGCATCAGGGCCCCAGGAGCCTGGAGCTGCCTCCCAGCTACCCAGGCACCGCTCGGAGCTGGAGGCCCAGAGGGAAGGCGCCGTGGCTGGGGGACGTCGCCCGGCTCTCCCCCCGCTGCCCTGGAGCACCTGCCTTAACTCCCGCTGCTGCCTCTCAGGCTAACCAATCAACCTATGGCAATTCACACACACACTACCTGACAGGAAAGGCAACACACACACTCTGCAGTGCAGATGGCATAAACACACACATTTTGTGCACACAGACACCTGAAAAAGATATGCAGACAGACAATTCTGCCGTTCATTGCTGAGATCTGGGAATCTGATGGAGTAAGAAACATGAGCAGTCACACAGGATTTAAACAAACCTCCCGGCTAACCAACCGTATTTTTAAGAAAAGTCAAAACTGTGTTTTATCACCGTTCTCAGACCGACTCCTACAGTACTTTCAACAGATCAGAGGCAACCTCTCTGATCATCTGACCAATCATTTCAGCCTCACTTCCATAGTTCCAGAGCCCACTGGTAGGACTGGGTAATATGGAGAAAATATCACAATATTTTTTACCAAATACCTCAATATTGATATCGCAAGAATAATGTACAGTTGACCATCAGTTTCCAAATAACATTTTTGTAATAAAACCAAATTGTCCTTTAACTATCATCCTGTATGTTTACACATAGTTATTTACATGCCTCTTTGATATATCAGTGTTGGCTCCACGTAGTGCTGAAACAATTAGTCGGCAACTTTATTGATAATCAAACAAATATTCTCTGAGTCGTTGGTACAAACATTTTAAGACGTTGCTTTGGGATATTATTCACCATTTCCTGAAAGTTGACAGACTAAATGCATAATTAGAATTTATCAATGTATATATTAAATCGATAATAAAAAAAAATCGTCAGTTGCAGCGCTGGTTCAACGACAGGACTTTTAAAACTGAGAGGCATTACCAAGGGAGGGTTTAACTAAATCTAAACTTGGAGCTAAACTATAAGCTAAACGAAAGTGACGCAAGCATGCATAAACTGAGTGAAACACTTATTGATGTAAAGTAATTTAGTAGCTGGCCTCCTGACACACACAGACACACACACACACACACACACACACACACACACCTCGAAGCCTTTATTGGCGGTGTCGGTAGTTAATGACCAAAGGTTGGCGATGGCCTGCTGCTCGCTCTGGTGACCCTTTCTAACACAGGTCCCCCCTGCTGGCACTGCTCTTTAATTACACACACACACACGCACACACACACACACACACATGCACACACACACAAGTGCACGTATACACACTGATATGCAGCCTCCGCCTCCTCTGCCCGTGGCCTTTCACTCCCTCATTAGGCAGTTGGTGTTGGGTGGAAAGCCACCAGAGAACCAGAGGACAGGGTGTCACACTGACGCTCGTCCACACAAACACGCACACACACACACACACACACACTTTGAATGAAAGAGGCTTCCACATGCACTCAAAGCTATATGCCTAATTGAAGATTATTAATGCTGCTAATTAGGGAATAATAGAATGCTTGGAGACAAAACCTAATGTGAACACTGGCAAAAGAATGAAAGGTGTTTAAGCACTTGTAAGAGACAGGAGAGAGGGAGTTAGGTAAAAGGATTTTATCATGCTCTATATCACTCCTGTCCTTTTGAAATAACTGGCTGGTGTCACGCTACCACAACTCTTATTCACGAGGAAGTGTGCATTCGGCGGGGCGCCAGTCACCGCTCAGCTCCGCAGGTCACAGAGGGCTGCAGATCAGGAGCAGGTAGATCATCCCCTGAAAGGCCACTTCACAGGTGACGGCAGGCGCGCTTAAACACTTTTGACACTGTTACAAAGCTGTACAGCATGGCAAGCGTTGCAATTTCTGGGTCTAATTTCATTGTTTTCTTCTTCTGGGACAAATGTCAATAAATATTCCCCGGTGCAAAACATCTGCAGCCGGTTCTCGTGTCAGTACCTCAAAATCAAAGAACCAACGTCCAACAATCTTTTTAAATCCATTTAAAAAGAGGCACAAGATAAACATCTGATCAGCCTCCGTAGAGCAGAATGCAACCAGCCAAAAAGACATATCGCATGTTGCCAACCAGGCGAGATGCTCACTATTTTCAGCCACAAAACCTCAAAACCTCCCTCATCGCTTTCATTGTCACTTTTTACTCTTTCCACCTACATGTGGTGAAAAAAAAAAAAAAACCCACAACAGGTTCACAGCCGCTGCTTTGAGCTTCGTAGAATAGAATTCTAGGAAAAAAACCAAAAGGTATGTATATTATAAAAAATTCATCACCAAAACTCCAGGAATCTAGTGAAGATCTCAGAGTGATGACTGAAGATCCTACAGCGGTGAAGCATCAACACGTACTCTACGCACACATGCGCACACTCTAAAGTGCATTGGCACATTGCTGCACTACACACGGTGACATTTAGCGAGCAATACCAAGTGGCATTTACATATCTGCAAACATATATTTGCTGTGGGTTCAGACATCTACATTCATGTTCCTACATCCTACAAACTGTTTTCACTCGATTGCAAAGACCACTGATGAGTTATGGATGTTATACATTGTATTTGCTAGGTCCCGTCTCAAAGATTGTGGGTATGTTGGGTGTTATGTATGCAAGGAAGAAAGGACCCCTCACTCATCGTTGCTTATTGAGTGGTCGAATGCCCACTATGGTATCATGTCCATTAATTTCTGCTGCAGTTCTAACCTACAGACTCACTTTCACACTTGCTACTGTTGGAACAGTTGCAGCTCAAACTTTGCCAAGATTTAATAATATAATATAACACTTTATCAGCCAGACCTCCTACGGGACTATTAAAAATGAAAAGAGTCTCTGGCAACCTTGTTAGCAATATCTACCTCCTCCTTATTCTTTGGCATTCTTTCATATTCTCCCGCTCACTCCTTTTTCTTTTTTGCTCTCTTTTTTTTTTCTCATGTTGTGCTCACACAACTGGATTTTTTTATTTCTGCAGAGCTGAGAAGGTGCGAGATGAAAAGGAGAAGGGAAGTGGAGGTACCGTATACGGTGCGCAGCCAGCCGGGGGGGAGCTACAGTCGGGCTGTACACATTCCATAGTGCCTAAAGCAACATGGTGGACCTCAAAGCTGATGCCAGACGTCTCTAGAAACATTTAAATAATTACCATATATTAGACTGAATAATGTTGTAATAGCGAAAAATGAGCTCAGTAAACACTGTGTGCACAGAATTATAGAAATATTGAGGAAAAGAAATGTCCAGTTGCAGGCTCACTTTATTCTGCTCTACTATAATAATTCATGCACATTTGACATTCATACCAAAACTCTAACCCGTGTGTGTCCGACACTTATGTTTAGCAACCAACAGAAACAGACCAGACATTTAAAACCATCTCATGCCAGTCTGATCCACTCAGCCCATTTCTATTTTAGAGTATACGTCTGTCTGTCTGTCTGTCTGTCTATCTGTCTGTCTGTCTGTCTGTCTGTCTGTCTGTCTGTCTGTGTGTGTGTGTGTGTGTGTGTGTCCGACGAGGCAGGAAGAGGCATTCCCATAGGAGCAGTCCTCTTGAGCGCCAGACATTGGGGGGTTGGGTGTAAGACACACACACACACACACACACACACATACAGACACGCTACAAATTTCCATTTTGTATCCCAGAGGCACCGCCATGTGGACCACCTCCACCTCACAACCGACAAGATCAGAATCAAATGTTTTGATGAATATAGAAAATTAAGCTTTCACACTCGCAGTTATTGGGATTCTTATGTGTCTCAATTGTGCGTCATCTCTGCCGTCACACTGATGCTAACGTTGTAAGAATTACTCACACATAAAGTCCAAATAAGCAGCCGGCTAACCCAACGACCTTTAGTAAGAGACACATGCGCAAACTTTTTGTCTCACGTACACCTTTTTTTTCGTTTTTTAAATGTCTCAGCAGCTTTATATTCTTTTCAAGAAACTCGATGTCCTTTTCTCGGGGGACTTTGGGCCAAAACATTTCTATTCACTTAAGGATAAATCCATCGGGGCGAGCATCTCTAGACTTACAGGCTTGTAACCACAGACAAACAGACATGTAGAATATCGTCTTTCCAACAGGAGTAAAGCCAAGTTGTTAGTAGCCTGATCGTCTGTCCTGGACCAGGTCCTGGGATTAGTCAGGTTCCTGACTTTAAACCCAGTGGCCTTGAGGACCCAGGAGCCAAACACTACCTTACCCTGTCTCGTGCCAGACATGGAGGAGGAGGAGAACGAGGAGGAGGTGAGGGGAGACAGCAAACCGCATTCCCAAGACAATGGACGGTCTGTGGGACTTGCCGAAACTCTGAGGGCCCTGGGGCACCTCGAAGGAAAGGGGGGAAAAATTGTGGGTGAAAGGCGGAGAGAAAGAAAGAAAGATGTTGAGTAAGAGAAGAGGAAAGAAAAATAAAGTCACGAAAAGAGAGTGGCCAAATAAGGAGGAGGTGTAAGAGAAAGGGAGTGCTGGCACTGTTGTGGGGAACTGATAAGGAGAAAATGGGATAAGGGAGGTTTACTGCTTACAGTTACACGGGGGGGAGAAAGGGCAAGAAAAAAGAGCAGACTGTTGTTGCTGTTACTTTAGTTCACCTTTGAGCACTTTCAGTTCAGTCAGTACTCGTGTTTCAAGTGTGAGCTTATGAGTCACCTCATACAAACCATAAATACAGGCAGCTGTGTGGGAAAACATTTACGTCAGCCTCCTGGTCCAGGGTTTCCCCCAGGAAATAGTTTAAGAGAGGTGGTAAACCACCCAGGCCCTAACGCGCCTCGTCTCTTAATCAAAATTCTGAGCAACAATTTACTGTTTGAAATAGCACCTTTACCTGAAGGTTCATGTTTTGTTTCATAAAAGTGTATTAATCTGGTATCATTGACAGTAGGCGGTCTCTTTCCTGTGCTTTCTCAGGCGAGGTGGCCTGATTATGGTGCTAGAAAATTGTGGCGCAGAATAACATTTTAGGTTACGTGGATGTAACTCCAATTCTATGTAGTGAGTAACTATGTTTGCAATAGTAAATAATCACCTGAAACCAACGTCGTTTTGTTTGTTAGCTTAGAATGATGTTTCTTTAACAGAGTCCGCCGTGTTGCCTCGCAATGTGTCTATAGAACGGAACGGACAAACCAGACACTGGTTCTAGCGAGGAGAGCCTTTTGGGTTTTTACATTACCAGAAGGCCATCGTAGTTCTCCCGTCACGCTTGTGAAATTTTCGGTAATTGCAAACTGTGCAAAACTGTGGTACCGCCAGCTGCGGTTTGACTCCCCTTGCTCCTTCAGTAGTATTATTATGGTAAGGATGGCCTCTGAGCGAGGTGAACGGCGTTACCAGGGTTTTTTTGCACGTGGTGGCTCACATTACGGCAGTCTTGGAAAAGGAGAAGTGAGCGGAGGAGTATTCAGTCGGTTAGAATCTGCAACCCCAGCGCTAGATGCCACCAAATCCTACACACTGTAGCTTTAACCCCTTTGCTTCAAGGGGCTTTAGCTTTACCTGAACCCAACTCAATATTTCGGAAAAAACACTATTTGTAGGAGACTTTGACGTTTGAACACTGCCAAGTTGTAAGAAATGGGACTTTGCCATTCTACTAATTTTGCTGACATTTTCCGATTGCAGCATTGGGTAGTAGATGATACCATGCCGCCAATGATGGATGGTAGAACAGGAGGGTGAGCCATCCATGAGACGGCAACCTTACAACCATACCTGCCTGCCTACTCCCACCCTGCCATCCCACCTCCACTAGCTCTCCGTCCTGTCCGTCCCTGGAAGACACACTGGGAGATAAACGGCCTTGGAGGGACCTGCTGACCTATGGACCACCAGCCGACAGGCTCCCAGAGTTCAGCAGGGCCCGACTCACAATGAGATCTGACGTTAATGTGCTCTATTTGCATTCTTGCTTCCAGGAACTACTTTGGTTGCCAGGCAGCGTGGCTCACAGCTTGCCGTAGCTTGTTGTCGGAGACAGCGGCGTCGGGGAGGTGCTCTTTCAGGGATGATTTAGACTTCCATTTCAGTGACACCCGCCTTTCGTCTTCCGCACGAGACAAGACAGAGAACGCAGAGCAGAGCTAGTTCCCGTTCAGCTATTTCAGAGGTCAAAGAGCCAACACTTCCTGGGTCGGCTGTCATTAGGAGGGAGGTTGACAAATATTTGTTTTTGAGGAGTCAAGAGAGGAGAAGAGGGGGGGCAAAGATTTCCACAGAGCACCTCCCTATCTCTTAACACAAGCACGCATGTAGGCAGGCGAACTCTCACCAGCATCGCCATCAATAAATAAATAGAGGCTGACAGAAATATCCCCAGCATAGCACTGGCACGCATAGAGAGAGAGAACCAGAGAGGGGACGACACACACACACACACACACACACACACACACACACACACACACAGACTGAGACATGATGATAAAGGCTGGGAGAGATAGCAACAGAGAGAAGCGAACAAGAAGGAGGTAAACAGAGCGCATAAAAGAGAAGCACAGAGAAACCGGGAGAAGAAGACAAAGAAAACGGAGAGATTTAAAGAAAGAGGATAGAGATGCCTCCGTTCGTTTTGTTTGGTCCGGGTCTCCATTCAGGAGAAAGGATTGATAGCCGAGGTAAAACATGTTTACTGTTCACTCCTGTTTGTAGGAAGAGGAGGGGGTTATTTTCTCTCCCACACTGAACGCCACACATCCCTCTTAGCCCCCGCCCCTCCCAAGACAGACTCCCTCCTTTCCCCACCTCCTCACCTCCACACCCCCAACAGACAGACAGAGCAGCGCTGCAACACACACATACACACACACACACACACACACACACTCCGGAAACACACGCTCACACGCAACCCCCCCCCCCCCCTCCCTCCCTCCCTCCCTCCCTCCCTGAGCCTCTGCTCCGTCACTTCGTCTCAACTTCTGGTTCTGATTTAGAAACAACCTCCTCTCGTTCACCGCTCTCCCCTTCTTCTCTTCAATTCATCTCTGTCTCAGCATGTGTGTGTGTGTGTGTGAGAGAGTAAAACTCCTGCAAATGGATACACCAACACGTGTGCAAGCACAGCCTGAGACGTTTATGCCCCCTGTGTGAGTTGTGGTTACTCACACACACACACACACACACACACACACACACACACACACACACAGTAACACACGAACAAACAGCAGGCATCATGCAAGATCATATTCATGGAGACACATGCTCCCCCTCTTCAATGATTAGTCTAAATATGCCAGTGATCCACAGAACGGCAGGAAGACCCGGTTTACATGGAGACACTCTCTCTCTCTCTCTCTCCCTCCCTCCCTCCCTCCCTCCCTCCCTCCCTCCCTCTCTCTCTCTCTCTCTCTCTCTCTCTCTCTCTCTCTCTCTCTCTCTCTCTCTCTCTCTCTCTCTCTCTCTCTCTCTCTCTCTCATCTCTCTCTCTCTCTCTCTCTCTCTCTCTCTCTCTCTCTCTCTCTCTCTCTCTCTCTCTCTCTCTCTCTCTCTCTCTCTCTTTCTTTGCTCCAAAACACACAAACTTTTCATTTGCTGTTTCCCCTCCGAGCAGTGCCGGCAGGCTGCCAAGCTACACATAAACATAGTGCATTGCATTTCACAGCCTTTCTGCAGGTACAGTAATGCAAACACTGGAAAATATTTAAGCCACATCAGCGGCCCGCTCGCTCTCAGTCGGAACCGAGTGAAACTCTGGTGTTTTCAACATCAAATTGCGAGGAATAAAAAAAAAAAAAATGTCCCTTTTTGGTACAAATTACAGCACAGAATCAGATTTTATTAAATACTAATGGTTTTCAAATAACCAGCCTTTATCTTTATTCAGTATTTTATATGATTGTTTTCTATATTTTGATTTGTTTGTTGGGTGGATTAGTGAACGGTGCCACCGGGCCCAGTTTCAAGGAAACGAAAAGAAGCTAAATTATGCCTTGCTCCTATAGGAGAAGTGGTGGGGCCTTTTGAATGTCTGTGCCCAGGGGTCATAATCCCCCCCCCATGCCGATGCCACTGAAAGTTAAACTTTACTCAGTCTCTGTCCTAGAGTCCGTCTTTCTCTCTTTCTTCTATCTGTAAGTCTGTCTTTATAAAACTTTTGCTCTTTGTGTCGTACTCCTTCTCTGACCGAGCAGCCACAGAGAATACGGTCTGAAATGAAGCATCTCACTAAACCAGCAAGTAATTTGTCAAGAACATGTATATCAGGAAGTCCATTCAAGGGGCAGGGAGTGTTCAACCACACATCAGGTGATTTCACGGATTAACACGACTTCAATCGGAAAGGCATACTGGGTCAGTGACGTCAGCGGACATCTGCACACACTCAGCCGCGCCGTGCTTTTTAAGAGATGTGGGTAGAAGCAGTGACATTATTACAAATACGTTCCGTCGTCTTCATCATTTGCTCCTGTGATCCACAAAAGGGAAAACGTGCATTCTACCAACACATAATTAAGAAGTTTTTACTTGACTTTTCTCCTACCGTGTGTGTGTGTGTGTGTGTGTGTGTGTGTGTGCAGCATCTCTGCCCCAGCAGACACGAATGTCAAATTAGAGCCAGTTCACTTTCGCAAAACTAAGTAACAACAAGACCCCCAAGCTAAAATGATGTTTTGCATGCTAACACACTAAACTAAGCTGCTATCTAACATTATACCAGCGAAACATCAGCATGTTGACATGGTGAGCATGTTAGCATGCTGATTTTAGCATTAAGCTCAAAGCACAAGTACGTGTACAGAGCCGCTGGTGGCTGTAGACTCTTGTTTAGACATGCTTTTAAAACCAATAACAGTAAATCAAGAGACAAAAACCTTTCCCCCACTGTTCCCTATTCATATGATGAAAGTAACCAATCAACAATATCTGCACTTATGTCATGAAACGGAAGTTGTAAAACCCGAATTTCTACTAGAGCTCAACGTGCTCTAAAAGGAAGGAGTTCAGCGTGTGACGGTCTCCGGTTACAAGCCATTTTAATGTGATATGAGATCAGTCTTAAGAAAACACTCGGATGAACTGTGAGGTAGGAAAGTGACTCGTGAGCTAACAAGCACACGGCCACAAACATATATACACGCCATGTGTGCACACAGTTACACACAAACCTGGACCAGCGGCTTGATTATACGACTCTGAAGATCATTTACACCCAAGCTTTCACTCCCTTTAACGCACACGCACACACACACACACACACACACACACACACTGGCCTCCTGCTCCTCCCCACCTCTTTCTCCCCTCTTCCTCAGCTTTCTCACTCCTTATGTTAAAACCTGCACATGAACAGCCCCATGAGGAGAAATGGGGTCGTTTTCCTCCGTTATCTCCTTTTCTCTACACCCCCCCCCCTTTTCTCTTTCTACCCCTTGCTTAACTTACTCCCGCTTCTCTCTCTCTCTCTCTGTCTCTCTCTCTCTCTCTCTCTCCACTTCCCCCTCCCCCAACCGCCCTCAGCCAATGGCGTCTGGGTGTCAGGCAGCTCAGAGAAGCTGTTGTCATGGTGACGGGGCTCCTGTCTGTGCTCCGTCCCTCAGGCATCCCAGATCCAGAAAGCAGCATCGTGTTTACGTGAGAGAGGAGAGGAGGAGAGAAGGGAGGGAGGGAGGGAGGGAGGAGAGAGGGAGGAGAGAGGAAAACAGTGCTGGGGATAGACGTGAGGGACAGAGAGGAGGAGGAGGAGGGAGGGAGGGAAAGAAAAACTGCCCCACTTTGACCAGCTTTTGTTCTGCTGTGTCTTCAGCTTTGAAGGCCTTGCATGCACGTGTGTGTTTGTGTGTGTGTGTTTGTGTGTGTGTGTGTGTGTGTGTGTGTGTGTGTGTGTGTGTGCCTCACATGGCCTTGTAGACACCCAGGCATCTCACACCCCTATTCCTGGCACCTCCACCCAATTTCTGACCTTTCCTGGACTCCAGCACGCAGTCACAGACGGGCCTGACCCAGCACACAATCCCAGCTCTTTATATACCTCCACACACACACACACACACACACAAACACATGCACACACACACACACACACACACACACAAACACGCACACACACACACACACATTCATCCAAGATCATGTAACCCACCCAAAACACTTGCACCTGGTGTGGCCTAAAATAAGGTCCCCAGGCAGCCATGTTGCAGGGTGGCGCGACGATGACAGTGGCTCGGAGAGGGAGGGGGCGGGCATGTGTTAACCACTGTGCCACAACACACACACACACACACACACACTCCAGTCCAGATAATTTATCTCCAGGGGGCATGTGTTGCTGATTGGTCGATGCCATCGTCTGTGCCCCGACCGCGACACTCGCAGTATGGGGGTTTGCCTTTATACATTTTAATGCTGTACAGTGTGTGCGCGTGGAAACAGAACTATTCCAGTAGAGCAGGTGTCGAGCTGCACCCCGGGGCCTCCCTACTGTATAATGAACCCCGTCAGCTCCTGCATCCGTATCAGTGGTGGCCTATTGCTCTATAGTCTACACACTTGACTTCTCCTTCCTTTTCACAGGCCAATCCAGCGCGTTAATTGCAAGGTAAACAACTGAAGAGGAGCGTCAACCCCTCAGGAGCTCTTTTCCTCTCCTCCCCTCCCTCCTGTTCCTACCTCTCGTCTTTTCTGAGGCGAGGTTGGTTAAGCCCCCCTTCAGAGTTAGGATCTGGGCAAGCACCAGTTGGAAGCTAATCCGACTCACCGACTGGACCCCTCCTTCGAAGCGGCACAGCGGGGGTCGGACTGATGAAAGGAAGGCTGATATGAGGCAAACAGAGCCGCAGACACAGCCTGCCTCAGACCCCCGCGCCGCATTCAGCACTGTACAACAAGGCATTCAGGACATTAAAACAGCACAACATCGTCGACTTCGTTTGTTCACGCTCGAGGCTGGCAGCCAACTTCCTTTTTTAGGTGGACGTCTCTACCCTGCTGCCACTTGATGCACAGGTTAAAGCAACGAATGTCTGAACTGTGTTCACAATGATGTTCTAACGACCATTAACTTCCTGTCTGTTCAAGGCCGAAACTCTTGACTGGAACATCGCATTTTCCTCACAGTCAATGAAACCAATGAAGCTTTCATTGGAGTAAAGAGCCTATATGAGGGAAAAGCCTTGAAGCCATCCAAAATTATTTCATTCAGCACAACAGCAATAATGAAATGATGAAACAAATAGTATAAGTGCTTCATTTTGTATTTGAACAGGTTTGTACACAGGACCGAGTCGAATGTTTGAAACAGGTGGGATTCAAGAGCGTGATATGTATTTGTATAAATGTTCCATATACACGTTTTTAAAGTCCTGTTTTGCCTCCCCACACCCCCCTATTCATAGTTTAAGTTTGGTTCACTCACTAAAACATCTCTCAACAATATCTTCTTATAGCTGTCACAATCGAGATGAGCTGATGAAAATGTCGATATGCTCATCTTAGTCACCTTTAATCATTATTATTACCATATGCTCAAACTAATTAAGCTTTATGAACAGCAGCCAGTGATTTGCGTACTTTCTTTGCCCCACATTTGAACTCTCGGGCTGCTGCTCTGTAGCCTTTGATCGGTGGAAGTTGCACCTGCAGCTTGAGAGGTGAACTGCAGACACGACTCCGAGCTGCAAAACCCAATTAAACATTTTTCAGGGAAAACAAACAAATAAAACCATTTAATCTATACATACATTAATAGTAAAGTTTACTCTTATTGACCATTAATCAGATCAAAGGCTCTATTAAAAACTAAATGTGTTTTAATTAAAGAAGGCTATAATTTATGTTTCTGTTTCTTCTACCTGAGTACCATTAATTTGGAAAGCCCGATATACCAAATCACTACACTATAACTATGTAAATATATAAACACAGTAAACGATATTCACATATTTTTTAGTTTTTTAAGTAGACTGAAACCGAAACCAAAGCCCTCGTGCGCACCCCTGCTGTTAATCGCCACATTATCCTCGCTCTTCATGTTCACATTTCAAGAGATTAAAAATAGCAATAAAAACACAAATGACCTGCAGCCGACAAAAGAAAAATCCTGTGAGGTGCTCGGTGAACTGATAAATTTGGCGAGGCCTCAGTCTGGGCGTTAACTGTGGATGAAAGCTGCGTGAGTTTGAATGACTTTGACAAGACGGAGTAAAATGAGATTTTGATGTTTTCAGAATGAAGAAAAAAAGGAAAATCAAACCAAGGACGTTTTTTGTATTTTGTCTTTGAAACACAGAACAGACTAATTGTCTGTTAATATCAGAAGAGTATCTATTCATAGACTAAGACAGGCACACACACACACACACAGAGGACAACTTGATGACAGATGGAAAGAAATTAGAGGCAAAGTAGCATTAATATTCCATCTCTTAATAACAACCAGAGCCCTTCCCCCACCTCTGGCACCACACGGTCACACCCACACCCACACCCACACACACACACACACACACACACAAACGCATGTTCCAGTGTATGTGCGTACAAACAGTCCTGGAGAGCCTTTCTGCTCAGCCCGAGACAAACAGGAAGAATTCTCCAAATTCAACCGCTCCCATCCTCCTCCTTCTCCCTCCTCCTCGCCTTCTCTCACCCTCCTTTTCTGCTCCCACCCTATACAGCAAACCCCCCCTACAACCTGGTCTCCTTCCCTTTCCTCTCCCCTTGCTCGCCCTCCCCTCCCCTCACCGCAACCACCCACCCATCCAGTCCCGCTGCCCTCCAACCCTGCAGCCTCACAGCAAAGTAGAGAGCAATCCCTTGGTGGGTCAGCCAGATTAAACTGCCACTGTAATCCGCTTGGCTTTCACCTCCTTGTCCTCAGCCGAAGAGAGAGAGGGATGGAGAGAGAGAGGGATGGAGAGAGAGAGAGGGATGGAGAGAGAGGGATGGATGGAGAGAGAGAGAGGGATGGAGGGAGGGATGGCGAGGAAGAGAAGAGAGGTGGGTGGAGGAGCAAAAGGGCAGAAGGATGGAGAGATGGGGAGAGAAAATGTAAGATACGAAAAGGAAGAGAGACAGAGTGAGGGGGGGGGGAGAAAAGAGAGGAGGGTGGAGGGGGAGGGCAGAGCTGGGGGAAGTAGCTAAATGACAACAAGGGCATTGAGAGAAAAACAAGGAGTACAAAAAAAGGAGAGAAAGCCGGAGAAAGAGAGAAAAGCAGAGAGAGGGAGAGGCAGTACAGGGCTGAATTAAAGGAGGAAGTGAATAATGAATCTCATAAAGGAAAGATATTAAGGACGAATAAGAGTCAAATAAACTGTGCTACGAGAGGGAGCGATGAAGGACAGTGGGGTAATCCTGGTGGTAGAGCTCCTTTTGGCAAATAAAATGAACCAAACAGGACTAATGTTGAAGTACGCCCTCATATTCATGTAATGATGAAATTAGTTTTGTATGACATTTGTCGGAAATGACAGCCCCCCCCTCATGGCCAATCAGTACCGAATCTTTCCCGGCATCTCGGTCTGACCTGGAATTGTTGCTCCCCCTCCCAAACGATAACGGGCAATGCGCAATGTTGTTTTTTGCGACTTGTGGATTGTATTTATGACTCCTAAAGCGAGCATGCAGGATCTGTGCTAGCGTGGCTAATTCATGCATAAATATGATGAAAACATGATTACAAATACAAATTCTTTCCAACCAGTTTGATCTTTGATGCCGTGCTAGTGTCGCAATGTGCTGTCTGTACATGTCAATACCAAAATAAATCTGGAATAACTGGAAAAAACCGTTAAGAACACAACATCATCACCTACTGCGTTGATGTAACAACTTGTTAGCAAACAGTTGCTGATTTACACATCCAGCAGACACAGAGCAACATTATCATTCATCTGAAGTCTGAAGAACATAAGTGCAGTATTCACACATTTTGTTGCTCTGTTTTTGGTCTCCACCCACTCCGGAGGGAAATATCTGGCTCTTGTTTCTGTCGAATTTACGATGACCTGTGGGGTAAAATGACTGTTGTCCGACTGGAGTTTGGTGGCTTTGAGGACAGCATATTAATTGTATGTGTTGTACGTTAATACATTCTCATAATTGTCCAAATCTGGTTTAATTGAATTTTTTATATATTCACTTCATCGGAAGGCGAAGCCGATAAATACCCGTGACTGAGTCATTTGTCCCCAGAATGAAAGCCCATTGTAACCTTTCTCGCTAAAGACAAAAGCCAGATGTTAGCGTATCTCAATGTTTTGTTTTTTTGTCCAGTGGGAAAGGGGATTGTGTGTCCCCAACAACTGGCCTCCTACTTCTGTGGTTTTGTGGTTCTATGTGATTTGAGTGACCACAAGAGATGGCGTGTCTGGTAAACATAAACATCAGTTGCGTAAGGCATTTGAACAATTGATAAGATACTTTTTATATGCAGAAGATGGTCTCCGGTGACCCAACTTCCCCTGTTTGATAGTCTAGTTAGTGTCTGCACCAAAGTGTTGAAGGGACTCTATCGTTTTTTTTGCACCATTGAATTTATGGTGCAGCATCATGAAAATCCTATTATTTGAAATGTTAATTCACATAAAAGCCAAATCACTGTCACTGGTGTGTGTCTGTGTGTGTGTGTGTGTGTGTGTGTGTGTGTGTGTGTGTGTGTGCAGAATCACAGCCACAAGAGAAAGCAGACGAAGCTGTACACATGCCACGCGTAATTTGAAACACTGATGAGCATCTCAGCCCTGTTAATCAAGTTATACTGCAATCATGACCACCATAATGCAAATAAGGTAAACAAGTCAATTTGTGTACATGACAGTTTCAATAATCAGAGCCGCCCTCCGGTTACAGTCAAATGCACTGAATCTCAAGTCATCACACACACACACACACTCGTCTTTAGTTATGTATAGATGCAAAATTCCACGTCAAGTTCAAGCTTCAGTCTGGATGTCGGAACCAAGTCAAAAGTATGACAACAAATCACAACTAATCTAATCCAGGAATCATAACCAAATAAAGAAAACCAATCATTCATTGGGGGGTCACATGTGAGAAGTACATTTACAAGGTATTTTGGCAATTGAACTCATGTGAAGCTGAGCTCTTCTGTGCAGACATCCAACATTATCATCCGTGTGTGTGTGGGAGCATGTCCGCCGGGTACATGGGAAGAGTGTTAAATTGTGGAAAAGAAATAGAGTTAACAGGTATTCCCCTCCTCCACCTCCCCCAGCTGACAGAAAGGGGAGGGGGGGGGGTTAAGAGAGAGGGAGGGAATGAGGGAGAAAGAGAGAAAGAGAGGCAGGAAGAGGGAGGATATCCTGCGAGGAAAGGCTGTGATATATGAGCAGGCCACTTCAAACAAGCAGGGGGAGGGGGACACTCCTTCTCCAATAAAACCAGGGGAGGTAGAAGGAGAAGAAGAAAAGAGTCAAGAGAGATTTAAAGAGGGAGTTACAGTAGAAAAGAGTAAAGTTGGTGCCAGATGAGCCAAAAAAGCAGAAAAGACTGACCAGGCCCCCGCCGGCAATATAATGACTGATAGACATACATCTGCAGGGGGGAGAATATTTTATGTTGAAATGAGGCCTGATCAAGTGAATGAGTAGAAGAAAAGACGCTGCAACTGTTATTTCACTAACGGGAGGGTCACTCAAACAACTTATTGTTTCAGTCATTTATAATATGGTCAACAATAATGAGAGGCCAATTCTGGAAAGGCCTGCGCGGCTTTTGCGGTCTCTAAACCTGCAAAAGTAACTAACTAACTAACTGCGCTGCCAAGTAAATAGCGTCTCGGTGCTCCTGTTCCTAATGGAATAGACCTGCTGTTTGCATGTATTTAAATGCGGTAATATGCATACATTTGGTGCAGAATTGGCATCTTTTCTATACAAATGAGCCTCATTGCAAAAACTCACAAACATCAGCGCTAATAGCCGCATGAAGTTACAGTGAAATTATGAGTGTCTTCAGAGAGATGGTTGTAACTGAAGTGACTGTAACTGTCACTGACAGTAAAAGTATTAAATCCCGACCACGGTTTCTCTCACTCAAGGTTAAATTCCTTTGCCTGAAGTTTTGAGGAATGCCTCTGCACCTCGTTGCTCCAGTACCTGGATCTCTGAAGTCTGAAATCTCTGCCATTATTCTGCCTACTGTGATCTTGGCTCGAAAAGCAACATTTATACTTAGATGATGCCACATAGATAATAGCAATCATATGCAAAGGAAAAAAAGGGCAAATTGCACTCAGCTGCAAAACTTTATAGGGGTGTGATGTCATTAGAGCGATATCTTTTGTGAATCGGACCTTGAGACGGGGCAGATAACGGATGCAAGTGAAGCGCAATTCGTGGTCATCATCAGTGAATCCATTCTGTGTCAATACTCGAGTGATACTTTGAATTTCCTTTGGACCAAATAACTGAACATTTTTGCATTTTACCCCAAAATATCCTGATGTTTTTAGGAGACATGGATCATTTTCCGCCAGATTTTTTCGACATGCATTCAAATGTCATTTGTCTCTGCTGCAAAAGGATGCTGACCGTTGCAGTTTACTGTGGTCTCTTTGCACCGTCACAGCTCAGAAAATGTTTCTAGTGACAGAAAGCGACGAGAAAGATTTGGGGAATATGCAAATGTGATACTGATTATGCATCGTAGTCCTTCAAAATGATAAAAGAAAGCACCAAATGATAAAAATACATAGTGTACGACCAACAAACTGTATTTAAAAAAATCAGTAGTTTCATATTTTTTTCACGTGTTCTTAATATTCAAAATAAACACCGATACATTCCCGAATTCCTTCAGCAAATAAGTCTTATTATTAATCAGTATATTTAAGAGATGTTACAATCTTACTTGAAACTCAAAGCTCAAAAGCTCAAAACTAAAAAAAAAAACACACGTGGACACACGCAGCCGTGCCCGTGTCCCACCAGAAGTGATTGATGACTTCAGGAAGGGGCTCTTGGGCAGAGGAAGTCCAGTCTGGGTCAGACTCCATCCACACATCCAGGCACGAGAGCACCATCTGCATGCACTCACAAATCACACACACTCAAAAGTACCCCCCCCCCCCCCCCCACACACACACACACAGGAACTCATTCCTATACTCATTTCGACATGTGATACTGCTCCTCTCATGCTGTTTACTATATAACGTCTTTCCTCTGCTGTTAAGACAGCAGTATGAGAGAGGTAGAGAGCAGGAGGGGGGGGGGGCTGAATCAAGGTGTGCAGAGCGAGTCGGCACAGTGTGCACTCTACAGTTTTTAGGGCTTTGTGTGCCATTGTGGGCCAGCATGGGGAGGGGGTTTGACAGCAGCCATTACAACAAATAATTGAACAGCAAATGAAAACAAATGATATGATTGCAGTGCGCGTCCCAGCAGTCAATCCGCTATCTAGGTGGTTCCCATTCAAAGCCATTGATCAGCTTTACAACCTAAGTAGCTGGCCAGGAAACTAAATGGTGGCGATCAATGCTATTTAACAGATTATTGACTTCTGACTGGTTGCCTGAGATCAAAATAGAGACAGGGGGATGAAGAAATAAGCAAATAGAGGAGTGGAATGAAAACACATGAAATTGGAATCGGTTCCTTTGCTTCAGTGATGATAAATGGGGAAAGAAAAACACTGAGACAGCAGAGAGCGGGGAGAAGGAGAGAGGTTGCATTTTTCGTGCGCGCGGCTGAATGTGCGTGATCATATGCATTTAATCAAGAAAGCAAGCAAGAAAGACTGAAGAAAGAACCAAGCCGGGAAAGATAGAAAAGAAAGCTCAGTTTGCATACAGTCAGTGTTATCTGAAGACGCGCTCGCTTTGTTTCAAAGCTTCACATGTGGCCAGATGTGGTCTGTCTGTGTGCCTCTGTGCTTCTCACACTCCCCGTGAAGCCTGCACACCTGAAAACTCCACACATTAGTCGAGCTTTTTGAAAAAAAAAAACAGCTCGACAAGGAACAGAATCAGCCGGTACTTTTGTCGGTCGGTACTTGTTCAACCGATCCTTGATGGAGCTTTTCAAGTGGCACACAAACTGGCACATCACAACAGACGCTTGCACCGCAATTACATCCTTTTGACACTCTTTTTTCGCGTGTGTTTGAACCAGACTCGGGCCACCCGTCGGCACCGTCGGGCCTTTGGTTGGGGAAAGAGCTCTGCTCCTGATTGGCTGATCACCTGAGTGTTGCGATCATTAGATAATGAAAATGAGCCTCAGGAGCAAAGTGGAGGCTGATTCTTCTTAAGATTGAGTTTAGTCCAAGCATAGACAGAGACTGATGTGGAGTGACAGGGGGAAACTTGCACTGACATTTATGTGTGTGTGTGTGTGTGTGTGTGTGTGTGTGTAAATAAATACTCAGAGTAGTGTGTTTCCATGGTGACTGGGACCGGCTATCGGGCCCGATTATAGACTAAATATATACTGTAGATGGACGACGCGTCTACTCTTCTTCCCAATGTACGAAAGTGAATCCAAAAAATCCCGGATACGGAAGCTGCCATCTTAAGATTTTGACATTACTAAGAGCCATATTCAGTAGTATTCGGGGGTCTGGAGCCGTGAAAACCAAAATCCCGCCTACACACCCGCCCGAGCCAATCACGAGCCAAAGCTCGACCACGGCTCGTTAGCGTGAGCAACCTGGCTGATACGCTCGCACCACGTTGGCGGTGACACCACAACTAACCGGAATATCTCTATTAATACATTTACGATCAAACTGACACATGTTCTGTTACACAGACTCGTGACTGTTACAGAAAGCTTAAGTTACAGCCCGCGACTATGTCGATCTTTTAGTTTGGCCCCTGTCCCATCCGCTTACATGGAGGGGGCGGGGTTTATAACCTATTCTGCAGCCAGCCACCAGGAGGCGATGAAGATGTTTTGGCTTCTTACTTGAGAAGCCGTCACGTCATCGATGTTTATTAAATATGTTACGTTCACGTGTGTTTGCAGTTAGAAATATACCAGTTGCATGTAGATTGTTGTTGGGCCTCAGATTCGGCTTCATTTGTGATCGTTGGCCAACTCTATTTCCGTCTACATTTCCTCAAATTGACTTTAAAACAATATACTGTTTGTGCTTTTGAAACAGCAAAGAAGTGGCCACGCTTCAGTGAATCACTGTGTGCATGTGTGAGTGTGAAGACAGACTTAAATATGGCCATAGTAGATGTGTGCCTTTGAGAATGTGTGTGTGTGTGTTTGTGTGTCTCCCTGCCTGCGTCTGTGTGTATGTGTGTGTGTGTGTGTGTGTGTGTGTGTGTGTGTGTGTGTGTGTACACACTCCCCTTGCCTTTTCTCAGTTCAGCAGAACCTCATTAATTCAGCAGGAATGGAAATCATTTCTGCACAGGAGACAGAAAGAGATGGAGAGGAAGACGCGTGGAAGGGTGGGGGTGGTGGTGCTGTTGGTGTGTGTGTATGTGTGTGTGTGTGTGTGTGTGTGTGTGTGTGGATGGATGGGGGGGGGGGGTTATTGAATACTCAAATTTCTTTATTTTTCTTCACTAAAAGTCATTCTATTAAAAAATAACATTTTCAGGGGTAAACAGCACAGTGAATTCATGCTATTAGGCACAAAGGGAATTCTTCACATATTTGAATACAATCTAATCATAATTGCGTTACAATCTAGTCATTTGGTTGATACATATGTCTATTAATCTCAGCCTTGATTTATCTAGATTGAAATCCCATAAGGTTTATACAGTATGTCCTTAAACACAAACAAATAGACCGGACAAACAACCAAATATAGCAAACGTCCAGATGGATACATTAATAAAAAAGGTAATCTTCCTTATGTAGCAGCAGATCAGAGCAGAGCCTCCTCCATCCCTCCCTCTCTCCCCTCCTTCTGCCATCCCTCCATCCTGCAGCCCGCCACCAGACAATATGGAGCAGACAGTAATCTGGCCATGCACTGAAGAGATTACAGCATCCAGCAGAACAGTTCAGCACAGAAGAGAGCAGCTCAGTTCAGAACAGCATGGCTTTCCTCGCACAGAGCACAGAAACTCAAGTCGACACAAAGCAGGCATCTACAGTCCGTCCGAACCCAAAAACTGAGCTGCTCTGACTGTTCAGAGGAAACCACTATCTGGTCTCTCTCACACTCGCCCCAGCGTTTTGGCTGGTTTGCGCACACTCCTTCAGTGAAAGCTGACCTTTTCAGAGTGCAGTGCAGTGCAGTGGATCTCTCCATTCCAAATGTCACTTTTTACAGGAAAGATGTGATGCGATAAAAACAGATCAGACGGTGCAGGCGGGACACGTAAGAGGAATAACACATGTACAGTGTGTGTGAGCATGTTGCGTACACACACACACACACACACGGTGTAACTTTTGGTCGTTGGATGCAAACATGAACACACACCAAAGCTTAAACAAGCCTAAACATTCAGTCAATGACGAAACAGATGTGCTGCCCTATTTATCCGCTGAACTTAATCACGAGAGATATAAATAACTGATCTGATCTGTCTTACATGCAGACAGCAGGTTGGAAGTTCACACGTTGCAGTTGTTACTAAGTACGTGATGCGGATTTTTGAATTTTCTGGCCTTCTCAGAAGAATTAACCCCTAACGGCAGCAGGGTCAGCCTTTGACAGCACGCTGACCTTAAGGCCGGCTAATAGCTCACTCAGGAGGAAAACATCAGTCACATACGCCTAAGCACACACACACTAATACATAAACACTTATATATATATATTCATTAAATCTTGTAAAAAAAGTATGGAGAGGCACAATCTTCACAGCGACACTTTTTCTTTCCAAAAGTGTGTTTTAATGATGAACTTCCTGTTAAAATGTTTGGGTGTTTAGTTCGGATGAGGTACTTGTCCATAGTCAGTATATCAAAGGAGATGACGGTCGGCACGCCTCCCAGTTTAAATAATTTACTGCTGTAGAAGGGGGCCTTGAGGCCTATATAGTCTATGTTTCCAACAAGGAACTGTAGCCGTCATCTATGCTCTCGCCACAGCCCCAACACTCCATTGAAGACAACAGTAATTTTACCGTATAGTTACTTACTACATCTGCACTTGAAACATAAAACAGCTCATTTGAATTATTCTTTCGTATTTCATGTGCATTTGAGGAAACTCTGTAGTACACAGACGTATACTGGCCATCATCTACACACACCTCTGCAGTGTTATAAGGAGCAAAAGAGGAGCCACAAAAGGTGCTGAGTTAGAGAGTTGAGGTGCAACGATTTGAGGGAAGGAAGAGATGCGGATACGATCAAAGCGTTGTAGCAGAGAAAGAGACCAAAGAAAACGACGACGGTTAAAGGGGCACTGAGAGAGGGATGAACAGATGACGGCGTAGTAATAAAAGTGGGGAAGGTTCTGAGGGTGCGACGGCGGAGAGAGAGAGAGGGGAGCTGAAGGATCCAGGTGTGGCAGCAGCCACAGAGGTAATCAGTGGGCCAATGGGGAGTCATTCCACTCAGAGTGAACGGGCTGCCCAAGTACCTGGAATAAAAATAATCATTACACTGCATTAAAGTCACTGTCTGTAAATATACCCTGGGCAGCAGTAAAGCAAGCTCACTGTGGCCCCCGCCATCAGGACACTTGCACACCTTAACGCACAGCGCGTGTGCATATGTAAAAAACCCCACACACGCATGCAAAGAAAGCAAAATGCAAATATTTGTGAGCAGTGCGACTCTCTCTGCAAGTGGTGAGAAACTCAGCGACTCCCCTGCTGATTCTGTGCATTTCTCCCGTCATTACAAAGAAAAGGCTTTTAAGAGAAACAAACTGTTCTCCAAATATAACTCGACCAGCTCAAAGCGCATTCATTATCCCCCCCCCCCCATAACTTATAAGTGTTATTTTAGCAACTGTAAAACCTCGACAGTGGCTTGAACTGGATCTCCCTCACACAGTTATTCTCTTCTCAGTTATTGCTGCCTTTGGAGAAAGAAAGAAATGGGGATTAAGTCTGCATTTAGGTGAATTTGAATTGCAAATAAGGCTTTGTAATTGTTTTAGTCTTTAATCCTAGCAGGGAGGGCCTCAGTGTGCTGCAAAGTTGAGACTGGCGAGCATCTCAGGCATTCATCTGAGGAAGGACTGTGTTTGTTTCACCACTCGGTTCAATGAGACTTAATAAGCAGGGTGTCCGATCACCACCACACACACGCACACACACACACACACACACACACACACACTTCTGCA